>CM061142.1:608894689-610094689 GCA_030789695.1 Scilla litardierei
GCGGTAGATCTCAGTGAGGGCGGTGAGGAATGCAGTCTCCACATTGGTGGCATCGAGGGCAGATGTCTCCATGAAGAAGAGACTCTCTCTCTGTGCAAACTCCTTTGCATCGTCAGTAGGAACCGCACGTAGGGTGCCAAGGTCAGACTTGTTTCCTATGAGCATGATAACAATGTTTTTGTCAGCATGGCTGCGGAGCTCTTCGAGCCACCTAGCCACATGATCAAACGACTGACGCTTTGTCATGTCATACACTAGCATCGCCCCCACTGCACCCCTGTAGTATGCACTTGTCACTGCTCGATACCTTGCACCAGTCCAAACCATGAGATACTAGGGTGCCAACAGTGGATGAAGGAAGATGCATGTTTTCAAAAAAAAAAATTTAATAAAATCAGATATCATGGCAGATGACCATAACCACATGAATCACATGTCAATACTATTGGATATCCAGACTTCTGACCAATCCATGAGTGACACGGAATAATAATAATTTCTACGATATTGTTACAAAAATATGGGAACTGGGGGATTACATTAAAGTTTCCATTGAGAAAGAGGGGTAACATTGGTGATGTAGAATAAGGAAAAGCTGGGAAATTTTGGAAAATTTTGGGGAAGAACAAAATAAAGTTAGGGTTCCAAGGCTTCTCACAAAGAATTTGACTTTTCGTCAAAATCGACATTTCTCATGTTTGAGGGTTTAATCTCTCAAAACAATTCATTGAAGAATAAAATTAGTGTGGGCCCTTTGGGGACTACTTAAGAGCTTATAACTCGAAACAAATCTTTCTCTCAACCAAAGTGGGACTAAACTCTTATTTAAAATAATAAAAAAACCTATAACTAAACAAAATATAGCCCAACAAGTGGCTCAACTGGAGCTAAGCTGAATCTCGCATCTTCTCCTATGCAAGTAAACCTGGATGTTACCATCAACTCTTCTCGAGTGGGAAGAACTAGGCCCTAACTAGTGTAGGTACTGTTTGCTATCATTGTACTAAAAGCAAGTCCAAATATATCTAGGTCTCCTTTGAAAATTCAAGTACTATCCAAATCTGACTAGCCTTTCCATCTATCACTGATAGCCTACTTGCATGGTTGGTATTACATGCTCATCTAAAAAATGATCAATCTGTTCTTTTGTATGAATGTATTGTAGATAGTAGTGGCAGTAAACATATTGTAGATGGCAGTACAATGGCACTTATCATGGAAAGGTTCAAAGAAAGTAGCGGTGGTTGTTCCTACTGGATTTTTATAAGCTACTGAATATTTTATATTAAAGTCAAACTTATATAATAATATGCATTAAAACCAATTTTTCTTAAGATTTGGATGAGCCAATACTGTGAGTTTGCAAGTTCTTTAAGGTTCCAAAAGAAAACCTCTCAAATCCGATTCTTACCATTACATAATCATCTGCATTAAATTCTTTGAAACATCTATGCACATCTGCAATAACTTTATACCGTTCATTACTAGAGTGAATTCTCTTGATCTCTTTATGCAAATCATAAATGTGTTATGCAAATGACTTAACTAACTCTAACCCTTTATGCTGATGCAATATGGGAATGAGATCTATAGGCTTCCTAAGCTTATATCTATGAATAATCATAAATGGACGCATGCTAATAGATCTATTCACTAAACTATTTTATGAAAACTCAACATTTAGTAGCAACATCAGATTTCATTTCTCCCAATATGATCATGTCTATGGTTTAGTTTTTTTAAAAAAAAATTAAGGGTATCTTAAGAATTTATGATCTAAGAATAAGATGAATTCTTACGTAGAAGATAATGTCTCTAATATCGTAATGCATGTACTAATGTATAAAACTTCCTATCATAAGTGGAATATGTAAGTTTAGTATCATTTAGTTTCTCACTAAAATATGCAACAAGATGTCCTTCTTGGCTCAGCATTCCTATTCCTATGCCTAAAGTATCGCATGTAACCTCAAATATTTTCATAAAATTTGGGAGACGCATAACTGGTGCTTTGGTTATATACTTCTTGATACTACAAATGCTTTAGCAACGGTCTTAGTACACTAAGATTCTCTCTTTTTCATACAATCGGTAATGGAAAATATAATGGTGTTAAAATCTCTTTATGAATTAACGATATAATGTGGCTAAACCATGAAAGCTACGAATTTCATGTATGTTATGAGGTTCAAACCACTCTACTATCCCTTGGACCTGTTAAGGATTCACACAAACTCCCTCTAAAGGGAAATAATACCTAAGAAGTTGATATGATCTGTCATGAAAGAATACTTTTTTTAGATTTGTGTAAAGACTTTCTTTTCTCAGAGTGACACCGCGTTGCTACAGATGATCTATTTGTTGCTTTCTAGATTGACTATAAATCAAGATATCATCAAAATGCATAACTAAGAATTTTCCCGTAAAGGATCAAAGTACCTAAATCATTATTTGCATGAAGGTTCTAAGAGCATTAGACAATCCAAATGGTATAATTATCCACTCATACAAATCATTTTTCATCCTAAAAGTTGTTTTCCATATGTTTCCTAGGTGGACTCAAATCTAATGGTACCCACTCATAAGATCAATTTTTAAAAATATAATGGTACATACGATTATATCAAGCATATCATCAGTTTAGGGATAGAAAAATCATGCTTAACTGTGATTTTATTAATTGCACAATTATCTACATGTATCATCCATGATTCCATCCTTCTTTAGTGTAAATAGAACTAGCATAACACATGGACTCAAACCGCTTTACTATCACTTGGACCTGTTAAGGATTCACACAAACTCCCTCTAAAGGGAAATAAAACCTAAGAAGTTGATATGATCTGTCGTGAAAGAATACTTTTTTTAGATTTGTGTAAAGACTTTCTTTTCTCAGAGTGACACCACGTTGCTACAGATGCTTTATTTGTTGCTTCCTAGATTGACAACAAATCAAGATGTCATCAAAATGCAGAACGAAGAATTTTCCCATAAATGATCCAAGTACCCAAATCATTATTTGCATGAAGGTGCTAAGAGCATTAGACAATCCAAATGGTGTAATTATCCACTCATACAAATCATTTTTTATCTTAAAAGTTGTTTTCCATATGTTTCTTAGGTGGACTCGAATCTGATGGTACTGACTCATAAGATCAATCTTCGAAAATATAATGGTACATACCATTATATCAAGCATATCATCAGTTTAGAGATAGAAAAATTGATGCTTAACTGTGATTTTATTAATTGCACAATTATCTACATGTATCATCCATGATCCATCCTTCTTTAGTGTAAATAGAACTAACATAGCACATGGACTCAAATTTTCACTGATAAACCCTTGAGCAAGCGGTTCGTTAACTTGTCTCTTTAACTTAACATGTACAATAGGATTTAAATGGTAATGAGGTAAGTTCAAAAGGGCAACTCAAGTGATTAAATTCATAACATAATGCATGTCACGCATATGCAGCAAATAATCTGAAAGGTCCTTAAGGAAAATATCATAAAATTCTTTCAAGATTGGCGTTACTTCTTATAGTATCTTCTTTTGAGAAGGCTTACTTCTCTAGCAACTTAGACAAACACAATTAAGTCCTTGGTAACTTCTCTTTCGAGCTCCTTTGAACTTATGATATGTAAGCTCTTTCATTTCATCGTTTTCTTCTTCTTTAAAAGGATCATCTTAGGTTGAATGTGATTCAACTTAATTATCTTACCTTAATGAATAAATAAACGAGTTCGAGCAACCGAAAATCATAATGTCCATATTAAAAATCAAAGTCTACCAAAGATGATATGTTTTACGTCCATTGGTAACACATCACACCAAATTTTATGCTTATATAAAATGAAAACATCTCTCTTTAATATTGATGGATGAAACATCACTCACGATACCTTGTAGATTTTAGAGTAAAGGAGTGGCTGCAATCCTAAGCAAGAAATGATGTTAGAAGACAAAACATTGATGCAACTCCTGCTATCGATGATCACCTTATAACTCCTATCACATTATAACTCCTATCACTATGCTTCACAAAGGTATAAAAGATTACACTTCTATACCAGTCATTAATCCATTTAGATTAAGCCAAGTTATAATGAATAATTTCAAGTTTAGGATTTTTGAAGCAATAAGCATAAAGCTCTACATGAATGGGTATTCCTTCTCAAACTCTCATTGGTCATCTCCCCCAAGGTATATACAAATAAATTTCTAGACATGTATTGACTTGTGTAGTGACTGTAACCATGATACTTATAACAATGTGTGTGTGACTCAACCCTGAAAGGCTCACATATGATTCATGTGTCTATATCGTTAAAATTACTAAAAGTTTTATATTTAACCTAGGCTGAAACTAACCTTGTGATGGTTTGCTATCAGTTTATGCTAGATGACCAGATAGTCTTTGAGAGTAAAAATATTTAATAGCCTATGATTTATGGAATCTTTCAAGCTCATGCACGAGTTGATAAGTGTGCTTTAAGGTATGGACCTTACGAATGATAAGTTCTTTTCAGATGTTAGATACAAGGCCATCTTTAAATCTAGATAGGATCACACTTACATCTTCTGATGCACCATATCGCATCACATACTTGTCAAATCTAACGATGTAATCGACTACAGATCCACTATCCTTGGTCAAACTATACCACGATTAAGGAGTAGCTGGTGGTAATGATATGTAAATATGTCTCTTTCAGCTTATCCAGATAAGTAAATATTTCTCCTTCGTCTTCTTCATCTTATCCCATATAACTTTGCTCTAAATGGTTAATATACACTCGAACATTTTACCAAAATAACTTGGTTGATCAAAGTAGCTCCATTTTAGTAAATCTAACATTCATAACCTCTGTACATGACGTACCAATCAAAGTAATGGTTCATATCAATCATCCAATCAATAAATACATTAGGGTCTAATCGAACATCAAAAATGAGGTTTCTATCTTAATCTTAATCACTCTCTCATCTGGATCGCATGTATCAGGAATGCGCCTTTCTATTCTGTTTAGTAGGGCTGGGAGCACTATTAGTGTGTAAACATTCGCCTGATTCCCTATGAAGAGATGTCTCTAGGTGTATGATACGATCTATAAGCTCGCGTGACTTAGTTCTACCCTCATTAGTTTTACCCTCATGGTCAATGACTTCTAAAATACTTAACTGGTTAAGAATCTCTCTTAACATTTGGTGTGGATCAGAATATATAAGAATCGGGAAATTTAATGTTTGATAAATACCACCATTATGAATGGTCATGCAGTGAGTATAATGCTAACTGCATAATGCTATGCAATTATGAAAAAAGTTTATAGTATTTTTTTAATTTTTAACAAAATGACAATGTGCTCACGTAATTTTCCATAAGATATATGGTAATGAATGAAGAGATAAACTAGCAAAAGTCATAAAGCAATTCAGATCCAGCCTAATTGCAAATATTTACAACAATTTCAAAGATTAAATATAGTGATTATGTAAGTGTAAAGAAATATGTTGTGAATCTATAATACATAGCAATTTAATTTTTAATAAAATTTACTCTTTTGGCAGCTGCAATTCTATTGCAGTTACAGTTATTTCTTCTTTCAACAATGAATATTTAATGCTTTAAAGGATTTGAATAAATTAATATTTATAGCTTTATAGGTTGGTCAATTGTTATAATCGTATGTAATGTTGGTAACTTAAAGAAAAGAAAACCATTAGTAAATATTGCAAATGAATTCTATGTTAAAAGTCAAACGAGAATTTGTTTACAAGCACAGAAGATGAGCAGGCTCAGTGAAGGTGTCTATGCATACTTGCTTGAGTTGATTTATATCTGGCTTGAACGGAACTAAATTTGGCCTGAAGATGATTTTGGAACCTTTGAAATAGCATCATGACATAAAAATCCAATAAAATGCATGGAAATCCACCGAAAATAGCAAGACGTATCGTACAGACTAGCAGCTCAATTAACATGCTACCGAGCCATTGACCAGTCAATGTGGCTCGGCTACAGCCAACTCCAAATCAGTTTATCGACTCAATAGGCTCCAATTTGAGTCGATAAATAGTCAACCCGGTCGGCTCAAATCAGCTTGGGCAACTTGAGTCAGCTCAAAATGAGCTGATACATAGTGTTAGCAGCATAGCTTGGTAGCCCAACTCGATGTCGAATTCGGCTTGCTAAAATTGCTATGGCAGCGGATCGACTCAAGCAGGTTGATTGCATTTTCGAATAGTTTCGACAATGATTTGTCGTCACATGTGATGCTGCAGGTGCAGCAAATGACGAAGGATCTTTTTGGATGGTGAACTTGATTAGCCATCGATAATGGCAGCATTGGCAACATCGAGAATGCCACTCTATTTCTCAATGGTTGTGATCGATGGTTTTTTGGTCGAGACTAGGGCGACCATAAATGGGGAGTCTGATGGGGGTGGCGACTGGGCTTGCTGGAGTTGGTGGCAATAGCATTTCCTTGGTTAGGGTTAAGGTTAGGATTTTGAGAGAAAACGATTTTTTAATCTAACTCTAATAGGAAAAAAAATAAAAGAAGATGCATTCTTTCGACTCTGATACCAAATTAAATGTAGAATGAGGGCAAATTAGGAAATTAAGGGAAATATTGGGGGAAAACAAAAGAAAATAGAGTTCCATGACTTCTCACTAAGAATTAAACTTATGTAATGATCCTAAGCTAAATTCCTTGTATTTCGTAAATAAATAATTTGCCTAAAGTCCATATTTTGGTTAATTTTAATTTTTGTAATTTTTGTAATTTTACCAAAAAAATTTAAGAATTAATTTAAAATTTTGAATCAACGTTCTAACCAAACACATTAACCCAAACCTTCTAACCAGTAACCCAAACCTGACCCAAAACCCACTAACATCACTACCCACTCATCTACAGTGGCCCCTCTCACTACCCCATTAAACTTATTTGCATATTACACTAACCCATTATTAATCCTATTAATTAATTTTTCAATTAAAACAATTAATTAACTAAATCTAAACCTAACCTGAATCCCAGTAACATCACTACCCACTCATCTCCCATGACACCTCTTACTACCCCCATTGAACTTATTTGCATATCACACTAACCCATTATTAATCCTATTAATTCATTTTTCAATTAAAACAATCAATTAACTAAACCTAACTTATAACTACAGACACACACACACACACACACACACACACACACACACACACACACATATATATATATATATGGTAAAGGGATCCTAAGGTGCCTCCTTAGATTCAATCTAAGGAGGCGCCCCCATTTCTCCCCATCTCACACATTTTTTTGAAATTTTTTTTCATGAGTTTATTGTTCACCTCATGGATGATCAACATACCAAATTTCAAGGGATTCCAATACTATTTGAGCCACCATCTATCCCTTGCAACTTCGTGGGGTTTTAAGCACGTTTTCAAACCGTTGAAGTTGTAAGGGGTAGATGGTGGCTCAAAAAGTATTGGAATCTCTTGAAATTTGGTATGTTGATCATCCATTATGTGAACAATAACCCCATGAAAAAATATTTCCAAAAAAATTGTAGGAGATGGGGGGAAATGGGGGCGCCTCCTTAGATTTTCATCTAAGGAGGCACCTTAGATCCCCTTTTTCCTATATTTATATATATATATATATATATATATATATATATATATATATATATATATATATAATTATCATAACCTGGCATCTCTTTCCCATCATTCCTACTGCTGAACACTACCCAGCTACCACCTCCTATCCTCCAATCTTCGCTCTTCCAAAAAAACCAAACCAAACAAACTCACCTAAGCCTCTCCATCCGGCTTCACCATAGCTCCAATTGTCAACCACCCAAACCACCGCCCCCTCAACCACATCGTCCTCTTCTTTGACGAGATTCACTAAGTCACCACCCCCTCTTCTACCTCTTTTCACAAATACCGGAGGCCGTCCAATCACCGTGGATCAACGCCACCACTACATAACCACTGACGTTCAATCATTAGAGGTGGGTTCCCAATGCTGTAACCTAAATTCAATTCTTCGGTAATTTCTGCAATAATTTAATTTAGAAGAAAAAATATTGCAATTTATAGATTTTGCAAAATGAATGTTTAGAATAGAAATATCAGGTAGATCTACTGGAAAAAATGTTTATAAATTTTAAGATGAAAATATTGAGAATAATATTGATTTTAACATCATGCATGGCTCTGTAATCATGTTTAAAACAAAGTTAAACTGAGGTTACAACTGACTATCATTGTCCCTACACACCTGTAGGATCTGTTATTGTACATGTATATTAATTTGCTTGATGATATCTTTAATTGCATAACCTAATTCAGCCATAAGATTATATGATATATTCTGCCCCTGCAAAAATGTCATGAAATGTTTTTGTTCTATGCATAACTACATGCTTAGAGATCTTCATGATTGCAATACATACTCAATGATCTTATAAATACATGACTTGATAAGCTGTAATGTTCTATTTTTGCCATGTGCATGCCCCTTCGATAAAAATATAAGTTGGTCCACGCAACATGCTTTGAAACAATGACTTGAACATAGATAAATACCTTGCACTTCATGTTTGATCCTACAAATAATAACTAGTGGTAATCAGATAGAAAATATGTCTCATGTAAAATATTTACAAAAATAGAGTGATTTGATCGAAATGAAAAGGAACTTCCATGACTAATAACTCAAAATAAATTTGCTTATTTTCTAGAATTAATAATAGATTGATTTGAAATACCTAATCTCAATCTTGATTATTCATTAATTAAGTAATTTAGCTATGAACTTCTTGGCTAAACATTTTAATTCCTTGTTATGTATTAGATTAGTTTATTGGTCAACGGATTTATTTAGGTTATATGTGTTCATTAAATCAAATTATAGAACTTAACTGATTATTTGAATCTTTAAGTTAATAATTCAGTATCGGTACTAATTGAACCACATGATATCTGTCTTCATTTCTATTCACCTGCATGTTAGCTTTGAAATGCTTCTAAAGACATCAAAAATCATGACAGAATACACTAATTAGAATGATATAATGTTTGTAAGAAATCGAGATTAGAACGGGCTCGTAAAAGAAATGATTGTACTGGATTGACATAGTCACAATATCCACTGAATGCTACCGTCATAATGAATTGTTATTATTATAGATACTGAAGTGAGAACTAGGATGATACAAAGGAATGATGAAAACTAGTCACAAATGGTTCGGGAACACTTGGATCATCCATTATCCAACTTCCAGCAATGGAGGTGGGATTCATTGATCGATTGTCACCAACGATCACATGTGGAGATGGTGAAGTGATTGACCAAGTGAGAGCTCCTGAGGTAGAATGTACAATGATAGCTGTATGTTGTGCCTTCAAACATGAGTTAAGCGCTAGATTAGTTTCATTGTATTACATCGACATCATACTTCTACTTCTAGTGATGCTAGAATTGATTCCTTGCTCATATGCTCATTTCATACTATTTAGATAATGACTGGTTGTGATTAGTTTACCACCATGCATAGTAGTTACTTTAGTAATTATTGACGCCCTATCATACTATGACTGTTAGATTAGTGTATTAAGCTGGTAGATTATATTGTTAGCATTGCTAGTTTTTTAAATAATTGTTTAAGTAAAATGGCTACATGTGAACTTACATGAGCACCATCACTTACAGATATTGTATTAATATTTCTATGACAATATCAGTCAAATCCTAAGAGTGACTTTACAGATTCTGATCCAGCATTTTAAGACGTTATTACAGACACGACTTCACAAAGGACTAGTTTACGATGCTACTTTATGTTACATTTCTTCCTCTTGCTATCTTATGTATGGACATATGATATACTGACCATAAGGTCTCTTTTATCTTTCCTTTGTTCAAAATTTTTGATATTGTTGTAATAATTAATTTGTTACCATAGACAATGATTGTACATGTGTTATTAATAGAGATTCTATATGCATGTTCTGTTAACGATATTACGCTGATCGTAAATGGACTCTCTCTTTTCACTTAGCTACGAGCTGGCTTATCCCTCTAACCTTCCATCATTATGGGAAGCAGGGCGTGATAGGTTTTGTTAGTAGCCTATGCATGTCCATTCATAAAAATAACGTAGATAATATTATTAGAAATTATCCTTGAATTAGCCACTAATTGTTTGTAAAGAATACCATGACTGACCAAGTTTATACCCGAAGGAATAAATGCAATGCTCATCATCTATCGATCAGAACAACCCGTTGGATTCCATGATTATAATAATAGAGAACCAACTATAAATACAGTGCAGCAATAATAGCAGATTGCTATCCAGGAGCAGCAAGCTGCACTTCTTACATAAAGACTACAGCATGCTTCTAGAACTGACCTAGGAGTTAAACAAATTCAGGAACCACATCTGAAATGCTTCTCAAGTAAAGAAGGTTCTCTTGAGGCTGAGGAGTGGGTTAAATATATAGAAGATAATCTTGATGCTACTTGCATTTCGTAAGAAGGTTGGGTTGAAGTCCCCAAACTTCAACTAACCGACAATGTAAGAAATGGTGACAAGCAAGAGAGGCTCGTCTGACTAGGCACATTCCTTTGGTTGAATTCTAAGAGCATTTCAACACCAACCATCTCCCCAAGTCAGCGGGAATGGAGATACAAGAGCATTTTCATCCGACTGATCCAAGGCTCTAAGATAATAGATGAATATGATGTGGAATTCATTATGCTTAGTCGGTAAGCAAATTTTCATCTTATTGTACTGCTACTATATTTTATTCACTTTCCATTTAACTTTCCTAGTTACATGTTTACTCTTCATATGGTCACAAATCTTCATATGTCTATCATTTTCAGCAGGCTTAAACTTTGACATTCAAGCGTCGATGTACTCGACCCAACTCAAAAATCACGATGATGTACTGGAAGCATCTCGTGTGCATGAGGTTATCGTCACGTGACACATATCGATATAGATTGGATGGACCAGATGCTGAGAATATCAGCTAAAAACATAATCAGACCTACATTAATTACCTCATTCAAAAAGTTAGGAGTCCATGTGAATGGTCAACGACCACTCAACTTAATCATACTTCTTTTAAGAATAAGTTTGTTGAGAAATAGTCTTTCAATATTCTTAATAAGTTTCGCACTCATTTAAGACATCTTCTGTAAGGGCTCAGTCTTTATCATCAAAAAGGCATGCAACCACCAAAGTCTATACTAAACATCTGCTTAGTATTTTGAAAGAAGTACAAACTTCGATGAGCAAATTTTTATATTATTGTATTGCTGCTATATTATTTCCTCTTTCCGTTTAACTCTCCTTGTCACATGTTTACTCTTCATATGGTCGCATATCTGAAGGATCATGTCTATCGTTTTCAGCAAAGCTTAAACTTTGATATTCAAGCGTCGATGTGCTCAGCCCAACTCAAAACTCACAATGATGTACTGGAAGCATCTCATGCGCATGAGGTTATCGTCAAGTGACACATGTCGATACAAATTGGAGGGACCAGATACTCAGAATGCCAGCCAAAAACATAATCAGACCTATCTTAATTACCTCATTCAAGAAGTTTGGAGTCCCTGTGAATGATCAACGTCCACTCAAATTAGTCATACTTCCTTTTAGCAGAAGTTTGTGAAGAAATAGTTTTTTCAACATTCTTAATGAGTTTCTTTTAGTGCACTCATTTGAGACAACTTCCGTAACGACCGGTCATTACCATCACAAAGTCATGTAATCACCAAAGTCTATACTAAACATCCAATGGATCCTCCTCTAGATTCACTACTTGTGCCTTCTACTTTAGATGTTTTTCCTAAACTGGTCACATATCATAATGAGGTTTTAGGTTATGATCTTGATCTGTCTATTGCATTAAGTAAAGGTACAGAAAATAAACTGCTCATTCAGTTTTAATTTTGTATTATACATTAATCTTTCTGCATCTGTCATTGGTTCTCATTTTATTTCTAAGTTTGCTTCGAATGCTATGCCTCTTCCAAGTTGAGGGAGTGCTATGATAGAAGAAATGATAGCATTGGAGCGGAATAGAACATAGGATGGTTCATGTTCCTCCAAATAAGAAGGCAGTTAGTTGCGAATAAATGTACACAATCAAGTTAAACCCAAATGGCTCGTTAGCATGATTAAAAGCTTTCATGTTTGCTAAGACGTATTTAAAGACTTATACCGTTGATTATAAGGAGACATTTTTCCAATTACCAAGAAGACATCTGTGCATCTTCTTATCTCTCATGCAACTACATATCACTGGTTGATGCATCAGCTTGATGTGAAGTATACCTTTCTCAATGGCATTCTTAATAAGTTATATATGTAACGACCACCAATGTTTATTGCTTAAGAATGAGCCTGGGAAGGTATGCAGATTGATAAGGTCTTTGCATAGTTTGAAGCTAGTCTTCTAAAGCATGGTTTGGAAAGTTCGCAAATGTTAGGTATTTTGGCCTTTTGACAATGTCATATTAATTATTCTATCTTTTATTGACACTATGAAGATAAAAGGATTTCATTAACAGTATGTGTAGACAACATTGTTATTACAAGTAATGATATTGAGGATATCAAGTGACTAAAGGAGTTTATTCAGTAGAAATTTTAGATGAAGGATCTTGAACCTATTCAAAACTTTTTAGGTATTAACATTACCTGACTACAAAATGTCATTTACTTATCTTAGTAAAAGTATTTTCTTGATATAGTCATGGAGACTGAAATATTAGGATGTAAAACAACTGCATATATGGATCATAACTTCAAGCTTATATCAAATCAGCATAGCCATTTTTTGATACATGGAGCAAGAGGACAATGGGAAAGCTAAATTATCTTCTCATGACTAGGCCAAATGTTGCCTATCGGATAACTATGGTTAGTCAATTCATGTCTAATCCTTGAATAGGACATTGGGATGTGATGATGTGGATCTTGAGACATCCCAAGAGTGCTCTGATAAAGATCTTTATTTTAATAATGAACATAGTCAGATTGCAAGGTCTTTTGATATAAGATTATACAAGCTTGCCATCTGATCGTAGTCACATGACATGATGCATTGTGCTTGTGGGAGATATCTCATGTAGTAGAAAAGTAAGACACAGTCAATGGTCTTTAGATCAAGTGTAAATCGTAATATTTTGTTATGACAAACACTAATAGTCTTTAGATCAAGTGTAAAGTCTTAATATTGTGTTATGACAAACATTAGTGGTCTTTAGATAAAGTGTAAAGATTTAATATTGTGTTATGACAAACACTACTTGTATGTTAATGTGGATTTAGTAGTTAATTTCTAAACTTGAATTCTTGGTATTAACTCCTAGAAGCTATATCAACTCACATGAGGATATACGTTGGTAATCAGACACATGTTCATATCACACTTAATGCAATTCAATCTTTCACGAGAGAACGAAGCATATTGAGGTCAACTGCTACGTTATTCGTGAGAAGATTGATAAGAATATGATTGAGACAAGACATGTTAGTTTAGCAAATCTGCTAGCTAACTGCTTACTAAACCTCTTGAAAAGGTAAGAGTTGGGTTCATTTGTAACAAGTTAGGCATGCATATGATCCAGCTTGAGATGAAGTGTTCTAGCATATATTTTGATGGTGTATTTTGCAAAAGTGCAATATGTTATGTATATATATCTAGAGAATAATGTAGAAAAGTTGGCACCTGATCTAATAGATCGGGTACCAAGACACATAAAGTTGGAAAGTACAAGCCACACATGGGCTTGTATTTGCCATGGGGCCCTCCTTTTTGTGTCTTGCACCTGATTTACATGAATCACATATATCTATTATACATTGACAACCTTTTTTGAATTCTAGGACTGACTAGGACAAACATATTGATAGAAAGACGGCTCAGATTTAATCTTGCTGAGTTAATGGTTGAGATGATAGTATGTGAAAAAAATTGGGGGGAACTTTTGGAGGGGAAACTAAATTTTTAGTGCAATATTATTGATATTTGTTTAGATTTAATACATAAAAAGTTGTACACTACCTTTGAAACGTGTGCCATCCTCTTTCAAAATTTTAATACTGAGAATTTAATGCACAAACGAATTAATTCAAAGAATTGTTTCTTATTTTAATTTTCCCATGCATAGCGTTATGCCAAATTAAATCCAAGACATCACAGTTGAAATTGCAGAAGGGAATTTCGAAATTATTTATTGGTATTGGGAATTGGATAAGTCTCTCTGACTCTCCAATGCACAGCTTCATGCCAAATTAGCTACATGACATTACTATTGAAATTGCGAAAGAGAAACTAAATGGCAAGCACTGGGCTTCATGCCACATCTGTACGGCCGAAGGCATCCGGATCGAAGGCGCCCGCTAAATTTTTTTACGCTATTTGGTTGTTCCGCGTCGAAGGCGTCCGCGCCGAATTTGTTGTTCTATACTAATTTGTTGTTCCACGCCAAATTTGTTGTTCCGCGCCAAATTTGTTGTTTCATGTCGAAGGCTTCGGTGCCGAATTTGTTGTTCTGCGCCGAAAGTGTACGTGCCGCTAAATATTTTTACGATAATTTGTTGTTCTTTTACATTTTAATAATTTTTTGGGGAATAAAGATTTCACGGGGAAAAATCTTAAATGAACCGTGCTCGTGGGCACGGGTTATGACTAGTATATAGATAAGGGATATTGATATGAGTTGACAGCGCATGAAATTTCTTGCGATGTCAGCTCGGATTTTGTTTATTTAAAAATTTTGAAATTTTTTTGGGAATGTTATACACATCTATAATCCCAAAATCGCAATATATGTGAATCCTACGAGTATTTGACTCTCGATCCACCCGTTGTAAAAAGTTCTATTCTTTCAAAACCATTAAATTTGTAACATGTATATCAAGAGTCAAAGAGCGTTGAATTTAATTGATTTTTGGTATGGTGATCATCCATGATGTGTATAACAAAATTAAAAAATATAAAAAATTTTAATGACGTATATGTGCATCAGCAGGAAAAATTAAAAAACTTGAAATTTTAAATGAAGTATATGTGCATCAGCGCATGAAATTTTTCCGCGCTGATAGCACATATACATTTTTCATATATATTTATGAGTAGAGAGATGATTAACTTTCTCTAACCCTTTCTCCCAATGCATCTTTTCTCTAATTCCAAAGAATCAATGGCATCGAGTTGTTTTAATGGATCATGTCGACATGCTTGAAATCCAATACAAAACAATGGATGCATATCGATATCGGTCGAGATTTCAAACCTTGGTATTGATATGGGATGATTTTTGAAACCAAGGTTTGAAATCACCGTTTGTGCATGCAAAACAAATTCCAGCCAACAAGTATGGGTAACCTACTCTTGGCTCATTACATAACAAACTGATGTTAGTTGTGCATATATGTGTATTTGGCTTTTGGAGTCTAGTCACAATTTATGCATGTGACAGTGTGATCTAGTAGGATGCTACCCCATAGAAATTGTGAGAAATTGTGCCAGACAATTCAGATTTTAAAATAGACATCGAATGTTTAGGGAAAAAAATCCTTAGAACTTAGAATTATCTTTTAGTTACTTAAAAATTGTGAAGGCGGATTCCACTCATCATTGGTAGAATTCAAGTTTAGATGAAATTCTTTATTTTTTGTATTCATATTGTCTTGTTTTATTCTTAGAATTTATATTGTCTTGTTATTTGAAAGGAGAATGGAATTGATTATAAGAAAATTTGGATATTAAATTTTTGATTTTTGTGGATCCTTGGTTACGGATGAATTCATCTTCCCCCAGTTTCCTTAAAAAATTTAGCACTGTAATAATTATGGGTATTAATCATGGGTCATGTTGGGTTCAGATCTTGACTCGGCATGCTTTGTAGCTAAACTGAACCAACCACGATTAGTAACCGGGGCAGGTTCTTTAACCCTGATCAAACTTGATGAATAGACAGATCACTTGAACCCAACCTGACTAGCTCGTTTACCAATTCAAGTCCAATTCAGTTTACTTAGAAAGAAAATAACTTAATTACCTTGCTACTCAAACCCATGACCACATGAATCTTGACTGAATCCTTCAATCAAATGAACAATTGCAGAAATATCAAGCATCTTGTTGGCTACATCAAACACACACATTCAAACGAACTTTGAAAGATCCAAGTGCCAGGAGATTCAGGTCTTGAACAGATCATCCACAAGGTGATAAAAAGGCTTAATTAACAGACTATAAAGCCAACTGCAATATACATACATACATAAAGCTGATCAGATTATATTAGGCCAAAACAAGTCGAGGTATCTCGCTGAAGGCGACCTGGTTAATAATCAAGGCGGGCAGGTTGACCTGACTTTGACCCACCCTTTTGCGGGTGACCCATATTCATACTGGACGGATTTGGGTTCGGGTTATTGTGTAGGGTCACGATTGTCACTTCCAATACTAACATTTATAAGGATGTAAGTCCAACATGGTCAGCTTTTCAGTGTAATGTTTCAACCTTTTTAAAATAAATAATGAAACATGAGAAAAGAAATATAGGCATTCTAACCTGCCAAAAAATCAAACTTGCATGTTCGGGAAAAGTTAGATTGTTGAAGGTTTTAATTGAAAATCCAATGACTGGAACAACAAAATGAAATAACAGTCACGAGGGAAGATTTAAAATAAGTATTAGAGAGCAAGCATTATATGCAATATTTACCTCCAAACAAATTAATAGCTTATATAGCCGAGGACATTGTGTTTGAAAGGGACTATATACACCTCAATTCAAGTGTAGTAAGGTGACCTTTTGCTCAAAACAGAAAGAAAAATTACATCATGGTCACATCTCCTTCTCTTTTTCCCAATTTCATTCCATTTTTAGCAAAGGGTCACCTCCATACTCCTCATTTTGAGGTGTATATAGCAACTCTCTTGTGTTTATGTGGCCTTCATTTGCCTTTCAAGGTACATAGGAATATACCCCATAAGATAATGAAGTGGTATAACCCATTTAATCAACCAATAAAAAGTGTAAAAATGTGTGGGTAGACCTTTATGTATGAAGACGTTATTATATGCACACGTGATCACAGAAGTGGTTGGTGGAATGAATCAAATATAACAAGGTGAAACAGAGATGAAACCCACTCACATATGTGCAAGTAGTCAAGAGTCCACCTTAATAAATAATAGTAGTGGAGAGATGAAGTGAAACAAGTTATATGCATGTGCAACTATATCATGGAGATCAAAGCAAGCTTTACACATGGAGGAATTTCAATAATACAGGGAAAAGTCTTAATTATTTTACACAATGTTAGATGTCCCGGTTTCAGTTTCGGTCTTCCAGAAATTTTAAGTTTCAGTGAGTTTTCGCTCGTTTCGGTGGTTTCAGAGTTTCATTTTGTTTCGGTTAATATTTTTTTATATTATCTATTATACAAATAAGGGTAGTAATCATACTAGGATAAACCCATGTGGCAGCTATTGTGCCATGTGACAAAGAGAGAGGGGTGCCACATTAACCACCCACGTGGGGTTGCCACCTCATCCCCAAAGAAAAAGCGCCCAAGGCCCGCTATTTACAATTGTCCTTTCATGAACCCAATAAGCGTCCTAAAACCCCCTCACTCTTTCCATATTTACAGGTATGACATTGATTTTTTTCCACTTTACCCCCATATTTTTTGAACTTCAACCACTAGTTTTCTTCCTTTTACCCCCAGACGATTTTTTCACCTTTTACCCCCAGACAATACACACACCCACAATTCTCTCTCATTTACAACTGCACACGAGTCTCGCATCTTGTGTGTGGGTTTTTTTGGGTTCACGTGTACAATTGATGAAAGCATCTTTTTCCACTTTGCCCCACATTTTTTGCACGTTAACCCCTGCTTTTCTTCCTTTTACATCTAGAAAATACACGCCCCCCTTCTCTCTACTTTGCAATTGCGCACTAGTCTCGCATCATGTGTGTGTAGGTTTTTTCTTGGGTCCACGTGTACTATGTGCACAGAATATTTCTAGTCTATTATAGATTTCACAATTTTGTCCTGTATAGAGGGGTTTGTCTCATGTGGCACCATTTATCTCATGTGGCAACAAGAGTGGTGTCACATCACCTCCCCACATGGGTTCCACATGGGATGTCTCCCCCAGACCCAAAAGCCACCAAAAATCCAAAAACACACACCCACTCAAACACCGAAAAACAAACCCACCTTCACACCCCCAATCAAAAAATCCAAAACCCCCAAGACAACACACACTCACACCCACTCTTTCCATTTTATCTGGTTTAGGTGACCGCGTCCTGATTTTGTAGGGTTTTTTGTCCACATGCACTTTGTGCACAAGTAATCAAAGTGCACAAGTAATTTCTATTACTTGATATTATGGAATGTTAGTTTGTAATGACATTGAATAAAAGAGTGTTATAATATTAGGTAATAATATTAGTTAGCACTAAGATTTCATTTTGTTATAATATTAGTTAATAATAATTAAAATAGAGTGTTGTAAAAACATTTAAAGAATTGTCTTGCATACTTCCAGTCCTTTAGTACAATTATTACAACACTCAGCACTCAGCTTCCAGAGCAAAGATATTACATGACAACCTTGTAAATAAGTGTCTATAGCAAATTTGTAATGTGACTAACAACACTCATCTTTTTTTGATTTTTTCTTTTGTCTCGAACTTGTGACCATTCTTCTCTCTAACAAAAATCGCTCTCATCTCTCTCTTTCTCTTGCGACTCGACCTTAGAGCGAGACCCGATGAAGACGAAGACAAAGACAAAGATGACGACGATGAGACGACAACAGCGACGGCGATAATGATGCGGATGTGGATGTTGACAGCGGCGGTGAAGATGGCAAGATCTAGTAAGTTCGTTGGCTCTTATAAGTTCCTTTACTTCATTTTCTTTCTTTCTTCTATTTATTTTGCTTTTTTCTCCATGTTTTTAATGCTATTGCTTCTATTTTATGGATTTTTGTTGGTCTTGTATCGGTCCGAACCCGAGATTTCATCTGAGTTCCATACCGATTCCTGTCGAAACCAGTATGAAACGGCCGAAACCGAATGGTTTCAGTTGAAACCTTAAAGCTTGGTTTTACGTTGTCTTTTAGAGTTTTATTATTTTTATTATTTTTGGTTTTTTATAATTTGAGTCCAGTTAAGAGTTTTCTTTATTTCAAAGTTTTACTTTACTTTGAAATCTTTTGTAGCCATATTTAAGTTTTATTTCTTTTAAAATTCTAACTAAAATTGGACAAGTTTTCTAACAAGATAAAGTTTTGTTATCTATATAAAAGCCCTTGTCTTTAGTTGTAAAATAGATTATGGAAAAAGAATTGAAATTGAGAAAGTTTTAATGGTTAGCGATAAACCTTAATTTCTTCTTTGAATCTTTGCATGCAATATGCCCAAAGTGTGTGAGTGATTCACTTGGGTATGAAGCCTGAAACCTATCCTTTTTAGTTTATCTTTTAGTTATCAAATCCTAGTTTTTAATTATACTCCAAATCCCCAATTTCTTCCACCACAAGATCCTAGAGCTCCATGTCAGAACTCCCAAGAAAGATCATAATGCATTAACAAATGACAACCAACCAATATGAAGTTTTAGGCATGGGTAGATATTAGTGGAAGAAGCAAACATTTTCTTATTGATCCTTTCAGAGAGTACATTGCATGACAATTCAAATCTACATTGTATTGTGTTTCCATTCTTTTCCATCTCCAGGACATCCTAGGAGTTACAATGACCTTTTAGTACAACAGACCTAGGAATTGTTGCACAAAGAGGCTTTAATGAATAGCATAGAGCTCCGTGTCCCCATCAAGAGGATCCATATCTGAGGAGAAGTAGGAGCTAGGCCCACATAAGATCCAACGAAAATAAGAGAAGGCAAGAAGCATGGGAGGAATTTTGGCCCTCTGTTCTACAAAAATCAACACAAGTTCTGAACCGCTTACACTCTTTCGACTTGTTCACTGCTCCATGTTAAAGTAATTACCAAGATTTTTCAACCATAATTAATAAAATGCAATGTAATGTCAAGACCTATCAGAACTCCCAAGAAAGATCATAATGCATTAACAAATGACAACCAACCAATATGAAGTTTTAGGCATGGGTAGATATTAGGGGAAGAAGCAAACATTTTCTTATTGATCCTTTCAGAGAGTACATTGCACGACAATTCAAATCTACATTGTATTGTGTTTCCATTCTTTTCCATCTCCAGGACATCCTAGGAGTTACAATGACCTTTTAGTTGTTACACAAAGAGGCTTTAATGAATAGCATAGAGCTCCATGTCCCCATCAAGAGGATCCATATCTGAGGAGAAGTAGGAGCTAGGCCCACATAAGATCCAACGAAAATAAGAGAAGGCAAGAAGCATGGGAGGAATTTTGGCCCTCTGTTCTACAAAAATCAACACAAGTTCTGAACCGCTTACACTCTTTCGACTTGTTCACTGCTCCATGTTAAAGTAATTACCAAGATTTTTAAACCATAATTAATAAAATGCAATGTAATGTCAAGACCTATCAGAACTCCCAAGAAAGATCATAATGCATTAACAAATGACAACCAACCAATATGAAGTTTTAGGCATGGGTAGATATTAGGGGAAGAAACAAACATTTTCTTATTGATCCTTTCAGAGAGTACATTGCATGACAATTCAAATCTACATTGTATTGTGTTTCCATTCTTTTCATCTCCAGGACATCCTAGGAGTTACAATGACCTTCTAGTACATTGCAGGACAATTTAATGAATATCATAGAGCTCCATGTCCCCATCAAGAGGATCCATATCTGAGGAGAAGTAGAAGCTAGGCCCACATAAGATCCAATGAAAATAAGAGAAGGCAAGAAGCATGGGAGGAATTTTGGCCCTCTGTTCTACAAAAATCAACACAAGTTCTGAACCGCTTACACTCTTTCGACTTGTTTGCTGCTCCATGTTAAAGTAATTACCAAGATTTTTCAACCATAATTAATAAAATGCAATGTAATCTCAATACATGTCCGAACTCCCAAGAAAGATCATAATGCATTAACAAATGACAACCAACCAATATGAAGTTTTAGGCATGGGTAGATATTAGGGGAAGAAACAAACATTTTCTTATTGATCCTTTCAGAGAGTACATTGCATGACAATTCAAATCTACACTGTATTGTGTTTCCATTCTTTTCCATCTCCAGGACATCCTTGGAGTTACAATGAACTTTTAGTACAACAGACCTAGGAATTGTTGCACAAAGAGGTTTTAATGAATATCATATTTCCTGATGTACATGTAGCTTCTAACACATTTCAATCAAGTAGAGGCACATTCATCAATGTTCGATGTCAACCATGCCTCCACCATTTGCTTGGACAATCAAACATGAACTAAATAATGCATATAATAGCATCATAATGCCATCTTCACAATACTAGTGGTTTTTCATTAATCAGTTTTAAGGTCTTCCATCTAGACACTTAATGTACGAAAGTACAAAGAAGTCCATAATTGGATCCATTATCTGGAATCTCATAATTTTGGACAGTTGTTATGTCTGGAGCTCTTGTTAGCTGCATTGGAGTTAACTGTAGTTTGTTATAGTAAACAAACTGTGTTCCATCTTCATCTAGACAATCAGATAGCAAAAAAAGGCTTGGAATGATAATGGAAGTTGTGAAAGCTCCAATAAAAGAAGAAGAAGAAGAAGAAGAGAAGAGAAGAGAAGAGAAGAGAAGAGAGAGAGAGAGAGAGAGAGAGAGAGAGAGAGAACATATGAAAAGAGAAATTATTCATTTTTTATTTTTTATTCCAATGTGCATTGTTCCTCTGTCTTGCTCTGTCTAACCTCTCCCTTCAAACCCACAAGGGTAAATATATCACGAAAACCTCTCGAGGCCTCAACAAGAGACTCACATAGCCCTCAGAAAGCCGCATCTTCAAGTATCTCAAAAACATTTTAGAGCTAAAAGATATCACCCTTTAACCAACTTTAAAATTATAACTGTGAATACCAATAAGACACAAGGGCATCAAATATTGAACTCAGTTTTTGATTCAAACTTGTTCTCTAATTAAGACGAAAACTTGTTTCGAAGTTCCCCATAAGACAATGGACAAGAAACGTGCACCATAGTGACTTACATCATCTTCAAGTTTCACGCAACACTAACTAGTCCACAAATAGTCTTATTAAATAAATCAAGATACTCATAACCTATGGCACCAACCTTTATAAGGTAATTTATAAATTAATCACTTCAATAAAAATTCAAGTTATCAAAAAATTAAACAAAATTCCCAAGCTCCATATCTTTGTCGAATCCTCGACATCACATTGGATAAAACTTTAATTTGCAAAACATAATTGAGTAAGGTCAACATTTTTCCTCGCCTTTCAATCCTCATCTTACATAGTCGTATGGTTTGCTGATTTGCTCTACAACAGCTTGTCAAACTCCAAGCATATAATCAAAAATGTTATGAGCCATCATTTGCTTGATCCTAGAAGTGTCCCTCCTATCAAACTTGTCTACCTCAAACTTCATATTTGTCCCTACTATCAAACGTGTCTACCACAAACCTCATATGTGTACTCTTCATTTCTAACACAACGATAAAATCTTAGCCATTTAACGAGATACAAAATAAATAAAAGCAAAACACACACAGAAAAAGGAGAGCAAAAAAGGAATCAAAGAACTTATTTTCGAACTTTTTTAATTTCAACATCAGATTAGACAGCCAATAGTTACTCTGAAGCTCACAAGATCATCTAAATCAAATCACACTCTAATAAAATCTCTCTAGCCCCAAAAATACCCTAAACCCCCGGTAAAGCCAAGCCCTAAAATATCTCAAAAACAATCTATATACAAGCCAAAAACCGTAAGATGACTTTCTGGTACAATCCTCCAAGTTCCAAAGACTCACTAGCTAATCCCAAATCATGAAGTTAGGCTTTACACTCAAGTCAAATTTGAATACAAGTCAGAACCAACAATAGTTGTGTCATAAATTATGGCATGTAAGACACTGCCCTATACCATAATTTTGTATGACCATCTTAGACAGCCATGACATGTGCATCCATCCATGTCAATCAAGACACATGTGTCCATCCATGTACAACCCACATAAATTACCTTTTATGCACCTCAAAAGAATCTACAATATGAAGCATGATGTGGTCCCTTTTAACAAAAAATAAATATGTTATAGTTCCCCCATTCGGCTTAAACCAGGACCCCTGATGGGGGATAGGAAGCCCCACCATAACAATGGGAAATAATAAGCTCCTTAACTGGAGACAGATGAATGCATCATGTGCGCATGGATCACAACAATTCTCATGAACCACTTCATTCCAATGTGAACACAAGCCATTGTGAAATAAGCCTGGTTTCTACGTTTCTACATTTTTAATCTATTTCACTACCGCTAATAGAGATATTTGAACCCACCATCGCCCACAATGAAAGGGAAGTATCTTGCCGCTTGAGTTAAAGGTCAGTTGACAGTAATAATAATATTAGGTCATTTTACTATTATTGGTTCCTCTATTAGTTAATAACAACCCAATACAGAATATGCATAAAATTAAAGAACTACTAAAATTGGCATGCAGATGTATCTTTGTGGCAGGACTTTGGAGAGTGCATTACAACCTGTGTTCATGTCAGAGTAATGCAACAGCATCTGCTTCCACAAATCGTAGCACAAAGCCTCAAACCATATGTCCATCAGATCAAATTCTATTTGATTAATCCACAAGTTATAACCAGGCTAGAATTATAGGTTGCATATTCCATATCAATGTGAAGATTGTAACTTCACATTGTATTCTGTATCAATGTTTCCAAGGTCTTTCCAGCATTCTTGCACCTGGTCTAGACTTCATTCTCAAACAAGCAATTTTCATTCCATGTGATGATGTACGTTGTAACCATGATAAGCATGGTATTAGTCATGAAAGGCTAAATGAAAAATAACATGAAATGAAAAGGTGTATAATGGGATAGAGTTCGCTGAAATCACAGTGGATAAAAGGGAATACTTATCATATTGAGCATATTGTTAGGAACCAAGATAAAAAGACAATTTTTATAGATAAAAAGTAGCCAAACACGATAATTGAGCGCAAAAGAGGTGCGCTCTCCTTCCAAGACGCCTAAGACGATGTCCGCACTCGTTTAATCTAAGAACTACTCCTAATGACGCTCAATATAATAATCTCCATATCAAGCATAAAAATCACAAATGACGGCTAGCCCTATAAATAAAAGAAACTCGGGTTTTTCCTAGGCTAAAGGGGAGCTAGCGTAAACAAGAGGGAAAATGGGGGCCGGCGGCCGCATGGGCCCGGCCCATACTTGGGCGGAAATACCGCCAGGTCTATCAATACTCCCCCCAAAGAACTACCTTGTCCTCAAGGTTGTGTAAGTCCTGGCGGTACTACTCCGAGTGGGAGTCATCCTCCCCTCCGATCCGTTCGTCCTCCACGTCATCTTCCTCGTCGGCTTCCGCTATCAACACTTGCAGCTTTCGATCCGCACAGCAGTGTCCGGGAGTGAAGCGCTCGTCGCATCGGAAACATAGCCCCTTTTGCCTTTTCTCCCTCATCTCCGCATCGGTCATCCGTCGAAATGGCCCCTGGACGGTAGTTGGTTCTTCTCACCCGTCTTCTCCAGTCATGTCTGAACTGTCTCAGTATTGATCCCTGCTCCGCCTGCCCCAGTCGTAGTGATCCGATGTATCTGCCCACTGTAGCTGCTCCCGCCTCTCCTATCCTCGGCTCGGGAGTCCTCCACCATCTGCGCCATCTCGATGACCTCTGAAAGCCCGCGAGGCTTGTATGGCCTCACCGCAGCTCGAAGACTAGGACGTAGCCCCTTCAAGAAAGTGCCCTCCAGCGACTCGTCCGACACCCCCTGAACTCGTCCTGCCAATGTCTCGAATCTCTCAATGTACTCCCGCACTGGCCCCTCCTGCCTGAGGGCGTACAGCTACTCGTGTAAGTTCCCTAGCCGGGGGTCTCTAAACTTCTCCAGCACCATGTCCTTCAGCTCCTCCCAGCTCCTGATCTGCTGCCGCCTCTCCTTCCACTGGTACCAACCCAAGGCTCGTCCCTCCATGCAGATGACCGCCGCCTCCAGCTTCTGTGCCTCTGTCATGTGATGCGCCGCGAAATATCTTTCCGCTGTGAACAACCAGGCGTGTGGATCCTCTCCAGAAAAGATCGGCATCTTCAGCTTCCGGACTCTGCAATCTTCTCCAAAGTGCCCCTGCTCGGGCCTCCCATCGTCTCTATGACGCGGACGGTAGTGCTGTCTCCTCTCGTCCAGAGTCTCGTATCGCCTCGGTGGCCCTCCTCCGTGACCTCCAGAGTCTCCTCGGTCTCTGTGCTCCTCGTCGCCTCCAAGACCGCCCTCCGGCCACTCCTGGTAGTCTTCGTACCTCCCTCTGGTGCCTGTTGTGCGTCTCTCCTGGTGGTGGGACGGTGGCTGCCACCCCCCATCGTCAAAACGAGGGTCGGGAGGGTCCCGATAGCCCTCGGCGTAGTCTCTGTGCTCCTGAAAATCCCCGGGTACCAAATCCTCCTCAAAAACACGTGTCGGAGCCTCTCGCCGTGGCGGATCCTGCTGAAAGCCCCCGAAATTGCCGCCAACAGCCCCTGCCGCGTCGCGCAGTAGTCTGGAAGGGTCCTGGGGGACCCAGCGCCCCCTGGATCGGGGGGTCACCGGACCCCCAGGAGGGGTCGACGCCCCCGGCCGAACCCAGGGGGGATCGTCGGACCCCCCCCCCCCCCCGCGATGATCCTGGGGGCCCCAGCGGCCCCCCCGGGGGTCGGCAGGGGTCCCCGGACCCCAGGAGGGGTCGGCGCCCCCGGTCGACCCCAGGGGGGTTCGCCGGACCCCCCCGGTGATCCTGGGGCCCCAGCGGCCCCCCAAGGTCGGGGGGGTTCGCCGGACCTCCAGGGTGGGCCGTCGCACCCGGCGACCCCAGGGGAGGTTCGCCGGGGTCGCCCGGAGTTCCTGGGGGCCGGTGGCGCCCTGGGGGTAGCCGCTGCCCCCGCCTCTTTCGTTCGCCCTCGCACGGGGTTCGTCGGGGTCGCCGGTCCATCCTTCGGCTTCCGCAGCCTTTCGCCTAACTTCTTCCCGATAATCAACCCTCTACGGCTCCTCGTCCTCATCATCGGCCAGATCCTCCACCAAAAAGCCGTTTTCTGGATCAAAGCTCTCAACTTTCTCCTTCCCCTTGCCCAAAGGTGGCGCCTTTTCTGCTGGTTTAGGATCTCCTCCCCTTTGTTGTTCGTCGCCAATTGATTTAGGGTTGCCATCATTTGTGCGAATTGCTCGTCGTGCCTTGCTTGATTTGCCATCAATTGGTTGATGGAAGTCGTCAATTTTGCCATGGATTCATCGTTGGCCGTCAACGATTTCTTGATCCCATTGATTTCGCTCGTGAACTTCGCCTCCAACGCCTCAAATTTGTCTTGTGATCTTGTTGAAGCCGCCATGGATCGTCACGTGCTCTGATACCAAAATGTTAGGAACCAAGATAAAAAGACAATTTTTATAGATAAAAAGTAGCCAAACACGATAATTGAGAGCAAAAGAGGTGCGCACTCCTTCCAAGACGCCTAAGAGGACGTCCGCACTCGTTTAATCTAAGAACTACTCCTAATGACGCTCAATAGAATAATCTCCATATCAAGCATAAAAATCACAAATGACAGCTAGCCCTATAAATAAAAGAAACTAGGGTTTTTCCTAGGCTAAAGGGGCACTAGCGTAAACAAGAGGGAAAAGGGGGGCCAGCGGCCGCATGGGCCCGGCCCATGCTTGGGCGGAAATAGACCGCCAGGTCTATCACATATATATAAGACAAACATAATAACTATATAAATGAACTATATTGCCATCTACACTTTCAATTTATGACTTAATAAATTGTACCAAAACAGATTTGAGCTATATATCAGACTTCCACAGAACACTAGGTCATGATTCAAGATAGATGTAATCTTGGTGTCCTCTGTTGAGATAGAAAAATAGTCTATATCCCAAACTGGGATATTGTTGCTGCCTATATGGATGCCAAACTAATATCCGATTATAGAAATATCCTATTCTATTCCTAACTATAGTTTGGTTTCTAATTCTATTCTGGACAGAAATCCTATCCAAGAATGTTCTCAAACAATAATCTTAAATAAGCATGTTGTCGCAAAGAAGCGATAAGAAAAAAAATTCATACTTCAATATTCAAAAATTTGATATTCGGTGGAGAACTATTTCTGGAAGACTGCGAAGACCCAACTATTTGCTAGAAAGTCCAACCTTAGATTAAATGGAATCTCATATTTGTGTTTGAGGAAGTAAATCAGAGTTTGTTCTCCATATCCGTCTATACGGAGTAATGTGCAGCATATATTAAATATCGGGAAACATGAACATGGAAAAACTATAAGAATTGTTTTCAAAATATTCCTTTTGCCAACTGTCTTTCCAAATCCACAAAACCAAGACCACTAAATCAGTAATTACAAATGACTATTGAACAATTCAAAAGATAAAGCACATTTTGACTTTGCAAAAGGTCATGAAATTAAGTTATCATGAGTATTAGTAACTTGGTTTGGACGCAATTTCGAAATTACCAGAAGATGATAGCTTTTAGCAACTAAAACACAAGGTTGCATACTTCAGATGGGTAGTAGATATGTTGACCTAACTTATGAACACATGTTAAAGGGCAGTTATTAATGGAGACAAATTAAGGTTGTTCATGCATGTTTCCAAAAACTCATGTCCATTTGGGCACCAATTATGCTGCATTGGAGAATGACAAAGGATTCAGTTCTTGATAATTAATAAATCAATATTATCCAAAATAGAACATCATAAGGACCATCTCACAAAAAGCAGGATCAAACATTATCCTCTCTAACAGTCAGCCAAACAAGAAACTAGAAATCTGGTAGATCATGAACTCCCAATGTCCTAGAACTGGGTTTGTTTTCAGTTGCAAACCTCCCAGGTTATCATGCGTATTAGTAACTTGGTTTGGACGCAATTTCGAAATTACCAGAAGATGATAGCTTTTAGCAACTAAAACACAAGGTTTCATAATTCAGATGGGTAGTAGATATGTTGACCTAACTTATGAACACATGTTAAAGGGCAGTTATTAATGGAGACAAATTAAGGTTGTTTGTTTCTAAAAATCAAGGTTGTTCATGTCCATTTGGGCACCAATTATGTTGCATTGGAGAATGACAAAGGATTCGGTTCTTGATAATTAATAAATCAATATTATCCAAAATAGAACATCATAAGGACCATCTCACAAAAAACAGGATCAAACATTATCCTCTCTAACAGTCAGCCAAACAAGAAACTAGAAATCTGGTAGATCATGAACTCCCAATTCCTAGAACTGGGTTTGGTTTCAGTTGCAAACCTCCCAGGTTATCATGCATATTAATAACTTGGTTTGGACACAATTTCGAAATTACCAGAAGATGATAGCTTTTAGCAACTAAAACACAAGGTTTCATAATTCAGATGGGTAGTAGATATGTTGACCAAACTTATGAACACATGTTAAAGGGCAGTTATTAATGGAGACAAATTAGGGTTGTTCATGTCTGTTTCCAAAAATCAAGGTTGTTCATGTCCATTTGGGCACCAATTATGCTGCATTGGAGAATGACAAAGGATTCAGTTCTTGATAATTAATAAATCAATATTATCTAAAATAGAACATCATAAGGACCATCTCACAAAAAGCAGGATCAAACATTATCCTCTCTACCAGTCAGCCAAACAAGAAACTAGAAATCTGGTAGATCATGAGCTCACAGTGTCCTAGAACTGGGTTTGGTTTCAGTTGAAACCCTCCCAGATTTCAACAGGCTTTTTAGCTTACAAAAATCTTCAAGTTTGACTTTGGTTTCGGTGTATAAAACATATAGTTTAAGTGACTATAACTATTAGATATTAGGTCATGATGGTTCTTTTCATATATCAAGTGAACTTCTGGATTTGATGCTCTGTTGAGAGAGCGTTTGGAGGACGAGGCTCATCCGGATGTTCCGAGTCACACTTGTCCGCCCCCTGGGACCACTTGAGGGGAGGGAAGTTAGATGTCGACGTGAGGTCGTTAAAGAGCATGCTCTTCACATAATTGTGGAAGAGGGTAGGTGAGTCAAAGAGCCTGCTCTTCACATAATTGTGGAAGAGGGTAGGTGTGGGGAGTATCATCTCCCTCCCCCCCTCCCTCCCTCCCTCAAATTGCTTGTTCATGTTCATCCATGCGGGATGGGGAAGGCCGCCCCTCCCTCCCTCCCTCCCTCCCTCAGCTTGATTTATCATGTTCATCCATGCGGGACGGGGCAGGCCGCTCACATACATGAAGAGAAGAAGGGGAGGTTCCGTGCTATCTGTCGAAGAAGGCAACAAAAGACGTGGAAGCAGCAATATGCCAAATTATCAAGGGCTAGGATTTATTGATTTAGAATTGTTGTAAAAGTTGAATGATATGAAATGTTTAACTACTAAGATACATTATATTTCCTTTTCGTATCACTTTTATTTTTCACATTGTTGTTTCAGTATATTTCATTTGAAACTTAAAAATTGTTCGAACCCATGTGGAACTGGCTAAAAATTTTAGCAAAAAACCATATCAGTTTAGGAAGGTCCTCAAGGAAGTTCAGATGAAACATGAAACCTTGTTCCTTGTGATTTCCCATCATATGATGGTCCTACCTAACCTTTCATAAAAAAGTGCTACCAAATATCCATCTTGTGATGAAAATGACAATAAGCTTTGGATCGATGGCATAAAGACGAGCAATATAAAGTTGATCATGACATGCTATCCACTATTCGAATCATGTCCATATTAGTTGATCAGATATGTAGTATGTATATGCATCCCTTCCTCTATTTGGTTTCCTTGATAACTACTTATCAGAAGAAGAAAATTTTGGGAAGCATCTTCAGGGTATTTCCTGACTCTTCATTGGCATTAGCAATAAACTTATTGCTTTCTGATCATGCGTCTCATGACCAAAAAATGAGCATAACATTGAAGGTTATAGCCTTACAGGAAGATTGAAATTCTGAACATTGCTCAATTTTTGCACAAAACTACTTACCAATTTGGCTTAACTGAAAGATTTTAGTGAAAAGACGAAGGTCTACCAATGTTCTTAGGTAAATTTTTCAAGTGCTCACCATGTTACTGTACTATGTATGAGCCCTTTGCAAACATATATCGTATGTGACGGGGAAGAGAAGGCATGAACTAATGATTTTATATTTGTATTAGCGAATGAAAATCATAGAGAACTACCACAATTTATCTCATTCTCTTCTCATGCTCTTCCTCTTTGTTTCTTCCCTTCATAATTTCTTCATCCCTGCTTCTTCATTATGACAGCTCTGTAAGAGTTGTAATAGGTAAAGATGTTGCTGATCATTGACTTTCGATAATTGAGAGCTTCAAGGAACACAAACTAAACAAACCATCAATAAATAAGCACAACAATTGAACAGACATGGCACGGATAGGAACATCTTTCCCTCTGTAAAAAAATAATGCATGTTCTCATTCTTTCTTGAGTTCCACTAAAAGATTCATGGAAGAAAGTGACTGCAGTAAAACAATCACTTAAAGACAAAAGTGCCTCCAACATGAATGGGTGACTTGATATTGACAGACCATCTTTGCTGAAAAACTGGATCTACATGTTTGAGCAATCTGTCTGACATAGTCCATGTTTCTTGCAAGACACTCCCTCCGCTAACATATTCGTGTCTCACTGAGTCACTATTAAGCAACAGATCGGTTTATCTGAGAGGAAATTGGGCACTAAAGTTACATGTCTAATCTGCATAATTAGCAGCATACAACATGCACTACATTATAGGATTCTGAGAATCTAGGATTGTACATAATAGAACAATAATTGATATTATAATTCAATATAGTGAGGTAGGTCAACTCAGAAGAATCTAGTAGGGAGATATTCAGGGTTTTCCATTGATGATAGGATTTCAAGCATTTACATTTTCAATGATGTTAGATAATTTTTTATTTTCCAGATTTGTGATCAGAAAGTCTATGACAAGATTAAGGAGACGCTCTCTAGAAGTCTATGACAAGATATAGGAGATGCTCTCGAAAAAAAACGGAGATGCTCTCGAAAATCATGCCAGTTATTTCTCAATCTAAAGTAAAAGAATCTGACTAGTCACTAATCCAAACATCTATACCATACTTTCGCAATAATCAGCAGAACATAGAAAAAATGAAAAAAAAAATTGAAACAGAACAATGGATTCAGATTCAGAATTTCATGGCAACAAACAGTTACCCTCTTGCCCGGCTACATCCACATGTCCACCTCATTAAAAGCGCAAGCATTTAATATCAATTTGGCAATGTTTGACATGAGAAAAGCATTCAAAAAGTATAGTGGCCAACCTAAACAATGCTAGCTTGCAAAACTTGGGAATATCCAAAAAATGAACCTCCATAAAAAGCTTTTTTAAAATGTCAACTAATAAACCCCGGAAATTTTCTAATCCAAAACGCCGTAACAAAAGCAACAGATCTCTTCTAACACCCCATTTCACAATACATGAATTCAAAACAATCCCAACAAAATGCCGCATTTTCCTAGCTCTATCAATCTATTGACACGCGCCATTCATCGAGCGCTCCACATTCAAATAAACAAATGAAATTCAATATCTTCATCAATAATAATGACCCATTATAGGTTATTCCTAATACCGAAATTAGACCTAAAACTCAAAACAACCAACGCCGCATTGATCCAAGAAAATCAAATTTTCAAAAATTAAAAAAACAAATTAGGATTTAAAAACATTGATCCAAGAGAGAACACAATTTCATCTGGGGAAGAAAACAACGAAATGCGATAAAGATGTCACCTTTCTTGGCCGGCGGTGTCCCAAATCTGGGCCTTGACGGTCTTGTGATCGATCGCGAGCGTCCGAGTCTGGAACTCGACACCAATCGTGGCCTTCGAGTCCAGGCTGAAATCGTTCCTCGAGAAGCGAGCCAGCAGCTGCGATTTGCCGACCGCCGAGTCTCCGATCAGCACCACCTTAAACACGTAATCGATTTTGTGGCCAAACTCGCCGTGCATATTCGCCATTAGAGGGCAAAATCACCTCAAATGACCAGAAGAAACCGAAACCAAACCAAAAAAGAGATCCGAAGAGAGTCTTAGATCGGATCGGAAGAGATAGAAGAGGACAGGCTCATGGCGAGATCTCCCCCGATCTCTCTTTTCTCTCTCTGTGAATTTTAATAGTATTGATGATTGAGATTTTTTTGATGGAACGAAGAATTTGGGTGTTTTGAGCCGATAAAGCTAGGGGAGATCAAGAAAACGAAATGGTGAGAGTGAAGGTCCAGGAGGAGAGGAAGCGAACAGCGGCAACGAAATGCATAACAAACAATGTTCATGGCATTGCATGAGCTTTTCCTTCGAACGTTGGCGACTGGAATCGTGCGGCCGTTAAAAAAAACTCAATTTTGCATGTCAACCCCTCAACCCTCAAGCTCCCACAAATTTATTTTATTTTATTTGCCCAAATGGGGTGGCAAGAGGTACCCGACCCGACCCGAACCCGACCTCGTGGTCATGTATGGGTCGGGACAAATCCGGATCGGGTCATATACGGGTCAACCCGACACGTCCCGGATAAAATCCGGGTCGGGTACGAGTTTGACCCTCAACCCGGATCGACCCGAATTCAATCCAGCCTATATATAATATATATATAATTTGTATTGTGTTGTGAAGGGAAAAGTAGGGAAATAGGTGTAGAGGGTTAAGAGCCACCTACCCTCATATTTATAGCTTTCAATAGTGGGTTGGATACCCAATTGGGCCTAATGGGCCTATTCATAACACTTCCCCTTATCCAACCAACATTGAATAAGAGGTGGATTCTTCAGGATCCGAGTTAGGATAACTGCCTTGTTAAATAAAGAACAGTTAATCCATAACTTCCCCAGTTTTGGGGATGTGTCTAGGGGTGGATACTTCAGGATCCAGAGTCAACAAGGTTGCCTCGTCAAAACCTTGACTACAGAAAACCATGTGGGAAAAAACCAGTAGCCAAGGGAAAAGAGTACAACTCTGCGGTTGACTCCCCCTCATCTGACCAAGCTTCAGGCTTGCAGATTTCCTATGAATCTATACATTAGTCCCCTATATATCTATGAGTTCATAGTCCTCTCATCCTGACCCAGTATACATTTACTCACTCTCCTCATCCCAATCACATATACAAGTTTCTCAAAGAAACTAGCAGGCAGGTGTTACGACCTAAAGATCGTGATAGTCCGACCTTCCATCCCAGACCGCCTAAATACCCTGCCGGCTCGTCCCTCCCTCTGGAAGGACAGCCGACCCAGCGACAAGGCGCTCCACACCCGAACGATAGATGGCCACAGGGCGCCTGTCGATTCTAGAGTCCGACGCGACTATGGGAAGGGTGCACTCCGCCTCGGCCGCTGATAGCCAGTGATGACCTCTGGTGAGCTACGGGGGCCGAGCTACGGGGCCGAGCTAAGGGGGCCGAGCTAACTGGGGCCGAGCTAAGGGGGCCGAGCTAATGGGGCCGAGCTAATGGGGCCGAGCTAAGGGTGCGAGCTACGGGACTGTTCTTTGGCACATTAGACACGACAAACAACCTAGTACAAGGACGCTACTGACACTATCGCCGCCCGACCATCTGACAAAGCACCCACTGGCCGCTGCGCCCCCTGACACTTAATGCTTTCGGCCCTGACGCCCTGACACTTAATGCTTTCGGCCCTGACGCCCTGACAAAAGCACCCCGGACCGCTGCACCGTCTGACAAAAGCGTGGCAGGCACTCCTGTTCCTGACATCCTCGTCTGAAGCTTCCGCTGATAGTAGGGCCAGCTCAGCACGTCGGGTAAGCATGCCAGGTCAGCCCTACCGAACCGCCTCCCATCAGGTATAAATACCCCCTCACTTCTTGCAGTGAGAGGAGGGGAAAATTCACTCTCAATCTCCTTACTCACACACACAAGAGCAAAGGTCGTCCACATCTTTGTTCTTCCACTCATAGCTCGTCTCGTACGGTCGACTCACCCTCAGTCCGCCCTGCGTGCCTAGCCCCCGCTTTAAGTCCTATTACTGACTTAGGCATCGGAGAGACTAAGGGTTGGACCCCAACCCGGCCTTTCTGACGAGTTTCTCCTTGCGCAGGTTAGCTCGTCATCACCAGTCGTACTCGCCCTCAACCTAGGCAGTTCGGCCCCTTCTCTGCATCCTGCCGGATTAGATTCCGTGGTCTGCTCCAACAACAAACTTTGCTTCATCACCCCTCTAATCACCTGTCCAATAGCCTACCTTAATCCCTTCCATAACATAACCACCGTGCCCTTGGTTCCCCCTAATACAAATTCATTGTACGCGAGTTCTACCCCGCAACAATTGGCGCCGTCTGTGGAAACGAAGGGTCACACCCATGTCAAATCTCAAACCAATCACCGAGACCCTGACTAAGGGTTGGACCCCAACCCCGCGATCAAGTAAAGACCTCCAGGGCAGCTCGTCAGCTCGCCACCCAAACTGGAGGGGCAAAATGCGGGGGAGGCTTTGGCCACTCTGTACCCGCTATCTTTAAGACCTCCAGGGCAGCTCGTCAGCTCGCCACCCAAACAGGAGGGGCAAAATGCGGGGGAGGCTTTGGCCACTCTGTACCCGATATCTTGAAGACCTCCAGTGAAGCTCGTCAGCTCGCCACCCAAACTGGAGGGGCAAAATGCGCTGGAGGCTTTGGCCACTCTGTACCCGCTATCTTGCAGACCTCCGGGACAGCTCGTCAGCTCGCCACCCAAACTGGAGGGGCAAAATGCGGGGGAGGCTTTGGCCACTCTGAACCCGCTATCTTGAAGACCTCCGGGGCAGCTCGTCAGCTCCCCACCCAAACTGGAGGGGCAAAATGCGGGGGAGGCTTTGGCCACTCTGTACCCGCTATCTTGCAGACCTCCGGGGCAGCTCGTCAGCTCGCCACCCAAACCGGAGGGGCAACATGCGGGGGAGGCTTTGGCCACTCTATACCCGCTATCTTGCAGACCTCCGGGGCAGCTCGTCAGCTCGCCACCCAAACCGGAGGGGCAAAATGCGGGGGAGGCTTTGGCCACTCTATACCCGCTATCTTGCAGACCTCCGGGGCAGCTCGTCAGCTCGCCACCCAAACCGGAGGGGCAAAATGCGGGGGAGGCTTTGGCCACTCTGAACTCGCTATCTTGAAGACCTCCAGGACAGCTCGTCAGCTCGCCACCCAAACTGGAGGGGCAAAATGCGGGTGAGGCTTTGGCCACTCTGTACCCGCTATCTTGCAGACCTCCGGGGCAGCTCGTCAGCTCGCCACCCAAAATGGAGGGGAAAACGCGGGGGAGGCTTTGGCAGCTCTGTACCCGCGATCAAGTGAAGACCTCCAGGGCAGCTCGTCAGCTCGCCACCCAAACTGGAGGGGCAAAATGCGGGGGAGGCTTTGGCCACTATGTACCCGCTATCTTGAAGACCTCCAGGGCAGCTCGTCAGCTCGCCACCCAAACTGGAGGGGCAAAATGCGGGGGAGGCTTTGGCCACTCTGTACCCGCTATCTTGCAGACCTCCGGGGCAGCTCGTCAGCTCGCCACCCAAACCAGAGGGGCAAAATGCGGGGGAGGCTTTGGCCACTCTGAACCCGCTATCTTGAAGACCTCCAGGACAGCTCGTCAGCTCGCCACCCAAACTGGAGGGGCAAAATGCGGGGAGGCTTTGGCCACTCTGAACCCGCTATCTTGAAGACCTCCAGGGCAGCTCGTCAGCTCGTCACCCAAACTAGAGGGGCAAAATACGGGGGAGGCTTTGGCCACTCTAAACCTGCTATCTTGAAGACCTCCAGTGCAGCTCGTCAGCTCGCCACCCAAACAGGAGGGGCAAAATGCGGGGGAGGCTTTGGCCACTCTGTACCCGCTATCGTGCAGAACTTTGGGGCAGCTCGTAAGCTCGTCACCCAAACTGGAGGGGCAAAATGCGGGGGAGGCTTTGGCCACTCTGTACCCGCTATCTTGCAGACCTCCGGGGCAGCTCGTCAGCTCGCCACCCAAACTGGAGGGGCAAAATGCGGGGGAGGCTTTGGCCACTCTGAACCCGCTATCTTGAAGACCTCCGGGGCATCTCGTCAGCTCGTCACCCAAACTGGAGGGGCAAAATGCGGGGGAGGCTTTGGCCACTCTGTACCCGCTATCTTGCAGACCTCCGGCGCAGCTCGTCAGCTAGCCACCCAAACCGGAGGGGCAAACTGCGGGGGAGGCTTTGGCCACTCTGTACTCGCTATCTTGCAGACCTTCGGGGCAGCTCGTCAGCTCGCCACCCAAACCGGAGGGGCAAAATGCGGGGGAGGCTTTGGCCACTCTGAACCCGCTATCTTGAAGACCTCCCGGGCAGCTCGTCAGCTAGCCACCCAAACTGGAGGGGCAACATGCGGGGGAGGCTTTGGCCACTCTGAACCCGCTATATTGAAGACCTCCAGGGCAGCTCGTCAGCTCGCCACCCAAACTGTAGGGGCAAATTGCGGGTGAGGCTTTGGCCACTCTGTACCCGCTATCTTGCAGACCTCCGGGGCAGCTCGTCAGCTCGCCACCCAAACTGGAGTGGAAAACGCGGGGGAGGCTTTGGCCGCTCTGTACGCGCGATCAAGTGAATACCTCCAGGGCAGCTCGTCAGCTCGTCACCCAAACTGGAGGGGCAAAATGCGGGGGAGGCTTTGGCCACTAAGTACCCGCTATCTTGAAGACCTCCAGCGCAGCTCGTCAGCTCGCCACCCAAACCGAAGGGGCAAAATGCGGGGGAGGCTTTGGCCACTCTGTACCCGCTATCTTGCAGACCTCCGGGGCAGCTCGTCAACTCACCACCCAAACCAGAGGGGCAAAATGCGGGGGAGGCTTTGGCCACTCTGAACCCGCTATCTTGAAGACCTCCTGGACAGCTTGTCAGCTCGCCACCCAAACTGGAGGGGCAAAATGCGGCGAGGCTTTGGCCACTCTGAACCCGCTATCTTGAAGACCTCCAGGGCAGCTCGTCAGCTCGCCACCCAAACTAGAGGGGCAAAATGCGGGGGAGGCTTTGGCCACTCTAAACCCGCTATCTTGAAGACCTCCAGTGCAGCTCGTCAGCTCGCCCCCCAAACTGGAGGGGCAAAATGCGGGGGAGGCTTTGGCCACTCTGTACCCGCTATCTTGCAGAACTTTGGGGCAGCTCGTCAGCTTGTCACCCAAACTGGAGGGGCAAAATGCGGGGGAGGCTTTGGCCACTCTGTACCCGATATCTTGAAGAACTCCAGGGCAGCTCGTCAGCTCGCCACCCAAACTGGAGGGGCAAAATGCGGGGGAGGCTTTGGCCACTCTGTTCCCGCTATCTTGCAGACCTCCGGGGCAGCTCGTTAGCTCGCCACCCAAACCGGAGGGTCAAAATACGTGGGAGGCTTTGGCCACTCTGTACCCGCTATATTGCAGACCTCCGGGGCAGCTCGTCAGCTCGCCACCGAAACCGGAGGGGCAAAATGCGGGGGAGGCTTTGGCCACTCTGTACCCGCTATCTTGCAGACCTCCGGGGCAGCTCGTCAGCTTGCCACCCAAACCGGAGGGGAAAAATGCGGGGGAGGCTTTGGCCACTCTGAACCTGCTATCTTGAAGACCTCCGGGGCAGCTCGTCAGCTCGCCACCCAAACTGGAGGGGCAAAATGTTGGGGAGGCTTTGGCCACTCTGAACCCGCTATCTTAAAGACCTCCAGGGTAGCTCGTCAGCTCGCCACCCAAACTGGAGGGGCAAAAGGCGGGTGAGGCTTTGGCCACTCTGTACCCGCTATCTTGCAGACCTCTGGGGTAGCTCGTCAGCTCGCCACCCAAACAGGAGGGGAAACGCGGGGGAGGCTTTGGCCGCTCTGTACCCGCGATCAAGTGAAGACCTCCAGGGCAGCTCGTCAGCTCCCCACCCAAACTGGAGGGGCAAAATGCGGGGGAGGCTTTGGCCACTCTGTACCCGCTATCTTGAAGACCTCCAGGGTAGCTAGTCAGCTCGCCACCTAAACTGGGGGGCAAAATGAGGGTGAGGCTTTGGCCACTCTGTACCCGCTATCTTGCAGACCTCCTGGGCAGCTCGTCTGCTCGCCACCCAAACCGGAGGGGCAAAATGCGGGGGAGGCTTTGGCCACTCTGAACCCGCTATCTTTAAGACCTCCAGGGCAGCTCGTCAGCTCGCCACCCAAATTGGAGGGGCAAAATGCGGGGGAGGCTTTGGCCACTCTGAACGCGCTATCTTGAAGACCTCCAGGGCAGCTCGTCAGCTCGCCACCCAAACTGGAGGGGCAAAATGCGGGGGAGGCTTTGGCCACTCTGTACCCGCTATCTTGCAGACCTCCGGCGCAGCTTGTCAGCTCGCCACCCAAACCGGAGGGGCAAAATGCGGGGGAGGCTTAGGCCACTCTGTACCCGCTATCTTGCAGACCTCCGGGGCAGCTCGTCAGCTCGCCACCCAAACCGGAGGGGTAAAATGCGGGGGTGGCTTTGGCCACTCTGTACCGGCTATCTTGCAGACCTCCGGGGCAGCTCGTCAGCTCGCCACCCAAACCGGAGGGGCAAAATGCGGGGGAGGCTTTGGCCACTCTGAACCCGCTATCTTAAAGACCTCCAGGGCAGCTCGTCAGCTCGCCACCCAAACTGGAGGGGCAAAATGCGGGTGAGGCTTTGGCCACTCTGTACCCGCTATCTTGCAGACCTCCGGGGCAGCTCGTCAGTTCGCCACCCAAACGGCAGGGGAAAACGCGGGGGTGGCTTTGGCCGCTCTGTACCCGCGATCAAGTGAAGACCTCCAGGGCAGCTCGTCAGCTCGCCACCCAAAGTGGAGGGGCAAAATGCGGGGGAGGCTTTGGCCACTCTGTACCAGCTATCTTGAAGACCTCCAGGGCAGCTCGTCAGCTCGCCACCCAAACTGGAGGGGCAAAATGCGGGGGAGGCTTTGGCCACTCTGTACCCGCTATCTTGAAGACCTTCAGGGCAGCTCTTCATCTCGCCACCCAAACTGGAGGGGCAAAATGCAGGGAGGCTTTGGCCACTCTGAACCCGCTATCTTGAAGACCTCCAGGGTAGCTCTTCAGCTCGCCACCCAAACCGGAGGGGCAAAATGCGGGTGAGGCTTTGGCCACTCTGTACCCGCTATCTTGCAGACCTCCAGGGCAGCTCGTCAGCTCGCCACCCAAACCGGAGGGGCAAAATGCGGGGGAGGATTTGGCCACTCTGAACCCGCTATCTTGAAGTCCTCCGGGGCAGCTCGTCAGCTCGCCACCCAAACTGGATGGGCAAAATGCGGGAGAGGCTTTGGCCACTCTGAACCCGCTATCTTGAAGACCTCCAGGGCAGCTCGTCAGCTCGCCACCCAAACTGGAGGGGCAAAATACGGGGGAGGCTTTGGCCACTCAGAACCCGCTATCTTGAAGACCTCCAGGGCAGCTCGTCAGCTCGCCACCCAAACTGGAGGGGCAAAATGCGGGGGAGGCTTTGGCCCCTCTGTACCTGCTATCTTGAAGCCCTCCAAGGCAGCTCGTCAGCTCGCCACCCAAACTGGAGGGGCAAAATGCGGGGGAGGCTTTGGCCACTCTGTACCCGCTATCTTGAAGCCCTCCAGGGCAGCTCGTCAGCTCGCCACCCAAACTGGAGGGGCAAAATGCGGGGGAGGCTTTGGCCACTCTGTACCCGCTATCTTGCAAACCTCCGGGGCAGCTCTTCAGATCGCCTCCCAAACTGGAGGGGCAAAATGCAGGGGAGGCTTTGGCCACTCTGAACCCGCTATCTTGAAGACCTCCAGGGTAGCTCGTCAGCTCGCCACCCAAACTGGAGGGGCAAAATGCGAGGGAGGCTTTGGCCACACTGTACCCGCTATCTTACAGACCTCCGGGGGAGCTCGTCAGCTCGCCACCCAAACTGGAGGGGCAAAATGCGGGGGAGGCTTTGGCCACTCTGTACCCGCTATCTTGCAGACCTCCGGGGCAGCTCGTCAGCTCGCCACCCAAACCGGAGGGGCAAAATGCGGGGGAGGCTTTGGCCACTCTGTACCCGCTATCTTGCAGACCTCCGGGGCAGCTCGTCAGCTCGCCACCCAAACCGGAGGGGCAAAATGCGGGGGAGGCTTTGGCCACTCTGTACCCGCTATCTTGCAGACCTCCGGGGCAGCTCGTCAGCTCGCCACCCAAACCGGAGGGGCAAAATGCAGGGGAGGCTTTGGCCACTCTGAACCCGCTATCTTGAAGACCTCCAGGGCAGCTCGTCAGCTCGCCACCCAAACTGGAGGGGCAAAATGCGGGGGAGGCTTTGGCCACTCTGAACCCGCTATCTTGAAGAACTCCAGGGCAGCTCGTCAGCTCGCCACCCAAACCAGAGGGGCAAAATGCGGGTGAGGCTTTGGCCACTCTGAACCTGCTATCTTGCAGACCTCCGGGGCAGCTCGTCAGCTCGCCACCCAAACCGGAGGGGCAAAATGCGGGGGAGGTTTTAGCCACTCTGAACCCGCTATCTTGAAGACCTCCGGGGCAGCTCGTCAGCTCACCACCCAAACTGGAGGGGCAAAATGCGAGGGAGGCTTTGGCCACTCTGAACCCGCTATCTTGAAGACCTCCAGGGCAGCTCGTCAGCTCGCTAACCAAACTGGAGGGGCAAAATAAGGGGGAGGCTTTGGCCACTCTGAACCCGCTATCTTGTAGACCTCCGGGGCAGCTTGTGAGCTCGCCTCCCAAACTGGAGGGGCAAAATGCGAGGGAGGCTTTAGCCACTCTGTATGCGCTATCTTGAAGACCTCCAGGGCAGCTCGTCAGCTCGCCACCCAAACTGGAGGTGCAAAATGCGGGGGATGCTTTGGCCACTCTGTACCCGCTATCTTGAAGACCTCCGGGGCAGCTCGTCAGCTTGCCACCCAAACTGGAGGGGCAAAATGCGGGGGAGGCTTTGGCCACTCTGTACCCGCTATCTTGCAGACCTCCGGGGCAGCTCGTCAGCTTGCCACCTGATCACTCCTTATTTTACACCCTTTTCCCGCATGTTTGCATGCCATTTTGATCGCCCAAATCATGTTTTTTCACGATATATCGACGATATTGCGATGCTTTTCACGATTTGTTGTTTTTGTCGCATTTCAGGTGATTTGGCGCGATTAGGAGTGATCTCGAGATGCGCGTAATCTAGACGGCCACCGACGACCTCCCTGAGGGGTATTTTGCTGTTGGAGAGGAGCGGAAGAAGAATGGACGTCGCAGGAGCGACGAGGAGGCCAAAACAATCAGATTGGGCATTTTTTGTGTCCCACTCGGCCGAGTGGAGGAGCCACTCGGCCGACCAGCGAGACACTGCTCGGCCGACCCGTTCAGACACGATTTCCATGTGTACTCGGCCGAGCGACGGAGACCACATCGGCCGAGTGACGATACCACGTCCGCCCGAGTGGCGCCCAGACGAAGCCCCTTCAAAATATCGAAGTTTCTGTTTTTCGGCCACCTGAGCTTCAGAAGACCCACTCGGCCGAGTGGTAAATCCCGTCCGCCCGAGTGAAGTGAAGCCATCAGCCGAGTGACGACAACTCACTCGGCCGAGCCGCCCCCGAACTGAAGACCCCTGAAGCCCACGACTTACTGGAAAATGACAGGGTTTTCACTCGGCCGAGCGACTTTTGTCACTCGGCCGAGTGCGATGCGCTGCCTGTAGCGAAATTTGCGGAAAACAGGCTGTGCAGGGGCGTTTTGGTCAGGATTTTTAGACGATTTTTGGGGCTATTTAAGCTCTGTTTTTACCCTAGTTTTGGGGGCTATCTCTCAGATTTTTTGCAGCTTTTTGAGTCTACTTTTTAGCTTTATTAATTGTGATTGGAGAAGAGAAAAACTTGGATTTTTGTTGGATTAATTGAAGATCTACATTGGTTTGCATTTCTCTTCCCTAAAAACTCTATTTTTATTGTTTATATCATTGTTGTGATGAATTCCATTGCCTATTTCATTGATTATTTTTGTGCTATTGCTATGATTTGTGAGTAGTCTCCACGTCTCGGGGCGTGGGGATGAACCCTACAAGCCCTATTTCCTATTTGTGTTGAATTGGTAGAAATTGAGCTAGGATTGTTATTAGGGATTAGATTGGGATCGAATTACTACGGATAGCTAGGTATTAATATCAATTGGGATTTGCAAGAGATTGGATCCCAATTTGATAGGAAGCCCTAGAAATCCGAATTGGGTTGGAGTCGGATTTTCGAAGTATCGGTTTGCAAGAGATTGGACCGATACTAGGACCTCCGGTTGCAATTCCGTGCCGATACCCGTTTGCAAGAGATTGGACAGGTAGGAACTATCCTAATTTAGATTGTGGACCGAGTTTGCAAGAGATTGGGCTCGGTGTGCAATTGGACGATGATGTTGATCCTAATGCTAGCATCCCTAGGCTAGGGTTTGCAAGAGATTGGACCCAAACCTAGGATAGCTATAGACCGGCAACAGCGCGAGAGCGTGAGCTTGGTTCCACATTTAGTTGCAACTAGTTCATCCAAATTCTCATTCTAGCGATTTCGATACCGGCGAACCACATTTATGAAATACGGTGAGTAGTGGGGATTCCCCTTTCCCTAGACGTTCTTTATTTGATTTGATATTTCGCAAATTTGTCTGACGATTGTGACAGGATCGCCCAAGGCAATTATCTCTGTTCCTAAATAGCCAGGTTGATCAGGAGCAAGCATGGTCATTCGTCCTCCCTGTGTTCGATACCCGCTCGCCACCATACCGTGCGCTTGCGGTAAAACTACAACCGTCGCCTCGGGACGTGTATCCGGGGCGCGATCAAGTTTTTGGCGCCGTTGCCGGGGAGGCGATTGCGTTTGATTCTTTTTCACCCTAGCTATTCTTTTTCTTTTTATTATTATCACTATTTTTATTTCTTCTTGCCTAACCCTTCCAAGGTATTAATCATTTCTTTGAAACTCTGTTTCCCCTGTGCATGAACACGAGATCTACGGCGGACCCAGAAGACTTATTATTTGATCCCGAGATCGAACGTACCGCGCGGAGACTTAGAGCGGAAAAGAGACAAGATCCGGAAGGGAGGTATATGACCAACCCGGAAACTCCTGAAGAATTGGCGGCAAGGATGGCAAGGATAATCTCGATTCGAGATAGGCTTCGGCCTAAGACTTCTTCTACCACCTCGTCCATTGCCATGCCGGGGTTGGCGGCCGACAAGAACTTCGAGCTAAAGACTGGATTGGTGGTGTTGATGCAACAAGACCCGTTTCATGGGAACGCACATGAGAACCCCCACTACCACATCCAACTATTCTTGTCAAAGTGCGCCACATTCCAGATGCCGGGGGTCTCCAACGACGCTATCAGACTGCGCCTCTTCCCCTTTACGCTAAAGGACAAGGCACTCTATTGGTTGAGGACGCAGGCTGACGGAGTCTTCACCACTTGGGACGAGTTGGCGAGTGCATTTATTGACAAATTTTATCCGCCATCCAAGACGGTGAAGATCCGGAGTGCTCTCATGTCCTTCAAGCAAGGACCACAGGAGACGCTCTATGAAGCTTGGGAGCGATTTAAGGATTTGCAGCACCAATGCCCGCACCACAGTATAGAGGACTGGGAGCTAGTTCATAGCTTCTACAACGGTCTCCAACCGGGGACCAAACAAATTATTGATGCCGCGGCGAATGGTGCAATCTTGTCAAAGACTCCCGAGGAAGCTACGGCCCTAATTGAGGAGATGGCCTCAAATAACCAACAATGGGGCGATGAGCGAGGACACTCCACATCCTCCTTAAAGCCAACTAGCATCTACGAGGCGAAGGCCGTAGCGGAACTCACGAGCAAATTTGATTCTCTCCACAAGGTGGTGGAGAGATTGGAGAAATATATCACGGAGCCCCAAGGAAGCCCATCCACCTCCGCACCGACCAACCAAATGTGTGATTGGCAAGACCAATCTCAAGTCATGTACTCGGGAGGAGAGCAAGGAGAAGGATCCTTGGAGCAAATACAATATGTTGCGGGGAACCAAGGGTATTGGTCCAATCCGGCCGCAAGAAATCATCCGGGATTCTCCTACGCCAACAATGAAGGAGCCTTGAACCCGCCACAACCACCGCCTCAACAAGCTCGACCACCACCACCCCAACAACAAAACTATCCACCGAGGGGGCCTCTGCAACAAAACTTTCCACCGAAGCAACAAGTCCCACCGTATAGGCCTCCCGGATACAACCAAGGGTGGAGGAATCAAAATCAAAACCCTCCACAAGCTCCTCAACGAACCGACTTCGAATCTAGAGTGGAGGCGTTCATGGTCGAGCAAAATAAGGTGAATGCTACTTTGAAGGCGGGGCAAGAATCTCTCAATACCGTAGTGGCTCAAATATCGGAGCAATTAGCGTTGCTCAACCGGAACACTCAAAGATTGCCGGCGCAACCGGAGCAAAACCCACGGGGCAACACGGGCCACATCAACGCCGTAGTTGCCGTCACTACTAGAGGCGGGAAGGACACCACCCCCGCCATGATTCCTATTGAGGAGGCCGTGGAGGAAAGCTTGGAGCCGGGTGAGCCGGTAGTTGAGGTTGATAAGGAGAAGGAGCCACAAGACAAGGAGAAATCTAGGGCGGAGCGATTAATTGAGGAAAGGCGCTTCATGCCACCGGTCCCATTCCCCCAAAGGCTCGCTAAGGCGAAAATGGAGAAGAGGCTAGCAAAATTTCTCGAGTACCTAAGAGGAGTTAGCCTTAACATCCCCTTCCTCGACGCCATCGTCGAGATCCCCACGTATGCTAAATTCTTGAAGGACTTGATTTCGGGGAGGAAAAGGAAGGAGAAGATAATGCTAGCCGAGGAGGGCTCTTGGTTCACCAAGAGAGAGAAGGAGCCGGCAAAATTTAAGGATCCGGGGAGTTTTCGGATTCCTTGCACTTTGGGCGGCGTGCCTCTTCAAAAGGCGTTGGTCGACCTTGGGGCTAGTGTGAGCCTCATGCCCCTCTCCATGTTCTTAAAGCTTAACACCGGGACAAAGTTGAAACCCACCGACATGCGCATTCAATTAGCCGATGGACGGATAACAAGGCCGGTGGGGATTGCCGAAGACATCCCACTTCAAGTCCCGGGTGGAATATGCTTGCCATGTGACTTCGTCATCATGGACATTAAGGAGGAGGGAGACACCTCATTGATACTTGGACGCCCCTTCCTCGCCACCGCCGGAGTCATCGTCGACGTGCGCGAAGGCACACTTACTTTAAACGTCGGCAACATCGAGGTGGAGCTCCACATTCCTAAGGCAATGAAACACATGCCTTACCACGAGGAGCTTGATTACATGGACCTCCTTGATGAGGTGATAGAGGAGGCGATTCCTCACTCAATTGGTGCCCTTTTTGATGAAGAATTTGATGAAGGCCCGGATTTAGGCCAAGATGAAAAGATTGAAGACGATTCCCCCGACTTCTCCGCTGATGAAGATGAAGGCGACGCTGATGTCGCGAGGATTCGAGAGCTCTGCAAGCTCTCGAAATTAAAGTCTCCAAAGAAAGCTCCGCCGGCACGGAAATCGGCGTCGCCGGTTAAGCCGTTGACCGGGGCAAATGCTAGCTTGGGGGAGCCTCCCCCCAACACTATTCGAGATAGGAGACCACCGCGGGAGAACGCTACGCCGCCACGTTCGAATCCAAGCGCGCTCCCCGGCAAGTTTGACGGGTGCATCTCATATGCACCAAACATCCCGCATTGATTGAAAATTATAGGGGGTCGAGCTCACGACCTAAAACGAGCGCTTGTCGGGAGGCAACCCGACGGTTTTTGCTTTATTTTTACTTTTTCTTTATTTTCGTTTTAGAAATTTTTAGTATTTTGAGTCATCCGACCAAAAATTTCGTGATAACAGGTCCGGATTTTCTTGACAGGAGAGGAGATAGGTAGATCCGTCATGAGGAGGATGAACGAGACCAGAGGAGCGCCCCAAGAAGGCGCTCGATGCTCAGGAGGAGGAGGAAATCGACTGGAGAAAGAAAGACGGAGTTTAGAGCCAAAACGAAGATAAACAGCAGAAATTAAGGCTCACTCGGCCGAGTATACTAGTCACTCGGCCGAGTACACAAGTTCGTCCGGCCGAGCCGCTCACGAACGAGGGAAGTCTGCTGAACCCAACTCTCTGTTTATTTTCTTGATTTCGATATAACTGCTACTCGGCCGAGTATATATATTCACTCGGCCGAGTAAAACGGATACCCTCCTAGGGCGAGTCATGCCGAGTAGCTTGAGTCACTCGGCCGAATGGACTTACTCCACTCGGTCGAGGCTGGCAAAGCCACTCGGCCGAAGCGATATCGGGGAGAAAATTTCTATTGCCTCGCTCGGCCGAGTGACCACGTCACTCGGCCGAGTCGTAACTTTCTATTATATAAGTGACGAAGGGGGCGCGGATTTCGAAATCGAAAATTCCCAAATCCGCCCGCGCCCCCTCGCCTACCCTCGCCCGAACTCGCTTCGTTCTCACCCCCACTCGCCCGACCAAGCCCGCGCGCGCCGCCACTCGGCCTGCCACCGCCGGCCGACCGTCGCCGGACCCCGCCCGAGTCGCCGCCGGCAGCCCCGTCTCCGATCACCTCCGGTTCGCTTATTTTCACCGTTTTCTCCTCTTTTCGTGTATTTTTTGAGGATCCATGTGCTAAACGCCCCCCTAACCCAAATCAATTTCTATATCTATCCATTATACCCCTATTGCTCCATACATTTTGATTATTACTCGCTGATATCGCTTTTTCACGCGCAGGTTGTTTATTGGAGCTTAGGGGAGCTCAGGGGAGCTTCTACGGGCTGTTTTGGATTTCGTGGAGGCGCGGACTTCGCACACTTCCACTGCTTAGCACTCGCGGCGTGTTTGGGTATACTCTTTCCACTCTTTGTGCACACGCCGCACTTTTCACTTTTCGGCGCGCGCTCGGGGCCGATATGCCGCCCCGGACACGGCCTCGGACGAGGAGACCTTCCGTTAAGCGGAAGAGGTCGGATGACGCCGGCCCCGCCCACGAGGCGGAATAGTCTCCTCCTCCTTCCCCCACACACGCCGTCCACCCAGCACAGCCTGCAGGCCCCGCACACCCCGCGCAGCCTGCAGTGCACCCACAGCCCGCACAGCCTCTCCCCGCCGATCCACAGCCACCACCACCGGCTCCACTGGTCGGGCCGCTCGGGATTACGTTCCGAGACGATGCACACCGCGCCGTCTTCGACCGTATCTCCCAGCGCTCGATCGTACCCTCCAGGTTTGCACACCTCGCTGACCTAGGACGCCTGGGGGTACTTGAGGGGATGCTCACGTTGTACGACAACGTGGGCTGGCGAGATTTTTTTCAGGTGTCGGCGGATACTTTTACCCGTCCGACACTTGAGGTTTTGAGTTCGATCGCCCGGACCGATGAGGGATGCTCATTCCGGTTCATGGATCGAGAGTGCCAGGTCACTCTCGATATGATGAGAGCGTTTTTCTCTTGGCCCGCAGTCCCCGGAGCCGATCGCGGTTACGGCCCTACCCACATCCCCCCACCCTCTTTCGACGCCGGCGCCTTCTGGGCCCGGATTACAGGCCACCACGCCGCCTTTGACCCTAGTAGGGCCAAGGCCTCGGCCATTGTCCACCCCTGCCTACGTATTGCCCAGCGCCTTATGGCGACCACCTTTCTGGCCAGATATGAGCCGGGCACGATGTCTACGCCAGAGCTCTACATGCTCTATGCGATGACACGTCCCAGAGCTCTATCTAGGGATGGACACGAGCTTGTCCCCGCCGTCGTGATCGACATTGCGGCTTGGTTTCTAGACCGTATCATTGTGTCGGTGGGCGCTCGCTCACCGATATGCTGCGGCGGCCTGATTACCCTGCTGGCTCTTATGACCGGCGAGGACTTCCCCGACGACTTGCGACGCGTCCCGGGCCCCACCTCTTTGTTGATAGATGTTATGGCCCGGATGAAGATGCTGCGTCCGCATGGTGAGCGTCACTGGGTCTGGTTGCACGGCCCTTTCGGTGCCGACTACATGATTCTCCCGAGCCCAGCTCGGACCCAGATTGCACCAGCCCACGTTGACTGGCTCCCAGCGATGGATGTCCTCATCCCCGCTGCGTACGTGCTCGAGGCCGAGGAGGCCGAGCAGGCCCACGCTGCCCACGCTGCCCAGGCTGCCCCCGCAGACCCTGCTGCACACCCTACCGAGCCTGCTGCCGACCCCGTCGGCCCTGTGGCCCCTCAGCCTGTTCCTGACGTTTCCGCTGCTCTTGACACTTCTGTCCCCACCTCTGCCAGTGTCGAGAGTACTCTTGCTGAGCCCACTTCCACCACTGCCACCACTTCCGAGGCTGTCCCCACCACTCCCGCTGCCACCTCCGGCCCTCTGTCCGTCGAGCCTCTTTGCTCCGCACTCCCCGAGCGCCCGCAGACCTTTGTTGAGAGTGGAGAGCCCTCGTTCGCCGCGGTCGTGGAGACCATGGCTAGCATGATCTCCGCTGGGATTGCGCCTTTTGGTACACACACTTCCACCCCAGCGGTAGAGTCCTCTGTCTCCACAGCTGCCGTATTCTCCGAGAGCGTCGTGGCGTCTGTCCACACTTCTGTGCCACTGACCTCTCTAGCCGCCTCGCAGCCGCTTTTGTACTCTTCTTTCGCTGCCGCCGCCTCCACTTCTCACCGCCCGCCCCGGCCTCACACTGAGGCCCGGCCCACATTTCCAGGCGCGGCACCCTTCGTCCCCTTCCCTGCTGAGCCCGTTACATACTCCACTCGCGTACGCCAGCCTCGCCCCTCGCAGCCCCGACAGGTGCGTCCCTCTGCACCACCCCCGCCCGACACTGTACTGCAGAGCATACGTGCTCTTGAGGTGGCGGTGAGTGGTCCTAGAGGAGACCTTAGGACCCTGTCCTCCACCGTCTCTGCGATGGCTGGACGCTTTGACCTGATCCCTCAGATCCACTACTGCCTTACGCAGGTTCTGGAGCGTCTTCCGCGCGTACCCCCACCCACCCAGCAGGTTCCCACTCACACTTCCACACACACTAGACCTGCTTCCACTTCCACGCCCACCCCAGCTCAGCAGCCTACACCACCACCACCACCCCCTCCGCCTCAGGACGGAGACGGCGCGGCACCGCCTTCTTAGGCACTCTTGATGCCTTTATCCATTCCTGCCGTTGTGCTGCCCGTTTCTGCTGGGTCCTGTTGCACTTTTGTCCACCCCCCTCCTCTCACTTATTTTGGGATTATATCTTTGATCATATTTTTTTTGTGCATATCATATCATATCTACTTGGGATTCTCATTTTGATCACATCTATATATATCTTTTTGGGAGAGAGGGAGCGTTTTTGGTGCCGTATTTATTTTCATATCACTCCTGTTTGTGCATGCATCATTTCCGCATCATATTTTCACTCCTTTATTTTTTCCTTTTATTATCTTTTTTTTTCTTTCCATCATGCATGCATCCTCACTTGCACCTCACATTACTTGTCTCTCTGTGTGCCACACTTTGCACATTGAGGACACTGTGCCGTTTGGCTTGGGGGAGTGAGTTCTCACGTTCTTTTTCGATTTCACACCGTTTTTCACTTTTGCACTCATTTTTCTTTTATTTTTCTTTTATCTTGCCATGCATCACGTTTTTCTTATTTTCCTGTGTGCCGCATTGCATAGTTCTATTTTCCTTTTATCTTTACTTCTTTCCTTTTTCATCTCATGCTAGAGATGAATTTTCTGTGATGATGTCTACGTGGAGTTAGCTTATTCTATATGCATGCTATATTTGTCGTGTCTTAGATTTCATTTCCGATATCATATGCTATGACTTGCTTTGCATTTAGAAGTAGTAACCCACATTTTTTTTTCCACATGAAAATGGATGAAGTTTTATTATTAGCTGAACCTGAATATTCATATGTATGCTATCACAGAAAACACACCAAGATTCACGCATTGAATGCCTATATCTGGAGTACTGATTTCTTTTCCTTTATCACTTCTATATGCATGAATTGTACACTTCACTTCCGGATGATTGAATGATGATTAGCTATGATATATCTGGATTAGTTAGCTTTTTTGTGATCGAAACTGAGTAGATTAGATTACCCTGCTGAAGTTGTCGTGCATGTCTTATAGAGTGAGCCGAGAGTTATATTTATTTCTTTCTCCACAAATCTTGAACATCATTTCTCTACTTTTAAAAATCATTGGTGAATCTCCCCTTAGTGATTCTATTTTATGGCATTTCCCCCGCTATTAATTCCTAGCTCCAAATCTCTTATTCCAAAAAAAAATATATAATAAAAGAGAGAAGAACATTCTTGTATATCATTATCTCTCTTTGAGTTGGGATCATTGTATATATGCAAAAAAAAAAAGGAAAAAAAAGAGAAAAGAGAGAAAAGAGGAAAAATCCTCAATAAAAGATCCCATCTCGCTTACTTTCTTTCTTCTTTCTCTTCTTTGCCTTTGGAGCTATATAAAAATGGGGATGTAAATATTTTTGTGCCACCACGCTTATAGATAAGCTTGGGGGAGGAGATCCATTGATGTGTGAGAGAGCGACTACTTGACATTGCACGACAACCTAGGCTAAGTAATATTCTATACTCGGTGAGATTGTTTCTAGCTTTACGAAATCCAGAAATCTAAGCCTAGCATTCATTTCATGAAATCCATACTTTTCTATTCTCTCTATTCTATGATGTGATACTCTTATACTCCAGATAGAAAGCGTTCAATTGAAAAGTGTGTGATCTGAGATTTGTATACCGCTTTAGATGATTCAGGCGATGTTAATTTTAAAATCATTCCGTTTTTCATGATTATACCGTTGTTCGTGGGTTTTCTATTTTCTACTGCACTATTCTACTATGATATCAAAATGAGATTCTTTGACATGTATTTCTCACTCGGTGCATGCTATAAGAGTAGGTGAAACCCACGTCCTGAGAAAATGATCTAGCATCCTACCTCTTCTTTCTTTCTTTCTTTATTTTCGTTTGGTTTTCATTCTTCTTCGTTTTTCATTTTTTTCGTTTTTCGCCGTTTTCGTTTTCCGAATCCACCGGGTTCGCCTTTTACTTATCTTCCTCGAGGACGAGTAAGAGGCAAGCTTGGGGGATTTTGATCACTCCTTATTTTACACCCTTTTCCCGCATGTTTGCATGCCATTTTGATCGCCCAAATCATGTTTTTTCACGATATATCGACGATATTGCGATGCTTTTCACGATTTGTTGTTTTTGTCGCATTTCAGGTGATTTGGCGCGATTAGGAGTGATCTCGAGATGCGCGTAATCTAGATGGCCACCGACGACCTCCCCGAGGGGTATTTTGCTGTTGGAGAGGAGCGGAAGAAGAATGGACGTCGCAGGAGCGACGAGGAGGCCAAAACAATCAGATTGGGCATTTTTTGTGTCCCACTCGGCCGAGTGGAGGAGCCACTCGGCCGACCAGCGAGACACTGCTCGGCCGACCCGTTCAGACACGATTTCCATGTGTACTCGGCCGAGCGACGGAGACCACATCGGCCGAGTGACGATACCACGTCCGCCCGAGTGGCGCCCAGACGAAGCCCCTTCAAAATATCGAAGTTTCTGTTTTTCGGCCACCTGAGCTTCAGAAGACCCACTCGGCCGAGTGGTAAATCCCGTCCGCCCGAGTGAAGTGAAGCAATCGGCCGAGTGACGACAACTCACTCGGCCGAGCCGCCCCCGAACTGAAGACCCCTGAAGCCCACGACTTACTGGAAAATGACAGGGTTTTCACTCGGCCGAGCGACTTTTGTCACTCGGCCGAGTGCGATGCGCTGCCTGTAGCGAAATTTGCGGAAAACAGGCTGTGCAGGGGCGTTTTGGTCAGGATTTTTAGACGATTTTTGGGGCTATTTAAGCTCTGTTTTTACCCTAGTTTTGGGGGCTATCTCTCAGATTTTTTGCAGCTTTTTGAGTCTACTTTTTAGCTTTATTAATTGTGATTGGAGAAGAGAAAAACTTGGATTTTTGTTGGATTAATTGAAGATCTACATTGGTTTGCATTTCTCTTCCCTAAAAACTCTATTTTTATTGTTTATATCATTGTTGTGATGAATTCCATTGCCTATTTCATTGATTATTTTTGTGCTATTGCTATGATTTGTGAGTAGTCTCCACGTCTCGGGGCGTGGGGATGAACCCTACAAGCCCTATTTCCTATTTGTGTTGAATTGGTAGAAATTGAGCTAGGATTGTTATTAGGGATTAGATTGGGATCGAATTACTACGGATAGCTAGGTATTCATATCAATTGGGATTTGCAAGAGATTGGATCCCAATTTGATAGGAAGCCCTAGAAATCCGAATTGGGTTGGAGTCGGATTTTCGAAGTATCGGTTTGCAAGAGATTGGACCGATACTAGGACCTCCGGTTGCAATTCCGTGCCGATACCCGTTTGTAAGAGATTGGACGGGTAGGAACTATCCTAATTTAGATTGTGGACCGAGTTTGCAAGAGATTGGGCTCGGTGCGCAATTGGACGATGATGTTGATCCTAATGCTAGCATCCCTAGGCTAGGGTTTGCAAGAGATTGGACCCAAACCTAGGATAGCTATAGACCGGCAACAGCGCGAGAGCGTGAGCTTGGTTCCACATTTAGTTGCAACTAGTTCATCCAAATTCTCATTCTAGCGATTTCGATACCGGCGAACCACATTTATGAAATACGGTGAGTAGTGGGGATTCCCCTTTCCCTAGACGTTCTTTATTTGATTTGATATTTCGCAAATTTGTCTGACGATTGTGACAGGATCGCCCAAGGCAATTATCTCTGTTCCTAAATAGCCAGGTTGATCAGGAGCAAGCACGGTCATTCGTCCTCCCTGTGTTCGATACCCGCTCGCCACCATACCGTGCGCTTGCGGTAAAACTACAACCGTCGCCTCGGGACGTGTATCCGGGGCGCGATCACCACCCAAACTGGAGGGGCAAAATGCGGGGGAGGCTTTGGCCACTCTGTACCCGCTATCTTGCAGACCTCCGGGGCAGCTCGTCAGCTCGCCACCCAAACCAGAGGGGCAAAATGCGTGGGAGGGTTTGGCCACTCTGAACCCGCTATCTTGAAGACCTCCGGGACAGCTCGTCAGCTCGCCACCCAAACTGGAGGGGCAAAATGCGGGGGAGGCTTTGGCCACTCTGAACCCACTATCTTAAAGACCTCCCGGGCAGCACGTCAGCTCGCCACCCAAACTGGAGGGGCAAAATGCGGGGGAGGCTTTGGCCACGCTGAACCCGCTATCTTGAAGACCTCCAGGGCAGCTCGTCAGCTCGCCACCCAAACTGGAGGGGCAAAATGCGTTGGAGGCTTTGGCCACCCTGTACCCGCTATCTTGAAGACCTCCAGGGCAGCTCCTCAGCTCGCCACCCAAACTGGAGGGGCAAATTGCGGGGGAGGCTTTGGCAACTCTGTACGCGCTATCTTGAAGACCTCCAGGGCAGCTCGTCAGCTCGCCACCCAAACTGGAGGGGCAAAATGCGGGGGAGGCTTTGGCCACTCTGTACCCGCTATCTTGCAGACCACCGGGGCAGCTCGTCAGCTCGCCACCTAAACTGGAGGGGCAAAATGCGGGGGAGGCTTTGGCCACTCTGAACCTGCTATCTTGAAGATCTCCAGGGTAGCTCGTCAGCTCGCCACCCAAACTGGAGGGGCAAAATGCGGGGGAGGCTTTGGCCACTTTGTACATGCTATCTTGCAGACCTCCAGTGTAGCTCGTCTGCTCGCCACCCAAACTGGAGGGGCAAAATACGGGGGAGGCTTTGGACACTCTGTACCCGCCATCTTGCAGACCTCCGGGGCAGCTCGTCAGCTCGCCACCCAAACCAGAGGGGCAAAATGCGGGGGAGGCTTTGGCCACTCTGAACCCGTTATCTTGAAGACCTCCAGGGCAGCTCGTCAGCTCGTCACCAAAATTGGAGGGGCAAAATGCGGGTGGGGCTTTGGCCACTCTGTACCCGCTATCTTGCAGACCTCCGGGGCAGCTCGTCAGCTCGCCACCCAAACTGGAGGCTAAAATGCGGGGGATGCTTTGGCCGCTCTGTACCCGCGATCAAGTGAAGACCTCCAGGGCAGCTCGTCAGCTCGCCACCCAAACTGGAGGGGCAAAATGCGGGGGAGGCTTTGGCCACTCTGTACCCGCTATCTTGAAGACCTCCAAGGCAGCTCGTCAGCTCGCCACCCAAACTGGAGGGGCAAAATGCGGGGGAGGCTTTGGCCACTCTATACCCGCAATCTTGCAGACCTCCGGGGCAGCTCGTCAGCTCGCCACCCAAACTGGAGAGGCAAAATGCGGGGGAGGCTTTGGCCACTCTGTACCCGCTATCTTGCAGACCTCCGGGGCAGCTCGTCAGCTCGCCACCCAAACCGGAGGGGCAAAATTCGGGGGAGGCGTTGGCCACTCTGAACCCGCTATCTTGAAGACCTCCAGGGCAGCTCGTCAGCTCGCGACCCAAACTGGAGGGGAAAATGAGGGGGAGGCTTTGGCAACTCTGAACTCGCTATCTTGAAGACCTCCAGGGCAGCTCGTCAGCTCTCCACCCAAACTGGAGGAGCAAAATGCGGGTGAGGCTTTGGCCACTCTGTACCCGCTATCTTGCAGACCTCCAGGGCAGCTCGTCAGCTCGCCACCCAAACTGGAGGGGAAAACGCGGAGGAGGCTTTGGCCGCTCTGTACCCGCGATCAAGTGAAGACCTCTAGGGCAGCTCGTCAGCTCGCCACCCAAACTGGAGGGGCAAAATGCGGGGGATGCTTTGGCCACTCTGTACCCGCTATCTTGAAGACCTCCAGGGCAGCTCGTCAGCTCGTCACCCAAACTAGAGGGGTAAAATGCGGGGGAGGCTTTGGCCACTCTGTACCCGCTATCTTGCAGACCTCCGGGGCAGCTCTTCAGCTCCCCACCCAAACCGGAGGGGCAAAATGCGGGGGAGGCTTTGGCCACTCTGAACCTGCTATCTTGAAGACCTCCAGGGCAGCTTGTCAGCTCGCCACCCAAACTGGAGGGGCAAAATGCGGGGGAGGCTTTGGCCACTCTGTACCTGCTATCTTGAAGACCTCCAGGGCAGCTCGTCAGCTCACCACGCAAACTGGAGGGGTAAAATACGGGGGAGGCTTTGGCCACTCTGTACCCTCTATCTTGAAGACCTCCAGGGTAACTCGTCAGCTCGCCACCCAAACTGGAGTGGCAAAATGCGGGGGAGGCTTTGGCCACTCTGTACTAGCTATCTTGCAGACCTCCGGGGTAGCTCGTCAGCTCGCCACCCAAACTGGAGGGGCAAAATGCGGGGGAGGCTTTGGCCACTCTGTACCCGCTATCATGCAGACCTCCGGGGTAGCTCGTCAGCTCGCCACCTAAACCGGAGGGGCAAAATGCGGGTGAGGCTTTGGCCACTCTGAACCCGCTATCTTGAAGACCTCCAGGGCAGCTCGTCAGCTCGCCACCCAAACTGGAGGGGCAAAATGCGTGGGAGGCTTTGGCCACTCTGTACCCGCTATCTTGAAGACCTCCAGGGCAGCTCGTCAGCTCGCCACCCAAACCGGAGGGGCAAAATGCGGGTGAGGCTTTGGCCACTCTGTACCCGCTATCTTGCAGACCTCCGGGGTAGCTCTTCAGCTCGCCACCCAAACCGGAGGGGCAAAATGCGGGGGAGGTTTTGGCCACTCTGTACCCGCAATCTTGAAGATCTCCGGGGCAGCTCGTCAGCTCGCCACCAACACTGGAGGGGCAAAATGCGGGGGAGGCTTTGGCCACTCTGAACCTGCTATCTTGAAGACCTCCAGGGCAGCTCGTCAGCTCGCCACCCAAACTGGAGGGGCAAAATGCGGGGGAGGCTTTGGCCTCTCTGAACCCGCTATCTTGAAGACCTCCAGGGCAGCTCGTCAGCTCGCCACCCAAACTGGAGGGGCAAGGTATGGGGGAGGCTTTGGCCACTCTGTACCCGCTATCTTGAAGCCCTCCAGGGCAGCTCGTCAGCTCGCCACCCAAACTGGAGGGGCAAAATTCGGGGGAGGCTTTGGCCACTCTGTTCCCGCTATCTTGAAGCCCTCCAAGGCAGCTCGTCAGCTCGCCACCCAAACTGGAGGGGCAAAATGCGGGGGAGGCTTTGGCCACTCTGTACCCGCTATCTTGAAGCCCTCCTGGGCAGCTCGTCAGCTCGCCACCCAAACTGGTGGGGCAAAATTCGGGGGAGGCTTTGGCCACTCTGTACCCGCTATCTTGAAGCCCTCCAAGGCAGCTCGTCAGCTTGCCACCCAAACTGGAGGGGCAAAATGCGGGGGTGGCTTTTGCCACTCTGTACCCGCTATCTTGAATACCTCCAGGGCAGCTCGTCAGCTCGCCACCCAAACTGGAGGGGCAAAATGCGGTGGAGGCTTTGGCCACTCTGTACCCGCTATCTTGCAGACCTCCGGGGCAGCTCGTCAGCTAGCCACCCAAACTGGAGGGGCACAATGCGGGGGAGGCTTTGGCCACTCTATACCCGCTATCTTGCAGACCTCCGGGGCAGCTCGTCAGCTCGCCACCCAAACCGGAGGGGCAAAATGCGCGGGAGGTTTTGGCCACTCTGAACCGGCTATCTTGAAGACCTCCGGGGCAGCTCGTCAGCTCGCCACCTAAACTGGAGGGGCAAAATTCGGGGGAGGCTTTGGCCACTCTGAACCCGCTATCTTGAAGACCTCCAGGGCAGCTCGTCAGCTCGCCACCCAAACTGGAGGGGCAAAATGCGGGGGAGGCTTTGGCCACCCTGTACCCGCTATCTTGAAGACCTCCAGGGCAGCTCGTCAGCTCGCCACCCAAACTGGAGCGGCAAAATGCGGGGGAGGCTTTGGCCGCTCTGTACCCGCGATCTTGAAGACCTCCGAGAGAAGCCTAAAATGCTTCACCTCCCAAACTGGAGAAAAATGGCACGGTCGAGCTACGACTCCCTCCCCCCTACGAAGACTCCAGGGCAGGATCTGTCCCCGCCACCCAAACCTGAGAAGGACATGGGCCGAGCTGCGCGCTCGTTTCCCCCTCAAGTAAAGACTCCGAGGTTGGTAGACTTAACGTGCTATTCCCAGGAGCGAAGGTGATACGTCATCCGCGTCGATCCGGGCTTCCAACTCGAGCCCGGATGACGAGGGCAATTGTTACGACCTAAAGATCGTGATAGTCCGACCTTCCTTCCCAGACCGCCTAAATACCATGCCGGCTAGTACCTCCCTCTGGAAGGACGGCCGACCCTGTGACAAGGTGCTCCACACCCGAACGATAGATGGCCACAGGGCGCCTGTCGATTCTAGAGTCTGACACGACTATGGGAAGGGTGCACTCCGCCTCGGCCGCTGATAGCCAGTGATGACCTCTGGTGAGCTACGGGGGCCGAGCTACGGGACCGAGCTAGGGGGGCCGAGCTAAGGGGGCCGAGCTAACGGGGGCCGAGCTAAGGGGGCCGAGCTAAGGGGGCCGAGCTAACGGGGCCGAGCTAAGGGGGCGAGCTACGGGACTGTTCTTTGGCACATTGGACACGACAAATAATCTAGTACAAGGACGCTACTGACACTATCGCCGCCCGACCATCTGACAAAGCACCCACTGGCCGCTGCGCCCACTGACACTTAATGCTTTTGGCCCTGACGCCCTGACACTTAATGCTTTCGGCCCTGACGCCCTGACACCCAGACAAAAGCACCCCGGACCGCTGCACCGTCTGACAAAAGCGTGGCAGGCACTCCTGTTCCTGACATCCTCGTCTGAAGCTTCTGCTGACAGTAGGGCCAGCTCAGCACGTCGGGTCAGCATGCCAGGTCAGCCCCACCGAACCGCCTCCCATCAGGTATAAATACCCCCTCACTTCTTGCAGTGAGAGGAGGGGAAAATTCACTCTCAAACTCCTTACTCACACACAAGAGCAAAGGTCGTTCACATCTTTGTTCTTCCACTCATAGCTCGTCACGTACGGTCGACTCACCCTCAGTCCGCCCTGCGTGCCTAGCCCCCGCTTTAAGTCCTATTACTGACTTAGGCATCGGAGAGGCTAAGGGTTGGACCCCAACCCGGCCTTTCTGACGAGTTTCTCCTTGCGCAGGTTAGCTCGTCATCACCAGTCGTGCTCGCCCTCAACCTAGGCTGTTCGGCCCCTTCTCTGCATCCTGCCGGATTCGATTCCGTGGTCTGCTCCAATGACAAGCTTTGCTTCATCACCCCTCTAATCACCTGTCCAATGGCCTACCCTAATCCCTTCCTTAACATAACCACCGTGCCCTTGGTTCCCCCTAATACAAATTCATTGTACGCGAATTCTACCCCGCAACAATTGGCACCATCTGTGGGAGCGAAGGGTCACACCGATGTCAAATCACATACCAATCACCGAGACCCTGACTAAGGGTTGGACCCCAACCCCGCGATCAAGTGAAGACCTCCAGGGCAGCTCGTCAGCTCGCCACCCAAACTGGAGGGGCAAAATGCGGGGAGGCTTTGGCCACTATGTACCTGCTATCTTGAAGACCTCCAGGGCAGCTCGTCAGCTCGCCACCCAAACTGGAGGGGCAAAATGCGGGGGAGGCTTTGGCCACTCTGTACCCGCAATCTTGAAGACCTCCAGGGCAGCTCGTCAGCTCGTCACCCAAACTGGAGGGGCAAAATGCGGGGGAGGCTTTGGCCACTCTGTACCAGCTATCTTGTAGACCTCCAGGACAGCTCGTCAGCTCGCCACCCAAACTGGAGGGGCAAAATGCGGGGGAGGATTTGGCCACTCTGTACCCGCTATCTTGCAGACCTCCAGGGAAGCTCGTCAGCTCGCCACCCAAACTGGAGGGGCAAAATGCGGGGGAGGCTTTGGCCACTCTGAACCTGCTATCTTGAAGACCTCCAGGGCAGCTCGTCAGCTAGCCACCCAAACTGGAAGGGCAAAATGCGGGGGAGGCTTTGGCCACTCTGTACGCGCTATCTTGAAGACCTCCAGGGCAGCTCGTCAGCTCGCCACCCAAACTGGAGGGGCAAAATGCGGGGGAGGCTTTGGCCACTCTGTATCCGCTATCTTGAAGACCTCCGGGGCAGCTCGTCAGCTCGCCACCCAAACTGGAGGGGCAAAATGCGTGGGAGGCTTTGGCCACTCTGTACCCGCTATCTTGCAGACCTCCGTGGCAGCTCGACAGATCGCCACCCAAACCGGAGGGGCAAAATGCGGGGGAGGTTTTGGCCACTCTGAACCCGCTATCTTGAAGACCTCCGGGGCAGCTCGTCAGCTCGCCACCCAAACTGGAGGGGCAAAATGCGGGGGAGGCTTTGGCCACTCTGAACCCGCTATCTTGAAGACCACCAGGGCAGCTCGTCAGCTCGCCACCCAAACTGGAGGGGCAAAATGCGGGGGAGGCTTTGGCCACTCTGAACCCGCTATCTTGAAGACCTCCAGGGCAGCTCGTCATCTCGCCACCCAAACTGGAGGGGCAAAATGCGGGGGAGGCTTTGGCCACTCTGAACCCGCTATCTTGAAGACCTCCAGGGCAGCTCGTCAGCTCGCCACCCAAACTGGAGGGGCAAAATGCGGGGGAGGCTTTGGCCACTCTATACCCGCTATCTTGAAGCCCTCCAGGGCAGCTCGTCAGCTCGCCAACCAAACTGGAGGGGCAAAATGCGGGGGAGGCTTTGGCCACTCTGTACCCGCTATCTTGCAGACCTCCGGGGCAGCTCGTCAGCTCGCCACCCAAACTGGAGGGGCAAAATGCGGGGGAGGCTTTGGCCACTCTGAACCCGCTATCTTAAAGACCTCCAGGGCAGCTCGTCAGCTCGCCACCCAAACTGGAGGGGCAAAATACGGGGGAGGCTTTGGCCACTCTGTACCCGCTATCTTGCAGACCTCCGGGGCAGCTCGTCAGCTCGCCACCCAAACTGGAGGGGCAAAATGCGGGTGAGGCTTTGGCCACTCTATACCAGCTATCCTGCAGACCTCCGGGGCAGCTCGTCAGCTCGCCACCCAAACCGGAGGGGCAAAATGCGGGGGAGGCTTTGGCCACTCTGAACCAGTAATCTTGAAGACCTCCAGGACAGCTCGTCAGCTCGCCACCCAAACTGGAGGGGCAAAATGCGGGGAAGGCTTTGGCCACTCTGAACCCGCTATCTTGAAGACCTCCAGGGCAGCTCGTCAGCACGCCACCCAAACTGGAGGGGCAAAATGCGGGTGGGGCTTTGGCCACTCTGTACCCGCTATCTTGTAGACCTCCGGGGCAGCTCGTCAGCTCACCACCCAAACTGGAGGGGAAAATGCGGGGGAGGCTTTGGCCGCTCTGTACCCGCGATCAAGTGAAGACCTCCAGGGCAGCTCGTCAGCTTGCCACCCAAACTGGAGGGCAAAATGCGGGGGAGGCTTTGGCCACTCTGTACCCGCTATCTTGAAGACCTCCATGGCAGCTCGTCAGCTCGCTACCCAAACTGGAGGGGCAAAATGCGGGGGAGGCTTTGGCCACTCTGTACCCGCTATCTTGCAGACCTCCGGGGCAGCTCGTCAGCTCCCCACCCAAACCGAAGGGGCAAAATGCAGGGGAGGCTTTGGCCACTCTGAACCTGCTATCTTGAAGACCTCCAGGGCAACTCGTTAGCTCGCCACCCAAACTGGAGGGGCAAAATGCGGGGGAGGCTTTGGCCACTCTGAACCCGCTATCTTGACGACCTCCAAGGTAGCTCGTCAGCTCGCCACCCAAACTAGAGGGGCAAAATGCGGGGGAGGCTTTGGCCACTCTGAACCCGCTATCTTGAAGACCTCTAGGGCAGCTCGTCAGCTCGCCACCCAAACTGGAGGGGCAAAATGCGGGGGAGGCTTTGGCCAATCTGTACCCGCTATCTTGCAGACCTCCGGGGCAGCTCGTCAGCTCGCCACCCAAACTGGAGGGGCAAAATGCGGGGGAGGCTTTGGCCACTCTGAACCTGCTATCTTGAACACCTCTAGGGCAGCTCGTCAGCTCGCCACCCAAACTGGAGGGGCAAAATTCGGGGGAGGCTTTGGACACTCTGTACCCGCTATCTTGAAGACCTCCAGGGCAGCTCGTCAGCTCACCACGCAAACTGGAGGGGCAAAATGCGGGGGAGGCTTTGGCCACTCTGTACCCGCTATCTTGAAGACCTCGAGGGTAGCTCGTCAGCTCCCCACCCAAACTGGAGGGGCAAAATGCGGGGGATGCTTTGGCCACTCTGTACCCGCTATCTTGCAGACCTCCGGGGCAGCTCGTCAGCCCGCCACCCAAACTGGAGGGGAAAAATGCGGGGGAGGCTTTGGCCACTCTATACCCGCTATCTTGCAGACCTCTGGGGCAGCTCGTCAGCTCGCCACCCCAACCGGATGGGCAAAATGCGGGTGAGGCTTTGGCCACTCTGAACCCGCTATCTTGAAGACCTCCAGGGCAGCTCGTCAGGTCGGCACCCAAACTGGAGGGGCAAAATGCGGGGGAGGCTTTGGCCACTCTGAACCCGCTATCTTGAAGACCACCAGGGCAGCATGTCAGCTCGCCACCCAAACTGGAGGGGCAAAATGCGGGTGAGGCTTTGGCCACTCTGTACCCGCTATCTTGCAGACCTCCGGGATAGCTCGTCAGCTCGCCACCCAAACTGGAGGGGCAAAATGCGGGGAAGGCTTTGGCCAATCTGTACCCGCTATCTTGAAGACCTCCAGGGCAGCTCGTCAGCTCCCCACGCAAACTGGAGGGGCAATATGCGGGGGAGGCTTTGGCCACTCTGTACCCGCTATCTTAAAGACCTCGAGGGTAGCTCGTCAGCTCGCCACCCAAACTGGAGGGGCAAAATGCGGGGAGGCTTTGGCCACTCTGTACCCGCTATCTTGCAGACCTCCGGGGCAGCTCTTCAGCTCGCCACCCAAACCGGAGGGGCAAAATGCGGGGGAGGCTTTGGCCACTCTATACCCGCTATCTTGCAGACCTCTGGGGCAGCTCGTCAGCTCGCCACCCAAACCGGATGGGCAAAATGCGGGTGAGGCTTTGGCCACTCTGAACCCGCTATCTTGAAGACCTCCAGGGCAGCTCGTCAGCTCGGCACCCAAACTGGAGGGGCAAAATGCGGGGGAGGCTTTGGCCACTCTGAACCCGCTATCTTGAAGACCTCCAGGGCAGCATGTCAGCTCGCCACCCAAACTGGAGGGGCAAAATGCGGGTGAGGCTTTGGCCACTCTGTACCCGCTATCTTGCAGACCTCCGGGATAGCTCGTCAGATCGCCACCCAAACTAGAGGGGAAAATGCAGGGGAGGCTTTGGCCGCTCTGTACCCGCGATCAAGAGAAGACCTCCAGGGCAGCTCGTCAGCTCGCCACCCAAACTGGAGGGGCAAAATGCGGGGGAGGCTTTGGCCACTCTGTACCTGCTCTCTTGCAAACCTCCGGGACAGCTCTTCAGCTCACCACCCAAACTGGAGGGGCAAACTGCGGGGGATGCTTTGGCCACTCTGAACCCGCTATCTTGAAGACCTCCAGGGCAGCTCGTCAGCTCGCCACCCAAACTGGAAGGGCAAAATGCGGGGGAGGCTTTGGCCACTTTGTACCCGCTATCTTGCAGACCTCCGGGGCAGCTCGTCAGCTCGCCACCCAAACTGGAGGGGCAAAATGCGGGGAGGCTTTGGCCACTCTGTACCCGCTATCTTGCAGACCTCCGGGGCAGCTCGTCAGCTCGCCACCCAAACTGGAGGGGCAAAATGCGGGGGAGGCTTTGGCCACTCTGTACCCGCTATCTTGAAGACCTCCAGGGCAGCTCGTCAGCTCGCCACCCAAACTGGAGGGCAAAATGCGGGGGAGGCTTTGGCCACTCTGTACCCGCTCTCTTGCAGACCTCCTGAGCAGCTCGTCTGTGACGTGCGTCTATATTTCATATATTCACGCACGTTTCTTTTGTGTTTCTCCGTGTTTTCCGCCGTCTCTTGTTCGTTTTCGTATGTTTTCCCGTTTTCTTTCACTTTTCTCTGTTTGTCCATGATTGCAGGAGTTCGACCACGTAGGGGACCTTTTACGATGATATCCCAAGTCCCCGGAGCAACGGGAGAAGTCACGCGTGATCCAGGGGGTCAAACGGCGAAGTACTCATCTTTCTGCCCCTCACCCGGTCGGTTGGTCATCTCCAACCGATCGGGTGATGCACGCGTGCACCAACTGACCGCTTCCGCAGCTCACGAAGAAGTCACCCGACCGGTTCATAGACCGGTTCTACGGGCGGCTGTTCTCTGTCTTTTCGAGCAGAATTCCAACCGATCGGGTGACTCTCACCCGATCGGTTCATCTGTAGCTGAGAAAAAGAGCTGAAGACACGGGCGTCGAACCGACCGGTTCACCCGACTCCTCCAAGATCCAACCGGTCGCTCAAGAACTCACCCGATCGGTTCATGAGATCGGGTGAAAACTCGCCGTTTTCTGTGATTTATCTGTAACGGATCAACCGATCGGTTGACTTGTCACCCGATCGGTTGATCCGAAAATCTATATATAGGACCCCTAGGGTTCCAGAAACGAGAGAGTTGTATTTTTTTTACTGTTTTATTTCCTTGTGACGGCTGTAATTGTTACTCTTAAGTAAGTTTTCAGATCTTTCTAATTTTTTAGTATTGTCTTTACTACTCCTTTACTTCCGCATTGTAATTGTCGGATTATGATTCTAACGGTTAAATTTCATTTAGATTGCTTTTTCATGAATTTTTGTGAGTAGTTCCCAAATCTGGGATTTTGGTGGAAGCCCCTTCGGGGGCTCTTCCCGATGCGTCCATAGGGTTAGGAAATCGATTGGGAGTAGGAATCTAACGGTTACGCGGGGTGTTTCATTGTCATCGGCGGGAAAAAGACCGCCTTTGACCGTCGGGCCAAGGGGGAATAAACTTGGCGGTTGACTCTCTAGCCAAAGCTCACGCCTTTAGCGTAGACGCCGAATCCTAGCACGCGGGAGCGGCAGGATGAGACGTCGGGAGATATCGTTGCGGACTTAGTGCTCCCGGGATCGATCAGTGTTTATGGACACGGGAGTGCCCACTGATCGAATCCGGGAAGTCCGGTGTATCATCCTGGGCACCGACCGGAATATCGGGCCCATGGGACGCCGGTACCACTTTCAGAGGCAACGTCTCACCATTAGACCCTAATCCCGATCGCTATCCATACCCGTAGGCCGTAGCGGCGAGAGTCTCTCGTCGGGTCGGAAACCAAAGTCCCGGGTTTACTTTCTTTTTGTTCATACGCTTTCATTTCCTTTCGTGACAACCAACCACCGATTCGGGCTAGCTCGCCCCTCGGGGTGATTTAGGTCCTACCTGACCCAAGCACAACCTCGCCTCCCTGAGTTCGATATTCACGCACCCTACACTAACCGTGAAACTTGCGGTAAACGACACCGCGCCGTCGCGCACATCACGCGGGGTGCCGGTCAAGTTTATGGCGCCGTTGCCGGGGATCGACGTGCTTGATATCTTAGGATCTCTTGAACCCTCGTGTCTAGCTCACATCCCTACCTCGCGATAATTTTCGCATTCTTGTTTTTCTTTTTTCTTATTTGTTTTTCTTATTTTTATTTCTTATTTTATCTGTTTCTTTCCCACTTGTCGCTTCACGGGTGTCTGTTGTTTTTCATGCGCAGGAGTTCAAGGAGTCTTGACGACTTGATCCCCCTCAATCCAGAGATTAACGCCACCCTTAGGCGTTTGGCCGCCGAGAAGCGAAGAAGGGAAGATCCCGAATCCATGGAGGAGAACACCCCACCTCACAAGTCTCTGCTGGAGTACTCGATGCCATCCATCGAGTCGACTTCTGCCATCCGATCTCCAGCTATTGCGGCCCAAAGCTTTGAGCTGAAGCCGTCTCTAGTGACATGGATCCAGCAGGACCAGTTTGCGGGTGCGCCCATGGAGAGCCCGATAGAGCACTTAGACTCCTTCTTGGAGAAGTGTGACACCTTCAGAATTAATGGTGTCACTACAGAGGCTATCCGTCTGAAGCTGTTCCCTTTCTCTTTGTGGGACAAGGCCAAGCAGTGGTTAAGGGGGAAGGACCCCAATACTTTCAACACCTGGGAGAAACTCTCCAATGCTTTTCTGACGAAGTTCTTTCCTCCGGGGAAGACCATGAAGTTGAGGAGTGAGATCTCCTCCTTCTCCCAGGCCAGCCACGAGTCCTTGCATGAGGCTTGGATGAGATATAAAGAGATGCAAAGAAGATGCCCTCATCATGAGCTTCCGAAGTGGCAGATTATCAATCTGTTCTACAATGGGCTGAGGGATGACCTTAAATCTTCTATGGACGCCGCGGCTGGGGGTTCCTTCATGTCCCGAAGCGAGGAAGATGCCGGGAATATTCTGGAAAACATGGCATCAAACAATGAGCGGTGGTGTGACGAGAGAGCCACACCAAGAACTGGGGGTATACACAGAGTCGAGGACGTCGACAAACTTTCGAGCAAGTTTGACTTGCTTTCGACCCAGATCTCCGCACTGATGGTTGGAGCCGGTGGAGCCGGTACACAGCAAGTTTCTGCAGTAGAGTCCGAATTCCTTGGGGAATTCGACGGTGGTGACATCTCACCACCGTTGGATCAGGCGAGCGCACTATTTTACAACCCCACGGGGAATGCGCCATATCCGCCAAGGACAAATTCCAACCCGGCCTACTCTCCCAACAACCGGAACCACCCGAATTTCAGTTACCGGCCACCATTTCAGCCCTCGCCGCCTCAGCAGCCGCAGCAACAAATCTATCAGCCGGCTAGACCACCGCAGAATCAGGGTCAGCTGCAACCATTTCAGCAGCAACCTCAGCAACAAACGTACGCTCCCAGGAATCAGCAGCCGTTCCAGCAGCAGCAGTATGGCCAGCAGAGGGCCGTCTCTCCGGTTGAGTCTCTCTTGACTCAATATATTACCAACCAGGAGAGGATCAACCAAAAGCTGGAAATGGGCCAGCGGACCCTCACGGACCAAGTAACCCAGCTGGGGTTACAGGTGGCGAACCTCGCAAGGTCACAAAACCAATTGCCGCCACAACCGGAGGTGAACCCTCGAGGAGCAACACAAACATCGGCACTCGTGCACGAGCACGCGAATGTGTCCGCTATCATTCTGAGAAGCGGGACACAAATTCCTACTAGAGTGCCCCCTAGCAACCCGGAAGCACCATTGGTCGTTGAGAGACCGACTGAAAAATTAAACGACATCGGTGCTTCGTCATCAAATCCCATGACTCCGGAGGGAGTGTCCAAAGAAGAGAAGAAGAAGGAGGAGGAGAGCCCAAAAGTTTATAAACCCGTTGTGCCATTTCCCCAACGGTTGGCTCAAGCAAAAATTGATGAGAAATATGGGAAGTTCTTCGCCATGGTCAAGGACCTAAGCCTGCAAATCCCCTTCTTGGAGGCAATTGAGACAATCCCCTCCTATGCAAAATTCTTGAAAGATTTGGTGACGAAAGGGTCGAGAAAAGAGAAAGTGGTGCTGACGGCAGAATGTAGCGCTCTTATCCAGAGGGATAACCCGCCAAAGCTCAAGGACCCGGGGAGCTTCTCTATCCCTTGCACGATCGGGGCTGTGAAGATTAATCGTGCACTCGTCGATCTAGGAGCGAGTGTTAGCTTGATGCCCTTGTCGATGTACAGAAGGATAGGAATGGGTGATTTGGAACCCACCGGGATGACCCTACAACTAGCTGACCGGTCAGTCAAATATCCGGTGGGAATTGTTGATGATCTCCCCGTGAATGTGAGAGGGGTGCATGTGCCTGTGGACTTTGTAGTCATGGACATGCCCGAAGACGCACACACCCCCATCATCCTGGGATGGCCTTTCATGGCCACTGCTGGCGTTCTTATAGATGTGAAGAACGGAAAACTCTCCTTGAACGTCAGCGGAGAGAAAGTTGAGTTTGACCTGGGACTATCCATGAAGCACCCCGACCCTCCTGATGACCTCCGGTGTAATCTGCTTGAGATAGAAGAAGAAAAAGCTGTAGAGGAGAACTCCTGGGAGATTCTCCTGAGAAACCCCCCCGATGAATTGGGGAATTCTGAAGATGAAGAAGGCCCCGAAGACGAAGAAGCTGCTGGAAAACCAAGTGCAGCGAGAACGACCCCTCCCGGGTTCCCCAAGTTTCCTCCTGTGAAGAGAACGGGGAAAGAGCTCACGGACCTCACTAAAGACGAGGTCCGAATCCTGAAAAAGATGGCGGGAAGCGCCAACACCAAGGAAAAGCCCCCGGATCTCAAGAACAAAGGGAGGGTGGTCGAGCAAGTATTTTTCCAGCCGCTGACTACCCCGAGCGCCTTCAGCTCCAACAAGGAAGAGATGCCTAAGTTTGGGCATCACCCGTATCAGCCACCATGAGCATCCCTTGCGGGCGTCGAGCCAACGACGTTAAACAAGTGCGCTTCATGGGAGGCAACCCATGTTCTAAACTTTTTCTCTAATTTTTAGCATTATTTTTTTACTTTACTTTATCTATTTCTATAAATAAAGTCAGCCGCGGGAACATCCGTTAGGGGACTTAATCAAATTTCTTGGTTTTTGCAGGAAACAAGCCCCAACCGATCGGGTGATAACTCACCCGATCGGTTGGGATGTATCAGATACATGCCGAGATCTGTCCCCGAATGAACCGATCGGTTGAGTAATGAAGAGACCTGGTGGCAGACCGGGTGAGCTGGGGAGAAGTCTCGGAAAATTTTGAGGAATATCAACCGATCGGTTGAGTTTGAGCGCGATCGGTTGACCTGACCGGGTGAGAAGCCCTAAGTTCTCGGGAAATTTAATGGAGCGGCCAACCGATCGGTTGACAAGTCAACCGATCGGTTCGCCTGTAGCATTTCTTCGGCAAGATTTTCGACCCAACCGTCAACCGACCGGGTGACAAGTCACCCGATCGGTTCGACTTAAAACCCTATATAAACCCCCCGACACCCGCTCGTTTTTGCCCTCGCCCGATCGCAAATTCCGCCGTCGTTTCGCCTTCCCCTCTTCTCCAACAACCGATCCCCACTCCCCCACGTCCCCCACTCCCCCATTACTCCCACTCTCCACCTCCTTCATCAACCCCTCCATCATCTACACCCTCTCTCTCCTCCCATTCCGAGATTTTTGACCTAATTTTCCCAAATCCACCTCCATTTCGAAAAATTTCGCCGAAGGAGTTCGCCGCGGCTCCACGCTACTCTCGCTGAACAGTTTGGGGCATCAACGAGCAAGCTCCGCCACTCCGCTTGGGTAAACTCGCTCCTAAGCTTATTTTATACATTTGCCCTATTTATTGTGCTTGCTCGTTTGCTTGTGATTGGTGTGCATCCACGATTTTTGCACTAATTCTTGCTCGCACACACACATGGCTAAAGATAAGGATAAGGGGAAGGGTATCATGAGGGAAGAGGAGCCGTCTCGAAAGAGACGAAAAAAACACGCCCCCCTTCCCGTACACGAGCACTTACACTTGGCCCTCCTCCACCTATTATCCCCCCTGTGGACCCAATGTTGGGCCCGCACGGGTATATTTTTCGGAACCAGGAGCACAAAGATTTTTACCGTAGGCTTGATGCTCGAGGGCATCTATCCACCAAGTTCCCGCACGCACGTACACTTGTCGATCTTGGTGTCTTCACCGAGGTCGAATCTCTTTTCGCTAACTTGGGGTGGTTAGCCTTTCTTAATACACATGCCATATCCTACCCGGCCCTCACACTCGAATTCCTCTCTACACTTGTCTGGGAGTCCGGGTCGATCATTAGATTCAGGGTGCGTAACCGTAGTGTCACCACAAATCTAAATACGATTAATGATATATTTGGTTTCCCCAATCTCGGGGATGATGCCATCCGACACTACGGGTACACGCCCGAGTTTGATGTCGATCAATTCTGGTTCCGCCTCACGCTGATCCGCGACTACCCCCGAGGAAGGGCCAAGGCCTCCTCCATCATTCATCCCGTGTTTAGATTGGCCCACAGGATCATTTCATCCGCATTCTTTCCTAGGGACGAGTCTGGTACTGTGACTATCCCTGACCTTTTTATCCTTTGGGCCATGACTTTTCCTTATGTCCGGGATGATGATGGAGTCAGCTTCAGAGCCCCTACCGTCCCCATCCATAGTAGCGATTGGCTTGTTTACAAGCTACTCGAGATCAGTCGGGCCGGGAAGGGGAAGTTCTGTTGTGGGGGCATCATCACGATCATATGCTCTCACGCCCAATTCAATATCACCATCCCTAATAATCTTCTAGCTGCCGCAGGACCCTCACATCTCGATATTCATGTCCTGCGGCACATCCACATGATCAAGCCCCGCTCGGATGGTCGCTTCATATTTCATTATGGCCACCCCCCAGCCCCTTACACCATTCTGCCCAACCCCGCTCGCATGACCCTTGCTCTCGTGGGAGATTGGACTTTCCCTCCTGATCCCGATTTCTTAGTTGGGTTGAATCTTCCTTTCTTTCCCGTAGACGCCCGCAGATCACCGCCCCCTGCCGCCCACTTAGGCGAGCAGGATATCCCTGCGTCTGTGGGAGATTTAGGGTCTGGCCCGAGTCGTCCCGTTTCTGCTCCGGGACCGATCACGTCTGAGCACCTCCTTGCGGCCATTTCTGGCCTTGTCTCCTGTGCTGGCATGACCACTGCCGCCAGCACCTCTTCGACCTTACCTGGCGGCACCACCTCTGCCTCGCGTCAGTTTACGTCTTTTGGTCGCCGTCAGGTATCTGCCCGTCTAGGACTTGAGAGGGAGGTCGCCGCGCTTCGTGAGCTCGCCATGTCCTCTGTTTCTTCGGACCCATCACCATCCTCCTTTCTTACTCACCCACGTTTCCTCGCACTTGAGAGGAATGTGGCCGCCATTCTCCGCCTTCTTACTCATATCCACGGACCGCCTCCACCTTCACCACCTCCACCTTCACCACCCAGGCGATCTTCTCCTCCACCCTCCCACACTTCTCCACTTCCATCACCCCCCTCACCACATTCTTCTCCTTCCTCTTCACATCCCATCCCGGCATCCACTTCACCCCTCCCGACCACTTCCACCGCACTCACGCTACCTCCATCCTCCTCCGTCACTCCATACGTGCGCCGGAGGAAATTACCGGTACGCTCCAGATCCCTCCCACCACCTCCCACTACCGTCACCTCCACATCCACCTCCTCCATTTCTATTCCTCTCACCACAGCCTTGATCGCCTTCCTACCACCACCACCCACCACCACAGACACTCCTCCCATAGTTCACACCACCACTGCCCCTATACCCTCACCTCATTCCCCACTTCTCCGCACACCCCCTGCCTCCCCCGACCACCCATCCCCGCCCTCTTCCGAGGATGACGAGGACTCACCTTCTGCTGCTTTTTGATTTCCCCTCTTTTTGTTTTTGACTCCCCCTTGCACTTATCTGGATTTCATTGATCATATCATTTCGCTAGCACTTTCTGGTCTAGCTTGGGGACGTCTGTTTTGGTGTGCCGTCGTGTTTTGTTTGTTTTTCTCATTTTTGTGTGTGTGCTTGTTTTTCACTTTTTGAGTGTCGTGTCGTGTGATTTATCTTTACTTTTCTTTTCGTATTGTTTGATTTTGTTCTCAAATTTTCTCTCTTTTTCATTTTCATCTATTTTTTTTCCTGGTTTTCATTTCTTTTCGTGTCTGTGCGTATTCCCCCCCCATTTTCATTGCCCTCCCGTACTCACTCTTATTGCATTGAGGGCAATGCAAGTTTCAGCTTGGGGGAGTCGCACTTCGTGCGTCATTTGTGTTGTTTTTCTACGTTATTTGAGTCATTTTCCATCGTGTTTTTCTTTTTTCTTTTTCCTTATTTCTTTAGCTCTTTCTCCTAGAAATGAATCCTATGATGAATCGCCACAAAATCACACACACCTAGCATTGCATCGATAATCACACTCACTAACCCTAGGATTTCGAGTCCTCTTGCATTTCGCGCATCGTGGGTCCACTTAGCTTTTTGTGAGTCGTGTGTCGTGACTAGCAATTGGTGTGCTTCTGCCTTGTGATTTTACTTTATATACCTGTCCAGGAATGACCCCTAGATTATCATGCTCCGATATTGAATATGCGGTATTTGCTTCTATATGCATGCTATATATATATCGTATACTTCATTTCACATGCGTCGGGATTCCACAACTAAGGACTAGGATAACCCAGTTAGCCTGAGCTCTATTTAGCGAGAATAGTTCCCTTTGCCCAAGTGTTTAGATTTCGACTTCTTTTTGTTTTACTTGGTGCAAATCCCCTCGTCGTGTACCGTTCTCCCACTTGGGAGAGTACACAAGTGTATAGCCAAAAACCCAAAAATCCAAAAAAATGGGAGAAAAGAAATGAAAAACCCAAAAAGAAAAGAAAAAAAATTGTATAGCCAACAAGCCAAAAAAATATGCAAATACCCAAAACCCAAAAAAATTCCCGTGTGAATATTTTCATACTTGCCAAGAATAAAGGGAAGGCGAGAATTTGCACCGAGTGTTCTTCTCCACATCATCTCAACCCCCGTCGTTATCAAAGACACTTGGCTTAGGAGCTATTTAGCTAGTATCTAGGCTATAGTGGCGTGATTTCCTTAACCCTAGTTGTGGAGTCCCCGATGCATGATACGCTCCTATTCTCTCTATTCTCATGCATGCTCGAACTTATATTCGCCGCTTAATTCAATTCGATTCGATATTTGGGTCATATCTTGGATTTGTGTATATCGAGCCTCGTAGCACATCGTAGAAAGCATCACCATTTGCTAGCACACGACCGCGCTCACTCGCGCTTCACTGCGTGGACCCACGACACTTATTTGGACTCGCTTTCCTAGGTTTAGTGGTGTGATTTGGCGTTTGCTTGCTGGGGTGTGTCGTTTTTGATTTTGATGGCTCTGATGGATGATCTAGGGCTTAGAGTTTTCTTTTTCTTTCTTCCTCTCTATGTTTCCCTTCCGAGCTCCCACTCTCACTCGTCTTCCTCGAGGACGAGGAAGAGTTCAGCTTGGGGGATTTTGACGTGCGTCTATATTTCATATATTCACGCACGTTTTCTTTTGTGTTTCTCCGTGTTTTCCGCCGTCTCTTGTTCGTTTTCGTATGTTTTCCCGTTTTCTTTCACTTTTCTCTGTTTGTCCATGATTGCAGGAGTTCGACCACGTAGGGGACCTTTTACGATGATATCCCAAGTCCCCGGAGCAACGGGAGAAGTCACGCGTGATCCAGGGGGTCAAACGGCGAAGTACTCATCTTTCTGCCCCTCACCCGGTCGGTTGGTCATCTCCAACCGATCGGGTGATGCACGCGTGCACCAACTGACCGCTACCGCAGCTCACGAAGAAGTCACCCGACCGGTTCACAGACCGGTTCTGCGGGCGGCTGTTCTCTGTCTTTTCGAGCAGAATTCCAACCGATCGGGTGACTCTCACCCGATCGGTTCATCTGTAGCTGAGAAAAAGAGCTGAAGACACGGGCGTCGAACCGACCGGTTCACCCGACTCCTCCAAGATCCAACCGGTCGCTCAAGAACTCACCCGATCGGTTCATGAGATCGGGTGAAAACTCGCCGTTTTCTGTGATTTATCTGTAACGGATCAACCGATCGGTTGACTTGTCACCCGATCGGTTGATCCGAAAATCTATATATAGGACCCCTAGGGTTCTAGAAACGAGAGAGTTGTATTTTTTTTACTGTTTTATTTCCTTGTGACGGCTGTAATTGTTACTCTTAAGTAAGTTTTCAGATCTTTCTAATTTTTTAGTATTGTCTTTACTACTCCTTTACTTCCGCATTGCAATTGTCGGATTATGATTCTAACGGTTAAATTTCATTTAGATTGCTTTTTCATGAATTTTTGTGAGTAGTTCCCAAATCTGGGATTTTGGTGGAAGCCCCTTCGGGGGCTCTTCCCGATGCGTCCATAGGGTTAGGAAATCGATTGGGAGTAGGAATCTAACGGTTACGCGGGGTGTTTCATTGTCATCGACGGGAAAAAGACCGCCTTTGACCGTCGGGCCAAGGGGGAATAAACTTGGCGGTTGACTCTCTAGCCAAAGCTCACGCCTTTAGCGTAGACGCCGAATCCTAGCACGCGGGAGCGGCAGGATGAGACGTCGGGAGATATCGTTGCGGACTTAGTGCTCCTGGGATCGATCAGTGTTTATGGACACGGGAGTGCCCACTGATCGAATCCGGGAAGTCCGGTGTATCATCCTGGGCACCGACCGGAATATCGGGCCCATGGGACGCCGGTACCACTTTCAGAGGCAACGTCTCACCATTAGACCCTAATCCCGATCGCTATCCATACCCGTAGACCGTAGCGGCGAGAGTCTCTCGTCGGGTCGGAAACCAAAGTCCCGGGTTTACTTTCTTTTTGTTCATACGCTTTCATTTCCTTTCGTGACAACCAACCACCGATTCGGGCTAGCTCGCCCCTCGGGGTGATTTAGGTCCTACCTGACCCAAGCACAACCTCGCCTCCCTGAGTTCGATATTCCCGCACCCTACACTAACCGTGAAACTTGCGGTAAACGACACCGCGCCGCCGCGCACATCACGCGGGGTGCCGGTCAGTCTGCTCACCACCCAAACCGGAGGGGCAAAATGCGGGGGATGCTTTGGCCACTCTGAACCCGCTATCTTGAAGACCTCCAGGGCAGCTCGTCAGCTCGCCACCCAAACTGGAGGGGCAAAATGCGGGGGAGGCTTTGGCCACTCTGAACCCGCTATCTTGAAGACCTCCAGGGCAGCTCGTCAGCTCGCCACCCAAACTGGAGGGGCAAAATGCGGGGGAGGCTTTGGCCACTCTGTACCCGCTATCTTGCAGACCTCCGGGGCAGCTCGTCAGCTAGCCACCTAAACTGGAGGAGCAAAATGCGGGGAGGCTTTGGCCACTCTGTACCCGCTATCTTGAAGACCTCCAGGGCAACTCGTAACCTCGTCACCCAAACCGGAGGGGTAAAATGCGGGGGTGGCTTTGGCCACTCTGAACCCGCTATCTTGAAGACCTCCAGGGCAGCTCGTCAGCTCGCCACCCAAACTGGAGGGGCAAAATGCGGGGGAGGCTTTGGTCACTCTGAACCCGCTATCTTGAAGACCTCCAGGGCAGCTCGTCAGCTCGCCTCCCAAACTAGAGGGGCAAAATGCGGGGGAGGCTTTGGCCACTCTGAACCCGCTATCTTGAAGACCTCCAGGGCAGCTCTTCAGCTCGCCACCCAAACTAGAGGGGCAAAATGCGGGGGAGGCTTTGGCCACTCTGTACTCGCTATCTTGCAGACCTCCGGGGCAGCTCGTCCGCTCGCCACCCAAACTGGAGGGGCAAAATGCCGGGCAGGCTTTGGCCACCCTGTACCCGCTATCTTGAAGACCTCCAGGGCAGCTCGTCAGCTCGCCACCCAAACTGGAGCGGCAAAATGCGGGGGAGGCTTTGGCCGCTCTGTACCCGCGATCTTGAAGACCTCCGAGACAAGCCTAAAATGCTTCACCTCCCAAACTGGAGAAAAAGGGCACGGTCGAGCTACGACTCCCTCCCCCCTACGAAGACTCCAGGGCAGGATCTGTCCCCGCCACCCAAACCAGAGAAGGACACAGGCCGAGCTGCGTGCTCGTTTCCCCCTCAAGTAAAGACTCCGAGGTAGGTAGACTTAACGTGCTATTCCCAGGAGCGAAGGTGATACGTCATCCGTGTCGATCCGGGCTTCCAACTCGAGCCCGGATGACGAGGGCAATTGTTACGACCTAAAGATCGTGATAGTCCGACCTTCCATCCCAGACCGCCTAAATACCATGCCGGCTAGTACCTCCCTCTGGAAGGACGGCCGACCCAGCGACAAGGTGCTCCACACCCGAACGATAGATGGCCACAGGGCGCCTGTCGATTCTAGAGTCCAACGCAACTATGGGAAGGGTGCACTCCGCCTCGGCCGCTGATAGCCAGTGATGACCTCTGGTGAGCTATGGGGGCCGAGCTATGGGACCGAGCTAGGGGGGCCGAGCTAAGGGGGCCGAGCTAACGGGGGCCGAGCTAAGGGGGCCGAGCTAACGGGGCCGAGCTAAGGGGGCGAGCTACGGGACTGTTCTTTGGCACATTGGACACGACAAACAATCTAGTACCAGGACGCTACTGACACTATCGCCGCCCGACCATCTGACAAAGCACCCACTGGCCGCTGCGCCCCCTGACACTTAATGCTTTTGGCCCTGACGCCCTGACACTTAATGCTTTCGGCCCTGACGCCCTGACACCCAGACAAAAGCACCCCGGACCGCTGCACCGTCTGACAAAAGCGTGGCAGGCACTCTTGTTCCTGACATCCTCGTCTGAAGCTTCCGCTGACAGTAGGGCCAGCTCAGCACGTCGGGTCAGCATGCCAGGTCAGCCCCACCGAACCGCCTCCCATCAGGTATAAATACCCCCTCACTTCTTGCAGTGAGAGGAGGGGAAAATTCACTCTCAAACTCCTTACTCACACACAACAGCAAAGGTCGTTCACAACTTTGTTCTTCCACTCATAGCTCGTCACGTACGGTCGACTCACCCTCAGTCCGCCCTGCGTGCCTAGCCCCCGCTTTAAGTCCTATTACTGACTTAGGCATCGGAGAGGCTAAGGGTTGGACCCCAACCCGGCCTTTCTGACGAGTTTATCCTTGCGCAGGTTAGCTCGTCATCACCAGTCGTGCTCGCCCTCAACCTAGGCTGTTCGGCCCCTTCTCTGCATCCTGCCGGATTCGATTCCGTGGTCTGCTCCAATGACAAGCTTTGCTTCATCACCCCTCTAATCACCTGTCCAATGGCCTACCCTAATCCCTTCCTTAACATAACCACCGTGCCCTTGGTTCCCCCTAATACAAATTCATTGTACGCGAATTCTACCCCGCAACAATTGGCACCATCTGTGGGAGCGAAGGGTCACACCCATGTCAAATCACATACCAATCACCGAGACCCTGACTAAGGGTTGGACCCCAACCCCGCGATCAAGTGAAGACCTCCAGGGCAGCTCGTCAGCTCGCCACCCAAACTGGAGGGGCAAAATGCGGGGGAGGCTTTGGCCAATATGTACCTGCTATCTTGAAGACCTCCAGGGCAGCTCGTCAGCTCGCCACCCAAACTGGAGGGGCAAAATGCGGGGGAGGCTTTGGCCACTCTGTACCCGCAATCTTGAAGACCTCCAGGGCAGCTCGTCAGCTCGTCACCCAAACTGGAGGGGCAAAATGCGGGGGAGGCTTTGGCCACTCTGTACCAGCTATCTTGTAGACCTCCGGGGCAGCTCGTCAGCTCGCCACCCAAACTGGAGGGGCAAAATGCGGGGGAGGCTTTGGCCACTCTGTACCCGCTATCTTGAAGACCTCCGGGGCAGCTCGTCAGCTCGCCACCCAAACTGGAGGGGCAAAATGCGGGGGAGGCTTTGGCCACTCTGAACCCGCTATCTTGAAGACCTCCAGGGCAGCTCGTCAGCTCGCGACCCAAACTGGAGGGGCAAAATGCGGGGGAGGCTTTGGCCACTCTGAACTCGGTATCTTGAAGACCTCCAGGGCAGCTCGTCAGCTCGCCACCAAAACTGGAGGGGCAAAATGCGGGTGAGGCTTTGGCCACTCTGTAACCGCTATCTTGCAGACCTCCAGGGCAGCTCGTCAGCTCGCCACCCAAACTGGAGGGGAAAACGCGGAGGAGGCTTTGGCCGCTTTGTACCCGCGATCAAGTGAAGACCTCCAGGGCAGCTCGTCAGCTCGCCACCCAAACTGGAGGGGCAAAATGCGGGGGATGCTTTGGCCACTCTGTACCCGCTATCTTGAAGACCTCCAGGGCAGCTCATCAGCTCGCCACCCAAACTCGAGGGGCAAAATGCGGGGGAGGCTTTGGCCACTCTGTACCCGCTATCTTGCAGACCTCCGGGGCAGCTCTTCAGCTCACCACCCAAACCGGAGGGGCAAAATGTGGGGGAGGCTTTGGACACTCTGAACCCGCTATCTTGAAGACCTCCAGGGCAGCTCGTCATCTCGCCACCCAAACTGGAGGGGCAAAATGCCGGGGAGGCTTTGGCCACTCTGAACCCGCTATCTTGAAGACCTCCAGGGCAGCTCGTCAGCTCGCCACCCAAACTGGAGGGGCAAAATGCGGGCGAGGCTTTGGCCACTCTGAACCCTCTATCTTGAAGACCTCCAGGACAGCTCGTCAGCTTGCCACCCAAACTAAGGGGCAAAATGCGGGGGAGGATTTGGCCACTCTGTACCCGCTATCTTGCAGACCTCCAGGGCAGCTCGTCAGCTCGCCACCCAAACTGGAGGGGCAAAATGCGGGGGAGGCTTTGGCCACTCTGAACCTGCTATCTTGAAGACCTCCAGGGCAGCTCGTCAGCTCGCCACCCAAACTGGAGGGGCAAAATGCGGGGGAGGCTTTGGCCACTCTGTACGCGCTATCTTGAAGACCTCCAGTGCAGCTCGTCAGCTCGCCACCCAAACTGGAGGGGCAAAAGGCGGGGAGGCTTTGGCCACTCTGTACCCGCTATCTTGAAGACCTCCGGGGCAGCTCGTCAGCTCGCCACCCAAACTGGAGGGGCAAAATGCGGGGGAGGCTTTGGCCACTCTGTACCCGCTGTCTTGTAGACCTCCGGGGCAGCTCGTCAGATCGCCACCCAAACCGGAGGGGCAAAATGCGGGGGAGGTTTTGGCCACTTTGAACCCGCTATCTTGAAGACCTCCGGGGCAGCTCGTCAGCTCGCCACCCAAACTGGAGGGGCAAAATGCGGGGGAGGCTTTGGCCAATCTGTACCTGCTATCTTGAAGACCTCCAGGGCAGCTCGTCAGCTCGCCACCCAAACTGGAGGGGCAAAATGCGGGGGAGGCTTTGGCCACTCTGAACCCGCTATCTTGAAGACCTCCAGGGCAGCTCGTCATCTCGCCAACCAAACTGGAGAGGCAAAATGCGGGGGAGGCTTTGGCCACTCTGAACCCGCTATCTTGAAGACCTCCAGGGCAGCTCGTCAGCTCGCCACCCAAACTGGAGGGGCAAAATGCGGGGGATTCTTTGGCCACTCTATACCCGCTATCATGAAGCCCTCCAGGGCAGCTCGTCAGCTCGCCAACCAAACTGGAGGGGCAAAATGCGGGGGAGGCTTTGGCCACTCTGTACCCGCTATCTTGTAGACCTCCGGGGCAGCTCGTCAGCTCGCCACCCAAACTGGAGGGGCAAAATGCGGGGGAGGCTTTGGCCACTCTGAACCCGCTATCTTGAAGACCACCAGGGCAGCTCGTCAGCTCGCCACCCAAACTGGAGGGGCAAAATACGGGGGAGGCTTTGGCCACTCTGTACCCGCTATCTTGCAGACCTCCGGGGCAGCTCGTCAGCTCGCCACCCAAACTGGAGGGGCAAAATGCGGGGGAGGCTTTGGCTACTCTATACCCGCTATCCTGCAGACCTCTGGGGCAGCTCGTCAGCTCGCCACCCAAACCGGAGGGGCAAAATGCGGGGGAGGCTTTGGCCACTCTGAACCAGTAATCTTGAAGACCTCCAGGACAGCTCGTCAGCTCGCCACCCAAACTGGAGGGGCAAAATGCGGGGGAGGCTTTGGCCACTCTGAACCCGCTATCTTGAAGACCTCCAGGGTAGCTCGTCAGCTCGCCACCCAAACTGGAGGGGCAAAATGCGGGTGGGGCTTTGGCCACTCTGTACCCGCTATCTTGCAGACCTCCGGGGCAGCTCGTCAGCTCACCACCCAAACTGGAGGGGAAAATGCAGGGGAGGCTTTGGCCGCTCTGTACCCGCGATCAAGTGAAGACCTCCAGGGCAGCGCGTCAGCTCGCCACCCAAACTGGAGGGGCAAAATGCGGGGAGGCTTTGGCCAATCTGTACCCGCTATCTTGAAGACCTCCAGGGCAGCTTGTCAGCTTGCTACCCAAACTGGAGGGGCAAAATGCGAGGGAGGCTTTGGCCACTCTGTACCCGCTATCTTGCAGACTTCCGGGGCAGCTCGTCAGCTCCCCACCCAAACCGAAGGGGCAAAATGTGGGGGAGGCTTTGGCCACTCTGAACCCGCTATCTTGAAGACCTCCAGGGCAACTCGTCAGCTCGCCACCCAAACTGGAGGGGCAAAATGCGAGGTTGGCTTTGGCCACTCTGAACCCGCTATCTTGACGACCTCCAAGGCAGCTCGTCAGCTCGTCACCCAAACTAGAGGGGCAAAATGCGGGGGAGGCTTTGGCCACTCTGAACCCGCTATCTTGAAGACTTCCAGGGCAGCTCGTCAGCTCGCCACCCAAACTGGAGGGGCAAAATGCGGGGGAGGCTTTGGCCAATCTGTACCCGCTATCTTGCAGACCTCCGGGGCAGCTCGTCAGCTCGCCACCCAAACTGGAGGGGCAAAATGCGGGGGAGGCTTTGGCCACTCTGAACCTGCTATCTTGAAGACCTCCAGGGCAGCTCGTCAGCTCGCCACCCAAACTGGAGGGGCAAAATGCGGGGGGAGGCTTTGGCCACTCTGTACCCGCTATCTTGAAGACCTCCAGGGCAGCTCGTCAGCTCGCCACGCAAACTGGAGGGGCAAAATGCGGGGGAGGCTTTGGCCACTCTTTACCCGCTATCTTGAAGACCTCGATGGTAGCTCGTCAGCTCGCCACCCAAACTGGAGGGGCAAAATGCGGGGGAGGCTTTGGCCACTCTGTACCCGCTATCTTGCAGACCTCCGGGGCAGCTCGTCAGCCCGCCACCCAAACTGGAGGGGAAAAATGCGGGGGAGGCTTTGGCCACTCTATACCCGCTATCTTGCAGACCTCTGGGGCAGCTCGTCAGCTCGCCACCCAAACCGGATGGGCAAAATGCGGGTGAGGCTTTGGCTACTCTGAACCCGCTATCTTGAAGACCTCCAGGGCAGCTCGTCAGCTCGGCACCCAAACTGGAGGGGCAAAATGCGGGCGAGGCTTTGGCCACTCTGAACCCGCTATCTTGAAGACCTCCAGGGCAGCTCGTCAGCTCGCCACCCAAACTGGTGGGGCAAAATGCGGGTGAGGCTTTGGCCACTCTGTACCCGCTATCTTGCAGACCTCCGGGATAGCTCGTCAGCTCGCCACCCAAACTAGAGGGGAAAATGCAGGGGAGGCTTTGGCCGCTCTGTACCCACGATCAAGAGAAGACCTCCAGGGCAGTTCGTCAGCTCGCCACCCAAACTGGAGGGGCAGAATGCGGGGGAGGCTTTGGCCACTCTGTACCCTCTATCTTGAAGACCTCAAGGGAGCTCGTCAGCTCGCCTCCCAAACTGGAGTGGCAAAATGCAGGGGAGGCTTTGGCCACTCTGTACCCGCTATCTTGCAGACCTCCGGGACAGCTCGTCAGCTCGCCACCCAAACCGGAGGGGCAAAATGCGGGGGATGCTTTGGCCACGCTGAACCCGCTATCTTGAAAACCTCCAGGGCAGCTCGTCAGCTCGCCACCCAAACTGGAGGGGCAAAATGTGGGGGAGGCTTTGGCCACTCTGAACCCGCTATCTTGAAGACCTTTAGGGTAGCTCTTCAGCTCGCCACCCAAACTAGAGGGGCAAAATGCGGGGGAGGCTTTGGCCACTCTGTACCCGCTATCTTACAGACCTCCGGGGCAGCTCGTCAGCTCGCCACCCAAACTGGAGGGGCAAAATGCGGCGGTGGCTTTGGCTACTCTCTACCCGCTATCTTGCAGACCTCCGGGGCAGCTCGTCAGCTCGCCACCCAAACCGGAGGGGCAAAATGCGGGGGAGGCTTTGGCCACTCTGAACCCACTATCTTGAAGACCACCAGGGCAGCTCGTCAGCTCGCCACCCAAACTGGATGGGCAAAATGCGGGGGAGGCTTTGGCCACTCTGAATCCGCTATCTTGAAGACCTCCATGGCAGCTCGTCAGCTCGCCACCCAAACTAGAGGGGCAAAATGCGGGGGAGGCTTTGGCCACTCTAAACCCGCTATCTTTAAGACCTCCAGGGCAGCTCGTCAGCTCGCCACCCAAACTAGAGGGGCAAAATGCAGGGGAGGCTTTGGCCACTCTGTACTCGCTATCTTGCAGACCTCCGGGGAAGCTCGTCAGCTTCGCACCCAAACTGGATGGGCAAAATGCAGGGGAGGCTTTGGCCACCCTGTACCCGTTATCTTGAAGACCTCCAGGGCAGCTCGTCAGCTCGTAACGCAAACTGGAGCGGCAAAATGTGGGGGAGGCTTTGGCCGCTTTGTACCCGCGATCTTGAAGACCTCCGAGACAAGCCTAAAACGCTTCGCCTCCCAAACTGGAGAAAAAGGGCACGGTCGAGCTACGACTCCCTCCCCCTTACGAAGACTCCGGGGCAGGATCTGTCCCCGCCACCCAAACCAGAGAAGGGCACGGGCCGAGCTTCACGCTCGTTCCCCCCTCAAGTAAAGACCCCGAGGTAGGTAGACTCAACGTGCTATTCCCAGGAGTGAAGGTGATACGTCATCCGCGTCGATCCGGGCTTCCAACTCGAGCCCGGATGACGTGGGCAATTGTTACGACCTAAAGATCGTGATAGTTCGACCTTCCATCCCAGACCGCCTAAATACCCTGCCGGCTCGTCCCTCCCTCTGGAAGGACGTCTGACCCAGCGACAAGGTGCTCCACACCCGAACGATAGATGGCCACAGGGCGCATGTCGATTCTAGAGTCCGACGCGACTATGGGAAGGGTGCACTCTGCCTCGGTCGCTGATAGCCATTGATGACCTCTGGTGAGCTACGGGGGCCGAGCTACGGGGACGAGCTAAGGGGGGCCGAGCTAAGGGGGACGAGCTAAGGGGGCCGAGCTAACGGGGGCCGAGCTAAGGGGGCCGAGCTAACGGGGGCCGAGCTAAGGGGGCCGAGCTAAGGGGGACGAGCTAACGGGGCCGAGCTAAGGGGGCGAGCTACGGGGCTGTTCTTTGGCACATTGGACACGACAAACAACCTAGTACAAGGACGCTACTGACACTATCGCCGCCCGACCATATGAAAAAGCACCCACTGGCCCCTGCACCCCCTGACACTTAATGCTTTCGGCCCTGACGCCCTGACACTTAATGCTTTCGGCCCTAACACCCTGACACCCTGACAAAAGCACCCCGGACCGCTGCAACGTCTGACAAAAGCATGGCAGGCACTCCTGTTCCTGACATCCTCGTCCGAAGCTTCTGCTGACAGTAGGGCTAGCTCAGCACGTCGGGTCAGCATGCTAGGTCAGCCCTACCGAACCGCCTCCCATCAGGTATAAATACCCCCTTACTTCTTGCAGTGAGAGGAGGGGAAAATTCACTGGAGGGGCAAAATGCGGGGAGGCTTTGGCCACTCTGTACCCGCTATCTTGAAGACCTCCGGGGAAGCTCGTCAGCTCGCCACCCAAACTGGAGGGGCAAAATGCGGGGGAGGCTTTGGCCACTCTGTACCCGCTATCTTGTAGACCTCCGGGGCAGCTCGTCAGATCGCCACCCAAACCGGAGGGGCAAAATGCGGGGGAGGTTTTGGCCACTTTGAACCCGCTATCTTGAAGACCTCCGGGGCAGCTCGTCAGCTCGCCACCCAAACTGGAGGGGCAAAATGCAGGGGAGGCTTTGGCCACTCTGAACCTGCTATCTTGAAGACCTCCAGGGCAGCTCGTCAGCTCGCCACCCAAACTGGAGGGGCAAAATGCGGGGGAGGCTTTGGCCACTCTGAACCCGCTATCTTGAAGACCTCCAGGGCAGCTCGTCATCTCGCCACCCAAACTGGAGAGGCAAAATGCGGGGGAGGCTTTGGCCACTCTGAACCCGCTATCTTGAAGACCTCCAGGGCAGCTCGTCAGCTCGCCACCCAAACTGGAGGGGCAAAATGCGGGGGATTCTTTGGCCACTCTATACCCGCTATCATGAAGCCCTCCAGGGCAGCTCGTCAGCTCGCCAACCAAACTGGAAGGGCAAAATGCGGGGGAGGCTTTGGCCACTCTGTACCCGCTATCTTGGAGACCTCCGGGGCAGCTCGTCAGCTCGCCACCCAAACTAGAGGGGCAAAATGCGGGGGAGGCTTTGGCCACTCTGAACCCGCTATCTTGAAGACCACCAGGGCAGCTCGTCAGCTCGCCACTCAAACTGGAGGGGCAAAATACGGGGGAGGCTTTGGCCACTCTGTACCCGCTATCTTGCAGACCTCCGGGGCAGCTCGTCAGCTCGCCACCCAAACTGGAGGGGCAAAATGCGGGGGAGTCTTTGGCCACTCTATACCCGCTATCCTGCAGACCTCTGGGGCAGCTCGTCAGCTCGCCACCCAAACCGGAGGGGCAAAATGCGGGGGAGGCTTTGGCCACTCTGAACCAGTAATCTTGAAGACCTCCAGGACAGCTCGTCAGCTCGCCACCCAAACTGGAGGGGCAAAATGCGGGAGAGGCTTTGGCCACTCTGTACCCGCTATCTTGAAGACCTCCAGGGCAGCTCGTCAGCTCGCCACCCAAACTGGAGGGGCAAAATGCGGGTGGGGCTTTGGCCACTGTGTACCCGCTATCTTGCAGACCTCCGGGGCAGCTCGTCAGCTCACCACCCAAACTGGAGGGGAAAATGCGGGGGAGGCTTTGGCTGCTCTGTACCCGCGATCAAGTGAAGACCTCCAGGGCAGCTCGTCAGCTCGCCACCCAAACTGGAGGGGCAAAATGCGGGGGAGGCTTTGGCCAATCTGTACCCGCTATCTTGAAGACCTCCAGGGCAGCTTGTCAGCTCGCTACCCAAACTGGAGGGGCAAAATGCGAGGGAGGCTTTGGCCACTCTGTACCCGCTATCTTGCAGACCTCCGGGGCAGCTCGTCAGCTCCCCACCCAAACCGAAGGGGCAAAATGCGGGGGAGGCTTTGGCCACTCTGAACCCGCTATCTTGAAGACCTCCAGGGCAACTCGTCAGCTCGCCACCCAAACTGGAGGGGCAAAATGCGAGGGAGGCTTTGGCCACTCTGAACCCGCTATCTTGACGACCTCCAAGGCAGCTCGTCAGCTCGTCACCCAAACTAGAGGGGCAAAATGCGGGGGAGGCTTTGGCCACTCTGAACCCGCTATCTTGATGACTTCCAGGGCAGCTCGTCAGCTCGCCACCCAAACTGGAGGGGCAAAATGCGGGGGAGGCTTTGGCCAATCTGTACCCGCTATCTTGCAGACCTCCGGGGCAGCTCGACAGCTCGCCACACAAACTGGAGGGGCAAAATGCGGGGGAGGCTTTGGCCACTCTGAACCTGCTATCTTGAAGACCTCCAGGGCAGCTCGTCAGCTCGCCACCCAAACTGGAGGGGCAAAATGCGGGGGAGGCTTTGGCCACTCTGTACCCGCTATCTTGAAGACCTCGAGGGTAGCTCGTCAGCTCGCCACCCAAACTGGAGGGGCAAAATGCGGGGGAGGCTTTGGCCACTCTGTACCCGCTATCTTGCAGACCTCCGGGGCAGCTCGTCAGCCCGCCACCCAAACTGGAGGGGAAAAATGCGGGGGAGGCTTTGGCCACTCTATACCCGCTATCTTGCAGACCTCTGGGGCAGCTCGTCAGCTCGCCACCCAAACTGGATGGGCAAAATGCGGGTGAGGCTTTGGCCACTCTGAACCCGCTATCTTGAAGACCTCCAGGGCAGCTCGTCAGCTCGGCACCCAAACTGGAGGGGCAAAATGCGGGGGAGGCTTTGGCCATTCTGAACCCGCTATCTTGAAGACCTCCAGGGCAGCTCGTCAGCTCGCCACCCAAACTTGTGGGGCAAAATGCGGGTGAGGCTTTGGCCACTCTGTACCCGCTATCTTGCAGACCTCCGGGATAGCTCGTCAGCTCGCCACCCAAACTAGAGGGGAAAATGCAGGGGCGGCTTTGGCCGCTCTGTACCCACGATCAAGAGAAGACCTCCAGGGCAGTTCGTCAGCTCGCCACTCAAACTGGAGGGGCAAAATGCTGGGGAGGCTTTGGCCACTCTGTACCCTCTATCTTGAAGACCTCAAGGGAGCTCGTCAGCTCGCCTCCCAAACTGGAGTGGCAAAATGCGGGGGAGGCTTTGGCCACTCTGTACCCGCTATCTTGCAGACCACCGGGACAGCTCGTCAGCTCGCCACCCAAACCGGAGGGGCAAAATACGGGGGATGCTTTGGCCACGCTGAACCCGCTATCTTGAAAACCTCCAGGGCAGCTCGTCAGCTCGCCACCCAAACTGGAGGGGCAAAATGTGGGGGAAGCTTTGGCCACTCTGAACCCGCTATCTTGAAGACCTCTAGGGTAGCTCTTCAGCTCGCCACCCAAACTAGAGGGGCAAAATGCGGGGGAGGCTTTGGCCACTCTGTACCCGCTATCTTACAGACCTCCGGGGCAGCTCGTCAGCTCGCCACCCAAACTGGAGGGGCAAAATGCGGCGGTGGCTTTGGCTACTCTCTACCCGCTATCTTGCAGACCTCCGGGGCAGCTCGTCAGCTCGCCACCCAAACCGGAGGGGCAAAATGCGGGGGAGGCTTTGGCCACTCTGAACACACTATCTTGAAGACCACCAGGGCAGCTCGTCAGCTCGCCACCCAAACTGGATGGGCAAAATGCGGGGGAGGCTTTGGCCACTCTGAATCCGCTATCTTGAAGACCTCCATGGCAGCTCGTCAGCTCGCCACCCAAACTAGAGGGGCAAAATGCGGGGGAGGCTTTGGCCACTCTAAACCCGCTATCTTTAAGACCTCCAGGGCAGCTCGTCAGTTCGCCACCCAAACTAGAGGGGCAAAATGCAGGGGAGGCTTTGGCCACTCTGTACTCGCTATCTTGCAGACCTCCGGGGAAGCTCGTCAGCTTCGCACCCAAACTGGATGGGCAAAATGCAGGGGAGGCTTTGGCCACCCTGTACCCGCTATCTTGAAGACCTCCAGGGCAGCTCGTCAGCTCGTCACGCAAACTGGAGCGGCAAAATGTGGGGGAGGCTTTGGCCGCTTTGTACCCGCGATCTTGAAGACCTCCGAGACAAGCCTAAAACGCTTCGCCTCCCAAACTGGAGAAAAAGGGCACGGTCGAGCTACGACTCCCTCCCCCTTGCGAAGACTCCGGGGTAGGATCTGTCCCCGCCACCCAAACCAGAGAAGGGCACGGGCCGAGCTTCACGCTCGTTCCCCCCTCAAGTAAAGACCCCGAGGTAGGTAGACTCAACGTGCTATTCCCAGGAGTGAAGGTGATACGTCATCCGCGTCGATCCGGGCTTCCAACTCGAGCCCGGATGACGTGGGCAATTGTTACGACCTAAAGATCGTGATAGTTTGACCTTCCATCCCAGACCGCCTAAATACCCTGCCGGCTCGTCCCTCCCTCTGGAAGGACGTCTGACCCAGCGACAAGGTGCTCCACACCCGAACGATAGATGGCCACAGGGCGCATGTCGATTCTAGAGTCCGACGCGACTATGGGAAGGGTGCCCTCTGCCTCGGTCGCTGATAGCCAGTGATGACCTCTGGTGAGCTACGGGGGCCGAGCTACGGGGCCGAGCTAAGGGGGGACGAGCTAAGGGGGACGAGCTAAGGGGGCCGAGCTAACGGGGGCTGAGCTAAGGGGGCCGAGCTAACGGGGGCCGAGCTAAGGGGGCCGAGCTAAGGGGGCCGAGCTAACGGGGCCGAGCTAAGGGGGCGAGCTACGGGGCTGTTCTTTGGCACATTGGACACGACAAACAACCTAGTACAAGGACGCTACTGACACTATCGCCGCCCGACCATCTGAAAAAGCACCCACTGGCCACTTCACCCCCTGACACTTAATGCTTTCGGCCCTGACACCCTGACACTTAATGCTTTCGGCCCTAACACCCTGACACCCTGACAAAAGCACCCCGGACCGCTGCAACGTCTGACAAAAGCGTGGCAGGCACTCCTGTTCCTGACATCCTCGTCCGAAGCTTCTGCTGACAGTAGGGCTAGCTCAGCACGTCGGGTTAGCATGCTAGGTCAGCCCTACCGAACCGCCTCCCATCAGGTATAAATACCCCCTTACTTCTTGCAGTGAGAGGAGGGGAAAATTCACTCTCAATCTCCTTACTCACACACAAGAGCAAAGGTCGTCCACATCTTTGTTCTTCCACTCATAGCTCGTCACGTACGGTCGACTCACCCTCAGTCCGCCCTACGTGCCTAGCCCCCGCTTTGAGTCCTATTACTGACTTAGGCATCGGAGAGGCTAAGGGTGGGACCCCAACCCGGCCTTTCTGACGAGTTTCTCCTTGCGCAGGTTAGCTCGTCATCACCAGTCGTGCTCGCCCTCAACCTAGGCAGTTCGGCCCCTTCTCTGCATCCTGCCGGATTCGATTCCGTGGTCTGCTCCAACGAAAAGCTTTGCTTCATCAACCCTCTAATCACCTGTCCAATAGCCTACCCTAATCCCTTCCTTAACATAACCATCGTGCCCTTGGTTTCCCCTAATACAAATTCATTATACGCGAGTTCTACCCTGCAACAGCATGGATTTGGTAAGCAAATCTGCCAAGTTGTTACATGATTGGATCTTCTGTACCTCAATCTGCTTCTGCTTCTGAAGGTCATGCGTCCAGAAGAACTTGGGGGAGATATGCTTCGTCTTGTCGCCTTTGATGTAGCCGTCCTGTAATTGGGCTATACATGCTGCATTGTCTTCATGAAGTGGAGTAGGCGCAAGAACGCCGGTCATCAGGCAGGTGGAGGTGAGGATGTGCTGGATCACAGAGCGTAGCCAGAAACTTTCCTTGCTTGCTTCGAAGATCGCTAGGAGCTCTGAGTGAGTGGATGAGACGGTCGTCATGGTCTGCTTTACAGATCTTCAGGATATGGCTGTGCCGCCATAAGTAAACATGTATCCTGTCTAAGACTTCTCTGTATGAGGATCGGACCTGTATCCTGCATCAGCATAACCAACTAAACCAGTTGATGCCCCTTTTCTGTAGAATAGACCTAAGTCTATGGACCCTTGGAGGTAGCGCAGAAGATACTTAACTCCGGCCCAGTGCCGCTGTGTAGGTGCAGCACTATATCTGGCTAGTAAGTTGACTGCAAATGCTATGTCAGGACGAGTGCAGTTATCCAGGTAAAGGAGTGCACCGATAGCACTTAGATAAGGCACTTCAGGGCCTAGTGCTTCCTCCCCCTCTTCCAGCGGCTGGAAGGGGTCTTTATGTACATCCAATGATCTGACGACCATTGGACTACTGAGGGGGTGTCACTTATCCATCTGAAACATTTTCAATAAGTTCGATGTGTAAGTTGGCTGATGTAACAGGATCCCATCGTTAAGATGCTCTATTTGAAGACCTAAACAGAATTTTGACTTTCCGAGGTCTTTCATCTTGAAGGTTTCTGTCAAGATTCTAGAGATCTTTGCGATCTCTTAAGGAGATCCGATGAGGTTCAAGTCGTCTACATAGAGGGCTATGATTACAAATCATGTTGCCTTTGCTCTTATAAAGATGCAAGGACAGACTGGGTCGTTTGCGAATCCTTGTTTTGCAAGGAAATCGCTCAGTATGTTATACCACATCCTTCCAGATTGTTTTAGACCATATAATGATCTTTGCAGTTTCACTGAGTAGATGTCACGTTCTCTCTCTTTTAGTGCTACATGCAAAGAATAACCGTCAGGCAATCTCATATAGATGTCTCGGTGTAGGTTGCCATATAGGTATGCAGTAACCACGTCCATGAGTTGCATTTCTAAACCCTTTTGGGAGGTTAAGCCAATGAGGAATCGGAAGGTGATCACATCAATGACCGGGGAGTATGTGGCTTCAAAATCCACCCCTGGACGTTGGGTAAAACCCTGCGCTACAAGCCTTGCTTTGTAGCGAACGATCTCATTCTGTTCATTTCGTTTTCTAACAAATACCCATTTATAACCCACAAGTTTTACACCTTTTGGTGTCTGGACTATGGGTCCGAAGACCTTGCGTTTGGTAAGTGAATCTAACTCCACTCCTATTGCCGCTTTCCACTTTGGCCAATCATCTCTGCTTTGACATTCTGTCAGAGAGCGTGGTTCAATATCATCGTCGCAGTACGCGACGTTGATGGCAATATTACACGCAAATGTGTCATCTATGGTTGTGCTCTTTCTGTCCCAATACTCCCAAATTCGTACATAGTGTATCAAAACTTCATTTTCTCCCGGTTTTTCCTCTTCATGAGAGTTTGGGAGAGATGTGGTAGCAGGGCTTATAGTAGCATCCTGTGGTGGTATTTGTTTACCATTGCCAATGGTCCTACTCTTTCGAGGGACTTGGTCCTTGGATCCCGGTGGTCGCCCTCTCTATTTGAGAGGTCCAACCATTTCTGCTGCAGGCGGATTGCATCCATTTTGCGGTATGTCAATCCTAGCTGGAGTGTTAGCAGTAGGGACGTGTGATTTGAAAATCTTCTGGTTGTCAGTAAATTTGTCCGGCAAGAGATGGACAGTGTTTTGGATGTGGAGAATCTTCAGGACATCCTCCTCGCACTGGCTTGTGGGCGGATCAAAGTGACATAATGTCTTTGTATCCTAAGTGATACATTCTGAAGCTTCGGGCTTCTTTGTCTGTGAGCCTAATCTTGGAAACGATGTTTCATCGAATTCACAGTCTTTTAGACGTGCCTTGAAAACGTCTCCCGTAAGGGGTTCTAGGAATCTAATTATGGAGGGGGTGTCAAACCCAACATAAATGCCTAGGCGACGTTGTGGACCCATCTTTGTCCTTTGTGGTGGTGCTATGGGGACGTATACTGCACAACCAAATATTCTCAAGTGTGAGACAATTGGTGGGGCTCCAAGTGCTAGTTGCATTGGAGAAGATGACTGACCTCCAGAAGGTCTTAATTTTATTAAAGATGAAGCATGCAAAATTGCATGACCCCACGCATTCACTGGCATCTGGGATTGAAGTAATAATGGACGAGCAATCCATTGCAGTCTCTTAATTAGAGATTCTGCTAACCCATTTTGGGTGTGAACATGTGCTACAGGATGTTCGACTTCAATTCCCTGAGCTTGGCAATAGTCTAGAAAGACTTGTGACGTAAACTCCCCCGCATTGTCCAGACGGAGTTCCTTTATCTGGTAGTCGGGGAAGTGGGCCCGTAACTTGATTATCTGAGCTAAAAGCTTAGATAGTGCTAGGTTACGGGTGGACAGTAGACACACATGTGACCACTTAGTAGATGCGTCTATCAGGACCATAAAGTACCTGAACAGACCACTTGATGGGTGTATCGGCCCACAAATGTCTCCGTGGATTCTTTCTAGAAAGCTGGGGGACTCCACGTCCACTTTCAGTGGAGAGGGTCTTGTAATCAGTTTACCCTTGTAACAGGGTGGACATGTGAATTTGCCTTTTTGAAGAATCTTCAGGTTCTTCATGTCTATACCCCTGGAGCTTTTTATGATGCGGTACATCATAACAGAACCAGGGTGTCCCAGTCTACTGTGCCAGAGTTGAAATTCTGGTGTTTGGGGGCACTGCAGGTGCTCCGCCATGGATGTTTCTGGAGTTTGTATACTTGTTTGGTAGAGTCCCGAGGGGAGTCCCTTGAAATGTTCCACAATGGTTTTTGAACCATTTGTAAGAGACGTTACAAGCAAGTATTCCTTTTTATCTTCCTCGACCGTCTCTAAGTGATATCCGTTTAAACGGATATCTTTAAAGCTTAGGAGGTTTCGGATAGATTTAGGGGAGTATAACGCATTTTTAAGTGTGATTTGTGTGTTACCGGGGAGCAATATAATTGCTTCCCCTGATCCTTCGATTATGTTAGCTGGTCCTGAGATTGTTCTCAGTGGACCAGAATATCTACTTATGCTCGTGAAGTAGTCTATGTTTTGAAGGATCGAGTGCGTCGATGCACTGTCCACTAGGCAGATTAATTCCATATCTAAAAAGAAAGACATTCAAGTAGTAAATGATATGAAAAGAAAAGGATCTACTTTCATAAAAAAATGCTCAAAATATTGTTTGACATGGAATAAAAACTAGATACGATGCATAAAAAGAAGATACATTGCTAGTAAAATGGTCCAAAACTAGAGAGTGTCATCTCCCATGAAGTCTTCAGGAGTCCATGAGGTCTCTGGCAACGCTGCGAACTCAATCAGGTTTGTCTCAGCTCGAGGCTTGCCTGGTAGAGGTCCTGGAGGTGTTTCGGGGTGCGGCAGAGTCTGGACCAGTGGCCCGTCATTCCGTATTTGGAGCACTTATCCTCCCAGTCTTTCTTGGGAGTGCCACCTTTGTTGGACATCCTCTTTTGATTCTTTTCCGCGAAATTCTGGTTCTGAGGAGGAGCTGGAGGAGTGGCCTTCTTCCGCTGCTTTTGTTCTTTCCATTTCTGGAACTTTGCCTTTTTGTCCATCTTCTTCTTCTGGGCAGACTGGAAGTGTGCCTCTGCAGGAGGTGGCAGTGGAGCGGAGCCAGGAGGGCGCAGGTTGTGAGTGGCAACCAACCGGTCTCTGTTCTGTTCAGCCATAAGCAGGCATGAAAGCAGATCAGAGTACTTTGTGAACTTCCTCTCACGATATTGTTGCATAAGGATAATGTCCTTCTCGTGGAAAGACGTGAACGTCTTTTCCAGCAACATTTTCTCCGTCACCGTTTCACCGCACAACTTCAGGCGTGAGGTGATACGGAAGAGTGCTGAGTTGTACTCCGCTACGGATTTATAATCCTGTATGCAGAGGTGAGTCCACTCGTACTGTGCACAGGGGAGTATGACATCTCTCTGATGCCTATACCTCTCCTCGAGTGCGTCCCACAGCTCGTAAGGATCCTCTACAGTAAGACTCGTCCTTCAGGGTCGAGTCTAAATGTTTCCTGATATATATAATGGCTTTCGCCTTTAATATATCGGAAACTTCCTCTGTATGAGGTGCTTCTTTTGAAGCATCCTTGTCGGCTGAGGCAGTACTTGTTGTTGCCTTCTCAGTCGTTGTGAGACTGAAGCTATGAGAGCGCAGATGGAACTTCAGGTCCAACTGCCAACTCAGGTAGTTTGACCCATCGGCCTTCAGGACCGAAAAATCGACATTCGCAAGTCTGGCCATTGAGTGATCTAGCAATATATCAAAACAACATGTATCATTAAAACCGAGTAAAATAGACATCCACGCATGTATTTCAAGCATTTGTCATAGCATGGATCTATTGAAGGAAATTTAACATACATGCTTTTTACGATTTCATAATGTGAATAATTAACAAAGGTTAACATTCACGCATGCTATTTGACAGTTTCATTGTAACATTAAAACATGGTATTAAAAAAATTAACATCCACGCAATTAATGTATAAGCAATGAAAAAGAAAATGACTTAGGACTATGGGGATCAGCCAGCTGACACCGAAATAAAAAGAAGTACAGTTCGAAGTTACATCAAAAATTGCATGAAAGAATAAAATACAACTCGGGAACTTCAGAGAGAAGCCCCTATCTTCTTTGTGCATACGCCTTCAGCTCCTTTTTGGTGTCCTTCGGTCTTCTTTTTACATTTATATCCTCACTTACAGATTTCTCTCAAAAAAAAAAGAAAAATTGCAGGAAATTAAAAATGTCGGAAACCTGGCTGATCCCTAAAAACATAGCCTAATTGCACATCCACGCAGATAATATATTGAAAACATACAACCACGCAGATAATCATATCACGACATTTAAAGATTAATTAGATAATCTAAATTGTGTGTGACGTGCTGAAAAATTTATTTTTGAAAAACTTTTTACCTTTGATCCTTATATTTAATGTTTTGTTTGCCGCTTTAAACCCTTTAAAGTTTCTTTAATTATTTTGGGCTTTTAGGGCCAAAAATAAAAGAAGAAAAATTATTTATGTAAATGGGCTAATTTTCAGGCTTTTTGGGCCATGAAAACAACCCATTAGGGTTAATTGGGCCTCCACCGAAAAATTGGCACGTTTAGGGTTAGGGTTTTCGAAAAACCCTAGGGGGGCCCGCGGCGTGTCGCCGCGACGGCTGGCCGCGCAAAGCGCGGCCGCTGTGGCGGCTGCGGGCCGCAGCCGCCGCAGCGGCGGCCGCGTGGCAGCTGGCCGCGGCCTGAGGCCGCGGCACGGGGCCGCGGCCGCGCCGTGGCCTGAGGCCGTAGTGGCAGTCCGCGTCCTGAGGCCGCGGTTACTGGCCGCGGCCGACGCGGCCTATTGCCACGGCGTATTATCGCTGCCGGTGGCGCTTGAGAAGCGCCGCCGTTTCGCCCTACGGGCGTGTGGATTTTTGGATCAAGGTCGGGGGTAAAAAATAGTTTTTTCAAGCATTTAGATCGCTAAAAAACTTATTTTTATTGTTTTTAGACATGCGGATCTAAATAAAAATGTGATTTTTACCGTGTTTTAAACTTTTTGATCCTAAAACATGCAGATCTAACGTGAAACACAAGTTTAGATCTAAAAAGTTTTGATTTTTACCTCTAGATTCGATAAGGGAATCTAGTCGACGGTTGGTGAAGGATGCCATTTTCGCTCACCGTTGAGAAGATTACGATCTTCTTGAATCTGAGCGATTGATGGATCTCCTTCCTCGCGAGCCGCCGTCTCCTCCAACGAGTGTGATCGTGCTGATAACGTGTTGTGAAGGGAAAAGTAGGGAAATAGGTGTAGAGGGTTAAGAGCCCCCTACCCTCATATTTATAGCTTTCAATAGTGGGTTGGATACCCAATTGGGCCTAATGGGCCTATTCATAACATATTGATATATGTTACCATGGGTTCTTGGTTAGGGCGGCGAGCTTGCGTTCCTCTTGAAGAAGCCCAGGTTCGAGTCCAGCCATAACTTTGCATTTTGTTTATTTTTTAATGTGTGTTTGGAATTTAAATAAATAATTAATCTGATGTAAAATAATGACATTGTAGTTTAGCTCAGATGGTTTGTCTCCGAACCTCTTTTCCAGGGACGCGGGTTCGATTCCCTCATTTCACGATATAATTCGGGAAATTTTTTTTTTGAAAGGGGCATGCGGGTCGGGTTCAGGTGACCCATCAACCCGACGGGTCGGGTTCGGGTCTTACATTCCCGACCCGGATTAAATCCGGTTCGGGTTCGGGTTCACCCCAAAACGGGTCGGGTCGAACCGGACCCGACCTGAAGCCGGCCCGAACCCGACCCGTTTGCCACCCTTGAACCCAATTACACTTTGCAAATGGGGGTGTGAGTTGTAGGCTAAAAATACTAAATTGGTTACTACATGATATGGTCCTCAATGGTGGATAAAATAATTAACATTTTAGTTACGATAACTAAGCTTTCAACAAGTAATTCTGAATAAATAGTATCCGTGGTATAAACAAAGAAAATTTATCACAATAAATAACCAAGTTCGGAGAATTCAACCCAATCGCAAACACAGTCGATTTATACCAATGTTCTAAATGGCGTGAGACGTGGGGTGGTGGCGAGGTCAAGCCACAAGCCTTAGGAGCCTTGGCGGAGTCACGACGTTTTTCTAGGCGTGGCTTAAGGCGGCAAATGTGTGTATATATTATATAATATATATATATGTAGACGGTAAACTATGCTCCACTTAGATGGATTAGTTTCCGAATCCTACCAAATCCGTAGCCTTCCGTATACATTGACATGTGTGCTTACTGCTTACAATTAACTAAAGTGTTACTTTACTAAAAAGCAATTTTTTACATAACTAAAAAGCATGTAACCTCAATACGTCATCAATATCAAAGCAATCGATTAACACAGTTGTTAAAGCTATTTGGATAATTTGATCAAAACGAAATTTGCGGATAGCCTGATACTTGAAGGAACATTGATTTTTTGCATGTCCTAGTTCAACATCTTGAATAAACTTTGTTCACAAGTGTTGTTTAAAGCCAAAAAGGAAATAATATTGAATATGATACAGCATATGGACATATTTCAGCCAAGCAAGTAAACAAACACCATACGATGCATAATGTATATAATCATTAAATGAAGATGATTTGTGGTAAATGCAGGTTGAGCGCACAAAACTTCTTCTCAGATTTGAAGTAGACGTCATATATTTGACGAAACCATCATCAAAGTATCAGTGCATAGCTTCTACCCCAAATCCTACATTTCATGTCACGCCCCGCTTCCCATAATACGGGAGAGGGAACGAGAGGAAGGTCCACTTGGGCCAGAGTTGTGAAGCTCGGACCCAATAAGCGTCTGTAGGGTACACAAATCGAAGTACATGTTCTTGCATTATAGTTCAGAACAATAAAAGTACTTCAAAAGAAACAATATTCATTCATAAGATATAACCCAGCATTACAATGGAAAGTCTAATAAAGAAGCCTCAACATGGCTGCACATGAAAAGGGAACTACTGGTGCTACGCACCCAACCTAGACAGGAATGTAAAATGGTGCTACGCACCCAAACTAGAAAGCTGGAACTCCAAGTCAACAACAGGGGCCGTTACATCCTACACACCTTAAGAAAATTCCGCCCTCGGAATTTCTAACACCTACTGATCAGGAAACAATTGGGGGTAGCGCTCTCTCATCTCATCTTCTCTCTTCCAGGTGGACTCTCCTGGTGATCTGTGACGCCACATCACTCTTACCAGGTCGACTACCTTGTTTCTCAACTGCTTCTGTCGACGGTCCAAAATCTGCACTGGCTGCTGCTCATAAGTCAGGTCCGGTCGGACTGTGATCTCTGAAAAGTCCACAGTGTGCGATGGGTCACTGACGTATCGACGTAGCTGAAATACATGAAACACGTCGTGCACTTCCTCTAAAGATGGTGGTAGAGCAAGGCGATATGCCACTGCTCCCACACACTCCAGCACGTCAAATGGTGCAATATACCTTGGACTCAGCTTTCCCTTCTTCCTGAAACGAATGACTCCGTGGTTAGAAGAAATCTTCAGGAAGATATGATCTCCTGGCTGAAACTCCAGAGGTCGTCTCTTGGCATCTGCCCAATACTTGAAGCGATCTTTGAGCAATCCGGAGCTTATCCCTGATATCTCTCACGACATCCACAGCTTCTACAATCATCTACAGACCTAACAGCTCTCCGTCTCTGATGTCGTCCCAGCTCAGTGGCGATCGAAATTTCCTTCCATATAGAGCAACAAATGGTGCCATGCCAATGCTCACCTGATAGCTATTATTGTAAGAGAATTCCACTAAATAGAGATGATCCTCCCACGAACCCTTCAGATCAAGCGTACAAGCCCTCAATATATCCTCCAGAATCTAAATCGTCCTTTCCGACTGGCCATCGGTCTGTGGATGATACACCGTGCTGAAATTCAGACTCGTACCAAGATTCTCTTGTAGTCTCTTCCAGAACTGAGATGTGAATCTCGAGTCTCTATCGGATACGATGCTCACCGGAACTCCATGCAAGCGCATAATCTCCTGCACGTACATGGTCTACATCACCAACTAACCTTAAGGTGAAACTATAAATAGAGAAGTAAAATATCTTTACCTCTAGATACTTCCTCGCCAAGATTGTCGTGGACTGTCCCACTCAGAATGGGATGAAATGTGCAGACTTGGTCAATTGGTTAACGATCACCCAAACTGCGTCGTTCTGCTTAGGACTCCGAGGTAAACCAGTCACGAAATCCACCGTGATGTACTGCCACTTCCATTCCAAAATAGGAAGCGGTTGTAGCAGTCTCGCGGTTCGATGGTGCTCCGCCTTCACTTACTGGCATACAAGACACTTGGCAATGCTCCTTGCCACACTCCTTTTCATGTCAATCCACCAATAGTTTAGAATTTTGTCCTTGTACATCTTCGTGCCTCCAGGATGTATAAGGCGAGCTATGTGCCTCATTCAACATCTCATCTCTAATGTATCCTACAGGTAAGCAGATTCTTCTGTCGTATCTCAGGGATCCATCCTCATGAATGATGAACTCTGTCCGAAGTCTAGCTTCTACATGTCTTCTGATCCTCTACAGCTTCGGGTCTCCCGCCTGGGCTGCCTTGATACGATCCACAATCGTTGACTGAATCTGTAAGTTCATCAACAAAATGATCACTCCAGGTAGAACAACCTCAATGTTCATCCCCCTCAGTTCATGTTGTACTCTCCAGTGGGCAGTATGCATCATTACTGCGGGTAGTCTACTCAAAGCATCTGGTACTACATTCACCTTCCCCAGGTGATACTATAGATCTATCTCATAATCTGCCATCAGCTCCAATCATCGTTCTGGCGTATGTTGAGCTCCTTCTGAGTAAATATATACTTCAAGCTTTTGTGATCTGTGAATATTTTCACGCTCTCACTCAGCAGGAAGTGCCTCCAGATTTTCAATGCGAAAATCACAGCTGCTAAATCCAGATCATGCGTCGGGTAGTTCTTCTCATGATTCTTCAACTATCGAGAAGCATACGCGACCACATTACCATGCTGATGTAGAACACATCCTACACCCTTGCCAGATGCATCATAGTAAATCTCAAAACCTCCGCTCCGATGCGGTACAGCCAAAATCGGCGATGTGGTCAACCTCACCTTCAAAATACGGAAGGCCTCCTTACAATCCTCTGACCAACGGAACTCCACGTCTTTCCTCGTCAGCTTCATCATTGGTTCCGCAATCCTCGAGAAATCCTTGATGAACCGATGGTAGTAGCCAGCTAATCCCAGAAAGCTCCTGATATTCGATGCTGACTGCAGCGTCGACCACTCACTGACTGCTTTGACCTTCTCTGGATCTACCGATATGCCATCTCCAGACACCATGTGTCCCAGGAATGTGACTCTATCCAACCAGAACTTGCACTTACTATACTTAGCATAAAATTGATGACGCCTCAATGTTTCCAACACTATCCTCAGATGTCGGATGTGCCCCTCCTCAGACTTTGAGTAAATAAGAATGTCGTCAATGAAGATAACGACGAACTTATTCAGAAAGTCATAGAAGATCAAATTCATTAAGTTCATAAACACTACTGGAGCATTGGTCACACTGAAAGGCATAACCACGAACTCATAGTGTCCGTACTTTGTCCTGAATGCCGTCTTCGGAAAGTCATCCTTCTTCACCTTCAGCTGATGGTATCCGCTCCTCAAATCCAGTTTCGAGAAGACTCTCGAACCTCCGAGCTGGTCGAATATGTCATCAATGCGGGGCAGTGGAAACTTGTTCTTCACTGTCACTGCATTCAGCCCTCTGTAATCCACACACATCCTGCAGGATACATCCTTCTTCTTCACCAATAGGACCGGTGCACCCCAAGGTGACACACTAGGATGTATGAATCCCTTCTGCAACAGTTCGTCCAATTTCTTCCGCAGTTCCTCAAGCTCTGCAGGAGCCATACGATACGGCACCTTCGAGATAGGTTGCGCTTCCAGCATAAGGTCTATACTGAATTCCATAGCTTTGTCAGGTGGCAACCCTGAAATATCTTTCGGAAAGACGTCGTCGAAGTCTCTGACGACTGCTGGTCTCCTGATCTCCATCTACATGGCGGCAACGATCGACTCCTCTGGCTTGGCCCGAAATATGATGGGCCCAAGCGGTCGTTCTCTGTTGTTCGAACCTCGGGTGGCCTGGTATCCTGAACACCACTTTCTTACTGGGACAGTCGATCGATGCATGGAAATCTCCCAGCCAATCGATGCCAAGGACAACGTCGGAATGCAGTAGATCATGGACAATGAAGTCGGCATATAGCTCGTGTCTACATATCACCACTGGAATCGATTGACATTCCAAATTAACCATCACCACTCCGTTCCATGTAATGATATCCCAACACTTTGGAAGTGTGTGGGTGAGAATGGAGTGGTCTATTACGAATCTCTGGGTTATGATGCATATAGTGTTGAGTATTGGACTTCTCCCTACTTAGTGTTAATGATGAGCAAATATAAATACTTGTGACTAATCCCATATATTGTAGTTAATCCATTGCCTAAGCTTATTATGAAGATCTACTTGCAATGGATAACACTCAAAGATCATTAAAAGCAAATGAAATGGATTGGATGATCGTTGATGGTGTTTGAAGCTCCATGAAGACTTCAAGCTCATGCGTTGGATAGAAGAGAGTTATTCGTGAATGTAAATTTCTTTTATCTCTTCTAGTATGTAGCTTAGAAGTAGAACATTGTTGGAGCACACACACATCTTCATTTCAGTCTTAGGACATCATTAGATCATTTGTCCTTAGACTCCAATTCATTTCTTTATTTGAGTGTGCTTGTATTGTTTATGACAGTCGACTGCTAAACATTTTACAGTCATCTGTCTCAAAACAGTCGCCTGTTATGTACAAACTTTTACAATCTAGTTTTGGGCTTCTCTGTTTTAATTCCCATATGCGACTCATGAACGATTCACATGCGCCTGTTCAAGTCACAGTTGACTGTGTTTTATGAATCAGTCGCATGTCTGTCATTTGCCCAAAATCTATTGATCTGTCTTCTATGGCCAGTCGACTAATGTTGTGTTTACAGTCGACTGTCCATTGGATCAGTCGACTATCTATGCTCATCAATCGTCTATCTGTGAGCCAATTTGTTGACTCAGCTCTCTGGAAAATCTCAGATTTTTTACAGTCTTCTGTATAAGGAATTACAGTCGTCTGTTCTCTTTATCAGTCGTCTGTCCTGTTATCCCAGATGTTTTCCAGAATTCTTTAACTTACCCAACTTACGGCCAGTCGCCTGTAGTAGGATTTACAGTCGCCTGTTGGTTTAACAGTCGATTGTCTATCCTTCATCAGTCAACTGTCCACGTGGTAAGTTACCGTTATGAATTCTCACCTACCCTATCTGACTGTGCAACAGTCGACTGTGGTTTCTTCAACAGCCGACTGTCGTGAGCGCAGATTCTATCCGTTGAGAGTTTTCTCACGGATTCCAAAAGGGTTTTTGCTAATTCTGTTTTGAGGATTTGAGAAACCTATATAAGGAGCATCTACTGTTCCATTGAGATGTTACTCATTCCATTGCAAAATCTTTCAAGCTTTCATTCTCAAGATTAAAAGCTCTCAAATCCTAAAGCCCTAAGCATTCCAATCTTTAATCTCTTGCTCTCCAACCTAGAACTAAAGAATCATCTTCTAGGCATTTGGTGAAGTCAAGAGTTCCTCTCTTCCAAGAGAGTCTTCAACACACAACACACTTCTCCTTCAAGTTCTACTTCAAGGCATAGGTGATTGTAAGTGTTGCTTTCATATTTCATAACATTCGTTATTTGAATTTGCTCTCGGGTTGTGAGAGTGATTTGCTTGCTCCCAAGTTGTGGGAGTCAAGGTCAATCGATTGTATTTCGATTTCACTTGTAGGGTTGCTACAAGTGGGGTTTAAGGAAACATCAATTTATGGTCCTAACTTGAGTATCCAGAGGTATCCGGGTGGAAGGGACGTAGGATTACTGGGAACAAGTCAGAAAGTGACTTGGGTAATCCGAACCCTTGAAACATCCTTGCGTCTGCATTTGTTTCTCTTTGGGTTTAATTTTAATTCCGCACTATATTGTTAGTTAGCATTTAAATTGGTGTAACTATCTTTTTAAATTGCATAAACACTATTCAACCCCCTTCTAGTGTTTTTCCCATAGCAAGGGTCCTTACAATTGGCATCAGAGCCCAAGGTTATAGCTATGGCATCCAATAACAGCAACGTTCCTCCGCCGCCTTCGTACAACAATCACGACCGTGATGGAGCGTCCACACTTTTCGAAGGTCAATCAATGGTGCGTCCTCCACGTTTCAATGGCACGAACTTTGGCTATTGGAAATGTCGGATGGAGACGTTCCTAAGGAGTGCGTCACTTTGGAGAACCCTCTATAAGGAATACGTCGAGCCCACCGAAGAGGATTTCGAAAAATGGACGACTTTCGAGAAATCTACCGAAGTCAACAACGTAAAAGCAATGAACGCTCTTCATTGTGCGCTGGACCCGAATGAGTTCAACAAGATATGCACATGTAAGAGTGCATATCAAATTTGGAACCATCTCGTCATTACCTATGAGGGAACGAAGAAGGTAAAACTTTCCAAACTTTATGTTGCCATGCAAAACTTCGATATGTTTCATATGCAAGAAAATGAAAACATAACATCGATGTATGAACGTTTTACCGACATCACCAATGAATTGGAAGCTTTTAGTCAAGTCTACACCGAACCAGAAAAGGTAAGGAAGATCATAATGGGAATGACCTCCAAATGGGAAAGAATAGCTATCGCCATCTAGGAGGTCAACGACTTGAAGACCTACACAATTGTGAATCTTATCGGGACTCTCATGTCTTATGAAGTAAGACAGAAGAACGGATTAAAGATTTGAGCTATGATGAATCCTTCGAAGGCCAAAAACAATGCATTAGCATTCAACGCCAATTCCACATCCTCCGATAATGAAGATTTAGAAGATGAGATGGATTTGGGTGAAATGGCCCAAATGGCGAAGAAGTTTCAACGCTTCTTTCGCAAAGGTAAATTTCCCACTAACAAAAGATTTGAGTCTACTAATAATACTTCCTCTCTTTGCTTTAAGTGTAACAAGCCAGGGCACATCAAGAAGGATTGCCCAATGCTAAGAAACAAAGAGAAGTGGAAGGCTCCGAAGTACCACAAGTCCGATAAGAACAAGAGAGACAAGAAGAAAGGACTCGTCGATACATTCGATGACTCAAGTGGAGACTCATCAAGTGATTCCGATGATGAGAAGGGTGAAAGTGCCCACATGTGCTTCATGGCACAAGAAGATCCACTCTCCGATGAGAGTGATTCCGACATGGATGAAACCGAGGTAACAATGGATGAACTACGTATTGCTAATGAAGAACTGTTTGCTAAGTATCAATCTCTAATGCTTAGATATACTAATTTAAAGAAATTGAATGTTAGCAATTCATCCATTCCATGCATTATCAACAATGACACCATTGTTGATACTCTAACTCTTGAGAAAGCGAATTTAGCTTCTCAAAATGTCACTTTGAGAAATGAGGTGAATACGCTCAAATCTCAACTAGATCAAACACATCCTAATGATAATAGTGATCTAGTTATACGACACACACAATTGGGTTTAAAGAATGATTCTCTTAAAACTCAAGTGCACACGCTCAAAACACGGGTGTCCAACTTGGATACCAACATTTCTTCTCTTAAGAAGAAATATGAGCTCATGTCCTCCCGTATTGTGATATTTAATAAGGAGAAAGGACAATTAGACGATTTGCTAGCAAATCAATTTCCGGCCACACATCGTGTTGGTCTTGGTTTTGTAAAAGCAAATGCATCCAATGATCGCACCTCCTATAGTGGTGTCACTATAGACTTTGTGAGGCCATCCTCCGGTGCATCCACAAGTGGTGTCAAAGACACTATAGGTAGCAAACCTACCAAGAAAGTCACCACTAACCATCTCTTCCTTTTGGCAAGAAACCCACTAAGGGTGGAAACCAAAAGAGAAGCCATGCTTACATGTACACCAACCTTCACCACGTAGGAAATCTCCTACTTTACAAGTGGATACTCATGACACTTTTTATGCTCCACACCCATAGACACGTACAAATCCACACATGAGAAATTCTCATGTACGTGCTCCTATACACCCATATGCTCATACGCATCATTCTTATTTGTATGCACATCCTCCACATGTCTTGCATAACCCATATGATTCATACGACATGCATGTTCCCAAGCATACATATAATCCTCATATGTCATATGCATATCCACCACCTCATGTTTATGCTAGAAACCATGTTCCTAAGAAGCATGCACCACATAGAAATCTAACAAGTATGCATGCAAGTAGGAAAAGGACTCCCAAAATTTACACCATTTGGGGTCCTAAGAACACTAGCCTAAATGATAGGAATGCATATGTTGATTCCTATTTTAATGATGTTATTAAGAATAGTAATTATGTTGAAAAGCAGAAGTCCACTTGGACTTGGCTTCCAAAGGGCTAATCCCCTTGGACCCAACAAACAGTGGGTACCATGAGCTTATGGTATATTATGTAGGTACCCAAGAGAAAGAAAAAGAGCAATAAAAGTCATATTATCTCTAAAGGAAAAGGATGGATTCTCGATAGTGGTTGCTCTAAACACATGACGGGAGATCCCTCATTGCTCTCCGAAGTGATTAGCATCAAGGATGGTGCAACGGTCACTTTTGGAGGTAATCAAAAGGGAACCATCATTGGAGTAGGTATTGTCGGTAACCCTTCCAAACCCTTAATTACTAATGTATTTCTTGTTAGTGGTTTATGTCACAATCTCATTTCCATTAGTCAACTTTATGACAAAGGTTACAAGGTTAACTTTGGAGAAGGATTGTGTAAAATTGTTGAGTCTAATTCACATATTTTATTTACCGGTATTAGGCATAAAAATATTTATTATTTGAGCTTGCTTAAAACCATAGAACATTGCTTAGTTGCTAATACAAGTGAACAACTATTATGGCATTGCCGTTTTGGTCATGTTCATTTCAAGCACTTATATAAGTTAGCTAAGCATGATCTAGTCAAAGGTTTTCTTAAAATTGCTTTTAGTAAGAAAAACTTTTGTGATTCGTGTCAAAGAGGTAAACTAAGTAAATCATCTTTTAAGCTTAAAGAAGGCATTACTTCTAAGAGGCCCTTAGAACTTCTTCATCTAGATTTGTTTGGGCCAACTAGAACCGCTTCTTTAGGCAATGCTCATTACGGATTAGTTGTCGTTGACGACTTCTCTAGATTTACTTGGGTTTCATTCTTAACTAATAAGAATGAAGCTTATGAAGAGTTTACCATATTTGCAAAGAAGATTTAGAATCTCTTAGGATCCACCATTATCACTATCTGTAGTGATCATGGAGGAGAATTTGAGAATGAGTCTTTTACAAAGTTTTGTGATGACACCGGGATAACTCACAATTTTTCCTTTCCTCGGGCTCCACCACAAAATGGTGTTGTAGAGAGAAAGAATAAGACTCTTATTGAGTGTGCTCGCACCATGCTCCATGATAGTCATCTTGGACTACAATTTTGGGCAGAAGCGGTGCACACGTCATGTTATGTGCTCAATAGGATCCTAGTGAGTAGGGGAGAGCACGGTCTCAAACCGGCGGTTTGGGACCTAAACCGAACCAGACCGTATAAGTAGCGATTTCTCACAGGCCAGACCAAACCAGACCGCCAGATCGGCGGTTTCCGAGCTGACGAAAACCGCTTGGAGCGGTTTGGTTCGGTTTGGAACCGCGGTTCAGACATATGATGACGGAAGATCCCCTCATATACCCAATTTTGCTAAATATAGACTTTGTCGTTAAAATAATTTAATGACATGACACTACAGAGTCAGAGTGTGCTATATTGATGGCCACTGAGATTTCAACTTACAAGCAGACTAAGATGAATTAAAAGAGATGAAGCGCAAAAGTTCTCAAAAGAATATAAACAGACCAAAAGTACCGATAATATCACCAGATCAGTTAAACTAAACATAGATGCATAAGTTTCAGCAAGTTGATTTTGGCCTATGGCCTGAAATCTAAACATTCTACAATAAAAAATTTAGAGATTGCAACAAATCGATTTAGAGATTGCAGTTCCCTTCAAGTTAGTTTTACATACAAAATGTCACCAGATGTTATCGGCACTGCGTTCCACAGGACACACCGTTAAGTAACATGTTCTCTACTCAGCTAGCCTTCATAGGTTATTGTCAGAACCATTCATTTCTTGCTCTCCAGCATCCGAGGAAGTTGGGGAAAAAAATTACAGGGTCAACAGTTATGGAAGATTCAAACCAAAAAAACAGAGACATATATGATGAAATATCTTGCAGAAGACCACCAAATGTATGAAATAAGGAAATGAAAAGCATATGAAGAGGCCTATCAACAAGAGCTATTAGAGAAAACACTGACAGATAAAAGGCATATGAAGAGGCCTATCGGCAAATGCAAGGCCTATCACCAAACTAAACATAGGTTACAGAAGACCACCAACCTGTGCACTCCTCAACAGTCAGACACGGTCATGTGCAAGTAACATCTAATGAGATGAGAGTTGATGTTTTGCAAACAATTGCTGCCTTGCCAACTCACTCACTCACTCACTCAAGATCAAATACAATCAGTAGGGAACAATTCTAAGAGTTCTTCATTGTTGTTGTTCTTGCATGTTTTGGCAACTGCACCTATGCCTAAAATTGTTGCAAGATGTAATGAAATTGCCAGTAAATGTTGTAATGCCAATAAGAAGTTAAAGCTTGCAGACAAATAATGTATGCAGATCATTATTGTGATAAACTGGGGGGTATTGATTAATGTTCTCTCTCACATTGCTGATGTTTCCTTCTGAATGTAATTTTCATTTACAAGCCATGAACACCAGAAAAGAATTGAAATAAAAAAACCACAGGTTTAGGTTAAATTCCAATTAAATATTGCATTCCTCCCACAACTCAGCAATGATGAATTCAAGCAGGCCAAGCATACCAAAGGCCAGGGTGTAAAGTTAAAACCCTTGCAGATGGGAATCATTCCCAGAATGTGAGCTAGCAGTGTTCATGTGACTTTCAGGAGATAAGTGAAAGTGCATGTATCCAAGCACAAAGACATTTTTGAAAGACATGCCCTTTTTTTGCTCCCCACATGTAATGTTGCATCACCAAGTGCAATAAGCTTTGTTTTATTTCCAAAAGGCAGCACTCATTTCTTAGTAGCACACTTCTCTGCTAAATTTTTTGGGGTATATGTTTCCAGAAATTTCACATGCACATATATAAAATTCAAGTGTATATGTTTCCAGAAAACAACCTGATGCTACACCTCTACTGGCTTAGGTTGCAATAAGAACTATGGAACAAGTTAGCCAAGTCTAAGATCCTATTCACCAAATAAACGAACTAATTAGAAATGCACTATTCTATGCATAATAACTACATAAATTATATGCAAACTTCATAATTAAGATGTTAGAGATGTGTCACCCATAGAGTAAAGTGTGAGACTTCTGATTAAGTAGTAGTGTCCAAGGATGTAAGATCTACATTGGTTTGAACGAGTTCTACAATACTCAAAAGAATCGAAAGATTAGTAAATAAACCACGAAGGCACGAATTAATGAAAGATAAGTATATAAAAACATGAAACAAGACTTCATTTCACATACTATATATTTACCTGTCTCCAATTCGTCAACAAGCTTCACGTAACTTTCAAGATCAATGGTGTGTCGTGCACGTATCCAATTTTGAGCACAAATGAGAGCCTCTACTGTACTAGGAAGTAAAGAACTACGAAATGAGTCCAGGATTCTACCACCCGTGCTAAAAGTAGATTCTGAAGCTACCGTAGAAAGTGGTATGGCATACACATCCTTTGCAATCAAACTCAAAATCTTGTACTTAGAAGAGTTCACTTTCCACCAGTTCAAGACATCAAAATTACCAGGAGTGTGAGGCTTACGAGTTTCCATTAGGAAGCGATCAAGTTCAGTTTTGGGCTGATCGCCATCATTTTCATCAACTAGTTGTGTGAAACCACTCTCAAACTCCATTATAAAATCATCTCCATCAACATCTTGTGCAGCTTGTGCTTGTGCTTCAGCACCTTGAGCAGGTACCTCATCTCCATTAAGAAATCTATATTGGTCAAAAAGATGCTCCAAAGTTTCTCTTACTTTTCTTGTTCCACTTGCAGCTTCATCTTCATTACCGCCATTCATGATCTTAAAACAATATTTCAAATGTATTATCTTGTATCGAGGATCAAGAACTACGACAACAAACATATACGGATTGACCTTATCAGTTACCCAATACTTGTTCTATTTCTTCCTCATATTTTGACCCATAGTTCTCAAAAAGACGTCATTACTTCCACTCCAACGACGCAATTGACCGTCAATTTTAAACAACTCATTCAAAAATAAGTTTGAAGTCACAAATAAAGAACCAGAGAATTTTAAAGTGCAAGTATAAAACAACTTCAAGAATCGTGTAAAAGCACGAGCACAATCCCAATCATGTGAATTAGGTGCACTAATCTCTGAATTAGGAGAACAAAACTCCTTGTTGTAAGGTACATCATCATTCTGAAAACGGTCAAAAGCCTTCTGAAACTTTTCTGCAGACTCCAACATCAAATAAGTGGAATTCCATCTAGTTGGAACATCTATGCATAAAAGTTTCTTTGTGTCTATCTTCTCTCGAGCTGCAGACTCCTTGAACTTAGCAAACCTAGATGTAGAAGCTCTTTCATATCTCACCACAGTTCAGATTCTAAGTATGGAAGTATTATAATATTTCAACCCATCACTAACAATAAGATTTAGAACATGTGCACAGCACCTAACATGCATATACTCACCACCATATATGTTAGAATGTGGCACACCCCAACTAGTAACCGCCTTAGACAAATATGCAACGACACCATCATTGGCACTTACATTATCCACTGTCACTGTAAATATGCTGTCGATGTTCCAATCCAACAAACAACTCTCCAAGGCTTTACCAATAGTCTCACCCTTGTGATCCTCTATTGGGTGAAAACTAATCACTTTCTTGTGCAAAACCCATTTTTCATCAATGTAATGTGCTGTGATACACATATAGTTAAGCAATTGTATAGATGTCCATGTGTCTGTGGTAAGACATACTCTATATTTCTTACTACTAAACATCTCTAAAAGCTTCAACTTCTCCTCCTTGTAAATTTCAATGCAAGCTCGTGCAATGGTCCAACGAGATGGGACATTAAACCTAGGCTCCAAAACTCGTGAGTATCTTCTGAATCCCTCACCTTCTACAAACTTAAACGACAACTCATCTACTATAATCATTTCTGCAAGTGCGTCTTTACAAGAATTTGCATCGAAAGACCTAGCAATGAGTTTGCCTCCATCATCTACACCTGTGTATGGTTTGAAGTTTAGCGACTCCTGCTTATTAACTCTGCCATTAAAACCTGGACACCTCTCATATAAGTGTGATCTCAAGGTAGATGTTCTGTTTCTCTTAGGATCGGCCTTATACCTCTTTTGACAGTGCTTGCATTTAGCCATATGAACATTACCCTTAGTAATATATCTCTCAAAGTGCTCCCATACCAGTGAATCACATTTCCTAGGTTTCTGACCTCCTTCCTCGGATGGTCCAGAAGAAGGTATACTCATCAAAGGACAAACACCACTAGGAGGCTCACTTGAAGATGGAGGAATGCCTGAAGAAATAGTCGTAGGAGGCTCACTTGTATTACAAGTCGAAGAAGTTGCTTGTTCAAGGGGATAAGACATCTAATCAAGGAAGCAAACATAAATGTGTTAGTATTGTACAGTTTGAAAGTGACAACAAATTATTCTTTTATAAATAAATAAGGGCTTACTGAATTTGACAAGAATGACTCTTCTGTTGTTTAAAATTTAAATAACAATACAACAGTTACAACTGCACCACAAATATGGCACACAAAGTCACATATATATCAGGAGCTAAATGATAAAAGATTCACATGTGTGGCTAAAACAAAAGAAGCATACCTCACTTCAGGGTTGGTGCAAATGTTTCAAATGAGTTGCATTCCACAGATGCCAACGGCAGTACCAACAGCGAAAGCGAGAAATATCGGATAAACCTACATATAGAGAATATTGCCTTTAGGGTCACTGTTCATGCTTCGAACCCACTAATGTGCACTAAATTTATTTTAAAAAGGCATGCAACAATTGAATGTACCAAGTACTAGATGTAAGAGCAATATCTTGTAATCTTTCACAAGCAATTAGTAAATTAAAAAAACAATTGATTGTAGTCGTAAAAACCAGAAGCAACCAAATAAATCACCTTTTGAGATAGAAAATATTCAAGTTCTTTGACTGATAAATAAACTAATAGATAACCAGAAGTTCTTTCTCAAAAATTTAGGCAGAGTATGGATTCAATTCAACAAGGAAATAATTGCAACAAAGATAGAACTAAAACACCAATCACAAGAAAAACATGGCTTAGACATCTCATCAATCCAACCAAATATATATATCAATCGCAGAACAACAAAATAAAAATACCACAGTTTTTTCAAACAAAAGATAGAATATTATGCTCCTAATTTCATTAAAAATATTATGATTCATGTAAAAGGTTACAATTTTTCTTTATCAAATACATCAGTGCACGCCCAGAAAGCCTAAATCTAAGCGTAATCGAACAGATCCATAGCAAAAACATACAATAGTTGATTGGTTATCACTGTAATCTTGAAAAAGAGTGAAAATCAACCAAAGATTTTATCTTTTTCCCTTCTTTTCATTTTCTCAAATCAATCAATATAGACCATGATGCGACAAGTAGAAGAAACCCCAAAAAACATACACAGATAGAGAGAGTGTGTGTGTGTGTGTGAAGGGGGCTGACGCCTGACGAAGGTGGGCCCCGCCGTTGGCGGAGGCACTGCCTCGTACCGGTGCGCTTCCTATGGAGGGTGGTGGGTGGTGGCGAAGCTGGCCTCGGTAATGAAGAATCGAGATGTAACCTGAGAGGGACTGGAAGGGAGCCGCCTCAAAAATTTATGAAGCTGGCCTCAAAATCAAATAATTTATGCCGAAATCGAATCATCGATTACCGATCTCAGGAACTGGAAGTGGAAGGGAGCCGCAGCCACCGCCTGAGGCTAGGGTTCTTATTTCTAGGGACTAGGGTTACCGGGTTAGTTTTAAAACTTATTTCGGGTCGGTCTGTAGAGTGTAGACTCCGTAATTGATTTTTTTCTTAAAATTTAATAAAAAACAAAAAACGAAACCGTGACCCGTCTACGGCTGAAGCGGCACAATTCCACATCACAATATATAATAGTCGGTTTGGTTCGGTTTAAGCGGTTTCGACATGGTGAAACCAAACCAGACCATATAAGTAGCGGTTTCCAACGATTAAGACCAACCCAGACCGATGGAGAGCGGTTCGGTTCGGTTTTTGACTCGGTCTGGTTCGGTTCGGTTCGGTTCGGTTCGGGCGGTTTGAGCAAACCGTGCTCCCTAGCCCCTCAGGGGGTTGAGTGGATCCTCCCCATTCAGGCGTGTATTCCTCCTATCTACGAGCTAGAGCCCGATGATGCGCAGGTTGCCCAGTGGCAGTAGCATGCTCAGCAGCTGGGTGCCGCCCCACCACACGCTGAGGAGCCACACCCCACCGAGCCCTTGACAGATCCAGTAGCGGCCCCTTCTGTCCCCACATCTGTTGAGGGCCCTGTGCTATCCTCAGAGATCCTTGTGTCCTATGCTGAGTTAATTCATTCTGTTGAGGCAGTCGATCTTCCTGTCCACACATTACCACCACCCGAGACCACATTAGTGCATGTACCCCTATCTGCATCTATCTATAGCATTGTCTCTGCCATTCTTATGGAGAGTGTGGTGGTTTTTGTCTCCACATCTACTGCCTCCACCTTCGTCGTGTCTGCACCATCTATTTCTTTTCCTACCTCCACATTGCCTTCCTCCTTTGTGTCTGTCACCACTATGCCCATCTCTGCACAGCCTACACTCCCCCCTCCACCACATTTTCACCACATGGTGTGAGTCCAACAGCTCCCGCACTCCTGACATTTCTGGTCGATTACATGAAGTGGAGCATGCTGTAGTAGACCTGCACAGATCCCTTGACGCACTCAATCGTCTTGAGCGGCGGAACAACGAGAAGCTTGATAGCATCCTCCAGCATCTTCAGCCACCACCACCCCCTCCCCACCGGGTGGCGGTGCTGCCTGATTTTATGTTCTCGCTGTTCCCACATCTCCCCATTTTATTTTGGTGCCCATCTGTCCTCACGGGGCTCAACTTAGTCTAGCTTGGGGAGACGTATTTTGTGGTATCCTTCATTATGTCCATCATCATCATCATCATCATCATCATCATCTGCATACCATGTACATATGCATTGCATCTTTATTTTGCTTTCTACGATTTTTTTCACCTCATCCCACCCATCCCACCCTTAGCGTCATTCTTCATCTCTACATGTGTGTTCTTAGCAGTGAGGATACTGCTATGTTTTGCTTGGGAGATGAGCGCTATCCCTTTATTTTTTTCTTTTATTTCACTTTTTATTCTCATTTCCTTCCATTTACACCCAATTTTTCTCTTTTTAGCATCATCATTTTATTTTTCTCTCTTTTTTGAGTGTTTGCATGCATGTTTTTCATTTCTTTTCTTTTCCCTTTTCTATTAGACTAAAGATTATTCTCCTTTGATTGCATTATAAGCTGCACACACTCCACTTATTGCTTTACACGCCCACACAGAATTTTATCAAGTCTATTGCGCTTCATTGCAATTATATAAGGATTTTAATTTTGAACTATGTGCTTTCATGAATTAAAGATATCTCCTCGATTAGAATGTAATGTAATATGCTTTTCCATGAATAGATTTCATTTCTCCACAATGAGTATTTTTGAAATAGAAAATTGCATGATTAAATGAAAAATAGCTTGATTGTGTGATAACGATACATTTTCATAGTGAATGGTAATTCAATAGAGTTTGGATAACCCACGACACTTGAGTAGCGTTGATTAGAGACTCTGACACTAAGCCATGTCCCAAATTCTATCTTTTTATTTTTTATTTTTGTATATAGCCAATAACGATCGTCAATCGTGCTTTGCATTCCATTGCATTTCGTGAGTTTGCAAAAATCCCAAAAAAAATAGAAAAATCAAAAAATCAGAAAAAATATTACATAAATAAAAAGCCCTAGGGGTTCTTTGTAACCCGATGCCCTAAGACCATCTGGTCTTGGATGCATAGGTCGCCTTATATATATATTGAGTTATCTCGTGTATATAAAGAAAGGAAAATATGTATATAAAAAATTTGTATAGCCAAAAACAATTGTAAAAGGAAAAAATCCCACATCCTTACCCCACTTTCTATATAGAATAGGAACATGGCAAGGTCGATGATTTCTACGATTCACGAAAGAGTTTAGTGTGGTGATTTCGAAATTCAATTGAATTCACTACCTTCATTTATGAAAAGTCAATTAAATTTATCTTGCATGCTTGAAATAATTGATCATGATACTATACGCTGGTTAGAGAATGAGTTATGGAGATTTAAACTCGAATCATGGATTTGGTATATTAATTATATGCTATGATAGGAATTTCCCTCTAATTTCATATCGTATATTCGATTTTGAGTTCGCGTGCTTCATTGAAAATCCATTCTATATAATCTATACTAGACTTGATAAATTCTCGTGAGTTGTGCATTTTTAATTATTAAGTTGAAGTGTTGTCGCGTGCTTAAGAGATGAGGAGATAATTTAGTCGCTTTCTCGTATCGCTGACTTCTTTTGTGCTTTATTACTTTCACTCTCCGGTGAACTTCTTATTCGTCTACCTCGAGGACGAGTAAGAGGTAAGCATGGGGGGTTTTTTGTATCTATATTTTCCATATTTTTATCACGCATTTCCATATCATTTCGATCGCCCGAGTTCATTCTTTCGTATTATGTCGCACTTTTCTTGATATATTTGATTTTTGTGATGTTTTGTATACTTTCAGGAAATTCGACGCGATTTGGAGCGATACTGGACTATGGACACACTGTTGGATGCCAGAGCTAGCGTCGCCTCGCCACGGCAACTCATGGGAGCTAAGGGAAGAAAGAAAGAAGTGGAGAAGAGAAGGAGAGGAAGATAGAAGAAGGAGAAGAAAAGGATTCCAAGATCGATCGGTCGAGCACATGATGCGTTCGACTAAGTTATGACTCCGTAGAAGGGGAGCAAAATGGTAAGGGGTCGCTCGACCAAGAAACTCAGCTTGCTCGATCGAGTGACCCCTCTCGCTCGACCGAGCAATCCCCTACAGAGAGCTCCAAATTGGCCTTCGAGCTCCTGTAAAATTCGCACTTAAGCTTGGTCGAGCGACCCAGCTAGCTTGACCGAGCACCATCAACGCCAACCGAGCGACATCAATTCTCCAAGATGCCACTCGGTCGAGCGGCCCCTTCTCTAAATGCCCAAAGCGAAGCGACAAAGCGTCGCGCTCGGTCGAGCGACCACTTCGCTCGACCGAGCACAACGTCGATAGACTACTTTTTAGGGCTTTTTAATGGGTTTCGGGTTTATTTATTTGTAAAACCCGAAACTTAATGGGTTGTATATAAACTAAACTCAGTTTTTAGTTAGGTTAAGCTGTCTTTTAATCCAGAAACCCTTAAGCTATTGTGGAGGGAGAGGTTTTCTTGATCTATTGCTTTGTAATCTAAATCTTAGTGAATGTTCCTTGCCCTTTAATTTTTCTATAGTTTGAATCCGCATTCCTTCCTCTGTGTTTTGATATTAATTTCATGATGTTTGCTCAGTTTTGATGATAATCTCCATTGCTCTTGTTATTGCAGTTATAGCCATAGTAGAGTAGTGTGTTTCTAGGGCGTAGGGATGATCCATAGGATCCTAGGGATTGGATGTTTGGTTAATCTTAGTTGGATGAATCTAGGGTCTCCCTATGGTAGTTTGAACAAGGGTTTTGGGGATTAGCCATAGGATCGGAGGATCGCGAACGCCGCTCCATATCCTAGGGAGAATCCCCACGGATCCGATTTGGGCTAAGTGCCCGTTTCTAGGGCTCGTGATCACGAGAGTGACTCGAGAGCTAGGGGCGAACACTAATCCTCGATCCGCTAGTCGATGACTACGAAAGTAGCCCGACAGCTAGAACCACACTTAGCATGGCGTCGCAGTCTGTAGATCATGCCAGTGGATACGGTTTGCGAGGCGGGACCAAGAATCAAGCTTAATGATCACATTCTCATACGAAGCCGATTGCGAAATCACGGCTCCGCATAGGGATGCGTTAGATGAGTGCGACGACAGAAGTCAAATGCTCATTCCCATCATCGGGTGTGCACTCCTACCCTCATCCATCGTCTGACGAAAGACATCTTTGTTGGATACACAGTGTAGTTTGATACAACGATCAATGACTTCGAGTTTGATGATAACAAACATGTGTGAACGATTTTATGTGTGTGATAAGTGTTTTCAAGAGTTGCAAGCTCTTAAATACTCAAAGGGGGACTTAGTCAAAGTGATGGAGAAATATGCAAAGAAGACTTGGACAAAGTGATGGAGACATTGTAATTCATTTGTAATTTGGACTTGGTCAAATATGTAGAGATATGGAGAGATCTCATTCATTCCACAGTGATTGAACCAAATCTCATGCAAATCAATTTATGATTAAATGAGATCCAATTCAAATCCCATTGCCATTCAAATTCATATCCTATTACAATCCAAATTCAAACTCCATATCTTATTGTGATTAGACGAGATCTTCCATATGATTAGTTCCAATCCTGTTCAAGTTACGATTCCATCAAGTCTCCTTCATGTATGGGATTCTATTTGATTCTATTTAATCCCATCTTCATCTATATAAACCCACATCCAAAAGGAGAGAAAAGAAAGGGGCAACCACAACTTAATATTGCGGCCAAGACATTGAAAAATACCCCCTTGTCGAAATCTACATTGCCAAGGGCACATTGCACAACATCCTTCCAAGCAAGCTACATTGTCAAAAGCCCATCTCATCCATTGCGCAACTTCATAGCTTCCATCCTTCTCCATTTTGCAACAAGCTTCAAGGATCCTCTCTACATTATGCAACCCTTGCAAGCAAGCTCCATTGCAATGCCTTCAACCTCCATTAAGCAACCATCTAAGGCCAAGAGATCCTACATTGTGCAAGGGGCTTCATCTTATCTTCATTGCTCAACATCCAATCATACTTCCTCTCTAGGCCGCAACTTGAAGGAGCTCTCCTTCCCCTCTACCTTGCTGCAAATCCAAACAAGGGAGATTCATCCATTGCGCAAGAGCTTCAAAGGACTTCATCCTCCTCCAAGTGCACAAGTCTCCAAGGAGGGTCTTCTACTATTTCCGCAACCAAGAGGTGTTCCTTCTCCTTGCCAAAGAGATCAAGGCCACAACTTTCATAAGGGGTAGGCTGCAAGTTTGGTTCAAGGAGCTTTATCCTCCTACATTGCGCAAGGGCTTCAAAGGCTTCATCCTCCTACATTACGCAAGCTTCAAGGTGATCTTCCTCCTAGGCCGTAAGTTGCAAGCTTCTCCTGCCATAGCCAAAAATTCAGAGCAACATCCAGAGGCGGTCGTGACGACTACATCTTGTCAGATTAGTTCGGACCTGAGCGGATTGACAGAGACGACTACACCTACATGAACTGAGCCTTTCTAAACTCTTATTACTTTATATTCGTGTACTTGGTGTACATATCTTTGTAGGTGAAACTTTACATTCTTTTGGGTTCTTGTCTAGTTGGGGCTAGACAAGAGGGTCTTGACGAGTTGGTACTTGTCAATAGAGAGCATTTACTAGATTGATAGTGTTTAGCACTTTCGTGAGTGCGGTACAAACTAGGTGAGAGTTGAGTTGGTGCTCTTAGCTCATTGTAGTTGTATCTAGTAACATATTAATGCTAGTATCTGCTTTGGGGCTGGAGTAGGTCGTTGTGGGGACCGAACCAGTGTAAATCTGATGTGCACTCTGTGATTGTCTTTATTACCCTGCATCTTATTATTTGTGTTGTATAACTGCCTGTGATTTCATGTGTGTGCACGAATATTTTTATTATCATATTCACCCCTAGGCTTAGATCTAGATCCAACAAGTGGTATCCAAGCGGGTTAGAGGATCTATGCTAGATTAACCATGAATATCTCTGGTTCAGCACTTGCTGAAGGTCAGTCTATTGTCCAACCCCTAAGTTTAATGGAGTAGACTTTGTCTATTGGAAAGCGAGAATGAAAATTTATTTAGTGTCTATTGATTATGATGTGTGGGACATTGTTGAAAACGGATATGAACCCCACACTATTAAAATTGAAGACACTAAAATTCTAAAACCAAAAGATAAATGGGATGCTGCTGATAAAAGACTTTATTCATTGAATGGTAGAGCTATGAATGCACTTGTTTGCTCTTTGGATAAAGCTGAATTTAATCATATCTCACAATGTTTAACTGCACAGTAAATATGGCATATGCTAGAGGTGACGTATGAGGGAACGTCGCAGGTGAAGGAGTCCAGACTTGCTTTGCTGAGTACAGAATATGCGAGCTTACATATGCTTCCATCAGAATCCATCAAAGAGATGTTTGCGAGGTCCACAGACATCTTCTACAAGTCCAGCTCTCTTGCTAAGCCATACTCTAGTCTGGAGCATGTGAGGAAGATCTTGAGAGCGCTGTCGAGCTCCTTCCGTCCTAAAGTCACAGCCATTCAAAAAGATAAAGATCTATCAAAGATGAGAGTGGAGGACTTGATAGGTAAATTAATGTCCCATGAGCTTGAACTGTAGAGCATTGAAGCTAAAGATAAACCAGAGATCAAGGCTCCCAAACCACTAGCTCTTCAAGCTAAGGAAGATAACGATGATGATCTTGATGAGGAACAAGCACTGGTGGTCAGAAACTTCAGAAAATACATCAAGACCGACCAAGGAAGAGCTGAGATGACACAAAGGTTTAGTCGATCTAACAAATCTAGTCCTGCTAGAAATACCTCTAAACAGAATACTACTAATAAAATGGAATGTTTTAAATGCAGGAAGAAGGGACACTTCTTGAGGAATTGCCCACAAGAGAAGAATAATTCAGCGGAGAAGAAAGGAAAATCTTTAGCAATAACGTGGGATATGGATAGCGAAGATGAAACTAAGGAGGAGACTGCCCACTCCTCCCTCTGCTTAATGGGAAAGCACGACGAGGTAAAATCTTGCACTAAAGTTGAACTTTTGAATATTTGTAACGGAACGCAAGATGAAATTGATGAGCTAGAATCTACTTTAGATTGCTATAGGAATGGTAGCTTTGAATTATAACAAGAAAATTGTGACATGTCTAAAGAAATTGATAATCTGAAAGAAAAACTTGTTCCATGTAATTCTACCATCACCTTGCTGAAAAAGGAGAAACCTAGCTTGCATGAAGAAGTTGATTGCCCAAATTGTCCTACTTTATTAAAATAAAATAGCATGTATAAAGAAAAATTGATTACGCTAGAAACTGAAAATAAAGAGCTTATTGAAAAGATGTGCATGCTAAATAATGAGCTTAAAGAAAAAATAATTGATTTTGAAAAAAGAGTTGAAAACATGAAAAAGAATGAAGAGGACAATAAGAAAACTTTCATTAGTAAATGCACTTTGCTTGTGATCGAGAATCAATACTTGAAATCTAAATTCACAAACCTAGAATTGATCATAAAGAAATTTGGTGTGGGAAAACAATATTTGGATATAATTCTTGGAAACCAAATATATGGGAATAATAGGCGTGGACTTGTATATGATTTGAAACGTACTTAAAAGTCAAAATATAGGAAAGTTCACATTGAGACAACAAAAGCTAGAAATATTCATGCAAAGTGCTTTACATGTGGTTGTGTTGGTCATACATCTCATTATTGCAAATATAGGAACAAGAATATTAAATTCAAGCAAATTTGGGTTCCTAAGAGTTTGATAACTAACATGAGTGGACCTTGTTGGATTCCAAGGTCACACATAACATCTTCAGTATAGGTAAGATGGAGGGACGAGGAACTATGGATTGGACATCGCATTTCATTAAAAAGTTCATTAGCCAAACGACAACGCGAAGATATGGTTTCTTCTTTGAGCATAATGAATACCTTCATTGCTTTTTGTGTGCTTGATTTGGTTTTGTTTGTGTGCTAGTTCATTTGTTTGTGTGCTAGTTCATTTGTTAGGATGCTTTAGTTCTTTAAAAACACAAAACAAAAAAAATGAAAAATACAAAAAGCTATAAAAATGGTGCTTAATGTGTATCTTTCTTTTGAATCATTAAATTGGTATTAATGAATGACATTCATATCCAGGTAGAAATTGATGTATTATTGTTATAGCAACATGTGCATGTTTGATTTTCTAAATAACTATGACATGTTCAATGATTAGAATAATTCGATTTCTACACCTACACTTTCACTTCCACAAGTATTAAATGTTGTTTAACATTTGAAGATATCTTTTATGAAATACTAGAAAGTGAATGTTGGATGAAAAATAACGGGAAATCTAAAGGATATGATGTGTCTTGCCTTGGATAAAAAAATAGAGCTCAAAAGAACTGAATTGTGTGTGTGTGTGTGTGTGTGTGTGTGTGTGTGTGTGTGCATGAATGAAAAAGAAAGAAAAGAGCTCCGTATGAAAAATGGATATGATCCATGGCAACGACACTACCCACGAGTATCCAACATAAGATTTAAGAATAAACTTTAACGTTGGTGTTATACTCGTCAAGCAATGCCACCCCACATCTAAGAGTCCTCATATGCTATGTTTTGGGTGTGGTAACTTGAAATCATTTTTAATGAGAATCCTAGACGATATCATGTTACAAGGAAAAGTGGATTGGTTTTGGTTGAATTTCTTGAAAGTTCTCCTTATGTGCTTCAATGTTTAATCATCATACTTACACGATGGTGTCGAAGTCTATGTTATAACTTTCATTGAATTTGACGTGCTTATTCTACGAATGTCTACATGCAAGTGTTTATTGTAATTTATAATTCTCGCTTTTTGCATATGGTATCTAATTGACTTCGTTGTACACTTTTGATGATAACAAAAGGGAGAGAATATTTGGGAAAGATTTGGTGTTATACGCTTAATGAATGCAAATGAATAATCTGATATGTGAATATTTTGCTTAATGAATATATGTTCAATGAGGAGCTTGAATATAGGGAGAGTATGCATACATGCTTGAATGAGCTTGAACATCATTGTCATATCATTGTTAAATTGGTGCATACTTTCTCCTTCATCACACTTCACACACACATGCCACGAAGATATTATTTGGATCAGTATTTCTCAAATCTTATATTGGTTTGTCATCATCAAAGGGGGAGATTGTTGGATACACCATGTAATTGGATACAACGATCGATGACTTTGAGTTTGATGATAACAAACGTGTGTGAACGATTTGATGTGTGTGCTAAGTGTTTTCAGGAGTAGCAAGCTCGTAAATACTCAAAGGGGGTCTTAGTCAAAGTGATGGAGAAATATACAAAGAAGACTTAGTCAAAGTGATGGAGAAACTGTAATTCATTTGCAATTTGGACTTGGTCAAATATGGAGAGATATGAATGTAGGGTTTTCTGGGACCCTTAGGACACAAAAACTCTATGCCCGTCCTAAGTCGGACGGAACATAAACAGAAATAGCAGCGGAAAATAATCATGTTAATCTAATTAACATTTAACCCTAAGGTCCAAGACCCTAGTCCAAGATCTATGCCGACTTGGGATGGGTCTGACCATCCCAAGAAGGATATAGCCTACTGCGATTAAATTAAACTAATGCTAATAAACACATACCCGGAATCTCAACCCTGGGGCAGGCGAGATGTTTCGCACCGTCTTCTGAGCCGCTCCCGTCCCACGCCGAGCCGCTCCTCGAACCGCTCCCTGAACCACTCCTCGATCCGCTCCGCATCCCGAGGTGATCAATCCCGTGTCGCCGAGCCAACCACGCGCTGAAGAAAGTTTCACGCGAGTGAAACCTCCGCCTAGATTTTGGATCTGAATCCGAACTCCTTTGCGGCTTTGCTAGAGCCCTCAGGAGCAAGGCAGAAATTTATAGGGAGAGGAGAAATATTAATTTAGCTTAGATCCGAGCGTGCTCCAACATTTACGAGAGCCGCTCAGATCTAGAGCTTGGGACGAGTTTTGAGGAGGAGAGCAGACCCCTATTTATATAGGTGGCTGACTGCTCCCCTTCCTCAAAATCCGATGTGGGACTAATTAAGAGTTAATCAAATTCAATTTAGTTTGCCTTTCATAAAGTGCAAACTTCCGTGAATTTTAACTCCCTCACCGTTGAACTTCAGGATTGATACAACCTATCAATTCGAAGGGTGTTCAACGGTGAACGCATTGGAAAAAACCGTTCGTCAATCGGAGATCGTTTGTCCCTCCAATTGACCGCTCAAAGTTCAGCCCACGGCTAGTTTTTCGTAAAAACTGAGCCGTCAAATCTATTCTGCCCTAGGTGCAAAAAATCTGCAACTGTGGGACCCACCAGGCTAGCTGGGCGAGCCCAGGCCAGGTCAGAACCTGGTCTGGGCACGCCCAGACTGGCGCGCCCAAACTGGGCGCCTGGCCCAGTCAGCCCAGGCGCCTGGGCGGCTGGGCAGGCCCAGGCCCAGGCGCCTGGGCGCCTGGGCGCCCAGGCCCTGGCTTGGGCCGGGCGCCCAGGCCCGGGCGCTCAGGCCCGGTCAGCCTGGGCTGTGCCTGGGTCTAGCCAGGCGCCCAGGTCAGACCAGTCTGGCCTGGGTTAGCTTGGACTGACCTGTTGAACTCTTTTGGGCATATCTTGAGCATTTGGAGTCCGATTTGGATGCCGTTCGAACCTGGGTCTAGACCGGGACATTGCTGTCTTACCCGTGAGCTTTTCCTTACGTTTATGTAATTAAATATTGTCTTAAACTATTTAAAACACATTTAATCTCTTTTGCATCAAATGCAAAATAGTCCCTATCTAAGCTTAAATTATCATTTGCATCAAATACAAATGATCCGAGGGCATATTCCTCTACAATGAAGAGATCTCATTCATTCCAAAGTGATTGAACCAAATCTCATGCAAATCAATTTGTGATTAAATGAGATCCACTTCAAATCCCATTGCCATTCAAATTCATATACTATTGCAATCCAAATTCAAACTCCATATCATATTGTGATTAGAAGAGATCTTCCATATGATTAGTTCCAATCCTATTCTAGTTAGGATTCCATCAAATCTCCTTCATGTATGGGATTCTATTTGATTTTTTTAATCCCATCTTCGTCTATATAAACCCACATCCAGAAGGAGAGAAAAGAGAGATGCAACCATAACATAATGTTGCGGCCAAGACATTGAAAATACCCCTTACCGAAATCTACATTACCAAGAGCACATTGCGCAACATCCTTGCAAGAAAGCTACATTGTCAAGAGCCCATCTCATCCATTGCACAACTTCATAGCTTCCATCCTTCTCCATTGCGCAACAAGCTTCAGGATCCTCTCTAGATTGCGCAACCCTTGCAAGCAAGCTCAATTGCAAAGCCTTCAACCTCCATTGAGCAACCATCTAAGGCCAAGAGATCCTACATTGCGCAAGGGGCTTCATCTCATCTTCATTGCTCAACATCCAAGCAAGCTTCCTCTCTAGGCCGCAACTTGAAGGAGCTCTCCTTCCCCTCTACATTGCCTCAACTCCAAACAAGGGAGCTTCATCCATTGCGCAAGGGCTTCACAAGACTTTATCCTCCTCCAAGTGCGCAAGTCTCCAAGGAGGGTCATCTACCATTGCCGCAACCAAGAGGTGTTCCTTCTCCTTGCCAAAGAGATCAAGGCTGTAACTTTCATAAGGGGGTAGGCCGCAAGTTTGGTTCAAGGAGCTCTATCCTCTTACATTGCGCAAGCGCTTCAAAGGCTTCATCATCCTACATTGCGCTAGCTTCAAGGTGATCTCCCTCCTTGGCCGCAAGTTGCAAGCATCTCCCGCTATAGCCGCAACTTCAGAGCAACATCCAAAGGTGGCCGTGACGACTACATCTTGTCTGATTAGTTCTGACCTGAGCTGATTGATAGAGACGACTACACCTAAACTAATTGAGCCTTTCTAAACTCTTATTACTTTATATTCGTGTACTTGGTGTATAGATCTTTGCAGGTGAAACTTTACATTCGTTTGGGGTCATGTCTAGTTGGGGCTAGATAAGAGGATCTTGACGAGTTGGTTCTTATCAAGAGAGAGTATTTACTAGATTGATAGTGTTTAGCACTTTGGAGAGTGCGGTACGAACTACGTGAGAGTTGAGTAGGGGCTCGTAGCTCATTGTAGTTGTACACAGTAATATATTAATGCTAGTATCTGCTTTGGGGCTGGAGTAGGTCGTTGGGGTGACAGAACCAGGGTTAATCTGATGTGCACTCTGTGATTGACTTTATTACCATACGACAGAACCAGGGTTAACCTGAGCCCAGGCCCTGGCTTGGGCCGGGCGCCCAGGCCCGGTCAGCCTGGGCTGTGCCTGGGTCTAGCCAGGCGCCCAGGTCAGACCAGTCTGACCTGGGTTAGCTTGGACTGACCTGTTGAACTCTTTTGGGCATATCTTGAGCATTTGGAGTCCGATTTGGACGCCGTTCGAACCTGGGTCTAGACCGGGACATTCCCGTCTTACCCGTGAGTTTTTCTTTACGTTTATGTAATTAAATATTGTCTTAAACTATTTAAAACACATTTAATCTCTTTTGCATCAAATGCAAAATAGTCCCTATCTAAGCTTAAATTATCATTTGCATCAAATACAAATGATCCAAGGGCATATTCCTCTACATCTCCCACTTGCACTCAGGATCATTTATCCCGAATGCAGGAGATGATAACAAACATCTTTTGCAATATTTTATCCCTTGCATCAAATGCAAATTATTCTCCCTAAATAATTTCTACCTATTACTAGACGAAGATCGCACTCTGTGTGAGACCCTACAGCCTGACCCTTACAACAGGTTGGGCTCAAAGCCCTATACTGCAGTGACCGCGAGCAGTGGTTACCGTCCTTGCTTCAGGAATCATCATTATGTGGTTGACTCATTGACATGAGTATTGTCGGGACCACCCTGACTGTTTCCGTGATGAATTCCGTAGTTATAGTCTTTTCGCCTAAACTATGTCGTGTAAGTCAAGTCTAGGGTACAGTCAAACTGTCAACCCCAATAACTTGACTCCGGCTAGTTTATATCGATCTTTAGTCAAATAATGTTGGACTTCTTCCAACAAACTCTGGCCAGAGATTTTACTAAAGACCGAACTAACCCTACGACACTAACTCCCATTGACCGGGAGAGACGAATCCTCTCTTGGTCATTACTCTCCTCATACGCTTCAAGTGTCACCCAATCAAAGACCTTTCGACAGGCCTTGCCTCGAAGCAAGGTCATTTGATCTAAGTGGCACCGTTCACGCACAGGTTCGTCAAAATGACCTCAAGTCAAAAGACCAACTAGCCTATCATCACTCCGAGTCATCATTGACAGATTGGTCAATATAACCATATGATAACTCTTGTGGATCGTTCAGTGAACTCATTCTCTAATGAGCACCTGTGTCTCGTCTACGACTTCGCCAAGTCAAGCGATCATGAGATCATCGCCACCGCTAAATGGTGAAGACTAAGACACAATGGTCTATCCAATGTTTCGATATCCTTGTCTCGAAACATCTACGACCACGAACCCTTTTATACTTATGCTACAGACGGTCAAACATTTCTCTATGATCGAGATACTCATCTCGATACCTGTTTGACCTCTTATAAAGTCTCAGGACTTTACCTAAGTTAATATCTAATGTTAACTACATTATAACATAACTTTAGATAAATTATTACCAAACAGCTTACTGTTATTTCGAACAAGATGTTTGTGCTATTCACACATGAAGATAGATAGTCTCGAGGGTATCATCTCTCAACATCTCCCACTTGCACTCAGGCCCATTTATCTCGGTATCTTATACCGTTTTTACACATAAGTTTTCCCGACTTCATGTGGTAGAGGCTTCGTGAGTGGATCTGCTAAAACCGTCTACACTATAGACTTAAGGAGTTTCTATGTTCATATTAGACCAACCATTTGAATCTCATTCAAATAATTCATTTGGTCGGTCGGAATCCATAATATTTTATTTATTTGGATCTTATCCAGTTCATCGTACCTTACGATGATAATCTTAAATTAGTTAATGGTCATTTCAAATGGCTCATATCTGTTTCTGATAAAGTATTAAACTTTTTGATTACTTTGTCAAAATATATGTTCCATTCCTTTGATGCCTCGCATGTAATTTATACGCTCCCACTGACCTTGAAAACTATCTGGCTAATTCATATAAGTCGGTCCGTCTAAATCATATTTAGAAAAACGAACTTGTAAGTGAATGCTCCAATTTTCATGGTCAACTTAAGCGTTTACATCGAGTTTGGTCCGAGTAGTTCTGTACACATCTGCTGGTGGAAAAACGGTTTCATTATAATCCGTTTTATCGGAATTAGTATGGAAAAACCGTTCTCGACCAACATGATTACACTTCACTATATTCCTTTCTGCACCAATCTTTCAACTTAAAGATTTACTTGCAGAAAGTGAGGAAACATTTTCCTTGTGCACGTAAACTAAATTCCAAAATTTATTTACGCACACGGACCTATTCTAATTGCATCAAGTTTTTAAATCGGAGTTACAACTCCAAATTTCATCCCGGAAGTTGACTAAGTCATCATCAGTTATGATGTTTAACTCGACTCTTCGTCTCACGAAATTCGAGTAATTATACAACTTCCTAATGATTGATTTAATGAATATCTTATTGATAATGTCCTCACAGAACATTATCAAAACCTAGGCATTACTATCTGGGACTTAAACCAGAAGGATGACTTAACTCAGAGTCACTTACAATGGATCACACCAAGTCTAACTAAGTGTGATTCATACCTTTTGACACACAGATGTGTTAACAGACTTGACCTGAGAGAAAATCACATTTTCTTTTAATTACGCAAGATTTAATGTAGCTAAGTATTTGACCATTCGATCTAATCGAATCAGTTTAAATACTTTAGTCATTTCGTTCTTTATTTTATCAGACTTGAGTTTCATCAAGAACACGTGTCTTAATAAAATATACGAACTACTTATTTTGGTTAATCTAGACTCGAGTACATCAGTATGTACTCGACTGAGTTTGACAACTCATTCTTCCAATGTCTTACAGATGGGTATCGACCATTGTATCTAAGAGGGTAAGATTCACAAGTGTCCGCAGACTTCATAATACGAGAGGTCAGACCCCTCTTTATGTGACTTGTGAAGCTTACTCTCTCGATACGGCCTAGTCTATTTTGCCATATAAGTTTGCTACTATCTTGTGTATTTATATATTAACATTTAATATATTATAGTTATCACAAATTACTTAACACAAAATATTGCTTCAGAAGCAAGGTGACGACATTCGTCAAAATGTGTTAGACGTCTTTTGTATAACAATTATGTTGAAATCGTGACATCAAAATATGTCACATTTCATTTCCTTCTACTTATGCCTTTACTAATGATAAATTAAACTATTAAACTCGATTGACTTTCCGGAGTGCCTTCTTCCTTTTCTAAATCACATTTAGATATAAATAGCCCAACATAAATAAATAGCTATGCAAGCATCTTATGTATCCAAACGCCTGAGAGGTGCAATCTTGAGTGTAGCTCAAGAAGTTGCTTGTCTCAAGATCCAGTTGGGATACATAGTCTTGCACCGCTCATGCACTCGTATTCGACTCAAACAGTTTGATCGAATTCTCGAACTTTGCGGATCAAAATTGTTTGTCCATACAACCTTGAGGGTAGCTCGACAAGTTGTATGGAGAAACATAGTTCGAATATCATATATGTTCAAGCTGCCTCATATAGAGACGGGTGACATGTAGCGTGAATTTATTTGTTGGACCCAGAACTTAATGAAATCGTATTTCTTAAGTCTGTTCTTTAGAAGGTCATTTTAATGTCAACGAGAGTATAGTTTAATCCTATCAATTAGAATTTAACTTGATATTCAATTAATCAACCTATTTGACCAATTAACTAATTCCATTAAAAATTATATTTTGATTCCTTCGGTAAACATAGTCTTGCCCTAGTTTTGGCCTATGTTCAAAATTAAATATAGGTAGAATGAATTTTATCTATCTATATCCTCCCACTATTTTTACGATCGTTTCAAAGCTTAATAACGAACGATATAATCAAATTAAAATTAATGGGTAAGAGGTCCAATCACCTTGAGCCTAACAACCTTGAGGGTAGCTCAACAAGTTGCTTGACTCTGCGATCGGAAGATGACTCTTCATCGATCATATCAGATATAACCCTCTTAATCGGTTTTTACCCCTAGCCATTTGTGATCATGAGGGTGCTCATCCAAATCACAATGTCTAGTCTAGTCGGACCCTTGTTTTCGTGTCTAGCCTGACTTGCTCCGGCGCTCGGGGTATTCACGACACGTCGGTTTGGGTCAGGACTTAGACTACATCTAGTCAGACTACATCATTGACTTAACTTACGCCGGTGCTCGGGGTACGAGACGACGGTTTGGGTCAGTCAATATTTCATCTTATGTATTTAAGGAGTTGGTTTCTACAGGGTTGCCATGTCACAGCTTGAGTGTATCTCAACAACTGTAACACGGGTCCTATAGTAGCTAACCCCTAAAACAAGGAGGGCTACGGCTAATCTTGAAAAGGATTATTAACGTATTTGACTTAGATATAGTCCAGGGTGTCATACAATCATGATTCGCGACATTGCGGTCCAGCGGAAGACAGCCAGGGAATTGACTAAGCCAGGATCACTATCCCTTAAAGGGTGATCCAGAACTCTTAGCCAAGCACATTGACTGGATCATGGTCCATTGAATGAGGATTGTCATTTTTGTATGTGTGCCATAGACTAAACAGCTTTTATTAACAACTAATTAATCCTATCAACTAGTTGCATCCTTAAATTCAAAATTTTAGGATTTGTTTAATAACTTTTATTAAGACCTTATCAACTATAAGGTTCACGTGCTATCCTAATCGTTATTAGGATTTTAATAAACTTTATTAACAACGCCAAAAGCGAAGTCCTTTAATGAGAATTAATTATAACAATTAGAATTAAGATTTTCATTAAAAGGACTACCCTAATCAGGAATTAGGTCTTGAAGCATTGTTAATGTTTTATCAAAACATAGCATGTCATTAAAATTCAAGTAATAAATTTTAATCATTTCTTAATGGCTAACCTAAAGGGTTGTCTTGTGTTATCAAATAAGGGACAAGATTATGCATAGCCATTAACATAAGATTACACTAATTTTATCGCATAAAATAAAAGTGTACAACTATTTAACAATTTAAATAGAACAATGTCTATCACATAAACCATTTTAGCATGCAAACATAAATTTAACATTTAAATTTAAAATGTGATTTTAAAATTATTTTATTTTTATCTCATAAAAACTCGTTTTTAAAATCACAAATTTGCATGCTACTTTTAAAAAATTTATCGCATAAAAATTTTAACCTTTAAAATCAGTTTTAAAATATCTCATAAAATTAAAACATCATTTTAAAAAACTTGCATGCATAAAATTTTATCATATAAAATTTTTAGGCACTTTAAACTTACCGTATAAATTTTAAAAGATTTAAAATTAGTTTTAAAATTATCACATAAATTTTAAAACGTCATTTTTAAAAATTTCCATGTTCAAAATTTATCAAATAGAATTTTTGAACATCTAAAACATTTTTGAAAATTATCTCATAACTTTAAAAACATTTTTTTAAAAGTATTTAAAAGCATTTTAAGGTTTAATAATAATCGCATGCTAGATCGTTACGCAGACCTGGCTCTGATACCACTGTAGGGTTTTCTGGGACCCTTTGGGCACAAAAACTCTATGCCCGTCCTAAGTCGGACGGAACATAGACAGAAATAGCAGCGGAAAATAATCATGTTAATCTAATTAACATTTAACCCTAAGGTCCAAGACCCTAATCCAAGATCTATGCCGACTTGGGATGGGTCTGACCATCCCAAGAAGGATTTAGCCTACTGCGATTAAATTAAACTAATGCTAATAAACACATACCTGGAATCTCAACCCTGGGGCATGCGAGATGTTCCGCACAGTCTTCCGAGCCGCTCCCGTCCCACGCCGAGCCGCTCCTCGAACCGCTCCCCGAACCGCTCCTCGAACCGCTCCGCATCCCGAGGCGATCAATCCCGTGTCGCCGAGCCAACCACGCGTTGAAGAAAGTTTCACGCGAGTGAAACCTCCGCCTAGATTTCAGATCTGAATCCGAACTCCTTTGCGGCTTTGCTAGAGCCTTCAGGAGCAAGGCAGAAATTTATAGGGAGAGGAGAAATATTAATTTAGCTTAGATCTGAGCGTGCTCCAACATTTACGAGAGCCGCTCAGATCTAGAGCTTGGGACAAGTTTTGAGGAGGAGAGCAGACCCCTATTTATATAGGCAGCTAACTGCTCCCTTCCCTCAAAATCCGATGTGGGACTAATTAAGAGTTAATCAAATTCAATTTAGTTTGCCTTTCATAAAGTGCAAACTTCCGTGAATTTTAACTCCCTCACCGTTGAACTTCAGGATTGATATAACCTATCAATTCGAAGGGTGTTCAATGGTGAACGCATAGGAAAAAACAGTTTGTTAATCAGAGATCGTTTGTCCCTCCAATTGACCGCTCAAAGTTCAGCCCACGGCTAGTTTTTCGTAAAAAATGAGCCGTCAAATCTGTTCTGCCCTAGGTGCAAAAAATCTGCAACTGTGGGACCCACCAGGCCAGCTGGGCGAGCCCAGACTGGAGCGCCCAAACTGGGAGCCTGGCCCAGTCAGGCCAGGCGCCCAGGCGGCTGGGCCCACCTGGGCCCAAACGCCCAGGCGTCTGGGCGCCTGGCCCAGGCACCCCGGGCGCCTGGGCGGGCCCAGGCCCAGGCGCCTGGGCGCCTAGGCACCCAGGCCCTTGCTTGGGCCGGGCGCCCAGGCCCGGGCACTCAGGCCTGGTCAGCCTGGGCTGTACCTGGGTCTAGCCAGGCGCCCAGGTCAGACCAGTCTGGCCTGGGTTAGCTTGGACTGACCTGTTGAACTCTTTTGGGCATATCTTGAGCATTTGGAGTCCGATTTGGACGCCGTTCGAACCTGGGTCTAGACCGGGACATTCCCGTCTTACCCGTGAGCTTTTTCTTACGTTTATGTAATTAAATATTGTCTTAAACTATTTAAAACACATTTAATCTCTTTTGCATCAAATGCAAAATAGTCCCTATCTAAGCTTAAATTATCATTTGCATCAAATACAAATGATCCGAGGGCATATTCCTCTACAATGAAGAGATCTCATTCATTCCAAAGTGATTGAACCAAATCTCATGCAAATCAATTTGTGATTAAATGAGATCCACTTCAAATCCCATTGCCATTCAAATTCATATACTATTGCAATCCAAATTCAAACTCCATATCATATTGTGATTAGAAGAGATCTTCCATATGATTAGTTCCAATCCTATTCAAGTTAGGATTCCATCAAATCTCCTTCATGTATGGGATTCTATTTGATTCTGTTTTATCCCATCTTCGTCTATATAAACCCACATCCAGAAGGAGAGAAAAGAGAGATGCAACCATAACATAATGTTGCGGCCAAGACATTGAAAATACCCCTTGCCGAAATCTACATTACCAAGAGCACATTGCGCAACATCCTTGCAAGAAAGCTACATTGTCAAGAGCCCATCTCATCCATTGTACAACTTCATAGCTTCCATCCTTCTCCATAGCGCAACAAGCTTCAGGATCCTCTCTAGATTGCGCAACCCTTGCAAGCAAGCTCAATTGCAAAGCCTTCAACCTCCATTGAGCAACCATCTAAGGCCAAGAGATCCTACATTGCGCAAGGGGCTTCATCTCATCTTCATTGCTCAACATCCAAGCAAGCTTCCTCTCTAGGCCGCAACTTGAAGGAGCTCTCCTTCCCCTCTACATTGCCGTAACTCCAAACAAGGGAGCTTCATCCATTGCGCAAGGGCTTCACAAGACTTTATCCTCCTCTAAGTGCGCAAGTCTCCAAGGAGGGTCATCTACCATTGCCGCAACCAAGAGGTGTTCCTTCTCCTTGCCAAAGAGATCAAGGCCGTAACTTTCATAAGGGGGTAGGCCGCAAGTTTGGTTCAAGGAGCTCTATCCTCTTACATTGCGCAAGCGCTTCAAAGGCTTCATCATCCTACATTGCGCTAGCTTCAAGGTGATCTCCCTCCTTGGCCGCAAGTTGCAAGCATCTCCCGCTATAGCCGCAACTTCAGAGCAACATCCAAAGGTGGCCGTGACGACTACATCTTGTCTGATTAGTTCTGACCTGAGCTGATTGACAGAGACGACTACACCTAAACTAATTGAGCCTTTCTAAACTCTTATTACTTTATATTCATGTACTTGGTGTATAGATCTTTGTAGGTGAAACTTTACATTCGTTTGGGGTCATGTCTAGTTGGGGCTAGACAAGAGGATCTTGACGAGTTGGTTCTTATCAAGAGAGAGCATTTACTAGATTGATAGTGTTTAGCACTTTGGAGAGTGCGGTACGAACTACGTGAGAGTTGAGTAGGGGCTCGTAGCTCATTGTAGTTGTACACAGTAATATATTAATGCTAGTATCTGCTTTGGGGCTGGAGTAGGTCGTTGGGGCGACAGAATCAAGGTTAATCTGATGTGCACTCTGTGATTGACTTTATTACCATGCATCTTATTATTTGTGATGTATAACTGCCAGTGATTTCGTGTGCGTACACGAATATTTTTATTAGCATATTCACCCCCTCTCTAGGCTTAGATCCAGAACCAATAATCTTGACCTGACATCCATGACGGAAGGGCCTAGCGGGGAATCTCGAATGCCGTAGACCTTTATTATTATTTAGTAGACCCCATTTCCCACATTCAATCAACCAAACTTTCACGTGAAAACCCCCGACCACGCATTCTCACCCTTCCATAAAAGATAAACACTAAACGAATGCCTCCCCTGAGTTCGACAATATATATATACTACAACGCACCGTGCACTTGCGGCAAATCGAGTGCTCCCGGGTGTGAGCACGGGACGTCGAACATCGATCAAGATTCTGGGGCACCAAATTTTCCAAACGATGTGGCCGATATGAAATCGATGCAACTGCGTCGACTCGATCGCATCGATCATAAACCCCACATACTCCCAATCCCTTAAATAATACGGCCACTTTTCAAATGACGTGATTGTTTGGCAAGACCGCGTCGATCTACTTATATAAACAACCCAGCCCCACTCGATCGAGTCGTGTCTTCAAATTTCCATCATTTTGATTTAATCCCCTAGCTCCTTCTGTCTTCGATCACCCAAACCCCCCAATCCTTTCCTCTCCCTACATAATTATCATCCCTACCCTCTTCTACCTCAAATTTCTACTCCCATCGCCACCAAACATTCCAAGCAGTCGGCCCCCAAAACCCTAAAATGGCCGAGTTGGGCTTTACTGGAAATTTAATCGAAGCGAGGGCATTGTTGGAGCTTGGGGGCTTCGCTTGAAGCTTGGAGCATCAACACATCGCGAGGGACTTCAATTCCTTAACTACACTCTTTCCTTGGTCTCAATTTCAATCTTTTTGCCCAAGAGCTTGATTTACTCGCTAATTTCGCTAATTTACATAGAATCGTCATTGCACATTGCTTACACTCACACACTCTTGAATTCATAATACCACCATATTCATGATGCCTCCAAGAGATCATAGAAAGTGTGTTGCACCCCCACGTGAGAGAGAACCTCGAGGAAGAAACACACGTGCACGTACTTCCACTGATGTGGCCTCTACATCTACTGATGCACCACCAACCATTGCACCACCATAGATTGACATCCTATGGATCACATTCATTGACGAGCGACAACGTGATACCTTCATGTCCCTATCTCGAAGAATCATCATCCCGATTAAATTCCCGAGCATCCCCGCTCTTGATTCTTTTGGACTCATCGAGGGTTTTCAGACCTTACTTCATAATATTGGGTGGGCTGAGTTTTAAGCATGTGAGGTCAGAATCTATAAGAGACTCACCTTAGAGTTTCTTAGTTCACCTAGGCATCAATCCTCCATATTTTCATTTCGCCTAATGAACAGTGAATATGGCATGTCCACTGATTCCCTAAACCCCTTCTTTCGATGGCCCACCGCTCTCCTCCCTGATGCCATAAAGCACGACACCCCATTCCCCGATGAGTATGATCAGAAAATTTTCTGGGAGTAGATCACTGGCCTCACCACCTTCCCTATCACTGGAGAGAATGCATCTTCCATCATCCACCCTTACCTTCGCCTAGCCCACCACATTATTACCAATACCATATTTTGTAGGGAGAGACGGGCCAGGTCTCACAAAACGAGCTCTTCATCCTTTGGGGCACTACCCAACCCCGCAATGTTCACAATGACTGCAACGCTTCGCCATGCTATACCATTCATGTCGGCTCTTGGTTGGCCCAGAGATTTTTCTACACTCTTTGCAGTCTCCATGCTAAGATCTGTTGTAGAGGGTTTATCACAGTTATCTCCATGCTCCCTCCTATCTCCTTTAAGGTCCCAACCACTATGATCCCCATCGCTGGCCCTACTTCCCTCGACATCTCCTTCCTCACTAACATGCATATGATCAAAACCTTTAGCAGACGAGAGATTTCTATGGCTTCAGGGCTCCCTCCACACACCTTACACTACACTTCCCAACCCTGATTGATTCTGCATTGAGGAGGCCGTGCAGTGGAGATTCCCACCTGACCCAGCTTTCCCCCACCTGCACAGGCACAGCCCCGCCCAGCTCAGATCCCTATCATTCCTGATCCTACTGCTGCACAGGGAGGCCCCAGAAGGCCACATCTGCATCACTTCTCACGTAGATCACACCCACATTGTGAGGGTGCTAGCGACACTGGTCTTCCTCCTCCACCCCTTTCCACAGTCGAGCGTCTCACATGAGTGGAGGAGGCCATTCATGACCTCAAGTCCTCCATGACCAGCTCACAGATCACACTCTGGTCCTCCATAGACGGACTCACATCCATTGTTACGACCATATAGTCACAGTTTGACGTTGTCTATCGCTGGCACTACAATCAGTGACACTATCCCACAACTGTATATACTCTCCTTCTCATGACACCACCATAACAGCCATCTACACCTGCACATCCTTCCACTTCCATCCCAAGTTCACCATCGCCCCTTACATCCACTGTGGCTCCATCCCCTTCACCACTACCATCCACGGATGGTGCAGTCTCACCATCTTCTGATGCACCACCACCACCTACATCTCCTAAACAGCACCACCTGATGTCGGCACTGTTTGATGTACACTCCCCCGTACAACATGGCCCTCAGTTTCACTCATTTTCACATCTAGGGCTCACGTCACTTCAGCTTGTAGGAGATTCGCTTCGATCTCGTTCTCCCTCTCTTACTCCCTCGTATTTCTCACGATTACACAGCATTAAGGACACTGCTTGATTTAGCTTGGGCAGGAGCATTTCATACCCACTTTCATTTTTATTTTTCTTTTCATCACCACCCCCTTCACATGTATATATACTAGTCATAACTCGTGCCCTAAGGGCACGGTTCATTTAAAATATACCCCCTTAAAATCTTAGATCCCCGAATTATAAACGAACTACAATAATTAAAGCACAATAATTGTTATTTAATTTCTCCGAAAAATTTTAGTTCCCCCAAAAATTTTGTTTCACTAAAAGAATTTAGTTCCCCACAAAGATTTTAGTTCCACACAAAAATTTTAGTTCCACCCAAAATTTAGTTCTTTAAGATTTTATTTGTGCCCTAAGGGCACGATTCGTTTAAAATATGACCCCTTCAAAATCATGTATCCCCTAGTTTTAAATAAACAACAATAATTATAACGCAATAATTATTATTTAGTTCCTAATAAAAGTTATTTAGTTCACTCCAAAATTAAGTTCACTCCAAAAATTTTAGTTCCCCCAATTTTAATCACATACCAGTCCTCTAGGTTTTTCTCTCCAAAATTTTTTAGAAGGCTTAATCTCAACTCTTGATTTTTTTAATATTCAATCAAATACCAACGTAAATGGGTATTCCTCATCTTATCCTCAATTGAAGCTCGGCATAGATTCTTCCAAATGAACTCATTCATATCCTATGTTTATTGTTTTGCACCCATTCATGTTGAGTTTTTCACCTAAACTTATGTTCTCAACATGTTGAATCTTGATAAAAAGTATATGCATTTTTATCACCAAGCTAAGTTTATAGAAGAAAAATAGAGAACATATTTCATATTAAATTTATGAAAATAAATTAAAGAAATAGAAGGTACTACAAAATGCAAGGATAACTGAATGAACACAATTACCAACGATCTCCCGTTGTTCCTTTCAACACAGTTGCACTTTTTAGTGATCATGGATTATCTATATCAAGATATGTAATTTAGAAAAGGAATAAGCTGTAGAATTCTTTTTCTCCTCAATAATGAATAATAATTGAAGAAGTTGATGTACCCCGGTTAATCATTATATGACAAACATTATATATGTATCCCATACTCCAACACTTTCTCAAAAAATTCTAATGATAACCAAACTCACAAACAATAATTATGAATATCATCGTAGTGTCCTCCACATGATGTACATGGAGCATTTGCTATTATGTTTGTTTGGTATAGAGTGTTAGGCCATATCCTATTTGCCTAATATGTATGGTAATTATACTTTTAGCCACATTTAAATATGATTTACTTTGAATGTAGATCATGAAAATAGAAATAACATCTACACCTAGCGTGATAAAAATATGCCATCATCCTTCATGCTTGGATGTTTCACTCGGATCCTACACCTCGCGTGAGGTGCCCGCTACTTTATTCCACTCTTATGTCATGAATTCAAATGGAAGCATGTAACAGATGGGTGTTAGTTATTCATTATTTAGCAGCATAACTCCTCCCAACTCCAAAAGTATGGGAGACCATCCACAAACTTGCTCAAATTCTTTTCTAGCTAGAAAAACTATGCTTAGTGATAGACCAAAGATTAAAAAGTTAGCAGTTTGCATATCATTATGAATACGACCATCCCAATCACAACACAATTGAATCGTGTTAAATATTTTTAAGAGTGTTTTAGTTGATGATGTGATATTCATAAGAGTGTTTTCAGTAACTACTAATAAATATCACGTCATAATCATAGCTTCAGCTTCTAATGTTCAACATTCATTAATCATCTGTATGCTAGAAAAAGAGAACACGAAACATATTGTAAATTAATTCCATTATGAAGGGAAAAAGGAATCCATATGAAGGAATATGAAGGAATCTGATGTACATAAATCAAACAGGTTACAAAAATCAAAAATATTTATTTAGCTTGTAAATTCTTCACCTTACACTTGCTCTCTCTCCTCTTTTTTTTGAAGGATTACACTTGCTCTCTCCCCTTATTTATAATTAGATGTAAATATTTATATGAGGATCCTCAAAAGAGCTCAACTAATTATCTTGTCATTTAGGACTTTTATTTGCTTCAACGTATTCCTTTTTGATTTCATTTCTTCATGCAAATAGAGGGTAAACTGTTGAGTAAAACTTTGTATCCATATGTGAATATAACTCTCAACTGCACATTTGTGCACTTCTACAAAACTGTGGATATGGTTCTCGACACCACATCCACACATGCACGCATACATGGACCCAAATTCCAAACAATCATCAATAACCAACCCACCTCACACCCACACATGGAGGTCAGCCATTAATAGTGCATGTATTGCTCATCAAACTAAAATTTGATGGAGTTGGAATAAACTGTCACCTAACTTACCTGTCACTTACACAAAGAAGTGCGAGTGAGAGAGATGAAGCGAAGAATGGAAGGTTAGGTTGTACGAATCAATGCTTCAACAATCCAAAGATATATTTTAAAAGATGCATTAAACTGAATAATTATATGTAAATCTTGGCACCCATTGTACACCCATGAAAACCGTGAGAACACAAAACAATGACTACTATTAGACATCACAAACAAAATAGAAGATGATTAAGATAGAAGATAGAAGGATAAACTAGAAATTACTACTATTAGACATCAAATTACCAGCTTCTTCTCGTTATTCTCTTGCAATCCGGTTTGGGAATTTTGAGCAGCAGCTTAATCATCATTCTATCTTTCAGTCACTTGTTCGTTCGGACGCTCATCTGACCGAGTCCCCTCATTGGTTGCCGATAATACAGAGGATTTGTGCTCTGTAGGTTTCTCAACTGGTAATACTGCAAACAATTTTAGACCCAATCAAAAAATTTAGATCTTTTAACGACCTCAAATTCCTAAACTCCAAATTTTGAATATGATTCGAGTAAAAATATGTTGATGTGCCTATGGAATCAGATGAAAACCCTTATCATATAAACAAAACAGAAAAAGATCCGACCTTTGAAGAGATCTAAACGGAACTGCTCGAATTATCAGAATAGACAACGCTGACCGACTCTTTCAATGCATCGAAGCTCTCTTATTCAACATAGCATATTTACATAGTTAAAACAACTCCCAACAACAATAATTGAATTATAAAAAATAAAATAAAATAACCTTATGAAGTGCAGGTAATTTCTCTCGCAGATTGCCAATACTCTGGATTATTAAAATACAAAAATAACTCGAATCTAAGATGCGAAGAAGATGGAATTCAATGTATTACCCAATTTAGGAGATCATCAATTATTGGCTGACAAAAAGAAAACTTACCGTTAGAAGGAAAATAACTTCTGAAAAACACAAAAATTCAAAAATAGAGCGAAAAGCAAAAAAATTACTAACATGCTGGAGGAGCAGTAGAGGGGATAAAAGAGAGTCGATCAGTGTAGAGAACGATGGGAGCAAAGACAAATGCAGAGGATAATTAGGACATGCTCGTTTCTCCACTGTGTTTTTTGTGGCTGAGGATGTTTCGATGGGAGGGGGTGGGTGGGTGGGTGGAGAGATATGAGAGATCGGCATGGAACATGGACATGGGATAGTGAATGATGATATTGGTCGGAGCTCTCACCATTGCCATCACAATCTAGCTAGCTCCTTGGTGCGATTTGAACTCATACCAAGAGATTGAACCATGCCTGGATCTCGGATGTGGGCTGAGGGTTTTTTGCAGGGGAGGTGGAGCTGAAGAGACACGGATTGAGTTTTTGGGGGAAGAGATATGGCTGATGTCTCTCGGTTTCAAAGCAAGCTGTTTTCAAACTATAATACAATTTTCAAACTTTTGCATTCCCCCAACATGTTTACCCACTAAAATTAAGAATTCTCCCCCCAAAATTTTCATAAACCATCATCATAACCGTTGATTTCTCAAGATTAAATCCCAACCGTCTTTCTATCAACCCTTTTATCATAGTCAGCTTGTCCTAGTCAGCCCTAGAATTCAAAAAAGGTTGTCAAATGTATAACAGATTTTTCCCCTTTCTTTTCATTCCCTACTTTCCTCTCTCTCTTTCTTCGTGCATCATGTTTCTTCTTCTTGGCCTTATGCATTCAAAAAAAACACTTGCATCGCATCTTGCATCTTGCATTCTTTATGCATCATGTGTAAATACGCTTTTCTGAGAATTTTATGAAATCGAGCTTTATATGCGTGGTTTACTGAATGGAATTTCATTTTCTAACTTTTACGCTCGATTTCCTCGATGTCGATTGGAATATTTGATTAGGACTTGTATTTAGCTTCAGATCCCATTTAATATGCTAGTTTTGCATATCCTCATAGCTCCTAGGATAGAATTACTTGAAACCGACATAGGTTGATCTTATCTTTGGAGTCCACTTTATGCATGGATCTTGGAAATTGATAGTTCAATATAATGGCTTATGATCATTCGAGACTTGGATAACACCACACCACATAGTACTAAGGATTGATTTGCTAAACCTACTCATGCTTTTGAAAAAAGAGAGGAAAAATTTGTATATAGAAGAAAAAGAATAAATTATGCATTGTTCTTCTAGCGACACCAAGTAGCTGGATCCTTGTGCCTTAGGAAGCATTGGGGCCTTGCATCGAAAGGTTTAGCTTGTGGGATTGCATACGAATAAAGATTATAATGGGTTTGAGCTAGTAGATATGAGAGGTCCTTCTTGGCCTGATGTCCTAAGATCAGTTGATCTGGGAGTCAATGACCCAATGCTCCTTACACAAGCCAATAAAAATCATAAGAAAAAAGAAAAAAATGATGATGAAAAACAACGAAAAATTTGAAGCATGGATACGATTAGTGATTTCATGAATCAAGGAACGTTGTTGTGTTATGAGGGCCACTTCCTCGTTAGATCAATAACCCATTATCTGATGCTTATCTTTTCCTCGACCATCGCATAACTTCGATTCCTATTTCATCAACTTAGGAACGGTTAGAGGAAATATCCTAGGACTTGAGTGTGACCACGACATGGTATATTATTGGACGATTTGAGCTAGAAACGACATCCTAGGACTATATTCTAATCGACTAAGAGGAATTGTCTTGTTTAGTTCACATGAATCTGAAATTTCTCTTCACCCACATATATATTTGCGATATTGTGAAATTCTCAAACTTCATGCCATCATGTGTTTGCTTTCTTGCATACCTCCGATCTTCACTCTTTCATGTCTTCCTTGAGGCCAAGAAAGAGTTTAGCTTGGGGGATTTTGATGAGTGGTATATATATATATATATATATATATATATATATATATATATATATATATATATATATATATATATATATATATATATATATATATATATATATATATATATATATATATATATATATATAACTCTCATTTCATACGCATTTTACATCTTTTTATCCACTTCTTCGTCCCATTTTCTCCGTTTTTGTTTCCTTTTTACTTTTGGGTCCATTTTTTGCACTTCAGGTGAAAGGGAACGAATTCGGGACTCTAGAGCATAAAAGGCGAAAAGTGTGAAGAAAGCAATGAATGGGAACTGAAATTGCATAAAGGGAAGAAAGAGCAGAAAGCACACGCAACCGCATGGTTTATCCACATAGTCGTGTCACCAGGACAACCCCACAGCAGCCACAAAGCCAATTCGATGCGGTCGCGTGATGATTCAAACGATCCTGGCACCGAAGAACTGAAGAAGAAGGAAATCCAATTCAATGCAATCGTTTGGTGAATGACTCGATCGCGTCATTTTGAAAGCTGCCGAAGCCAAACAATCGCTTTACGCGACCGTTTTGATGGAAAAGCTGAGGATCTAATCGCCAAACGATGCGGTCGCATGGCCTATCCACACGGTCGCGTCATTGAAGATAACTCACCCCCAACTTACACATCCTAGTGAAACGACCGTATCATTTACGATGCAGTTGCGTCTAATTGGTCCCCCAAGGTTTTCTGGATGCCGTCGGGGAGTATTTTCAGGTTCTTTTGGGTATTTTCACGGGGTATAAATACTTTTCTTCCTCCTCTACGAAGGAGGACGCTTTTTACTGTTTTTTCAGAGCTTTTTTAGAGTCCATCAGGTGTAATCTTTGATTATTCCCTACTACTTTTGATTATTCTCTTTGCTATTTTGCATTTTCATTTAAATTTTGACAATAGAAATAGTTTTCTTCATCCCTTTTTGATGTGGATCCATTGATTGTGAATTTCTATCTTGAATTCATTGATATGGATGTTATATTTGTGATTTTGATCTTTGCATCTTGGATCGTGAGTAGTTACCCATCTGGCGCCATCGGTTGAACCCCATTGGATTTGGCTATGAATTGGTGAGATATTGATTGATTGTTGAAAAATTGATGATTTGGGGTATACTAGGATGTTGACTATTAATGTACATTGATCTATTCCCTTATGGATAATTAGATTAGTCGACAGTGAGAGTCGGGGCTAACCTCCTAATTAAGTTCATAAGATACTACTTAAGCTAATCATGGCCACAGACCGTGGACATGATCTCAGTACGAGATCTCTTACAAACTTAGCTAGATCAACCAAAACACTTCCATTTTTGTACCAACGCAACCTAAAAATCCTAACTTTACATCTAAATCCTAAGATCCTAGGGCTAATCCATTATCCCTATATTGTACTACTCGTGGATCATAGAGATAGACATAGAAGATTCAATAAAGATCACAACAGATATGAGAACGATAAAAAACTTCAGCACATGCATCAAAGAGATATTCAATCAATAAAAACTGAAAATAGAATTCAAAGGAATAGAATACTTAGCTTGATACAAGAAGAGGGGCCTATGGCATGGCCTAACTCCAAAATAAAGTCTCCAAGACCTCCTAAGAAAATAAGATCCAATCCCTTTATAGTCCCCTCAAAACCTTAGCAAATAACCTAAGAAACCCTCTGAAATTCATGCCCAAAATCAACTCTGGTCGCAACTTAAGTTCTGGGCCCCAGCCAGCTCGGTCGAGTAGAACACAACACTCGGTCGAGTGCAGATTCTAGTACTGCAGCGTCAACTTGCAGAAATTCCCCAGATTTTATCCGACCTCTGATTGGTGCGTTCTTGGCGGCGTTAGAACCATCTTGAAGTCTACTATCCTAAAAAATATGAGAAAAATACTTTGCCAACTGGAATGATAGCAGATCTCAAAAGAGTGAGAGGCTGTCTGAAAATCTGGGTGCTTGCCTTACTCGACCGAGTAGCCTTTGTGCTCGGTCGAGCTACATTGGGTTGCTAGTTTAGCTTCAAAATGTTGCTCTGGAAATTGGCTCAACTTGACCGAGTAGTTGCAATACTTGGTCGAGTCACTGATCTGCTCGGTTGAGCTATAGTCACAGGAGAGGCCCTCTAAATCATCATTCTGTTTGGATTTAGCTCGATCGAGCTAGCTTGCTGCTCGATCGAGTGCCTTTGCACTCTCCTTCTTCGAATTGGATTTGGAATTGGATTAGCTGGTCGAGTTGATCTGACCGAGTAGCTTCTCCACTCGGTCGAGTGACGTGTATTCATACTGAAGCCTTCTTTTTTGATCTGAGTATCAGCTCGGTCGAGTGCTGAGGCACTCGACCGAGTATCCTGGAAAAACAGACATGGTTGCTTCTTGACTTCTCCTTTCTCTTTCTCTTCTCCTCTCTTCTTCTTTGGCACCTCATACATGTCATCATGAGTCTTCTTGGTGCTCTCACGTCGCCGATCGTCTTATTGACTCCAAATTTCTCCAATATCGCTCCAAATCCTTGAAATGGGCATAAACACTCCGAAAGTCATATTGTTCCAAATAGTAGCATAAAAGTGTATAAATGGGGATTTGGAGGGTGAAATACATCATGAAAATATGCGATTAATCATGTAAAATATGAGCATATCACTGAGCTGGCGATGTCAGGATGTTAGAAGATCAGGCCGACAATGTCAGAGCCGAAACTGCCAGGCGTGCAATTGTCAGGCTGGCAGGTGTGAAACTATCAGGCGGCAAAACCGTTAGGCGTCAAAACTGTCAGTGATATCTATGGCAGGTCGAAGTCTCAAGTCCTTCCTTAGGCGTGCTTCTTCTGGATGGAGAGCTAGGCGAGCTGCCTTTAGAGCGAGCTTGCATAGATCATGTACGATCAGTCGAAGGGCTCTTCTCTTTGATTCAGTTGACAAGTTTGCTGCTCTGCAGGTGCGGGCTGCTTTGTGCCTCGGCGAGCTTCTCTAAACCTCGATGAGCTTCTCTAAGCTTCGACGAGCTTCTTCTCAGAGCTAGCTCTCATTAAGGAGATTCGACGGACTATTTACTTGGGCCTTGATCATACGGGCCTTGATTGACTGGGCCGATCTTAAGGTCGTAACAATTGCTCCCGTCATTCGAGTTCGATATGGGAAGTCTGGCTCGGATCGAATGACGTACTTCACTTTCTATTGGGCAATAGCTGTGGCATTAAATGCGAGATGAATGCCGAATCTATAAAGTAATTATGATGATTCGGTAGTGGGGAGAAATCGAGGCGCCCAGCAACTTGGAGCACAACACGCGTCCCGTATGGTTCTGGAGAGAAGTTGATGTGACATCTTTGCTTCGGATCTTCCCATGTGGCCCATCTTCAACGGTTGGGATCGCCCAACTTCCTCTACAAAATAGACAGAAGGGGCAATGGTTGAGGGCTTCTGCATTTGAATTTCAAAAGGCCTCTCTTTCTATCTTCGTTTTCAAGAGTTCTCGTCATCAGTCGCTGCTTCGTCGGAGCTCCTGTGATCTTCTTTTTAGGTAATTTCTCGATCTTTTTTAGATGGCCTCATCCGATTCTTCTTCCTCTAATAAGCATGTAGAGAAGAACTTCGACGAATTTGAGGGTGCCAGCACCCCAGAGACGGAGGAGCAGACGGTGTTAGCGAAGGTGGTAGAGTCTTGGCCGGAGGAGCAGGAATTAACCCCGTCGTCCCCTCGACGTCGACGATCTCCAAGAAACTCAAGAAAAAGGGCTCAAGGCCGGCCGTCGATGAAGTTATAACAGCGGTCTCGATGGAGATCCAGGGCATAATGTCCCAGACACGACATATCAGTCGCACCGAAATCCGCTCCAAATATATCCGTCCGACCTACACGGCCCGCATCCTCGAGTCCAATGAGAGGGTCTGTTTGCCTAGGGACAACGAAGTCGGAGTCTATTATCTGACCTTAGAACTTGGACTTCGGTTTCTGCTCCATCCCTTCCTCCTGCACATGCTGAATTTTCTCGAGCTTCCCCTCTTCCAGCTGATGCCGAACTCGATCAGCGCCATGGTCGGCTTCCTTGTTCTCTGCTTCAGCAGTGGCATAAGTCCGACCCTGCCGCTATTCCGGTACTTCATCGAGGCGAAGCAGAGAGGGTTGTACAACTATGTTAGTCCGAGGAGGGATCGGCATCTCGTCCTCGATCTGTCGAGTAAAGTGAGGGCTTGGAAGGAGAGGTTCGTCTTCATTTCGACGCCGGCGGACTTGACTTTGCGGTCGAACTGGGGGAGGTTGAATCCCCAAGTGAATATAGAGGTGAATTTGTAGGGCAAGATCTAGAGAACTCCAAGATCTTAATGGAGATCCCCAAGAACTTCGAAAACATGCGAAGTTGGTTAAGGACGACCAGGTTGCCCTACATATCTGGCTTGAAGGTATTGCGACCACAGCGACCTTCTTCATATATGCTCACCCGGATCTCTTTTCTCTTTGCAAGTATGAACATGAGTTTGTCAAGAGACGAGTTGATGAGGATGGCTATGGGGGGACCATCAACCGAGGAGCCAGTGGCCAAGGTCAAAGGCAATGAGGCGACACCGAGCTTGCCAAAGAAGGCTGGGTAGAAATGGAGCTTGGATGTGGCATCCATTGTTCGGGCTAAGGAGGAGGAGCGGAGCAAGAGAATGAAGAAGAAGACATTCGTGGCTGCCTTTCTAACCCATCGAGTGAGCGAGCTCGTACGGGGTGGCATTGTTGACCTCGATGTTGTTGAGGAGCCGGTGACCAATCTGACGGCTGCCATGCCCTAGGGCCCGTCGGTCCAGCTCGCCATTGTGGTCCCCCTTCGCTTGGCCCTCCCTCCGAAGTCTCCAGCCAGATTACAGATCGAAAAGGCTATAAGGCCTGAGCTTTGGCCCTTTGGATGCCCCTCTTCGGAGTAGGGGGAGCCGGATCGGAGGAAGCCGGGGCACCCAAGCGATGACGCAAGGGTTGCAAGCTTCAAGGCAAAGAAAGCCGAGGTCCTGGCCGTCCCAAAGGTGGAACCTTTCACGCCGACCTTCCCGATGGGTGCCGGGGTGGCGGCCCGTCTGGCAGAGAACTATTTTTGCCGAGGGACCGAGAGTTTCTGTGGGATGTCGCAGCCGAGATCCTCTGTGACACTACGGTTTGGCACATCATGCATGTTTGTTTCTTTCTCTCTACTCATAATGTCGGTCTTCGTTCTTTCATGCGGGCTCATGTACTTTGTTCCTTTTATAAGCTGTGGCAACGATGGCGTCCCTGCATCGCCATACTAACGTGGCCATGCTGAAGGCGACCCTTGGGAAGAAGAAGGCAGAGCTCAAGACGGTCAACGATAAGCTGCAGAAGAAGGAGGATGAACTCAAAGAGGTCACCGAGAAGCTACGGGACAGGGAGGAGAAGCTGGAGCAAGTCTACGGGTACTATGTGTAACTGCCTGTATTTTAGACGTGTTTGAAATCGTGAGTACCGGTATTTAATTTTGGTCGTCTGAATAATTTTTCGTTCGTACATTCTTTGCTAAGCATCGACACGAGCGCTTCTCTGTTTTTATTTTTTATCGTATCATAATTAATTAACTATCAAGTTTAACTAATTACTTTAATTTAATAATTTTATAATTACGTTTAAGATTTACTTAATTACTTTAACCTCTTAAATTAATACTTCTTATCATTCACGTTTAAATTTTTTAAAAAAATTAAAGAGAGAGAAACATGTTTCTTAAACCAAGTTCATTCCCCCTAAAAAGATTAGGCAAAGCTTTACATTAATATACGTCTTAATCAAAACTTAACCTATTTGACTAATGCTAGACCATGTCCCCAGCAAATCTTCTTTAAGGATTATCATCGTTTAGTCTGCTGCAAATCCCGTCTGCTGTAAATCCTTAATCATTTCCCCAAAATCTGTTCATCATTTCCCAAATCAACACAACCCAATTCCTTCAACCAAACAGCAAAATCAGAACCCAATTTCACCAATTTAGCCCAAATCCAAAATTGAATCTGAAACCCATCATCTCCCAAATCCCCCACCAATTTCCTCAAAACCAGAATCAATTCAGCCCCAAATCAAACAAATCACCAAATCAAAACCCAATTCGAAATCAACCCCAAATTGAACTTCAAATCAGAAGATGAAATCAGAAATCAAGAGAGGAGAAAAACCCAAATCTGAATATAGTTCAGATTCGATCAACCCCCAACTTCTCCCCTCCTTTCTAAGCGTCAGCCTCCACTGCGCGTGCCCGGAGCTCCGACCGTCGCACCCCGCCCACAACCGTCACGCGCCGTTGTGCCAACGCCTGTTGTCGTGTGCGCGCCGCCGTGTCATCGAGAACTGCCGCCCTGTGCCGCCAGCCGCCTTCCTCCCTGCGTGCATCCCCTGTGTGCATGCGTCCCCTGCTACAAGAAGAAACAAAAAAAGAAAGAAGAAAGAAAACGGGAAGAAGAAGAAGGCAGGACAAGAAGAGAGAGAGAGGTAGTATTATTAGTAGGTGGTAGTATTAATTGTAATATTAACTTTATATTAGCTTACAGTAAGGTTAGTATTAGTAGGTTGGTAGTTGTCACGCCCCGCTTCCCAAGTATGGAAGACGAGCCGTGAGAAGGTCCGCTCAGACTTGGAGCTGTGACGCTACAAGTCTGATAAGCGTCCATATACTATAAAAATGGCAGGTCCTTGCATTGCGACGAAACAACAATAATGATAAATAAAAACAGACAAGAAACATCCGCCAGACATCCAACAATATTCCAACATCACAGAGGAAAGTCACAAAATAAGTACATAGTCTGAAACAAAAGGCCTAAGACATGGCCGAAACAAAAGCTAAGAGTGCCAGGTGCTACGCACCGAAATCTAACAGCAACTACAAAAAAAAGAACAGCAACTAAGGGGAGGCTCCAGGTGAGCCTAGGACTGGTCACCAGTGTCCTCGAACTCGGTCTCCACGGGTACCTCGAACTCAACGTCCGCAAACTGCTCGCCCTCTGTAGCTATCTCTGACTCAGAACCTGACATGTGACACCCAAAGAGAAGAGGGCACATGTCAGCAAAAGTCTCCCAAAAAGAAAGCGGAGGACTTTTGTGCAAGGATTTAAATAAAAGTAAAGCGACTAGCAGTTCTACATAATGACATAACATGGCATATAAAAGTGCAACAATTAAATGGCATGATGAAGCAAACATGCACGTAGTAGCAAAACTACGAAAACACTATTTCACGATTCACTGATTTATCACTTTGTGCTCAGAGTTTCCGTCTTTTGGCTGAAGTGGCTGTACGGGCTCACTTCTACGCTCAAGCGACCGTTTAACCCTACCCCTCCACATGTATATGGACTGGCGCCCATCTTCTGGATCACGAGCCAGGAAGTGTTATTGGCATAGGGTTGTGCCCGCAAAGCAGGTGCCTAGCCTCAATAATTAACAATTTTATTGTAGCGTGTGCTACACAATCACGATGACATTTTGATGCATGAATGACATGGCAAAATGCAGATAATAGTGCGTACAGTTAATCGAAAATAAACGTGACATGGCAGCATGAATGAAAACATGGTAAAGGTGTCGGATCTAGCTTCGTTGTCAAGCTAGATCTATTAAGGCGTCTAGGCGACTATCATTTCATCGCCTAGTCTCTTTTACGCTAGTACACAAATTTGGCCTAAACATGGCCTAAATAACACTGGCAAGTATCACTTGCCTGTTCCGGTGATAACGGTTGTCGTGGGTTCGTCTCGACGCGCGTCACGCTAAGGGGCGAATGGTTCTCTGTTTTGATTAGACATATCTCCGAATTAGGTTCACCCCCAACATATTTAAATAATAAATCTTTTTATTAGGTTCTCTAACCTAGGATGTTGTCCATCTCATAATATTAAACCAACGATCATATAACATATTAAGAGTAAAACCTTCCGTTGGGGGTAGAAACATGTTAACAACAATTTTACCACCATTTTGATAACTTTTTAACATAAGTACTTATATAAGGGCTACTGACTATAGTGCTCTTGTCATCATTTTAGTTTGTAGATCTTAGTCAACCACATAGGGTACTGTTCATTGGCAACCTTATCATTGCATCCAACTCAAAAGTTTTAAGGGCTTTCATAGGTACTAGGGTGTTAATAGCATGTCTTCATTAATTTGATCTCCCTTGTACCTGTATATAGTCTGTTCATCTGCTATGTGATTTAAAAGATTTCTACATTAAAAAAAATTACATTGTTCATAATTATTTATAGAGACTTGACTTTCAGATACCTACATCTTACGATTTGGTCATGAACTAGAGGTAATCATTACAGAATTTTTTTATCTGGTATATATATATATTCCACACTCCATGCAAATTAGTTAGGATAGTATCTGCATACTAGGTTGCAAGGAACTAATAATAAAAATTATACTTGTAGGCATTCTAAGATTTATCAACAATGCTTATGAACGAACGAGACAAAGACTAGCATTTAACGACATCTGCAACAGTTGTAATACAAGGTAATACAAGCTATACTGAAAGCTATCCTATAAGAGGTCACAGACTAATCAAGTCCATTGTTTATAAATAAACATATGTTACCTAGGTACGGTTTCAAACAATGTATATCGAGTACTATTTTTTTAACTCTCTGTTTGCACTAAGGAAGACCACTTACTGTTTTTTTTGTGCTATCTTGTGCGTGCTTGAAGGTGAGGCAGCGAACAGCGACTGGGCTCGTGGGCTTACGGCGGGGGCGAGGCGCTGCGCGGTCGGAAGGTGAAGAACGGAGCGTGGGGAAGGGGTCGTCGGTGATTGCGGGAGTTGGACGATGGCGCGGTGTCGGTGGGAGGAGGTGTGGCGTCTGTGGATTAGGCAGAGGGTCGGATGGTGAGTTGTTGAGGCTGTGAGGGTGCAAGGCGATGGCGAGAGTTCGTTTTCGGGCTCTTGGCGTTGCTGGGTGAAAGTGGCGGTGGGCAAGAGCTTGGTGTGGCGAGGCAAGGTCTCGGAAGTGCAGGCGGGTGCACGGGCAGAGATGAACGGAGGTGAGGTCGGGCGGTGGTTTGTGGCGTTGAGATGAAGATCGGAGGGAGGCTACTGCTTATAGGAAGAAGGAAGGTGAGGCAGTTGCAATATCGTGCCTGGGTTCCGCGTGTACGGCGAGAGTGACGTGTGGGGAGACGTGGGGAGAGTGAACGGGAATGAAGGGGCAGTTGAGATGATTTGTTACAGCCTATAAGATTTGTTGTATGGGATTTTAGTTGTTAGATATTTAATCTTTAATTATTTACTAATCTGTTTGAATTCCTCATCTTCTTTGTTTTGTTTTATTAAAAAAATGTTATTTCCGTTTGGATTCCAAACTGAGGTGAAGGGGTTTTAAAATGATTTAATACTTATAAATGCTTAACCCAAAACGTACACACTCCATTAACCGCAAATTTGTATTAGAAAAATATTTTATAAAGTTAATAAAGAGGTTATGGCAGATTTGTGCCCCGACGTCCAAAAATCAAAAAGAAGATATCGGGGCGATCGCGCCTCTGAGAGGGCCGTGAATATAAGGTTTGGTCATGCATCTGAACTACGGAAATACAATAATAAAACTAAATACGAAAATACACACACGAATCAACATACGCACGAAAATACGTACGACCGGATGTGGCCGTTACATCCAACCCACCTTAAAAAAATGATTCCGTCCCCGGAATCTACATCTACTACGGCTCAGGAAAACAAATGCGGGTAGCGCTCTCTCATCTCTTCTTCCCGTTCCCAGGTAGACTCCCCAGGTGAACCATGACGCCACAGCACTCTAACTAGGTCGACGGTCTTATTCCTCAAATGCTTCTGCCGTCGATCCAGAATCTCTACTGGTTGCTGATCATAAGTAAGATCCGGACGAACCGTGATCTCCGAGAAATCCACAGCATGAGACGGATCACTGACGTATCGACGTAACTGAGATACGTGAAATACGTCGTGAACTCCCTCCAGTGACGGTGGCAACGCCAAGCGATAAGCCACAGCTCCAACTCTCTCCAGGACGTCAAATGGCCCTATGTACCTCGGACTCAGCTTGCCTCTCTTCCCAAATCGGATAACTCCGCGGTTCGGAGAAATCTTCAGGAAGACGTGATCTCCAGGCTGAAACTCCAAAGGCCTCCGTTTAGCATCTGCCCAATGCTTGAAACGGTCCTGCGCAATCCTCAGCTTCTCCCGGATGTTCCTCACAACATCCACAGCCTCCACGATCATCTCTGGTCCTAACAGCTCCCGATCTCCAATGTCATCCCAGCTCAGTGGCGATCGACATTTCTTCCCGTATAGCGTGGCGAATGGCGCCATGCCAATACTCGCCTGGTAGCTGTTATTGTAGGCAAACTCAACAAGATGGAGATGATCCTCCCAAGAACCCTTGAAGTCCAACATACATGCCCTCAGCATGTCCTCCAAGATCTGGATCGTCCTTTCGGACTGGCCATCCGTCTGTGGATGGTACGCCGTGCTGAAACTCAGACTCGTACCCAAACTCTTCTGCAGACTCTGCCAGAACTGTGATGTGAATCTCGTGTCTCTGTCCGACACGATACTCACAGGGACTCCATGCAGTCAAACGATCTCCTGCACGAACACGTTACATCACTAATTATTCTAGGAAAAGGAAATAGTAATGGAAAGTAAAAGGATTTACCTCCATATATCTCCTCGCCAGCGCCTCAGTGGACTGTCCTACCCGGAACGGAATAAAGTGCGCGGATTTGGTTAATCGGTCTACGATCACCCAAATCACGTCATTCTGCTTTGGACTCCGAGGTAGTCCAGTCACGAAGTCCATAGTGATGTGTTGCCACTTCCACTCCGGAATCGGAAGCGGTTGTAGCAACCCCGACGTACGCTGATGCTCCGCTTTCACCTGCTGGCAAACCAAGCACTTGGCCACACTCCGAACCACGCTCCTCTTCATCCCATGCCACCAGAAATTCAAACGAAGATCCTTGTACATCTTGGTACCACCAGGATGCACAGAATACGGCGAACTGTGTGCCTCAACCAACAACTCCTCTCTGATATCTCCAGCTGGCACACAAACTCTGGCTCCAAATCTCAACGAACCATCCTCATGAATCAAGAAGTCTGTCCGCAGACCGGCTTCTACCTGTTCCCGAATCTTCACTAGCTTCGGATCTCCAGCCTGACCTGCCTTGATTCGATCCACGATCGTCGACTGTATCTGAATACACATCAACGAAGAAGCCTCTCCAGGAAGCACGATCTCAATACCAGACTCGCAAAAATCCTGCTGCAATCTCCACTGTGCAGTCAACATCATCACCGCTGGAAGTCTGCTCAGCGCATCAGGAACCACATTCACTTTGCCGGGATGGTACTGCAAGTCGATCTCATAATCAGCCATGAGCTCCAACCATCGACGCTGTCGCATGTTGAGCTCCTTCTGTGTAAAAATATACTTCAAGCTTTTGTGATCGGTGAAGATCTTCACCTTCTCACTCAGCAGGAAGTGCCTCCAAATCTTGAGCGCAAACACGACTGCCGCCAACTCCAAGTCGTGTGTCGGGTAATTCTTCTCATGGGTCTTGAGCTGACGCGAAGCATATGCAACCACGTGCCCATGCTGGTGCAACACACATCCAAGACCTTTGCCAGAAGCATCACAAAAGATCTCGAATCCTCCACTACGATCAGGCACTGCTAGAACCGGTGCAGTCGTCAATCTCTCCTTCAGAACAGAAAAAGCCTCCTCACAAGCATCAGACCAAACATACGGTATATCCTTCCTCATCAGTTTAGTCATCGGTTCGGCAATCCGGGAGAAATCCTTAATGAAACGCCGATAATATCCTGCTAGCCCAAGAAAACTCCTGATCTCAGTCGCTGACTGTGGAACCGGCCACTCTCTGATGGCCTTGATCTTCTCCGGATCCACAGATATGCCATCTCCCGAGACCACATGACCAAGAAAAGCCACTCTATCCAGCCAGAACTCGCACTTCGAATACTTGGCATACAACCGATGCCTCCTCAGAATTTCCAATACCGTCCTCAAGTGCGACGCATGTTCCTCTTCCGACTTTGAATAGATCAGAATGTCGTCAATGAAGATAACGACAAACTTATCTAAATAGTCATAAAAGATCAAATTCATCAGGTTCATAAATACTGCGGGCGCGTTGATCACACCAAAAGGCATGGCCACGAACTCGTAGTGACCATACTTTGTCCTGAACGCCGTCTTCGGAATGTCCTCCTTCCTCACCTTCAGCTGGTGATATCCACTCCTCAAGTCCAGTTTGGAAAATACTCTCGATCCTCCCAGCTGATCAAAAATATCATCAATCCGCGGCAATGGGTACTTATTCTTTACAGTCACCGCATTCAGCCCTCGATAATCCACGCACATGCGACGCGAACCGTCCTTCTTCTTCACCAGCAGCACCGGTGCTCCCCACGGAGACACACTAGGATTGATATATCCCTTCAGAAGAAGCTCATCCAGTTGCTTCCGCAACTCCTCCAATTCCGCCGGAGCCATACGATAGGGTGCCTTTGAAATGGGCTGCGCTCCCGGAATCAGATCGATAGAAAATTCCAGAGCTCGATCGGGCAGCAGTCCTGACAACTCCTCGGGGAAGACATCATCGAAATCTCTCACCATAGCTGGTCTAGTCGCCTCCATATGCATAGCCACAAGCTCCACCACTGGCTTGGCCCGAAATCTGACAGGCCCAAGCGAACTGCTCCCGCTACTGAACTCGAAGGTCGGATAGCCAGGAATCTCAAACACCACTTTCTTCCGTCGGCAATCGATCGTAGCGTAAAAGCAACTAAGCCAATCCATCCCAAGAACAACGTCATAGTTGGTAATGTCATGGACTATAAAATCGGCGTAGAGCTCGAGTCCACAAACTACCAATGAACAAGATTGACATCCAAGGGACACTGAGATCACACCATTCCCTGTGGCGATATCCCAACTCTTGGAAAGAGGGGAAGTCAACAGAGAGTGCTTGTCCACGAATTTCTGGGATAAGATACACATGGATGCACCGGAGTCGAAAAGAACTCGGGCGTGACAAGCACAAACAAGAATAACACCTAACAAGCAACTAGCAATCAAAACCTATTCTAGCAAACAAGTTCTAATCTAACATGCAAAATCAACTAAAGAAAAGTAAAGACTAGTCTGAGAATTACCTGTAATAACGTCATCCTCAGCCTCGGCCTCCACGGCTGTCATCGTGAAAGCTTGCCTCCTAGGCTGAACGGCCTGCTGAAAAGCCTGCTTCTGGGGAATGAGAGGTGCTCCACGTCCGGCAGCTACTGGAGCTCTCTGCTGCTGAACTCCAACTGGTGCCTTCCACGGCTGCTTAGCACTCGGGCAATCCTTCAAAGTATGCGATGCATCGCCACAAATCAAGCACTGGCCCAGAAGCCTCCTGCACTGGTCCTTCACGTGACCAGTCTTGCCGCAATGATTGCACGTCTTCTGAATAGGCCCTCCTGGCCTCTTGAACTGTACGGACTGATTAGGCCTCATCACTGGCCTAACCATAGCTCTGGCCTGCTCCATAGGCCTCTTCCCTGCACCTGGATACTGCCCTCTCTTCTGATTGGCAATTAGCTCCTGTCTCTTGGCAGCTATCAGCAACTTCTGGTACGAATCCAAGTCCGAAGAGGACATCAGACTTTGCAGCTCCAAAGATAAACCCTGCAAAAATCTCTGAGCTCGATCTTCAGCGGTCTCCACCATCTTCGGCGCAAAGCGACACAATCTAGTGAACTCCTGGTGGTACTGATCCACCGTCAGATTTCCCTGCTTCAGACTGATAAACTGCTGCATCAGCTCCCTCCTCGCAGCTCGAGGGAAATACTCCTCATCAAATCTCGCCTTGAAAGTGTCCCATGAAATAGGCTTCTCTAGCATCTGCTCCTCTGACTCCCACCAGCTACGAGCATTATCCTTCAGTTGCTTCTTCACCAAGTCAACCCATCCAGCCGGGTTAACCTTCGAGAGAAGCAAATTATCCTCTGTATTCTTCATCCACTCGTTCGCAGCTAAAGGTCCTTCTGACCCAGTGAAATAAGTCGGGCCCAGCTCCCGAAACTGCTTCGCTCCTGGCTCGAAGCGAGGGGCATTCTGAAGCATGCCCTGCTGAACCTGCGTCATCTGATGCATCATCCTCATCATCTCAGCCGTGGTGGGTTCTCTATCAGCATCCGCAACACGTCCTGCTCCACCACCAGCTCCAGGTCCACTACCAGCTCCTCGAATAACGCGTCTACCGGCCATCTAAGACAATGAAATGTTCAGATTAGACTTAATCATGACTCGAATGTTATGAATAATTAATTGGATGTTATTTATCATTATTTTTGTTCCGATATTTCACGGATGCAAAGAGGACCTGCATGGGCCACCAACAAAACCTGTCACGCCCCGATTCCCAAGTATGGAAGACGAGCCGTGAGAAGGTCCGCTCAGACTTGGAGCTGTGACGCTACAAGTCTGATAAGCGTCCATATACTATAAAAATGGCAGGTCCTTGCATTACGACGAAACAACAATAATGATAAATAAAAACAGACAAGAAACATCCGCCAGACATCCAACAATATTCCAACATCACAGAGGAAAGTCACAAAATAAGTACATAGTCTGAAACAAAAGGCCTAAGACATGGCCGAAACAAAAGCTAAGAGTTCCAGGTGCTACGCACCGAAATCTAACAGCAACTACAAAAAAAAGAACAGCAACTAAGGGGAGGCTCCAGGTGAGCCTAGGACTGGTCACCAGTGTCCTCGAACTCGGTCTCCACGGGTACCTCGAACTCAACGTCCGTAAACTGCTCGCCCTCTGTAGCTATCTCTGACTCAGAACCTGACATGTGACACCCAAAGAGAAGAGGGCACATGTCAGCAAAAGTCTCCCAAAAAGAAAGCGGAGGACTTTTGTGCAAGGATTTAAATAAAAGTAAAGCGACTAGCAGTTCTACATAATGACATAACATGGCATATAAAAGTGCAACAATTAAATGGCATGATGAAGCAAACATGCACGTAGTAGCAAAACTACGAAAACACTATTTCACGATTCACTGATTTATCACTTTGTGCTCAGAGTTTCCGTCTTTTGGCTGAAGTGGCTGTACGGGCTCACTTCTACGCTCAAGCGACCGTTTAACCCTACCCCTCCACGTGTATATGGACTGGCGCCCATCTTCTGGATCACGAGCCAGGAAGTGTTATTGGCATAGGGTTGTGCCCGCAAAGCAGGTGCCTAGCCTCAATAATTAACAATTTTATTGTAGCGTGTGCTACACAATCACGATGACATTTTGATGCATGAATGACATGGCAAAATGCAGATAATAGTGCGTACAGTTAATCGAAAATAAACGTGACATGGCAGCATGAATGAAAACATGGTAAAGGTGTCGGATCTAGCTTCGTTGTCAAGCTAGATCTATTAAGGCGTCTAGGCGACTATCATTTCATCGCCTAGTCTCTTTTACGCTAGTACACAAATTTGGCCTAAACATGGCCTAAATAACACTGGCAAGTATCACTTGCCTGTTCCGGTGATAACGGTTGTCGTGGGTTCGTCTCGACGCGCGTCACGCTAAGGGGCGAATGGTTCTCTGTTTTGATTAGACATATCTCCGAATTAGGTTCACCCCCAACATATTTAAATAATAAATCTTTTTATTAGGTTCTCTAACCTAGGATGTTGTCCATCTCATAATATTAAACCAACGATCATATAACATATTAAGAGTAAAACCTTCCGTTGGGGGTAGAAACATGTTAACAACAATTTTACCACCATTTTGATAACTTTTTAACATAAGTACTTATATAAGGGCTACTGACTATAGTGCTCTTGTCATCATTTTAGTTTGTAGATCTTAGTCAACCACATAGGGTACTGTTCATTGGCAACCTTATCATTGCATCCAACTCAAAAGTTTTAAGGGCTTTCATAGGTACTAGGGTGTTAATAGCATGTCTTCATTAATTTGATCTCCCTTGTACCTGTATATAGTCTGTTCATCTGCTATGTGATTTAAAAGATTTCTACATTAAAAAAATTACATTGTTCATAATTATTTATAGAGACTTGACTTTCAGATACCTGCATCTTGCGATTTGGTCATGAACTAGAGGTAATCATTACAGAATTTTTTTATCTGGTATATATATATATTCCACACTCCATGCAAATTAGTTAGGATAGTATCTGCATACTAGGTTGCAAGGAACTAATAATAAAAATTATACTTGTAGGCATTCTAAGATTTATCAACAATGCTTATGAACGAACGAGACAAAGACTAGCATTTAACGACATCTGCAACAGTTGTAATACAAGGTAATACAAGGTATACTGAAAGCTATCCTATAAGAGGTCACAGACTAATCAAGTCCATTGTTTATAAATAAACATATGTTACCTAGGTACGGTTTCAAACAATGTATATCGAGTACTATTTTTTTAACTCTCTGTTTGCACTAAGGAAGACCACTTACTGTTTTTTTTGTGCTATCTTGTGCATGCTTGAAGGTGAGGCAGCGAACAGCGACTGGGCTCGTGGGCCTACGGCGGGGGCGAGGCGCTGCGCGGTCGGAAGGTGAAGAACGGAGCGTGGGGAAGGGGTCGTCGGTGATTGCGGGAGTTGGACGATGGCGCGGTGTCGGTGGGAGGAGGTGTGGCGTCTGTGGATTAGGCAGAGGGTCGGATGGCGAGTTGTTGAGGCTGTGAGGGCGCAAGGCGATGGCGAGAGTTCGTTTTCGGGCTCTTGGCGTTGCTGGGCGAAAGTGGCGGTGGGCAAGAGCTTGGTGTGGCGAGGCAAGGTCTCGGAAGTGCAGGCGGGTGCACGGGCAGAGATGAACGGAGGCGAGGTCGGGCGGTGGTTTGTGGCGTTGAGATGAAGATCGGAGGGAGGCTACTGCTTATAGGAAGAAGGAAGGTGAGGCAGTTGCAATATCGTGCCTGGGTTCCGCGTGTACGGCGAGAGTGACGTGTGGGGAGACGTGGGGAGAGTGAACGGGAATGAAGGGGCAGTTGAGATGATTTGTTACAGCCTATAAGATTTGTTGGATGGGATTTTAGTTGTTAGATATTTAATCTTTAATTATTTACTAATCTGTTTGAATTCCTCATCTTCTTTGTTTTGTTTTATTAAAAAAATGTTATTTCCGTTTGGATTCCAAACTGAGGTGAAGGGGTTTTAAAATGATTTAATACTTATAAATGCTTAACCCAAAACATACACACTCCATTAACCGCAAATTTGTATTAGAAAAATATTTTATAAAGTTAATAAAGAGGTTATGGCAGATTTGTGCCCCGACGTCCAAAAATCAAAAAGAAGATATCGGGGCGATCGCGCCTCTGAGAGGGCCGTGAATATAAGGTTTGGTCACGCATCTGAACTACGGAAATACAATAATAAAACTAAATACGAAAATACACACACGAATCAACATACGCACGAAAATACGTACGACCGGATGTGGCCGTTACAGTAGTGTTAATTAATGTTAGCTTGTTAGTATTAATTTTTCAGCATGTTAGTTAGTTGTTAAATAATGTTAGGATAATAATATTGGAAATTAGAATAAAATAAGACATATCATGTTAGTATAAAAATGAATGATATAATATGATCATCACCCTAGATAGAGAACCCAATAGAATCAGACGAACCTAATTCAAAAATTATCTTAATATTTTGATTATCTTGGGACAAACCTAATTCAGAGATGTGTTTAACCGAAATAGAGAACCGGACTTACCATAACGTAGAACCCGTCAAGACGAACCCAACGACACCAAAATCGCTGAAATCAGGCAAGTATGCAATTTATAGCGAATTTTTGAAGTTAGATGCTCATTTAATCTTTTGTATGTAAAATTGTATAACTCAAAATCTACACGTGCAATGACGCATGAAATTACGACCATGACGTCCTGGACTGAAAATGTGACCCAACGGCATATAACTTGATATATCTTAGTTCTGAACAATGGCAAAGAAAGTTAGTTTCTGTGACATGTTCGTTAATTCCATATGTTCAACACTTTTGTTAAATTATTGTAAATGTTGTTCAACACTCTCGTAATTATTGAAAATGTTGTATAAAAATAAATGATGATATTATTAAATTGATGCATGTCTTAGAATATTTAACATATGAATGACATCGTGAAATCGTGCGCCTCGAAGGCGAAATTGTGACTTCGTGATGTTGTGTGAGTCGACTAGGCTGGCTCGTGTTCCAGCACAAATCTGGGGTGGGGTTAGGGTTGAGCGGCCACTAGGCATATGAAGAGGTCATCTCTCCAAGAGCACCACCCGCATGCGGTGGGGTAGCGTCAATCGTGGTAAACCCCCGTGAGAAGAACGATCCAATCATCACGACCTAAAGGCAAGAACCCTATGAGAGATATAAAATATTGACTGGAACTTGAAATTACTATCGTTGTTCAGTTAAATTGACATGCTAACGAATCAAAGAAAAACACTACTTTACTTCTTAAACTGCTTAGAACTGCATGATAGGAGTCTCTTACTTTATTTCATTTTATAACCGGCATGTTTAAACTTGTTGTTGATATCTCGTTAAATTTATTAATGCCTCTTAAATTCAATATCATTTTGTATATCTTGCCTTGGGTTTTCTAACCTCTTCTTACAGACCCTTGCTGACATACATTCATGTTTTTGGATGTATGTCAGATCCCGAGCCTGAGTACCTGGAGGATCCTTACGAGACAGCTGACTTAGAGAGCCAGTTCGCCGTAGACGCCGAGTCTCTCCCTGCGGAGGACTAGTGGACTCACACCGTTACTGTTTTCTCTTAGTTTACTTTCAGTTGTTGTTTAGTGTACGTTTCTCCTTATTGTTACTTTGGCACAGCTGTGGCTTGACGTTTGATTTCGTGTATGGACATTTTTAAATCTGGATGTGGCTTTAAATTATGAATAATTCTTATTGTTCTAAAATGTATGCAAAGGACCTGCCCTGTGTTTTTATCACAGACGCTCATTGAACTCGAGCCTCACCGCTCCAGTTCATGCGGACCTCGTAATGTTCTCACTTCCGGTGTCTTTTGGGAAGTGGGGCATTACAGGTTTTAATGGTGGCCCATGCAGGTCCTGCAACTATGAAATTCAGAACAATGAGGATACTTTTCATTAGCCAAACATCTAGAGAAATCGTATACATGAAATTAAATCGGGCTTTTCTTATCTCAGAATGGCTGGGAGACGAAACACCTGACTTAGTTCCAGAGCTGCTGGAGGCGAAGAGGACGACATCCGCCAGATGCTTGGATTTATGAGAGAGATGCTGGAGGTTCAGCACCATCTGGTCCAACAGGGACGTCAAGCTGCACCAGCTACTCCACCACCCCGCTATGAGCCTGGAGCCAAGCAGTTTCGAGAGATGCATCCGATGAGCTTCTCTGGACGAGAGGGCCCACTAGCGGCCGAGGAATGGCTTCCTAACACCGCAGAAAACTTGGGTCTTGCCCGAATCAATCCGAATGATTGGGTGGAGCTCGCCAAGAAGCAGCTGACAGATAATGCCCGTCACTGGTGGGATGCTGAAGGGACTAGGCTGATTAAGCCAATTCCATGGGCTACTTTCCGTTATAGGTTTGACGCCTAGTACTTCTCGAAGGAAACGAAGAGGAAGATGCAGTAGTGCTTCATTAACCTGGAGCAGGGCACCATGACTGTCGACGAGTATGAGGCCGAGTTTACCATGCTGAGTCGATTTGCCCTACTCTGGTGGCAGATGCAGAGGACTGTGCACACCGCTTTCTACAGGGCTTGGATCTGGACATACAGAGTGTGCTGTTCGAGAGCACCTTTACCGCTCATGAGCAAGTCCTGGTAGCTGCGAAGAAGCACGAGCAGATCGCTAATCAGAAGAAGGCACGTCAGGCGGGCAAGCGCCCAATGGAGCTACTGAGGAGTGCACCTAGGCCTGGTGTTTGTCCAGTTCAGACCACCCAGTTCAAGAGGCCAGCTACACCTGTTCCCAACCGAGTCCAGCTGACCTGCCATTTCTGTGGCAAGCATGGCCATGTGAAGAAGGACTGCATAAGGATGATGAATCAGTGCTTGGTCTGAGGATCTCCTGCCCATACTGCAAAGGATTGTCCTCGCGGTTCTCGACCCATACCTGTTGGAGCACCTAGACCCGCTCAGCAGACAGTACCGGCACCTGGACAGCGAGGACCACCTCTGATACCACAGGAGCGAGCCTTTCAACAGGCCAACCCGTCGTAGCACCAGGCATTCACTCTGACAGCCGTTGAGGCTGAAGCTGAGGACGACATGATTGTAGGTAACCTCTAGACTAGTCTTTCTTGTTTATGCATTTATGTTTGATTAGTTAGATCCATGTTTAATCTAGTTGCATGTTACACTTAGGTGTCATCTTAGTTTCATCTCACCCGGCCTTGACCCTGTTCGATTCTGGAGCTTCCATGTGCATCATATCTAGAAAGTTCTTAGTCGAACACTTGATATCCACCTACACACTTCCCAAGTGTTGGAATATTACTACCGAAAATGGTGTAGTGAAGATCGCACTGGGATGTAGACCATGCGCGTTGGTGGTTAGTGGACACGAATTATATGCTGATTTCATTGTCCACGACCTACCCAACTTCGATGCTATTCTCGGCATTGACTGGCTAGGAACTTTTTATGCCATGATCGACTGTCACCAGAAGAAAGTGGTATTCAAAATTCCTGACCACCCAATGTTCGAGTTTGTCAGTGGAGGACATTCGCTTGGACCTGTCAAGTTTCAGGCCTAGCCGTACAGATTGACTATTGCATCTATGATAGCTGAACCAGAGAAGCTTGCAGTAGTGAGAGATTTTGAAGACATCTTCCCTGAAGACATTTCTAGATTGCCGCCCGACCGAGCACTGGAGTTCGGCATTGATATTATGCCAGGAGCTCAGCCGATTTCAAAGGCGCCTTACCGTATGGCCCCTGCAGAGTTAGAAGAGCTGAGGAAGCAGTTGGATGAGCTACTACAGAAGGGTTTCATTCATCCCAGCGTATCTCCCTGCGGTGCACCCGCCTTGCTGGTGAAGAAGAAGGATGGATCGAGAAGGATGTGCATTGATTATCGGGAGCTGAATCAGTTCACTGTGAAAAACAAATATCCGCTACCCCATATTGATGATATCTTCGATGAGCATGGCAGATCGAGGGTATTTTCGAAGTTGGACCTCCGGAGCGGATACCATCAAGTCAGAGTCAAGAAGGAAGATGTGCCCAAGACAGCTTTTCGGACTAAGTACGAGCATTATGAGTTCCTTGCATGTCGTTCGATGTGACCAACTCTTCTGATGTGTTCATGAATCTCATGAAACTTATCTTTTACGACTTCCTTGACAAGTTCGTGGTAATCTTCATAGACGACATCCCGGTGTACTCGATGAGCGAGGAGGAGCATGCAGAGCACTTAAAGATGGTATTAGAGATGCTCTGTCCCCATAGACTGTATGCCAAGTTGATCGCGCCCGGATATACACCCGAAAAATGACTATAGTCTTACCGCGAGTGCACGGTGAAGTGGTGAGAGGGTATCGAACACAGGGAGGACAAATGACAATATTCTATCTTGATCACCTAGCTATAGATGGTAAAATAGAATGGTTTGGATAATAATGTCACTGTCGTTCAAATAACAAATAGAATTCTATAAAATAAAAGCGTCTAGGGCTAGGGAATTCCCACTACGGATCGTCACTTATTTTTGTGGATCATGGATCTCAATGTTGCAAGGCTTGAATTAAGGTGAACTAGTCGTAACTGAATATAGAACCAAGCTCATGCTCTCTCGCTATTGCCGGTCTATAGCAACCTAGATTAGGGCCCACTCTCGTGCAAACCCTAACCTAAGCCACTAGCATGAAGATCGACATCATCATCCAATCGTACCTCGAGTCCACTCTCGTGTAAACTTGAGCCACGATCTAGGTTATGATAGTTCGTATTCGTCCAATCTCTTGCAAACACATATGGATATAGATTTATAATAAAAATCCTAGCTTTGGTCCAATCTCTTACAAACTAAGTATAGAGAATCTCAATTATAAACCTAAATCGAATATCTAGGCCTTCCCATCGATTGAAATCATATCTCTTGCAAACCCCAATCAATGGAAATTCCTAGCTATTCGTAGTAAATCAATCATAACCTAACCATTTATCAATCCAAGCAACAATTCCATTCATTCATCACAATTCTAAGATCGGGTCCATAGGGTTCATCCCCATGCCCTAGAAGAACGAATCTACTCACAATTCATCATATTAATCTCAGAAATAACGAATAAGATCATAGCACAATTCATGATTGAGAGAGAACAATTCATAAAAACAAGGAATTTAGATAAAAAGAACAAACCAAATTGCGCGTCTTTGATCTCCAGCTGAGAATTACAATAATAATAGCCGTCAAAATTAACTTCAAGTCCCTTCTTAAAACTAGGAATAAAACTAGGCTTAAATACAAGTCAAAATCGTCCAGAAATTCCTGACAGATTTGCCCCTGGCGCAGCCAAAAACCCTAATTCGTGACACAGTCGGATTGTGTCACTCGGCCGAGTAGAACATGTCACTCGGCCGAGTGACAGACCCAAATAAAAACAGAGAAATGGGGGGTTTTGGGTGTTTGTCACCCTCTTCCACTCAGGTGAGTGGTCTTCTTCACTCGGCCGAGTGAGCTTTCTTACTCGGCCGAGTGGGTCTTCTCCAAATTCCAGTAAGTCTAATGATTTTCAGGAAAAAACCCTGTCGTACTCGGGCGAGTGAGCTTCTTCACTCGGCCGAGTGAGATTCCTACTCGTCCGAGTGGACTTGACTCAACATGCTCCTGTATCTGTTTCACTCGACCGAGCACATTCCTTTACTCGACCAAGTGAACTCTCTGTTCGGCCGAGTGGGCTGCTTCTGTGGCTCTTTATTCTCCTCCTCGCCTCCTCGTCGATTCTATCGAACTTCTTCCTCTTCTGCTCATCCTTTAGTGCTGCTAGCTTCTCAATAAGGCCGTGGGCGACGCTCCGACGCGTTGTGGAAGTCCCTTGATCTCAATTTTTCTCCAGATCGCTCCATATTTCCTGAAATACGACAAAAACAAGAAATAGTGAAAAGCAACGCGATATCATCGAATAATCATGAAAAACACAATATGGGCGATAGAAATGACAGGAAAACATGCAGAAAAAAGGTGTAAAATAAGGAGCGATCAAAATCCCCCAAGCTTACCTCTTACTCGTCCTCGAGGAAGATGAGTAAAAAGGCAAACCTTGCGGGTAAAAATAAGGAAAAAGGAAAAAGAAGATAGACAAGAAAACAAAGAGGGAGGTGCTAGATCATTTTCTCAGGACGTGGAGCTGCTTACTCAAATAGCATACGACGAATAAAAACATGCCAAAGATTTTTATCTCGATATCATGATCATATATAAATGCATTCGATATAGAAACCCAAGAATATCAAAACGATATGAAACATGAAACATTCTAGAATTAGCATCATTTGAGGCATCTAAAGTAATATACATAATCATAGATCGCACACTTTTCAATTGATCGCTTTCTATTTGGAGTATAAGAGGTATCACACAATATGGAGTAATAAGGATAGAAAGAAGTGGTATCATGAGATGCATGCCAAATTTCAATTCGTGGAGTTCGTAGTACTCCTAGTAATCTCCCTGAGTATAGAAAATTACATAGCTTAGGTCGTCGTGCATAGACAAGTAGTCACTCTCTCACACATCATTGGATCATCTCCCCCAAGCTTATCTATAAGCGTGGTGGCATCAAATAGAACAATACAACTTTTCCCCATTTTTGAAGCTCCAAGAAAAATAAAAATAAAAGAGGGAATAAAGAAAGAAAGAAATGGGATCATGTATGAACTTCTTTTTTTTATTCTCTTTTTTTTTCTTTTTCTTTTTTTGAATGAAACTCATATACACAATAACAATCCCAAATCAAAAGATAGAGAGATATGCATGTATTTTTATTTTTCTTTTTGCTTTTGGGGTGTTGGAGCTTGGACTTTATAGCAAGGGGGAAGATGCCAATATAAGAATTGCCAAAGGGAGATTCACCAATGATTTTAGGTATAGAAATGATGTTTAAGATATGTGGAGAAAGAAAAATATGCAACGCTCGGTTAACTTTTTAGAATGTGCATGACAACTTTTAGCAGAGTAATGTAATCTACGCAGTTTGATTTCAGAAAGTGAACTAATCCAGTTATATCAAAATGGTATACATTCAATCAACCTGAAAGTCAAGCTTACAATTTTCATGCAAAAAGAAGTGATAGCAGACAACAAAGCAGTACTCCAAATATAGGCAATCAATGCGTGAAGCTTGGTGTGTTTTCTATGAAAAGTATACAATATAAATCATCAGACTCAGCTAATGGTAGAATTTCATTCAGATTCATATAATGAAGGTGCAGGTTGCTATTCTCGAATGCACGACAAAGTATAGCATATGATATATGAAATGAAAACGATGGCATGACAAGAGAATATGCATATAAAAGTAAACTAGCTCCAGGTCATCGTCATCACAGAAAATTCATCTCTAGTCAAAAAGGATAAAAGAAATAAAGATAAAGGGAAAATAAGAACTACTATACATATGCAGCACACACACAAAATAAGAAAACGTGATGCATGGGAAAAAATGAAAAAGTGAGTGAAAACAAGTGTAAAATGAAGAAAGGTGAAAAAACGAAAATAAAAATGAAGAAATCGAAAAGTTCGTGAGACACTCACTCCACTAAGGTAAACTGCACAGTGTCCTCAATGTGCTAAGTGTGGCACAAGGAGAGATATGATATGGGTGGGGTGGGTGTGACTGCATGCATGATAAAGTATGAAAATGAAAGAAAATGAGATGGGTATGCAAATGATGCATGCAGAGATCAAGATGGTGCAATATAACTGTCCCAGAAATACATCCTCTATTCTAAGATGATATAGACAAATATGAGCAAAAAGTGACCAAAATGGGTGGGGAGGAGGTGCGCAAAATCGACAGAAAAGATGATATCAATCAGAGCAGCGGCAAAAATATGGAAGGCATCTAGTGTGTGCCTAAGCAGGTGGTGGAGCACCAGCACCGTCCTGTGGTGGGGGTGGTGGGGGGTGGCTGCTGGGAAATGGGACGAATAGTGGCAGGTGGAGCAGGCTGTGGCAGTCGTGTAAGAATCTGGTTCAGGGCAACCTGAATACCAGGGAGTAGGGCGACGCGAGACTGCACAAAACTAACGGTAGTGGAGAGGGCCCGAAAATCTCCTCTGAGCCCACTAATAGTGTCACGCACCGCTTCCCAAAACGGACGGAAGCGAAACGTGACGAGGCCCGCTTAGGCCAGAGCTTTAGAAGCTCGGACCCAATAAGCGTCTGTAGAGATACCATTTTAAAAGAATTTCAGGTTCTTGCATTATTATAGTTCGAAACAACAGAAAGTACGAAAAGGAAGTTGCATTCATTAAATAGAGATATAATATCCAACTGGTACAAAGTCTAAAAGAAGCCTAAGCTTGGCAACAAAGGATTTAAAGACAAACCTAAAAGTAGTACCCTCGGAAAGTGGCGACTAAAAGACCTCAAGGTCTGATCCTCGTCAGGCACGACCTCTGGATCAACGTCCTCGGCTCCTCGTACTCCAGTGAGTCTGCCTCGTCAACGTACTCTGGCTCAACACCTGACGTACAGCACCAAAAGAAGGAACTGTACGTCAGGTCAGGTCTACAAAAAGAGTTAGACCAAACTGCAAGTGTATCAACTTTTTAGACAACGTTTTACTGGTTGATTAGCATGCTGGGGTTACAACAAGTACAAGAGAAGTAACGTAGCAGGAAAGTAAAGCGCAACAAGTAGTAGTTGTAGCGTGTGCTACCAACTACGGGACTAGCCTACAGGTGTCAAGACAAGACGTGACATGATGGAAACAAGGCAGGACAAGACAAGTGAGACACGAAAGGGTTCACGCCTTACGGTTCAAGGGGGATCAGACCCTCTTGCCGTGCGCACGCTCAACCCAATCCCAAACCCCAAGACAAGACAAGACATGACACCAGTACAAGGGATCACTCGCTCTAGCTTGGCGAGTGCCCTATTGCCCGCAGGCTGAGAATCTGTACAAGTGATCACTCTCTCTAGCTTGGAGAGTGCCCTATTACCCTCGGGCTGTGTATCCGTACAAGGGATCACTCTCTCAACTTGGAGAGTGCCCTATTGCCCGCAGGCTGTGAATCTGTACAAGGGATCACTCGAAGAGTGCCCTATTGCCCAGCGGGCTGTGCAAGACGGGACGGGACGTGACAAGACAGGAAGGGTTATTCTAGGGTGTCCACACACACGCACACACATGATAGCCCTACAACATCAAAAGTTGTTGTTGTCAGGCTCAGACTTCGTCGTCAAGTCTGAGCCGTCAGGAGTCGTCCCGGACGCTATCATTTCACGTCCGGTTCTATTTGTTCACAGTTAACAATTCTAACCAACTAGGGCCTAAGCACGGCCAAAAGTGCAAGTGGATACACTTGCCTGGGATGACGAGTGTGTCGTCTGTCCGGGTCGTCTCGTCCAGTCGTCGCGTCTGCGGTAGTCCGTCTGAAACAGGTCACGGCGACGGTGTCAAGTCGCGTTTTCAATAAATCCTATATAAGTTCATTTCTAGGTTGGACGTGGCTACCCTAACAGTCACAGGTCAAGATGGCTGTTCAGCCTATCCGACGATTCTATCCTATGTGCACAGTCAAAAAGTCCGATCGTCGATCTACGGTTCCACATAGTTTTAAGGGAGCAGAAAGTAAATTTAATGTGTTAAGTTGCCGATTTTAGTTAGATTTTCAATGTCGTACAGTTTGGGTTGCTACAAGTGAAAAGACCAACCTAGTGCGACGAACGCGCACGTGTCAGCGTAGGATCTGGAAGTAACAACGAAACACGTCGTCCCTGTTCCCGGAATGTCTGATCGATGCAATTTTGAATGTCCAAACGATAGCAACGAGACCTAATTATCTGCGACATCGGATTCACAAAGTTAAATTAATAGCTCTCACTCAATCAAGAATACTAGATATAGCTACTGTAAAAAGTTTATGCATATACTGGTACACATACATTTAACTAACATACAAGCTATTACATAACTTAGGCTAATATATAACTCAACTTATAACTAATACAAATTTGTTAACATATAGTAATAACATTCTAAAGCTACTGCACCAACAAATTTTAAAATAACAACACGCTAGCTCATCAAGATTATGTACTAAGTTATATGTTTTATCAAATCCCTATGCTCAAAAGGTACCAGCTAAGCTAAGGTACTGATTATAGCTAGCAATAAATTAAAATACGAAGTCTAGCACTTACCCAACGCCCCTTCTTCATCATTTGTTTCTTGCAGAGGGGAAGAGGCACATCCGAGGTGAGGGACGGCGCTCAACGAAAACAAGCGGCCAGGGGGGTTGTGAGGCGCTGGAGGCCGAGCGCCTTCGAAAGGTCACCGGAGGAGTTTGAAGAGATGGCCTGGACATCGGAAACTCGGATCTGCGCGTCGGTGAAGTCCAGCGATGGTGTCGTTGCCGGTGAAGGGTGACGCGTGGGTTCGTCGGGGTGGTTGAAGAGGGTGGCGGCGAGGGATCGAGCTGTCAAGCTTCGGAGGAGGCGCGGCGAGGTGTCGAACAGGGCGTTGGAAAAGGGCGTCGCTGCTCGGAGGAGAGGGTGGAGTGCGGTGTTGCGGTTGCCGTCGGGGAGGCAGAAGGCATGCGAGGGGATGGCGGCGGCTCGTGCGAGGCTGACGGGGATGCGGGGTGCGTCGGGACGCCGACGGTGGTCGCCGTAGGGGATCTGGCCAGCGGCGACCGCGAGAGCACGGCAGCGGCGACTGTCGTTCGTGCGAGGGAAGCGACTGCGCGGGGAGGCCTCGGGTGGAGCTACAGGCCAAAGGTGCGGTGAGGCGGCCGCGAGCAGGCGGCAACGGCGGTCAGGCCGCGGTGGAGGGGCGTCGGGTGAGGTCATCGGCGTGAGGGGAGGCACTGCCAAGGCTGAGGATGCTGCTGCACGTGCGAGATGCTGGACATCGGTGCTTCAGGGGGGTCCGGCAGTTTCTGGCTGATGTCGATCGCCGTGAGGGACCGTCGACGGTCTGCTGTCGACGTCTGGCACGGTGGGCTGGCAGTCGTCGTTGTCTCGCAAGATGGGGGCCTCGTCCGATGGGTACTGGGAGCTAGCGAGATAAGGGAGAGAACGAACTGGGATTTAGAAAATGTATAGGCTCCTGTCTCCTATAAGCCTAGGGTTATTAGGTTGAATAGAATATGTATAGAGGAGAGAGACAACAGAAATTTGAACTGGGGTAAAAAAATAATATGAAGTAGGCACTAGGCAGTTCTGAACACACGTTAGCCTAGGTATAGGTTTAGTTTTAGATAGAGAACCACTATTTACACATCTCCCTTCGGTGTGGAGAGATGATGTTTTTCTAATATTGGAAAAAAGTAGAGAGAGAGAATGAAAGATAAGACACTTAATTCAAATTTTTTTGCTGTTTTTGGAATACCGTCACCTCCCTACACCGAACATTCGGTGTAGGGAGCAATTCTCTTTAGATATATAGGATAAGTTGTTACGTGGAGAGAGATCGTCGGGTAGTGGGTTGATGACGTGGGTAGCATTTGAATTTAGAGATTTGTTTAAAAAGACAGAACGTATTAGAGATATGTGACCTTTTCAACCCAATCATTTGATTCTTTAGGTTAGGATTTGTTTAGATAAAAAAAACAACAGTTCAAAGCCAAGGTATTTGTTTTGAGTGGGTTAGAGAGAAAGGAAATTAGTTAGGATTTTAAGGCATTAGATTAGATTAAAGATTTCTTCATTTGATTCCCCTCAAGTGACAGGTTGTTAGGTTAGGTTAGGATTTCAAAGTAATTAAGAAAAAAAAAATGAATTTGTTTTGAAACTGAAACGTACAGGAGTTTCGAAATTTCAATGTTAAAATAACATTTTGTTTTGTTAATAAAAAAATGATATTACGGCAGATTGCTCTCTTGACATCTAAAAATTAAAAAGAAAACGTCAGGGTGATCGCGCCTCCGAGAGGGTCATGAATACGGGGTCCGGTCACGCGTCTGAACTACGGACAACAGTAATAAAAATCAAGTACATAAAACACACACGAAACATAGCTACGCGCTAGCACACCTACGGTTGGAAAGTGACCGTTACAAATAGCCCCTCTAGAGCACGCAGGTGCTGAACTAGGGTGTCGAGGGGAGGAGGGGCAGAGGGTCGAATGGGTGGTGATCGGGGCTGCCTAGCACGGCTACCGTAGACAAGTGGGGCCACTACGGGGTGAGGGAGTAGAGCTATGCTCACTAAAAGATGCTCGACCTCTATGGAAGGCTGAGACGCGGGAATGCTATAAGAAGTGTGAGCAGCAGCAGAATCTGAAGCGGTGACAGCGGGCAAGAAGGGCAGAGAGGTCGCTGACACAGAAATGGGGACATACATCACGACACTCTCGGTGAAGACAGCGGCAACGGAGACGGAAGGGTCGACGATTGGGGAGGTCGTGAAATCTACAGAAAATGACTCCCCAGCGGTCGAGAAATCTGGTGAGGACAGGGTCTCGGTTGCTGAAACAAAGAAAGGCTCGCATCTCTTAAGAATAATGGTGGGGGCGCTATCAAAACTCACATATGAGATGGGATCAATGGCTAGCGACACAGAGGTAGTGGTGATGGTGGTGGACTCAGCAAGTGTGCTCCCGACACTGACAGAAGTGTGGACAAAGGTGTCAGAAGGAGCAATCAAATCAGGTGCACGCTGAGGGATCGGGATCTCTGGGTCCAGAGGTGGGAGGAGGGGCTCCTGTTGAGCGCCCTCAGGCTCAAGAACGTACGCAGCTGGGATGAGGAGGTCCATCTCTAGTATCCACACCCCTCTTGCGGGTCCAATGTGTGTCCGAGCGGGGCTCGAAAGCACCATATAATCTGCACCAAATGGACCTTGCAGCCAAACCTAGTGGTGCTGACCATGAGGATGCAATATCATCATGCGGGCCATATCATCAATGGAAAGGGAAGTGGGGCCCGGGGGTCGTAGCAAACCAGCTGGGATGTCAACCTTGCATACAGGAACCAGAAGGGTAATTAGACCGCCACAACAAATAGGCGTCCTGGTGCTGACAGAGATAATGATGCGGTCTAGATACCAATTGGTAATATCGATCTGAACATCGGGGAGTAAGACATCTCCACCTACCTCAAAGGCTCTCGCCCTGGTCATCGCGTAGAGCATGTAAAGCTCAGGCGTAGACGTCGTCCCAGGCTCATACCTCGCTAAAAAGTGGTCGCCATAAAGCGCTGAGCAATACAGAGGCATGGGTGGATGATAGCGAAGGCCTTGGCCCGGCTAGGGTCAAAGGCGAGAGGGGATCCCGTGATGCGTGTCCAGAAGGCGTGAGTAACGAATGACGGTGGGGGATGTGCGTGTGAATATAAGCTCGGTCGGGGTTCGGGACAGGGGGCCACTGAAAATAGGCTCGGAGCATGTTGAGGGTAACCTCGCACTCGCGATCCATCAATCGAAATGAGCAACCCCCAGAAGTCCTAGGGATGGAACTAAGAACCTCGAGTGTCGGTCGGACGTAGGTGTCCGCTGACACTGACAGAAAATCACGACACCCCACATTGTCATACAACTGGAGTAGGTCCTCAAATACCCCTAGGCTCTCAAAATCTGCAATGTGCGCAAACCTAGAGGGGATAATCGAACGATGTGAGATTCTTTCAAATCTGGTGCAGTGTGCGTCATCTCTGAAAGTGATCCCCATCGTGTCGAAAGTGGGGGTGGGCTGTGCCGGTGGGGGTGGAATGGGTGCAGTAGGGGGTGGAAGTGTGGGTGGAGGTGGGCTAGGTGGCAGGGAGTCCGCTCTAGCAGAGGAAGAACCAGGCTCGCTAGTCTTCCTCCGCTTGGAGGCGGGCGCCCGCGAACGTGATCTAGTCCGTGGAGGCATGTGTGTCGTGAGATGCCACTACCAATGCAAAGTACTATATAAAGGGAGCAAATGTACCCGAGTACGAAGCGAATGCAATCAGTCGTAATAACGAAGAGTTACCTCCCCACAGAAGCTCCGAATCTGCTCCTGATTCTCCCTCAAGCTATCCTTAAACACAAATTGACAAATTAGCAATGAATATCAATAATTTTGGGGTAAAATCAAGAGTAATAGATATGTATAGAGATTAATTTCGATTCGGGACAGAATAGGACTTACGAAATGGAGAATTGGAGAAAAGGGGAGAAATAGGGCTAAATGGGAGATGACCGGCGACGAACTGGGCACCGACGGCGGCGGCCGAAAGGTAGGGACGACGGCGCGGGGTCGCCGACTCGGGCGAATGGTGATGCGGCTCGGGTGAATGGAGATAGCGTTCGGGCGATTTGGTAGAAGCTCGGGCAATAGTTTGGGATTTTGGTAAATTTTGCTTTTTGGGCCGCGAGATTTCATAAATATAATATGAGTCACTCGGCCGAGTAGCGTGTCCGCTCGGGCGAGTGGCTGATTTTAAATTTTTTTGTGAAAGTACCGACTCGACCGAGCAGCACTTTCCACTCGGACGAGTAGACAATGTGATGGAAATTGAATTCCACCCCAAGTGATTTTGATGATGAGCACACTAAATGAAGCTTAGTGTACTAACTACACTACAACTAAGGGTGTAGGTTGTGCGACAAATGAAAAGCTTTATGCATACTCCAGAGAAGCGCAATCTATGCTCAATACAAGGATGAACGTCACTAGATCAATGATGAAGCTCAAAGCTTAAATGAAACAGAAGCTCAAGAGAAGCTCACATCTACATCATCATCAGTTGATCAAGCTTCCAAAGACGTGTCCTAGTCTATAGTGAGTGTGTTGTGTCTTTCTTATGGTTATGTTAAAGCCAAACGTATAGACAACACACACACAAATGATTTCAAAGTTACATTTTAAAATATCTTACAAAATCAGTTTCAAAGTTATTGAGAGCTTTTGCTAGTCGATTTACGTTTTCGTAGTAAAACCCCATTACACCCTGGAGCTAACTACATGTCTTACTAGCCGTTTCTCAGAAGAAACTCCTCTGGGAGTCGACTACCAAGGAGTGGGAGTCGACTACCAGCTGACAATTAATTTCTCCTGAAACACACTGGGAGTCGACTACCAATCCCAGGGAGTCGACTACCAGCTATCAAAATCCGACGTTTTGACTTGACTTTTACATATCTCTAATTTATTATTCCCATTATTTTCAGGACAAAAGTCAAAAGAATTTGAATTTTGAATTCTCAATTCTCACTTATAAATAGAGGACTATTTCTTTGAGAAAATACAATACCTCTTGAAATCAAAATTCTCTTGTGCAAAACGTTCTCGAATTCTCAGCTCTCGTTCTCTCTTAGCCAAATCTGTTTTTATTCTTGATCTTGTAATTTCTTTGAGATATTAATTTCTGAAGATCGAATTTTTATTTGGCTATTTGTTTTCAAAATCCATATTACATATTCTCTGATTTTATTTAAAAGGATTTTGAAAAACACTTGATTTAGATCACAAAGACTTCATTCGTATCTTTGTGTGATCTAAAATCGTATTCTATCAAGCCACTAATGCACGTAATTGTCTATTACTATTGGCTATAGAATTTGGGGTGTAAATCCAATCTCCAGCAAACAATTGTGGTGAGTTGGATATCGTTTTTCTCTTTGTGTTTTTCCCTTTGTTGTAAGGGTGTTGTTGTTGGAAACCCTAGACAAGTCTAGGTGTTGCGGTTGAAAATCTTGGTCAAGACTAGGTTGTTGGAAATCCTAACGAGTGAAGTTAGTGATGGAAATTGAATTCCACCCCAAGTGATTTTGATGATGAGCACACCAAATGAAGCTTAGTGTACTAACTACACTACAATTAAATGTACAGGATGTGCGACAAATGAAAAGCTTTATACATACTCAAAGAAGCGCAATCTACGCTCAAAGACAAGGACGAACGTTGCTAAGATCAATGATGAAGCTCAAAGCTCAAATAGAACAAGAAGCTCAAGTGAAGCTCACATCCACTCCATCAATTGATCAAGCCTCCGAAGACGTGTCCTAGTCCATAGTGAGTGTGTTGTGTCTTTCTTAGGGTATTGTTAAAGCCAAATCGTATAGACAATCACACACACACAAATGATTTCAAAAACGTTTTGAATATCTTTTAAATCATCTTCAAAAAGATATTGAGAGCTTTCTCTAGACGTTTTGTAATTCCGTAGTGAAACTCCACTACACCCTGGAGTTAGCTACTTGTTTGACTAGTTGTGTCGCAGGAAAAACTCCTCTGGGAGTTGACTATCAGCTGAGAATCAAGATTTCCTGAAACACACTGGGAGTCAACTACCACTCCTAGGAAGTCGACTACCAGCTGTCGAAGTTTGACGTTTTGACTTGATTTTTGAAATATCTTTGAGTGATTTTCTCCCATGATTTTCGGGACAAAAGTCAAAGCAATTTGAATTTCGAGTTCTCAGATTTCTCCTATCAATAGAGGATCATTTTCATTTAAGAAACACAACATCTATTGAATTCAAATTCTCTCGTGCAAAAACGCTCTAACGTTCTAAAGCTCTCATTCTCTCTTTAGCCAAATCTGTTTTACTCTTGATCTTGCAATTTTGTTATTATTTTCTGAAGATCATAATCTCATTTTATTTGGCTAATTGTTTTTCAAATCCGTATTATTTGTTATTGAATTTTTTATTTAAAGGATTTTTGAAAAACATTAGATCCAGATCACAAAGACTTCATTCGTGTCTTTGTGTGATCTAGAATCTTATTTTATCAAGCCACTACACGTAATTTTGTCTATTACTATTTGGTTATAGAATTTGGGTGTAAAACCAATTTCCACCAATTTATTGTGGTGAGTTAGATATCAATTTTATTGTGTTGTTGTTGGAACCCTAGACAAGTCTAGGTGTTGCGGTTGGAAATCCTGGTTAAGACTAGGTTGTTGGAAATCCTAACAAGTGAAGTTAGGTGCTTGTATTTGCCAAGGCAATGGTGGAAATCTCGTACCAGATTGGTCGGGGACTGGACGTACCCAAAAGTTGTGGGGAACCAGGATAAAAATCCTTCTGTCTGTGTTTGCTATTTCTGTGTTTGTTTATCTTTGCGAGCATTTCTTATTTAACTTGCAATTACTCTTTGTTTAATATCATTATAACTCTTCTATAATATATTGCCAAAGATCAGCTTTGTATTTACACTTCTATGCAAATTTTCATATATCTTCATTAAGTGCTTAACTATCTGAACTGTGCTTAAATTCCCTCTGGGAGTCGACTACTGTTCATAGGGAGTCGACTACCAGAAGTATTTCATCTCTGATTTGATTTGAAGATTCATTGAGTTGATTAAGAACCAAGCGTAGATCACTCTACTTGGTTTCTTAGGCAACATTAGACGGATTCGTTTTGTGTTGATTTGTAAAGAATGAAAAAGTTTTATATCCATACAACACTATTCGACCCCCCTTTTAGTGTTGTTTGCCATCCACAGGATCCAACACTTGGTATCAGAGCACGGCTACAAAAGTGATGGCGTCAACATCTTTCCATTCTGAAGGGCTGAATACCATGCAACCACCACTGTTCAACGGAATTAACTATGCTAGCTTGAAGATCCGAATGAAGACTCATCTAGAGTCTTTGGACATTGAAGCTTGGACAGTTACTAAAGTCACGTACATCGTACCTACCGACATTGAATTTGGGAAATGGTCAGCCGACGACAAGAAGAGAGCAAATCTCAATGCAAAGGCGATGAATGCATTATTTTACGTCGTAACAGGAAATGAGTTCAATCGAGTCTCCCAATGTGAGACAGTACATCAAATATGGCACACTCTTCAGGTAAGTCACGAAGGAACTGAAAAGGTAAAGGAAACCCGCATAAACGTTTTACATTCAAAATTTGAATCTTTTAAAATGGAAGAAGGAGAGAGTATCACCAATGTGAATACTCGTTTTACTAACATTACGAATGAGCTTGCAGGATTAGGAAAGAAACTTTCCGAATACGAACAGGTAATGAAGATACTAAGATCCCTCCGACCCGAGTGGAAGGGAAAGACAACTGCCATTCGAGAAGCTCATAACGTAAAGGACCTTACCATCGAAGAACTAATAGGAAATCTCATGGCATATGAGATTGAGTTTGAAGAAGATAAGAAGATCGAAGAAAAACCAAAGAAGAAGACTCTCGCGTTTAAAGCCCAAGAAGAAGATTCCGACTACACAGACAAAGAAGACCATATCGCCTTCATCTCAAAGAACTTTAAAGAGTTCAGCACAAGTAAGTATGGTAAACGCTCTTTTAGACCCACTAACGGTATCATTTGTTTTGGTTGCAATAAACCAGGGCACATCAAGAGAGACTGTCCATTAGAAAGAAACAATCGTGATTCCAAAGATCGTGGGAAAAACAGAGACACAAATGAAAAGAGAAACAATGGAAGAAACAAATTCTGACGACCAAGGAAGGAAGCTTACGCAACCTTCGACCAGAGCGACGACTCCTCGTCCGATGAATCTTCAGCAGAAGATAATGATGAAAGAAGAGAAACAGCACACATGTGTTTCATGGCTTCTACATCCACTAAGGTAAGTTCGCATCATGACTCATCTAGTGACAATGATTCATCATCAAGTGATGATGAAGACATGGACTATATGGGAGCATATAAGGAGCTATGCAAAATGCATGAAAAGCTCATAAAAGAACATAGAAGAACACTTAGAAATATTAAAAAGGATGCTAAAGAAAAAGAAGAAATCATTAAAGAAAATAGTCTCCTTAAAGAAAAGAATGATTTTTTGCAGAAAGATATTTTATTAGTAAATGAAAACGTTGTAAATATGAATAATCTTCTCGTATCTGTCAAAAATAAATACGACGCTACGAGGAAAATTATTGAGAATTTCAACAAAGGAAAAGGGAAGCTAGATAGTATAATAAATAACCAAAAAGCTTCATCTATCAGAACTGGACTCGGTTATGATTCACATCATACCAAGAAACGGGTTAAGCATACTAGGATGCATCATTCTAACAAATTTTTTTTGAGCATCTGGATACCGAAGAACCTATCCGATCAACGAAAGAAAAGGTACGCTACAGATTTTGTTCAACAAGTTCATTTAAGCAAAAACTATAAATGCGTTTTTCATGAAGGAACTAAACCACACTGGGTTTGGCTTCCTAAAGACTAACCCCTCGGACTCAAAAGCTAAAGAGTATCATAAACGTTTACTTTTCAGGTACTCTAAGGAAATGAAGAGGAGAAAACTAGATCCAACGTTTTTTTTGGATCAACATCAAAAGATCTCTTTTGCGGCTTATTTTTTTTGCAAAATATATATGCTTAAATTTATTTAAATAAGTTAATATTTTTTAAATCTCTTTATATGATTTTAATGTTTGTGTTGTACTTTTAAAACATTTCGTGTTCAAAAAACGCACTCAATCTTGGATCAAAACCCCCTCGGGATGAGAAAACGACTCAACCCAGTAGGGAGTCGACTACCTATATGAGGGAGTCGACTACCAGCGCGTATGTGGCTTTCTGGGTTTGGTTTTTTGACTAACTCCTATTGGGTTCTATCTCAGGCTCGTGCACCTACTTTATGCTAATATGGATTACGTGTAAGGATCGCCTTACCCTTGCAATACTAACAACACACACTAGAGGGGGGTGAATAGTGTAATGGCAATAAAATTGTCCAATTAAAATTTAACTTGCAAATGCGGAATTATAAATGCAAGAGGAATTAAAAGGCACAATCAATCCAAACGCAAACACACAGTTTTACCCTGGTTCCCCAAACTTGGGTACATCCATTGTAACGACCACTTTCGTCGTACGTTGTTCGTGCACGTTCTTTTGGCCGTGCACGTGTTCGCTTTAGACTTTATTTGTTTGTGAACACTTTTGCGTGATATGCCGTTGCGAACGACTCTGAGAGTATTAAATAGTGGCACTATCTTGAAACGACACTTCTCGAGTCGTTTTTCCACAATTTAAACTTACTCGATGAGACGTGACGACTTTCACTTTTGACGGGAGACGTTTCTATTTTTAGTTTCGTCGTCCGACGTCGAATTTGAGATCCGTCTTCTTAGTTAGCTCACATTCATTGCCACGATCACCACAATATTTATTTTATAATTTTTGGAGTTTATTTGACCACTTTTATAATTTTTACAAGTTTTATATTATTTTTAATAATTTATTTTTAAATTAATTTCGGCCAAATAAAATTTATTTGAGTTTTAAACGTTTTAAAGAATTTTTGAGCCAATTTCCAGCTCATTTGGACCAGGTCAAATCCTAGATTGGGTTGGAGAAGTTTAAATTCAAATTTCAAATCTTTTTGAATTCTAATCCTATTAGATTTAGCCCTAGACCAAGTCAACCCACCTATACTATATAAGCAACCCCTAGCAAGTCCTATTTTCCAAAGAAATTAGCCCTAGCCTCTTCCAAACTCATTTTGGACGTTGCGACGAATCGTCGCAACGTTGCGACGTTCAGCACCCCGCACGACCGAGGAAATCCCCCGCATCCACCCGCTCTGACCGGCCGCCCCGCCCGCATTCTCGTCGCTCCGCACCACAGCACCAACCCCGCCCGCTCCCCCGCTTGACCGATAGGGCCTCTCGGTCAGACCGAGAGACCCGCCCGACCATCCGCACCGCACCGACCCGCTGCCGTGCCGCTCTGTCGCCCCGCTCCGCTCCGTGCCCGACCGAAGGCCCCGCCCGCTGTGACCGAGCGCCCGAGCGCTGCAGCGTTGCAACGCTGTCCCGCCCGCTTCCAAGCGAACGACCGAGGATCTCCATCGGTCTGACCGAAGGAAACGACCGCCCCCGCTGCTGCGACCGACCCCCAACGTTGCAACAGCGCCGCCCCCGTGTCTGACCGAGCCAAGCCCCCGCATTGGCTGTGTACGACCGACGGCCACTTGTCGCAACCCCGCATCCGTCGCACCGCTTGCCTCCGTGGGCCCCCCCAAGTTCTCCAGAGTTATTGTGGGTTCCCCAAAGGTCCCTAGGACTACTGTGGGCCCAACTTTGGTACGTTCTCTTCGACGACTTGCCGCGTACGACGTCGTCGCACGTCGTAGCCCGTCGTCGCACGTACGAGCTTTGGAATCTGGAATCGTCGCCCGGGTTATTTTCTCTGAAATTCCAGCGAGGAATCTAATTGGAATCTGGACTTGGAGCGCGATCTTATTATTCCAACCCCCGGCGTCGCTACCCGACGCCGGTGTAGCTTTCGCGTCGTGTTGAGGTAACGTTTTGCACCCCTAGGACCCCCAACCCAATTGCATGCTAATAAAGACTAAAAATCAGTATTTTAAAGTATTTTAAATGTTTTAGAAATCACTAATCAAGATTAATAAAACGGATGTAGGCCGGTGGACTTGTGCACGTAGGAATCGTGACTTTGGACTCGTTGGACGGTGTTTTCTTGACGTGATAATTGCAGGCAAGTGAAACTTGCCAACTCTTGTGTAGGGCCATGTTTTTAGGCCACTTACTTGTTTTTAGCGTAAAAGAGACTAGTCAGTGAAATGATAGCTGGCTAGGCGCCTACTTGATCTAGTTTGACAACGAAACTAGATCCGTCACCTAAATGATCTAGCTTGACAACGAAGCTAGATCCAACCCCTTAAAATTGTTGTTCATGCATGCTAAAATGTCACGTTTACTTTCCTTACCTGTACGCTTTACTTTAACTGCCATGTCATGTCATCCATGCATTGAATGTTGCATTCGTAGCACACGCTACATACTTGTACTTGCTTGTCCCGGGCTAGGTGCACCCCTATGCCATACTAGTTAAAGACACTTCCTGGCTCGTGATCCAGAAGCGAGCATTACCGTTCGGGGGTAAGGCCCTGGCTCGACACACGTGGAGGGGTAGGGTTGAGCGACCACTCAGCGTAAAAGTGTGCCCGTACAGCCTCTTTAGCTGTAAGGCGTGAACTCTGTGCACGAGGTGCTTACTTTTCATGTCTTGTACTTGTCTTGTGAATGTCATGCCATGCTCGTGCTTTTCCTCGCTTTACTTTACCTATTGCACTCATACTTTAACTGCCATGTCATTGCATCATGCTAGAACTTTTAGGTTGCTCTTACTTGTACTTTCAGTTTCACTTGCACAAGTCTCTTGTAGACTTGCTGACATGTGCCCCTTGCTCTTTTGGGTGTCACATGTTAGACCCTGAGCCAGAGACAGACGTTGCTGAGTACGTGATGTGTTGCTGACGCTGAGTCTGAATCCATGATTGCCCAGGAGGATTTTGGTGGACACCGGTGACCATGCTTTGAGTCTTTGTTGAGCTTTATTTTGTTTTAAGCCTTTTGTTAGTTTTTGGTGCGTAGCACCGTCGTTTGTACTTTGTACTTTTGTTGGCCATGTTTGGGCCTTTAGACTCTTTTATTTGTAGCCTGGTGGCTTTTCTGCGTTGTTGAGATTTATTATTATGGATATTTTGAGATGTTTCTTTTGTCTCTTTCGTTATTATTATCTTTGTTTCGTTTCGCGTTGCAAGGACCTGCAGTTTTAAAGTAATTGACGCTTATCGGACTTGCGGCTTTGTAGCTTCAAGTCTGAGCGGACCTTCTCACGCTTCGCCTCCATATTTTTGGGAAGCGGGGCGTGACAGGTTTTGTTGGTGGCCCATGCAGGTCCAGTCTTGCAATTGCGAATTAACGGAACAACGATAATAACGGAATGTCCATTAAATAAATTGCAACATCCGAATCATAAGCCCTGAGTCTAGTCGATTTCTTAGGACACTAGGTGATGAGAAGACTTAGTTAGACGTCTGTGCTAGCTAGTTAGAGGCCTCTGATTGATAGTTAGACCCCCCTTTCTGGCAATTGATTTAATCGTCGTAGGAGTTACCTTAATGGTTCATGTCTACCCCTGACCATATTAGACTTCTAGATTTTCCTTCGGTCGTTCGCTTTTGGGTTCATCGATTTCGGACCAAGCTGAACGCATTTCCTTACCGTCTAACCTTTAGAAGTCTTAGCGCTTAGTTTTTAATCTTTAGTTGGTCGACCGTAGGAGTTTCCCGTAGCCTCTTCTGATTCATATCCTAGGTGTATGAATGTTTTGATCATCCGACCAATTTCCTTGCCTCGATACACGAGATCGCCTCATGACGATCGTCGTCCTTTTTCGAAACTCTCCATTATGAACTTTGAAACTCTTGAAAGTATTTTACGATTTTCTTTTTCCCTAAGTTTAATTTTGTTCAAAATTTTAATATACTTATACTTCATACTTCTTCATTGATTTAAATTTTAAAAACGTTTGTCGGAATTTTGAACTCTAGCTTATAATATTTTTCTCAGCCTATGTTTTCGTACTCATGTTGTCTTTTCATATATTACTTTTATTCTGAACCGTACTTTTATTTTGCTCAGTTCGATTTATAATTTTCCCTCTTATTTATGCCATTTGAATAATACATCGTGTTTACTTTTAATATACTTTTCAAGACACATGGAATTGCAGATTTCAGCAAGTTGGTTTTTGACTCGTCGTTTTCACTACTTCAGACTTTTGCAGAAGTACTATTTTCATAACCACTTCCTGATTTAGACCCTCCCTGATTTGATTTTAAAGATTTGCTATTCAATCCTGACAATTCTTATGCTAAGTTACTACTATTTTCTTTCCACTCACCATACACGCTTTTAGAAGAAATTTCTAAACCAAATTGAATTTCAATTATTTTTATACCCTTGTCAGACTTGTTGTGCTCGTATATTAAGAACCTTTTGTAAATCAGTTTCTCATTTTTGGCAAACCATGGTTTCTAAAGAAGTTTCAAAATTGATTATTTTAAATCTTCCATAGCCTAAAAGTTTTGAAAGCATTTAATATGAGTTTAAATTCTTCCGTTACTTGATTTCATTCTCGACCTTCCAAAACTTTTGACAACATATTATATTAAATTACTGACTTATAGATTTTCCAAACCATGTCCTTAATATTCGTGTAAATGATTTTACTTCCTTTTAAAATGATTTTTAAAACCAATAGGCCATTTTCTATTATTTTAAATATTCGACTCAGATTTATTTTGAACAACTCGTTTTATCGATCCCCAAACATTTCTTCTCAGATGAGGATTTTAAAGTACAACCGTTTTCAATTTTGCGTATTTTAGCTTATGCTATTCACCCTACTTGCTTTTCTGTATCCTATTTAAGCATCTCCACATCCCCTTTTTCCCTCAACCTAAACATCACCAATGAGTCAATGTTTCGTCTAACCAAGCCGTCTCCTTGTATTCGTCCTATCTGGACTCGTGCTTACCGATCCTTCCCTCGTCACACTTTGACCTTGACCTCTCTCTAAGTTGTTTAGGCTTTAGTGCCCGTCAATGCCTATGTCCACCCTAAGTTTTTAGTAGGCCCTTGGACCCCTGTGAGGTGTCGTAGTGCACGTGCCTAAGCTGGGTACGTGAGCTTGAATGAGAATTCCCATAGTATATTGGTGCTTGCCTATTGTGTGGTATATATATATATATACTCGGAGTTATTCGTGATAGTATGAAGTTGTTGTGCGTTAGTAATTATAGATTTTTGTGTGGATAGCTATACTATACTAGGGATGCCGGTGTATATCAGAGCTAGCGTTGAAATATCTAATGGAGTGTATTAGTTAGAGATACTTATAATGGTTGAAATAAAATGATTGGTAAAGCTATGTTTGTGCTAGGGTGGGTATTATAAATATATGTGTGCTGATGTCTGTATTACTATTATTATGGTGTATAAAATGATTGAACTATGTAAGTATTACCGGACTAAATATTAAGTGTGATTGATCTATGGAATGTATATGGTTATATTGGTAGACATATATATATAAATATTAGAGTGGTATTGGTGTATGTATGAATGTCATGCTACGTATATGGGATATTCTGATATGTGTATTGAGTCTCACTCAAGCTTGAGTGAGTATACTCTAAGTATATTGAATGTATGTTGTAGTTTGAATATAGCAATGCTTGATGTATGTATAGTGATAGGAGTGTTTGTGCCTGGTTGTGCTACGCACATGATTGTGGGTCGCTACGCCAGTATATAGTTATAGGTGTTGGTCTTGTGGTATAGCTAATTACTAAGGACTTGCTTGTGCGCTAGCTAAAACTAGGTGTGTATGTGTGCTAGTTATACAATGGCATGATTGGTGTATGTAAATGAAATGTTAGCGTGTATGGGTGTGCACCATGCACGGGTAAGTATGTGCTTAGTTATAGGTATTGATGACTATGGTATATGTGGCGTGCCGTAAATATAGTTATAGGACCGTACGTGATGTGAATGTATGGTGAACTATTTGCATGTATTGAATGACTATATATTGTGAAATTATAGTAGTGGTGAATGTATATTAGATATAGTGAACTTGATTTAATAATGGTCTGGTGTGACTATATGTGCTGAGATGTTTGGTATTGGATGAATATTAGAGGGTAGTGTACCCTTGATGGTTGTGCATAGGTAGCTACATATAGGAAGAGCGATGATTGTAATGGCTAAGCGTGAAACTATCATTATATAAGTATCTGAAATATTGTTTTGTGATTAGGTAGGTAGCAGTTATATAAGGGATGTATGTTTATATACCTGATTGAAATACATGTATGAAGTTGTCGGACTATAATAGGTATAAGTGTATACGTACGTGAATGTATTTATATACGTGTTGGTAGTAATAATGTGTGACTACCTAGTGCATATATGAGCACTTGTAATGACTATACTTGGTTTGAAATATAATGCGACTTGATTTGGGGTAGTTATTAAGAGCGACTAGATGTATTAGAAAGTCCGAGGACGGACTTTATTCTAAGGTGGGGAGGATGTAACGACCACTTTCGTCGTACGTTGTTCGTGCACGTTCTTTTGGCCGTGCACGTGTTCGCTTTAGACTTTATTTGTTTGTGAACACTTTTGCGTGATATGCCGTTGCGAACGACTCTGAGAGTATTAAATAGTGGCACTATCTTGAAACGACACTTCTCGAGTCGTTTTTCCACAATTTAAACTTACTCGATGAGACGTGACGACTTTCACTTTTGACGGGAGACGTTTCTATTTTTAGTTTCGTCGTCCGACGTCGAATTTGAGATCCGTCTTCTTAGTTAGCTCACATTCATTGCCACGATCACCACAATATTTATTTTATAATTTTTGGAGTTTATTTGACTACTTTTATAATTTTTACAAGTTTTATATTATTTTTAATAATTTATTTTTAAATTAATTTCGGCCAAATAAAATTTATTTGAGTTTTAAACGTTTTAAAGAATTTTTGAGCCAATTTCCAGCTCATTTGGACCAGGTCAAATCCTAGATTGGGTTGGAGAAGTTTAAATTCAAATTTCAAATCTTTTTGAATTCTAATCCTATTAGATTTAGCCCTAGACCAAGTCAACCCACCTATACTATATAAGCAACCCCTAGCAAGTCCTATTTTCCAAAGAAATTAGCCCTAGCCTCTTCCAAACTCATTTTGGACGTTGCGACGAATCGTCGCAACGTTGCGACGTTCAGCACCCCGCACGACCGAGGAAATCCCCCGCATCCACCCGCTCTGACCGGCCGCCCCGCCCGCATTCTCGTCGCTCCGCACCACAGCACCAACCCCGCCCGCTCCCCCGCTTGACCGATAGGGCCTCTCGGTCAGACCGAGAGACCCGCCCGACCATCCGCACCGCACCGACCCGCTGCCGTGCCGCTCTGTCGCCCCGCTCCGCTCCGTGCCCGACCGAAGGCCCCGCCCGCTGTGACCGAGCGCCCGAGCGCTGCAGCGTTGCAACGCTGTCCCGCCCGCTTCCAAGCGAACGACCGAGGATCTCCATCGGTCTGACCGAAGGAAACGACTGCCCCCGCTGCTGCGACCGACCCCCAACGTTGCAACAGCGCCGCCCCTGTGTCTGACCGAGCCAAGCCCCCGCATTGGCTGTGTACGACCGACGGCCACTTGTCGCAACCCCGCATCCGTCGCACCGCTTGCCTCCGTGGGCCCCCCCCAAGTTCTCCAGAGTTATTGTGGGTTCCCCAAAGGTCCCTAGGACTACTGTGGGCCCAACTTTGGTACGTTCTCTTCGACGACTTGCCGCGTACGACGTCGTCGCACGTCGTAGCCCGTCGTCGCACGTACGAGCTTTGGAATCTGGAATCGTCGCCCGGGTTATTTTCTCTGAAATTCCAGCGAGGAATCTAATTGGAATCTGGACTTGGAGCGCGATCTTATTATTCCAACCCCCGGCGTCGCTACCCGACGCTGGTGTAGCTTTCGCGTCGTGTTGAGGTAACGTTTTGCACCCCTAGGACCCCCAACCCAATTGCATGCTAATAAAGACTAAAAATCAGTATTTTAAAGTATTTTAAATGTTTTAGAAATCACTAATCAAGATTAATAAAACGGATGTAGGCCGGTGGACTTGTGCACGTAGGAATCGTGACTTTGGACTCGTTGGACGGTGTTTTCTTGACGTGATAATTGCAGGCAAGTGAAACTTGCCAACTCTTGTGTAGGGCCATGTTTTTAGGCCACTTACTTGTTTTTAGCGTAAAAGAGACTAGTCAGTGAAATGATAGCTGGCTAGGCGCCTACTTGATCTAGTTTGACAACGAAACTAGATCCGTCACCTAAATGATCTAGCTTGACAACGAAGCTAGATCCAACCCCTTAAAATTGTTGTTCATGCATGCTAAAATGTCACGTTTACTTTCCTTACCTGTACGCTTTACTTTAACTGCCATGTCATGTCATCCATGCATTGAATGTTGCATTCGTAGCACACGCTACATACTTGTACTTGCTTGTCCCGGGCTAGGTGCACCCCTATGCCATACTAGTTAAAGACACTTCCTGGCTCGTGATCCAGAAGCGAGCATTACCGTTCGGGGGTAAGGCCCTGGCTCGACACACGTGGAGGGGTAGGGTTGAGCGACCACTCAGCGTAAAAGTGTGCCCGTACAGCCTCTTTAGCTGTAAGGCGTGAACTCTGTGCACGAGGTGCTTACTTTTCATGTCTTGTACTTGTCTTGTGAATGTCATGCCATGCTCGTGCTTTTCCTCGCTTTACTTTACCTATTGCACTCATACTTTAACTGCCATGTCATTGCATCATGCTAGAACTTTTAGGTTGCTCTTACTTGTACTTTCAGTTTCACTTGCACAAGTCTCTTGTAGACTTGCTGACATGTGCCCCTTGCTCTTTTGGGTGTCACATGTTAGACCCTGAGCCAGAGACAGACGTTGCTGAGTACGTGATGTGTTGCTGACGCTGAGTCTGAATCCATGATTGCCCAGGAGGATTTTGGTGGACACCGGTGACCATGCTTTGAGTCTTTGTTGAGCTTTATTTTGTTTTAAGCCTTTTGTTAGTTTTTGGTGCGTAGCACCGTCGTTTGTACTTTGTACTTTTGTTGGCCATGTTTGGGCCTTTAGACTCTTTTATTTGTAGCCTGGTGGATTTTCTGCGTTGTTGAGATTTATTATTATGGATATTTTGAGATGTTTCTTTTGTCTCTTTCGTTATTATTATCTTTGTTTCGTTTCGCGTTGCAAGGACCTGCAGTTTTAAAGTAATTGACGCTTATCGGACTTGCGGCTTTGTAGCTTCAAGTCTGAGCGGACCTTCTCACGCTTCGCCTCCATATTTTTGGGAAGCGGGGCGTGACATCCATCCACACCAATATTCACTATATTCCCACACAGAGAAGTGAATACAAATCTCACAAGGAGATACCCCACAAAGAGGATTTATGTCCTACACAAGGACCCAACCAATCCTACATGAGGATCAAGACTCCCACCAGAGAATCACTAACTCCCACTCAGAGAATTAGGATTAGCCCTACACTAGGACACTAAACTCCCACAAAGAGAGTTACTCCCACAAAGAGAGTTATTCCCATAAAGATAATATCCTAAGTCCCACAAAGAGACAACCTTCCACAAAGAGAGAAAGATCTAATTCCCACAAAGAGAATTAGAAACACAAATTACACCAAGTAAAGTAAATACTCTTACCTATGCCTTGAGATGCTTACTCATGAATGGATGCAAGGCATGGAAGAGGATCTCCAAGTGTTGTGATATGCTTGAGAGCACTTGGATAATTTCCCTTGAGCTGGACTTCATTGCATGAAGATAGATGAATGCTCAATTGAGGGAAAATGAGGGAGCTTGAGAGTTGCTTATAGATCTCTTGAGATTTTCTATAGATTCAAGAGTTATCAAGTGTTGTTAAGAGTTCTCAAGTGAAGGCAGCAAACTCTAATATATAGGAACCCCATATCAAGCCCCAAAACCCAAAGAAACAGCCAAAGAAAGAATTCAGCAACGGCTAGAAACTGGGCGAAAATGACAGGAACAGTCGACTGTTGATCAAAAGACAGTCGACTGATCAACGGCTAGAAAATATCTAACGGCTATAATCTGAGCCAGGACAGTCGACTGAAGAAGTCAATACAGTCGACTGACAAACAGGACAGGCGCCTGTATATCCTTCAGCAGGCGACTGCTGCAGGGGATGGATCGAGATAGAGAGCTGCACTCTTTCTCCAATTCTTCGCATAGGCGACTGATGTTAATACTACAGTCGACTGTCAAATAATCAGGCGACTGTACATTCTTCATCAGTCGTCTGCAGTATAAAATGGAGAAACAACAGAGAGATGCAGAGAATGCACTTATGCTATACAGAAGACTGATGACCAATCTCCAGGCGACTGTAAAACTACAGGCGACTGTAAACTGATCGACAGACGACTGTGCGTAAAGCATAAGTTTGAGTCAATTGAAATGTTGACTTGAGCTGTGCATGTCAGGCGACTGTAGAAGGATCTACAGGCGACTGGAAATCACCCAGTCGACTGTGTTTCCTTCATAAGGCGACTGACGGAAAGCCAGAGACTCCAAATGAGTCTTTGGTCAGAGTGAACCTATTGGGTTGGATTCTATGATAATCCTAAGGCTCACTAAGATGGTTAGATGCATATACATGAATGAGTGAACCATCTAACAAGGCATTACAATAATCCTAGAATAAAAAAAGAGAAAGCAATAAAGTAAATTACATGGATTACAATGCTTTCCTTAGAGTCTAAGTCTTCAATCAAGATGCCTTGATTGCTCTCCATCATCTCCAAGCTTTGGCACTTCTCAAGTCCAAGCTTAGGCTCTTCTCCACTTGATGTCCATCCTTGCATCAAGTGATTAGTCTTCAAGAAAGATATTCTTGAGAAAAAACTGAGAGACTAAAACATGAGAGTCATTAGAAACAACATAATGTTGTGATCATCATCAAAATAAGATTGGTATAAAACACCAATACTCAACAATCTCCCCCTTTTTGATGATGACCCACATTATGTAAAATACAAAGTATTAAAGCACAATGCTAATGAGCTCCCCCTACTTATATGCACCAAATAAACAATGAGCTACACAAAGGTAAATACTCATAATACAAACTGAAATCAAGGTGACATATAATAGGCATGGATTACATAAACCAATTGTAGACAAATGTAAAATACAATATCATGCAAACATGCAAGGTTTATCTAATCCAATATATCTCTCCCCATATGCATATGAATATATCTCCCCATATATATTTACATAATGCATATATCTCTTCCCCTTGACATCGTCAAAAAGGTGGACATCAAAAATATCCCCCTTTGTCATCTTAAGCAAGATGTGACAATATGCAAGAAAAGAAAGATATGTATGATACCAAATATAAAAATTTAGTGGGTTTCAATTCACTATCCCATGCTCCCCGTAGATCATAGAAATGGTCAACTTTTGACTTCTAGGATCTAATACCAATTATAATTAATGGAGCCATGGGCCAAGAGTGTATCAAAGCAATAGATATGGAAAAATCAAGCTTCAAAGATACACAAAGAATATTGCCAAAAACAAATATATCATGAAACATGTTGGCAATATACAAGAGGTTTGGTTTGAGATCAAAAACAACCAAATGTGAATAAAGATCTCTAATAATCTCCGAAATGAGAGTTGAAATATGTCTTAAAATACTTTAAACATATAACATTTTAACTCCCCCATTGACATACACATGGATCAGAAAAGCATGCATGTCAACAAACCCCAAGGTCCCCATTTTCATGAAAAATTAGTTTGAAAATATTTTCAAAATCATGAAACATGCACAAACAATGGGTATGCACAAAATAAACATTCAAGCACAATACCCATGCAATATACATATGCGTGAGGAACCTAAACATTAGGCAACCAAACCCAAGAGGAGTTTGATTTCCTAATGTAATCACATGAGGTGATCACATCCCTAACTAGAGAGTTGATGTAACTATCCCTCTCTTGCACACTAACCTTAGTGGGAATCCATAATCCCAAGGATTTCCTAGGCAAGGGTTTTGCCTTTGCAAGAGGGGGGGATGTGGCATGCTTAAGTGTAGAAACGAATTTCTTGGCATGCAAAGAATGAGGATTTTGCTTCTTAGCAAAAATGAAGATTTTTCATTTTTCCTCATTAACTCGTGATCTACATGCTTCTTGTTGATGTTATTGTTGTTAAAGAAGGCATGTTGATTCTTCTTAGGTGCTTTAGCAATATTTCTTGTATTTGCACCATAAGAGGAATTAGAGGTGGGTTTGGGAACCACATTTTGAATATAACCCAAACCTCCTTTATGATTTGCTAGATGTTATTTTTCCAACAAATCGTGGAGTGAATCCCTAGAATACACAAAGCTTATGATCTTACGGGATTCCTCTTCACATTTCAACGTAAGTTGTTGAATGTGAGCATCTAAGCTAAGGTTTTGAGCAACAATTTTTTCATTTGTAAGACTCAATTCCTTAACTTGAGAGAGAAGTGTGTCTCTCTCACTAGTGTCATAAGCAAGCCTTTCATCGTGAATTACACTAGCAATTTCTAGTTCATGCAACTTACTCTTAGCAATTCTATATTTAGCTTTTAATCTATTGTAAGAGTTGATGCACTTACTAGCCTTTTCGGAAACCATACCGAAACGATGTTCAAGCTCCTCGTATGAGATCTTCTCTTCAATCTCATCAATGACATCATCTTTGACTACCTCGTCGCTTTCCTCCTTGCTTAAGCTAAGCGAAGACTCTTCCTCATTAGCCATGAGGCACGATTCCTCATAGGAATTGTAATTATCGAGCCAAGCATCCAATTCCTCCTCAGTTAATCCGGATGGGATTGGAGTAGGAGCAACAAAGGCTACAAAGCATGCATGAGCATTCTCCTTTGCATCCTCCTCTTCGTTGCTCGAAGTGTCCTCACTCGAATCATCAAAGGTCCCGATTAGTCCATTCTTTTGGTTCTTGGACTTGGACCTTCCTTTCCAATGGTTCTTTCCTTTACCCTTGTAAGTTTCTTTGTTGGGTTTGGAAGGGCATTCGGTAGACAAGTGACCTTTTCCACTACAAGTATAACAAGTAGGAACCTTGTTAGAATTAGAGGCAAACTTTGACAAAGACTTACCTTGTTTGCATTTGAGGAATGCTTTGAATTGCTCGGCAAGATCCTCAATTTCTTCTCCACTTGCATCTTCTTGCTCATCTTCTTCACTAGGAGCTTCTCGATGGAATTTCCTCCTCCACTTGATTGGCTCCTCATTGGCATGGAATGCAACCCCCTTTTGCTTCTCTAGCTTCTCGGACTTTGTTGGTTGAATCTCCTTCTTGTGTTGAAGCTTCACTTCATACGTCATGAGATTACCAATGCACTCCTCAATGGTATATTTGGACGTGTCATATGACTCCAAAATTCCATTGGCCTTTGACTCCCAACGAGGTGTGAGAGAGTCAAGGATCTTCTCTACACGATCCTCTTGGGAAATCATCTTCCCGAGTCCCTCCAAAGCGTTCACGATCTCAGTGAACCTTGTGAACATCTCTGAAATGCTTTCGCCTTCCTGCATCTTAAACATTTCATATTTAGATCTAAACACAGTTTGTTTAGATTTCTTTACCTTCGTTGTCCCTTCATGACAAATCTCCAAGGTATGCCAAATATCATTGGTCGTTTTGCACATGAAGATGCTGTTGAACTCATTTTCTGAGAGAGCGCAATGTAATGCGTTCATAGCTCTCGCATTGAACTTGATCGAGTCCTTCTCCGCCTTTGTCCTTGAGGCCGCGGGTGTAGTGGGCTTCTCAAATGGCACCTCCATGATGTCCTATAGGTCTTGACCCTCCATTTAGATCATCATCCTGATATTCTAACAAGGGTAGTTGGTTCCGTTGAAGCACGGAGGTCGAACGGTTGAGTGACCTTCTTCATGAGACGCGGATGAGGCGTTAAATGCCATTGTTGCAGTATGCAATAACCTTGCTCTGATACCAATTGTAAGGATCGCCTTACCCTTGCAATACTAATAACACACACTAGAGGGGGGTGAATAGTGTAATGGCAATAAAATTTTCCAATTAAAATTTAACTTGCAAATGCGGAATTATAAATGCAAGAGGAATTAAAAGGCACAATCAATCCAAACGTAAACACACAGTTTTATCCTGGTTCCCCAACCTTGGGTACATCCATCCACACCAATATTCACTATATTCCCACACAGAGAAGGGAATACAAATCTCACAAGGAGATACCCCACAAAGAGGATTTATGCCATACACAAGGACCCAACCAATCCTACACGAGGATCAAGACTCCCACACAGAGAATCACTAACTCCCACTCAGAGAATTAGGGTTAGCCCTACACTAGGACACTAAACTCCCACAAAGAGAGTTACTCCCACAAAGAGAGTTACTCCCACAAAGAGAATATCCTAAGTCCCACAAAGAGACAACCTCCCACAAAGAGAATATCCTAAGTCCCACAAAGAGACAACCTCCCACAAAGAGAATATCCTAAGTCCCACAAAGAGACAACCTCCCACAAAGAGAGAAAGATCTAATTCCCACAAAGAGAATTAGAAACACAAATTACACCAAGTAAAGTAAATACTCTTACCTATGCCTTGAGATGCTTACTCATGAATGGATGCAAGGCATGGAAGAGGATCTCCAAGTGTTGTGATATGCTTGAGAGCACTTGGATAATTTCCCTTGAGCTGGACTTCATTGCATGAAGATAGATGAATGCTCAATTGAGGGAGCTTGAGAGTTGCTTATAGATCTCTTGAGATTTTCTATAGAGTCAAGAGTTATCAAGTGTTGTCAAGAGTTCTCAAGTGAAGGCAGCAAACTCTAATATATAGGAACCCCATATCAAGCCCCAAAACCCAAAGAAACAGCCAAAGAAAGAATTCAGCAACGGCTAGAAACTGGGCGAAAACGACAGGAACAGTCGACTGGTGATCAAAAGACAGTCGACTGATCAACGGCTAGAAAATATCCAACGGCTATAATCTGAGCCAAGACAGTCGACTGAAGAAGTCAATACAGTCGACTGACAAACAGGACAGGCGCCTGTAAATCCTTCAGCAGGCGACTGCTGCAGGGGATGGATCGAAACAGAGAGCTGCACTCTTTCTCCAATTCTTTGCACTGACGACTGATGTTAATACTACAGTCGACTGTCAAATAGTCAGGCGACTGTACATTCTTCATCAGTCGTCTGCAGTATAAAATGGAGAAACAACATAGAGATGCAGAGAATGCACTTACGCTATACAGGCAACTGATGACCAATCTCCAGGCGACTGTAAAACTATATGCGACTGTAAACTGATCGACAGACGACTGTGTGTAAAGCACAAGTTTGAGTCAATTGAAATGTTGACTTGAGCTATGCATGTCAGGTGACTATAGAAGGATCTACAGGCGACTGGAAATCACCCAGTCGACTGTGTTTCCTTCAGAAGGCGACTGACGAAAAGCCAGAGACTCCAAATGAGTCTTTGGTCAGAGTGAACCTATTGGGTTGGATTCTATGATAATCCTAAGGCTTACTAAGATAGTTAGATGCATATGCATGAATGAGTGAACCATCTAACAAGGCATTACAATAATCCTAGACTCAAAAAAAGAGAAAGCAATAAAGTAAGTTACATGGATTACAATGCTTTCCTTAGAGTCTAATTCTTCAATCTAGATGCCTTGATTGCTCTCAATCATCTCCAAGCTTTGGCACTTCTCAAGTCCAAGCTTGGGCTCTTCTCTACTTGATGTCCATCCTTGCATCAAGTGATTAGTCTCCAAGAAAGATATTCTTGAGAAAATACTGAGAGACTAAAACATGAGAGTCATTAGCAACAACATAATGTTGTGATCATCATCAAAATAAGATTGGTATAAAACACCAATACTCAACATTACGATCTTGTCAAAAGCCGATTCATCACCAAAGTTCTTGATACAAAACTTGCCATTACCGTTAAATCTCTTGGAGAAGCCCTAGGCATTCCATATACTGGCATGGTACTTGATAAAATAGAAATGACTGAAGGAAGTGTTTTAGAGAGAATGTATTTGCCAGGAATGCATTTTCAAACTAAACTTCCGTGTAGCGATCTTCGCTATCCGGCAAGAATTCTGGCAAATATATTATCCTACAACATCACTCAAAAATCTGGAAGTCATTCTATCCTATCTGAGAAGCAGGCCAAATGTATCTATGCTATGTTAGGGAACATCCGCGTCAATTGGGCCAAAGTAATCATGGACTCTATTCTTGCTTCAGCTTCTTCAGATAGACCTTCATCTACTTTAGCTCATGGACATTACCTCACTATCTTGTTTATTAGCTATAATGTGCCTTTGGATCATGAAACCACAATTCTAGAACCAGCACGAATATTTGATGTTCACGCTCTTGGAAGAATGAACCTACATCATGATCTTGATGAAAACATTCCCGAAGAGAAACTTGATGAAGGAGGATCGTTGTCCTCCAGGAGAGGTAAGAAAATTGTTGCTTCAGATGAGGAAGAAGAAGGAGAAGAATAAAGAGGAAGCGAAGAAGAAGGAGAAGAAGAGGAGCCACCTGCATATATCTTTGAACTTCAAGAGATGCTCTTGAAGAAAATTGGGAAGTTGAAGATATCCCAAGAAAGAGGCTTAGAAGATCTTAACAAAAAGGTAGACGACCTCAAAGAGCTCGTGGTGAAAAGCAACAAAATGATGGAGGACACGCCTGTCACGATCCTTGATGAGATCAAGGAGTTGAAGAAGAACAGCGGTCACCCTTAAGTTTTCAAAACACTGGTTTTCAAACAATGGTTCTTAAAACTATGATTTTAAACTTATGGTCTATAATAACTCTAATATCATATGATGCTTGCTATCTCTTCATATCTATGAACTTATCTATTATGCAAAATATTGGTTGCTCTTATGCTAACATCTATTTTGCAGGAATAGAAAATTGAATTCCCCTCCAAAAATCATATTCTTATTATACTTTGTCATTAAATTACTTTTGTTGATGACAATGGGGAGAAAAATATGAAATGCAAAATTGAATATATCATATGAATGTATTGTTTTGATAATGGCTTCGATGCAGGGGGAGAACCACATCAAAGCAGGGGAGTAAGTATACTTTCATGTATTTTCATATTTCAACTTACTTCATTTTTCATTTGAGTGTCATCATCAAAAAGGGGGAGAGTGATGGAAATTGAATTCCACCCCAAGTGATTTTGATGATGAGCACACCAAATGAAGCTTAGTGTACTAACTACACTACAATTAAGTGTACAGGATGTGCGACAAATGAAAAGCTTTATACATACTCAAAGAAGCGCAATCTACGCTCAAAGACAAGGACGAACGTTGCTAAGATCAATGATGAAGCTCAAAGCTCAAATAGAACAAGAAGCTCAAGTGAAGCTCACATCCACTCCATCAATTGATCAAGCCTCCGAAGACGTGTCCTAGTCCATAGTGAGTGTGTTGTGTCTTTCTTAGGGTATTGTTAAAGCCAAATCGTATAGACAATCACACACACACACACAAATGATTTCAAAAACGTTTTGAATATCTTTTAAATCATCTTCAAAAAGATATTGAGAGCTTTCTCTAGATGTTTTGTAATTCTGTAGTGAAACTCCACTACACCCTGGAGTTAGCTACTTGTTTGACTAGTTGTGTCGCAGGAAAAACTCCTCTGGGAGTCGACTACCAAAGGTAGGGAGTCGACTACCAGCTGAGAATCAAGATTTCCTGAAACACACTGGGAGTCGACTACCACTCCTAGGGAGTCGACAACCAGCTGTCGAAGTTTGACGTTTGACTTGATTTTTGAAATATCTTTGAGTGATTTTCTCTCATGATTTTCGGGACAAAAGTCAATGCAGTTTGAATTTCGAATTCTCAGATTTCTCCTATAAATAGAGGATCATTTTCATTTGAGAAACATAACATCTATAGAATTCAAATTCTCTCGTGTAAAAACGCTCTAACGTTCTAAAGCTCTCATTCTCTCTTTAGCCAATCTGTTTTACTCTTGATCTTCCAATTTTGTTATTATTTTCTGAAGATTATAATCTCATTTTATTTGGCTAACTGTTTTCCAAATCCGTATTATTTGTTCTTGAATTTTTTATTTAAAGGATTTTTGAAAAACATTAGATCTAGATCACAAAGACTTCATTCGTATCTTTGTGTGATCTAGAATCTTATTCTATCACGCCACTACACGTAATTTTGTCTATTACTATTTGGCTATAGAATCTGGGTGTTAAACCAATCTCCACCAATTTATTGTGGTGAATTGGATATCGATTTTATTGTGTTGTTGTTGGAACCCTAGACAAGTCTAGGTGTTGCGGTTGGAAATCTTGATCAAGACTAGGTTGTTGGAAATCTTAACAAGTGAATTTAGGTGCTTGTATTTGCCAAGGCAATAGTGGAAATCTCGTACCGGATTGGTCGGGGACTGGACGTACCCAAAAGTTGTGGGGAACCAGGATAAAAATCCTTGTGTCTGCGTTTGCTATTTCTGTGTTTGTTTATCTTTACGAGCATTTCTTATTTAACTTGCAATTACTCTTTGTTTAATATCATTGTAACTCTTCTATAATATATTGCTAATGATCAGCTTTGTATTTACACTTCTGTGCAAATTTTCATATATCTTCATTAAGTGATTAACTATCTGAACCGTGCTTAAATTCCATCTGGGAGTATACTACTGTTCATAAGGAGTGGACTACCAGAAGTATTGCATCTCTGATTTGATTTGAAGATTCATTGAGTTGATTAAGAACCAAGCGTAGATCACTCTACTTGGTTTCTTAGGCAACATTAGAAGGATTCGTTTTATGTTGATTTGTAAAGAACGAAAAAAATTTATATCCATACAACACTATTCAACCCCCCTTCTAGTGTTGTTTGCCATCCACATGATCCAACAGTTAGGTGCTTGTATTTGCAAGGCAGATAGTGGAAATCTCGTACCGGATTGGTTGGGGACTGGACGTACCCAAGGTTGTGGGGAACCAAGATAAAAATCCTTGTGTCCGCGTTTGCTTATCTGTATTTGATTATTTATTTCTGCAAGCAATTCTTATTTGACTTGTTATTATAATTTTTTAATCATTTGTTTGTTGAATATTATCTTTGTAATTCATTTATAATATACTGCAAAGATCAGTTTTCGTATCTGTACTTCTGTGCAAATTTTTTCATTAAGTATTTGACTAACTGAGCTGTGCTTAATTTCCCTCTGGGAGTTAACTACCAGAAGACTTTTATCTCTGATTTAATTTGAAGATTTATTGGGTTGATTAAAAACCAAGCTTAGATCACTCTACTTGGTTTCTTAGGCAACATTAGAAGGCTTTGATTTGTGTTAATTTATTAAGATCGAAAAAGTTTATTTTATACAACACTATTCAACCCCCCTTCTAATGTTATTTGCCATCCACAGGATCCAACACTGGGTATCAGAGCGAGGCTATAAAGGTGATGGCGTCAACATCATTCCATTCTGAAGGACTCAATACCATGCGACCATAGTTGTTCAACGGAACGAACTACGCCGGCTGGATGATCCGAATGAAGACTCACCCGAAGTTGAATTTGGAAAGTGGTCAGCTGATGACAAGAAGAGAGCAAATCTTAATGCAAAAGCAATGAATGCACTATTTTGCGTCGTAACAGGAAATGAGTTCAATCAAGTCTCCCAATGCAAGACAGCACATCAAATATGGCACACTCTTCAAGTAAGTCACGAATGAACTGAAAAGGTAAAGGAATCCCGCATAAATGTTTTACATTCTAAATTCGAATCTTTTAAAATGAAAGAAGGAGATAGTATCACCAATGTGAATACTCGTTTTACTAACATTACGAATGAGCTCGCAGGATTAGGAAAGAAACTTTCCGAATACGAGCAGGTGATGAAAATACTGAGATCTCTCCGACCCGAATGGAAGGAAAAGACAACGGCCATTCGAGAAGCTCATGACGTAAAGGATCTTACCATCGAAGAACTAATGGGAAATCTCATGACGTATGAGATTGAACTTGAAGAAGATAAGAAGATTGAAGAAAAAACAAAGAAGAAGAATCTCGCTTTTAGAGCTCAAGAAGAAGACTCCGACTACACATACAAAGAAGACCATACTGCCTTCATCTCAAAGAACTTTAAAGAGTTCATCACAAGTAAGTATGGTAAACGCTCTTTTAGACCCACTAATGGTATTATTTGTTTTGGTTGTAATAAACTAATACACATTAAAAGAGACTGTCTGTTGGAAAGAAACAATCGTGATTCCAGAGATCGTGGGAAGAACCGGGATAGCAATGAAAAGAGAAACAATGGAAGAAACAAATTCCGACGACCAAAGAAGGAAGATTACGCAACCTTCGACCAGAGTGACGATTCCTCGTCCGATGAATCCTCAGCAGACGACAATGATGAAAGAAGAGAAACAGCACACATGTTCTTCATGGCTTCCACATCTTCTAAGGTAAGTTCGCATCATGATTCATCTAGTGATAATGATTCGTCATCAAGGATGATGAAGACATGGAATATAGAGGAGCATATAAAGAGCTATGCAAAATACATGAAAAGCTCATAAAAGAACATAAAAGAACACTTAGAAATATTAAAAAGGATGTTAAAGAAAAGGAAGAAGTCATTAAAGAAAATAGTCTTCTTAAAGAAAAGAATGATTCTTTGCAAAAAGACATTCTTTCCGTAGATGAAAAGGTTGAAAGATTGAATAATCTTTTCGTATCTGTCAAAGACAAATATGACGCTACGATAAAAATTATTGAAAATTTCAACAACTGAAAAGAGAAGCTAGATAGTTTAATAAATAACCAAAAAGCCTCATCTAGCAAAACCGGACTTGGATATGATTCACATCATACCAAGAAACGGGTTAAGCATACTAGGATGCATCACTCTAACAAAAATTTTCTGAGCATCTGGATACCAAAGAACCTGTCCGATTAAAGAAAGAAAAGGTACGCTACAAACTTTGTTCAGTAAGTTCATTTAAGCAAAAACTATAAATATATTTTTCATGAAGGAACTAAACCATACCGGGTTTGGTTTCCTAGAGACTAACTCTCTGGACTCAAAAGCAAAGAGTACCATAAACGTCTATCTTTCAGGTACTCTAAGGAAACGAAGAGGGGAAACAAAATCCAAAGCTTGATAACTGTATCGGCATCAAAAGTTTTTTTTGCAAAAATATATGCTTAAACATGTTTAAATGATTTAATATTTTTTGATCATAAATGTTTGCATTATATTCATAAACCATCTTTTGTTCAGAAATGCACTCAGTCTTGGATCAAAACCCCTCGGGATGAGAAAACGACTCAGCCCAGTAGGGAGTCGACTACCTACATGAGGGAGTCGACTACCAGCGGCTGTGCGGATTTCTGGGTTTGATTTTTTTTTTCTAACTTCTATTGGGTTCCATTGAGTTAATGGGTTTGCATCCAAAGGCAACTTAAAACCAATAAGCCAAAATTGATCTCAACCACTCATCTATTGATCCAATGGCCTCTATTCTTCACCTCCTTTCACCTCTTGGTTAAATCTCTCCCATGGTAAAACCCTAGGGTAGCCGACTACCCCATTTCTCTCTTTCTCCTGAAAAACTTCCCTTGGCACTTGGAACTCTCTTGATCATCTACCTCCTCTCATCATTTGGGTTCATCAGTCTCTCAAGATTACTCTAGGTAAAATCTCTCCTCTACTTCATTTTTTATATATCCTTGCATATCTAGTTTTGTAATTAATTTTTACTCTATCTAGATGCCTATCAAGAGAATGGTTTCTAAAAAGAGGAAAGTCTCAAGTGAATCGATCTCTGAAAAAGAAACCATCTTGCCCTACCTATTTAGGAGTACTATGAACACTTTGTCAAAGTTTCCAAGAAACCTATTCTTCATGAGAGATTTATGAAACTTGATCATGTAGAAAACTATGGCATCGACAGCATTCTAGAATTTCAAAACTTGGCTAACCTATTTTCTGCTGAAAACATTTATCTCTGCTATCCCAGACTTGTGCATCTCTTTTATGCCAATATGGATTATAACCTTGCCAAAAGCCGATTTGTCACCAAAGTACTTGACATTAAACTTGCCATAACCGTAAAATCTCTAGGCGAAGCCCTAGGTATCCCGTACACTGGCTACTGGATAATATAGAGATAACTGATGAAAGTATTTTAGAGAGAATGTAATTGACGGGAAAGTATTTCCAAACTAAACTTCCTTGTAGCGATCTTCGCTATCCGGGGAGAATCCTTGCAAATTTATTGTCTTACAACATAACTCAAAAATCCGGTAGTCACTCTGTACTATCTGAGAAACAGGCCAAGTGTATCTGCAATGCTAGGGAATATTCATGTCAATTGGGCCAAAGTCATTATGGACTCCATCCTTGCTTCAGCTTCTTCAGACAGACCCTCATCCACTCTAGCACATGGACATTACCTCACCATCCTGTTTATTAGTTATAATGTGTCTTTGGATAATGAAACCACAATTCTGGATCCGGCACGCATATTTGATGTTCATGCTCTCGGGAGAATGAACCTTCATAGAGACCTTGATCAGAACATCCCCGAAGAGAAGCTTGCTGCTGAAGGGGGATCGTCATCCTCCAGGAGAGGTAAGAAAGTTATTATTTCAGATTCTGATGAAGAATGAGAAGAAGAAGAAAAGGAAGCGAAGAAGAAGGAGAAGACGATGAGCCACCGGCTTACATCATTGAACTTCAAGAAATGCTCTTGAAGAAAATTGGAAAGCTGAAGATATCCCAAGAAAGAGGTTTTGAAAACCTCAACAAGAAAGTGGATGATCTAAAGAAATTCGTGGCAAAGAGCAAAAAAATGACGGAAGAGACGCTCGGCATGATCCTTGATTAAATCAAGAAATTAAAGAAGAACGGCGGTCATCCTTGATTTCACAAACAATGGGTTTTAAAACAATGATTTCAAAACTTCTGGTCTGTAATAACTATATTTGTTGTGATGCTCGCTACTCTTTTACTACTATGCTTATGGATGAACTTATCTATCATGTTAAAACTTTGGTTGATCATATGCTAACATTTTTTTGCAGGAATAGTAATTGAATTCCCCTCTGAATTTTTTTTTAACTTGAATGATTCATGTGTTGAATGATATGTCATTAATTGTTTTTGTTGATGACAAGGGGAGAAAGATTTGAAATGCAAAAATGAATATACTATATGAATGTATTGTTTTGCTAACGGCTTCGATGCAGGGGGAGAACTGCATCAAAGCAGGGGAGTAAGTTTATTTTTTTCATGTCATATTAGTATGTCAACTTACTTTATTTTTCATTTGGGTGTCATCATCAAAAAGGGGGAGAGTGATAGAAATTGAATTCCACCCCAAGTGATTTGATGATGAGCACACCAAATGAAGCTTAATGTACTAACTACACTACAACTAAGTGTGCAAGGTTGTGCGACAAATGAAAGGCTTTATGCATACTCCAGAGAAGCGCAATCTACGTTCAAAGACAAGGACGAATGTCACTAGATCAATGATGAAGCTCAAAGCTCAAATGAAACAGAAGCTCAAGAGAAGCTCATATCTACATCATCATCAGTTGATCAAGCTTCCAAAGACGTGTCCTAGTCTATAGTGAGTGTGTTGTGTCTTTCTTATGGTTATGTTAAAGCCAAACGTATAGACAACACACACACACATGATTTCAAACTTAAACATATTAAAATATCTTTTAAAATCACTTTCAAAGTTATTGAGAGCTTTTGCTAGTCGATTTACGTTTTCGTAGTAAAACTCCATTACACCCTGGAGCTAACACATGTTTTACTAGCCGTGTCTCAGAAAAAACTCCTCTGGGAGTCGACTACCAAGGAGTGGGAGTAGACTACCAGCTGAGAATTAATTTCTCCTGAAACACACTGGGAGTCGAGTACCAATTCCAGGGAGTCGACTACCAGCTATCAAAATCCGACGTTTTGACTTGACTTTTGACATATCTCTAATTTATTATTCCCATTATTTTCGGGACAAAAGTCAAAAGAATTTGAATTTTGAATTCTCAATTCTCACCTATAAATAGAGGACTATTTCTTTGAGAAAATACAACTCTTGAAATCAAAATTCTCTTGTGCAAAACGTTCTCGAATTCTCAGCTCTCATCCTCTCTTAGCTAAATCTGTTTTTATTCTTGATCTTGTAATTTCTTTGAGATATTAATTTCTGAAGATCGAATTTTTATTTGGCTATTTGTTTTCAAAATCCATATTACTTATTCTCTGATTTTATTTAAAAGGACTTTGAAAAACACTTGATTTAGATCACAAAGACTTCATTCGTATCTTTGTGTGATCTAAAATCTATCAAGCCATTAATGCATGTAATTGTTTATTACTATTAGCTATAGAATTTAGGGTGTAAATCCAATCTCCACCAAACAATTGTGGTGAGTTGGATATCGTTTTTCTCTTTGTGTTTTACCCTTTGTTGCAAAGGTGTTGTTGTTGGAAACCCTAGACAAGTCTAGGTGTTGCGGTTGGAAATCCCGGTCAAGACTAGGTTGTTGGAAATCATAACGAGTGAAGTTAGGTCCTTGTATTTGCTAAGGCAGATAGTGAAAATCTCGTACCGGATTGGTCGGGGACTGGACGCACCCAAGGTTGTGGGGAACCAGGATAAAAATCCATGTGTCTGCGTTTGCTTATCTGTGTTTGATTATTTATCTTTGCAAGCAATTCTCATTTGACTTGTTATTATAATTCTTGAATCATTTGTTTGTTGAATATTATCTTTGTAATTCATTTATAATATACTGCAAAGATCAGTTTTCGTATCTGTACTTCTGTGCAAATTTTTTCATTAAGTATTTGACTAACTGAGCTGTGCTTAATTTCCCTCTATGAGTCGACTACTGTTCATAGGGAGTCGATTACCAGAAGACTTTTATCTCTGATTTGATTTGAAGATTTATTGGGTTGATTAAGAACCAAGCGTAGATCACTCTACCTGGTTTCTTAGGCAACATTAGAAGGCTTTGATTTGTGTTAATTTATTAAGATCGAAAAATTTTATTTTATACAACACTATTCAACCCCCTTCTAGTGTTGTTTGCCATCCACAGGATCCAATACAATGGTCACTCGGCCGAGTGGCAAGGCCACTCAAAGCTTTTCAAGTGCTGAAAGTGTCTGATTCACTCGGTCGAGTGACAAAGTCACTCGGCCGAGTGACAAAGTCACTCGGCCGAGTGGCATATAAATGATAAAGAGGGGTTTTTTGAATCTTCCCTGATCAGTACCCTGCTTGGCCGAGCAGGGCCTTCACTCGGCCGAGTGAATATTTCACTCGGCCGAGTGGGCTGCTATTTTCAGCTCCAACTCTCTGTTTTTCTCCACTCTCTGATTTTCTTCTCCCTGTCAGTTTCTTCCTTCTCCTGACGCCTAAGCGCATCCCTGGAGCACTCTCCTTTGCCATGGTTGTCCTACATTCATATGGTTTCCTATTCTCCATCTCATGCAATGGAAAATATTGCCCGTTGTCAGGTTTTTCTTCGACACTTGACTCTAAACACTAATAAATATCTAAAACAAAAATAAAAGGAAAAATTCAACTAAAAATAAGATAGAACCGTCGGGTTGCCTCCTGACAAGCACTCGTTTAAGGTCTTGAGCTCGACCCCTTAAGATACGCGTTTAAAGCTCGAAGTTTGGCGCATGTGAGATGCGCGTGTCAAACTTGCAGGGAAGGCCGCTTGGGTTTAGTTGTTGGTTCTCATCGGCGTTCCTTGGCTCCCCTTCATCATGGGTGGTAGTTGGGGGTGAGTCCCATAAGCTTGAGCTTTTGACATCTTTTTTCTTGGCCGGTGGTGAAGATTTGTTGTCCGGTGGAGCTTTCTTCTTATGTTTAGCCATGGAGATATTACATAGCTCTCTAATCTCGACGACATCAGCGTTGTCTTTCTCCTCATTCGTAAGAGGGTCCGGCGGGTCTTCCATCATCTCGCCATCTTTGGTGAGTTTGCCCCCTTCGAGGCCGTCATCGTGCTTGGCTCCGATGGAAAATGGCATGGCGTCGTCAATCACCTCGTCGAGGAGGTCCACTAGTCCACGTCCTCTGGCCAAGGCATGTGCTTCATCGCCTTTGGAATGTGGAGTTCAACTTCAATATTTCCTACGTTCAAGGACAATGTTCCTTCCCTCACATCCACAATCACTCCGGCGGTGGCCAAGAAAGGGCGTCCAAGAATCAGCGACGTATCACCTTCCTCCTTAATATCCATCACCACGAAGTCGCACGGCAAGCAAAGTCCGCCCGGTACTTGTAGTGTATGTTTTCTGCAATCCCCACCGGCCTAGTGATTCGCCCATCGACGAGTTGTATTTTCATGTCTGTCGCCTTTAAGTCGGTCCCCGTATTCAATTTCTTAAACATCGTGAGGGGCATGAGGCTCACGCTTGCTCCTAAATCTACCAAAGCTTTCTGAAGTGGGACTCCTCCAAGCGTGCAAGGATTTCAAAAATTACCGGGATCTTTGAACTTGGTCGGTGCTTTCTCCTTCCTAGTAAACCATGTACCTTGCTCGGCGAGCATGATCCTTTCTTTTTGCTTCTTTCCCACAATCAAATCTTTTAAAAACTTAGAATAGGACAGGATTTTGATGATGGCATCCAAGAATGGAATATTCAAGCTCACACCTTGCAAATACTCCAGAAATTTGACGAGCCTTTTCTCAATCCTTGCCTTCACCAACCGTTGTGGGAATGGTACATATGGCATATAAGTGCGCTCCTCTTGTGGCTTATCTACTTCAGATTTTTTACCGTCATTTGTTGCCTTTGGGCCCTCCTCTTCATTGACCGGTTCCTTGTCAACCGAAATTTCTTCCCCGGCTCCTTAGTTTGAATCATGGCGGGGATAGTGTCCTTTTCGCCTCTCGTAGTTATCGCCACAACCGCATTGATGTGGCCGGTATTGCTCCGTGGGTTTTGTTCCGGTTGAGCCGGCAATTGTTGATTGTTCTAATTGAGCAATGCTAGTTGCTCCGATAATTGTGCCACGACGGTGTTGAGGGAGTCTTGTTGGGCCGTCAATTTGCATTGATCTTCTTTTTTTCGACCATGAACTCTTCAACCCTTGCTTCATGATCCGACCTTGGTGGTGCTTACGATGGATTGGGGGCCCTGCATCCTTGATTGTACCCTGGGGTTCTATAGGGCCCTGCTTGTTGCCTCGGTGGGTAATTTTGTTGGTGGGGTGCTCTTTGTTGATATTGCGGTTGTTGTGGAGCCGGAATTGTGGTTGTTGCGGCGGTGGATTCAAGGCTCCATCATTGTTGGCATATGAAAATCCGGGGTAACCCCTTGTAGTCGGGTTCACCCAATAACCGGTACTACCTGCAACATATTGAGCTTGCTCTATGGCTCCGTCTCCTTGCTTCCCTCCAACACGCATAACATGGGCTTGATCTTGCCAGTCGCTCATGCTTCCTCCCGGTGTAGAAATGGTGGGGGCTCCATGTGGTTCACTAACCAATTTTTCTAGTCTCTCCACGACGTTATGAAGATAGTCAAACTTTGAAGAGAGCTCCGCCACGGCCTTTGCCTAATAAATACTTGCCGGCTTCAAGGATGACGAAGAATGTTCCCTTTCGTCGGCCCACTGTTGATTATTCGAGGCCATCTCCTCAAGTAGAGCCGTAGCGTCATCCGGTGTCTTTGACAAAATAGCTCTGTTGGCGGTTGCATCAATTATTTGCTTTGTGCGCGGTTGCAATCCATTATAAAAGCTATGCACAAGCTCCCATTGCTCAATACTATGATGGAGGCATTGATGTTGGAGATCCTTGAAATGCTCTCATGCCTCGTATAGAGTTTCTTGAGGGCCTTGCTTGAAGGACATGAGTGCGCTTCGTATCTTGATAGTTTTAGATGGCGGGTAAAACTTATTGACAAATTCGCTTGCCAGCTTATCCCAAGTAGTGAAGATCCCCTCGGCTTGCGTCCTCAACCAATACAATACCTTGTCTCAAAGAGTAAACGGGAAGAGCCGCAGGCGAATAGCATCAATCGACATGCCATGCATCTGGAAAGTGGAGCATTTGGCCAATAACGATTGCAAATGGTAGTGAGGGTTTTCTTGTGAGTTCCCATGAAATGGGTCTTGTTGCATCAACACTACAAGTCCTGTCTTCAGCTCAAAGTTCTTATCGGCCGCCAACTCCTGCATGACTATAGAAGAGATGGTAGACATGGTCTTGGTCTGTAGCCTATCTGGGATGGAGACAAGCCTAGCCATGCACTGCTAGCTCCTCTGGTGTTTTCGGTGCGGCCATATGATCTTCCTCTATAGCAAATCTCCTCTCAGCTCTAAGCCTCCTTGCCATACGCTCGATCTCAGGATCAAATAATATATCTTCTTGGTGTGTCTTTGATCTCGTGTACATGCACAGAAAAAAAGTGTCTAGATAGAATTGTTAGCACAATAGAGGAATAAAAGAGTGAAAATAAAAATAAAAAGAAATAGCTTAAGTAAAGAAAATAAAATATCGTCGCCTCCCCGGCAACGGCGCCAAAAACTTGATCGCGCCCGGATATACACCCGGAAAACGACTGTAGCTTTACCACAAGCGCACGGTAAAGTGACGAGCGGGTATCGAACACAGGGAGGACAAATGACAGTACTCTATCTTGATCACCTAGCTATAGATGGTAAAATGGAATGGTTTGGATAATAATGTCACTGTCGTTCAAATAACAAATTGAATTCTACAAAATAAAAGCGTCTAGGGCTAGGGAATTCTCACTACGGATCGTCACGTATTCTTGTGGATCATGGATCTCAATGTTGCAAGGCTTGAATTAAGGTGAACTAGTCGTAATTGAATATAGAACCAAGCTCACGCTCTCGTGCTATTGCCGGTATATAGCAACCTAGATTAGGGCCCACTCTCGTGCAAACCCTAACCTAAGCCACTAGCATGAAGATCGACATCATCATCCAATCGCACCTCGAGCCCACTCTCGTGTAAACTTGATCGCGCCCAGATATACACCCAGAAAACGACTGTAGTCTTACCGCAAGCGCACGGCATAGTGGCGAGCGGGTATCGAACACAGGGAGGACAATTGACAGTACTCTATTTTGATCACCTAGCTATCAATGGAATAATAGGATGGTTTTGATAATAGTGTCACAATCATTCAAATAGCTAATAAAACTCAATATAATAAAGCGTCTAAGGATAGGAAATCCCCGCTACGGACCGTCACTTATCCTTGTGAATCATGAATCTCAATATTGCAAAGCTTGAATGTAGGTGAACTAGTCTCAACTTAATGTAGAACCAAGCTCACGCTCTCGCGCTATTGCCGGTCTATAGAAACCTAGATTAGGGCCCAGTCGTGCAAACCCTAACCTAAACCACTAGCGTGAAGATCGACATCATCATCCAATCGCATCTCGAGCCCACTCTCGTGCAAACTCGAGCTATGATCTAGGTTATGATAGTTCGTATTCGTCCAATCTCTTGCAAAAGAATATTAGTATAGATTTGTAATAAAAATCCTAGCTTTGGTCCAATCTCTTGCAAACCAAATCTATAGAATCTCAATTATAAACCTAAAACGAATATCTAAGCCTTCCCATCAATTGAGATCCAATCTCTTGCAAATCCCAATCGATGGAAATTCCTAGCTATTCATAATAAATCAATCACAACCTAACCTTTTATTAATCTTAGAGCAACTATTCAATTCATTCATCACAATTCAAAGATCGGGTCCATAGGGTTCATCCACATGCCCTAGAACGACGAAACTACTCACAATTCATCATAGAAATCTCAAAAATAAAGTGATAGATCAAAGCACAATTCATTGTAGAAAGAAAGCAATCCATAAAAATAAGAGTTTTAGCAAGAAAGGACAAACCAAATTGCGCTTCTATGATCTCCAGCTAAGATTTACAAAAGGAATAGCCGTCAAAAAATAAATCAAGTCTCCTCTAAAATTAGGGATAAAACTAGGTTTAAATACAAGCCAAAATCGTCCAAAAAATCTTGACAGAATTGCCCCTGCGCAGCCCAGAAAACCTAATTTGCGTAGCAGTCGGACTGCGTCACTCGACCGAGTGACATTGTCACTCGGCCGAGACAGACCCAATAATAAAACAGAGAATCTGGAAAAATTGGGGGTCTGTCGCTCTGTCTGACTCGGGCGAGTGGGCTTCTTCACTCGGTCGAGTGAGCAATCGTGCTCGGCCGAGTGGGCTTCTTCAAATTTCCAGTAAGTTGGTCACTTCTCGGAAGAAAATCCCTGTACCACTCAGGCGAGTGGTCTTCTCCATTCGGCCGAGTGGACTTTCTTGCTTGGCCGAGTGAACTTTGAAAATTCAGCAGTACATATCTGTTTCACTCGGCCAAACGCAGCCCGTCACTCGGCCGAGTGAACTATCTGTTCGATCGAGTGAGCTGTTTCTGGGCTTTTTTCTTCTCCTCCTCGCCTCCTCATCGATTCTATCGAATTTCTTCCTCTTTCGCTCATCCTCTAGCGCTGCTAACTTCTCAAATAAGCTGTGGACGACGCTCCGATATGCGTGAAAGTCCCTTGATCTCTTTGTCGCTCCAGATCGCTCCATATCCCCTAAAATACGACAAAAACAAGAAATAGTGAAAAGCAACGCGATATCGTCGAATAATCGTGGAAAACGCAATATGGACGATCGAAATGATATGAAAACATGCAGAAAAAAGGTGTAAAATAAGGAGCGATCAAAATCCCCCCAAGCTTACCTCTTACTCGTCCTCGAGGAAGATGAGTAAAAAGCGAACCCGGCGGATAAAAATAAGGAAAAAGGAAAAAGAAGATAGAAAAGAAAACGAAGAGGAAGGTGCTAGATCATTTTCTCAGGACGTGGATTTGCTCACTCAAATAGCGCACAACGAATAAAAACATGCCAAAGATTTTTATCTCGATATCATGATTATATAAGGATGCATTCGAAATAGAAACTCGAGAATATCAGAACAATATGAAACTTGAAATCATTCTAGAATTAGCATCGTCTGAAGCATCTAAAGTAATATACATAATCATAGACCACACACTTTTCAATTGATCGCTTTCTATTTGGAGTATAAGAGGTATCACACAATATGAAGCAATAAGAATAGAAAGGAGTGGTTTTCATGAAATGCATGCCAAATCTCAATTCCTGGGTTTCGTTGTACTTCTAGTAATCTCATTGAGTATAGAAAATTACCTAGCTTAGGTTGTCATGCACAGACAAGTAGTCACTCTCTCACACATCATTGGATCCCCTCCCTCAAGCTTATCCATAAGCATGGTGGCATCAGATAAAACAATAAGACTTTTCCCATTTTTGAAGCTCCAAAAAAAAATAAAACAAAAAATAGAAGAGGGAAGAAAGAAAGAAATGAGATGGGATCATGTATGAACTTCTTTTCTGAATCTCTTTCTTCTCCTTTTTTGTGTTTTTTTGTAATCACACATATACACAAGGTTCCCAAATCAAAAGATAAAGAGATATGCTTGTATTATTATTAATTTTTTTTCCTTTTGATTTTGGGGTGTTGGAGCATGGACTTTTATAGCAAGGGGGATATGCCAATATAGGATTCGCTAAAGGGAGATTTACCAATGATTTTAGGTATAGAAATGATGTTCAAGATATGTGGAGAAAGAAAAATATGTAACGCTCAGTTCACTCTTTAGAATGTGCACGACAACTTTCAGCAGAGTAATGTAATCTATTCAATTTGATTTCAGAAAGTAAACTAATCGAGTCATATCAAAATAGCATACATTTAATCAACCTGAAAGTGAAGCGTACAATTTTCATGCAATAAGAAGTGATATCAGACAACAAAGCAGTACTCCAAATATAGGCACTCAATGCGTGAAGCTGGTGTGTTTTCTATGAAAAGTATACCATATAAATCATCAGACTCAGCTAATAGTAGAGTTTCATTCACATTCATATAATGGAAGTGCAGGTTACTATTTCGAATGCACAGCAAAGCATAGCATATGATATCTGAAATAAAAACGATGGCATGACAAGATAATATGCATATAGAGATAAGCTAATACCACATCGTCGTCATCACAGAAAATTCATCTCTAGCAAAAAGGGTAAAAGAAATAAAGAAAAAGGAAAAATAAGAATTACTATACATATGCAGCACACATAAAAAGTAAGAAAATATGATGCATGTGAAAAAAATGAAAAAGTGGGTGAAAATAAGTGTGAAGTAAAGAAAGGTGGAAAAAATAGAAATAAAAATGACGAAAATGAAAATTGCGTGAGACACTCACTCCTCCAAGCTAAACGGCACAGTGTCCTCAATGTGCAAAGTGTGGCACGCCGAGAGAAATGATATGGGCGGGGTGGGTGAGGATGCATGTATGATGAAAATAAGATAGAATGAGATGGATATGCAAGTGATGCATGCAGAGATCAAGATGGTGCAATATAAGTGTCCCCAAAAATACCTCCTCTCTCTCAAAATGATATAGACAAATATGAGCAAAATGTGACCAAAATGTGTGTGGAGGAGGGGTGCAAAATTAGCAGACAAAATGATAGCATAGCAGCAGCAAAGTATGAGAGGCATTCAGGGTGTGCCTAAGTGGGTGGTGGAGCACCAGCACCGTCTTGTGGGGGGGTGGTGGTGGCAGTGGCGGCTGCTGGGTGGTGGTACGGGTGGTGGCAGGTGGTGGTTGTGACAGTCGCATAATAATCTGGTTCAGGCTAGCCTGAATACCAGGAAGTAATGCGACACGAGATTGTACAGCACCAACGGTAGCGGAGAGAGCCCAGAAATCTCATCTAGCCCACTAACGGCCCCCTCTAGAGCATGCAGGTGCTGAATTAGGGTGTCGGGGGCGGTGGGGCAGAGGGTCGAACAGGTGAGGAAGGGGCTGCCTCGCACGGCTACCGTAAACAACTGGTGCAACTACAGGGTGGGGCTATGGTGCTATGCTCACAAAAATATACTCAGCCTCTGTGAGAGGCTGAGACACAGGAAAGGTCGAGGAAGAAGGAGCAGCAGCAGAAGCTGAAACGGTGACAGAGGGCGAGGAGGTCTGGGAGGTCGGTGACACAAAAATGGGGACAGACGTCACGACACTCTCGGTGAAGACAGTTGCAGTTCAGGGTGTCAATTAGGCCTGGGGCTCGCCGGCCCGCCGGTCAGGTCCGGGTCCGGGACCCCAAACCCAGGCCGGGCTGCGGCCCGGGCCCGGCCCCAGGGCCGGGCTGGGGCGCGCCCCTGGCCCGGCCAGGGCAAAAGCCCGGGCCCGGGCCAGCTGCATTTATGCAGCATTTGCCTGTTGCCAAACGGGCAAAAATTTGCCCGTTTGGCAACGGTTGCCTTTTTTTTAATTTTTTTAACATACAAAAATCTCTATAAAACCCCCCTCCCCCTTATTTCTACACTCACAAAATCTATACACTCCTCTCTACCCTCACAAAATCTCTAAACTCTGATTCTCTAAACTCCTCTCTACCCGGTGTTCAACTCTCACGACTACCGTCTACCTCCGTCGACCGTCTCTACAATCGTCAATCTCGCTACTATCGTCAACAGTATAGCTACTCCAATTTGCTACTCCAATTCGCTACGTCCGGTCTCTCGCTAATACCGTGCAAGCTTCCCTCGACGGTCGCTAGCTACTACCGGGCTCTACAACTCCGGGCATACTCAAACATGTTTCTGTAGTATAAATTTTAGATTAGCATAATGGCAGGACCGTCTAGGAAGATAAATATGAATTTTAATATAGATAATGATACTAATACTGCCGATTATGAATATTATGCTGATGTACTACGTGGTAACTATGCGGCTGGTTATAATCCCGATATAGCAAATATTGAAACACAAGAACCTGATAACTATGGGGCTAGTAATAATCCTAGCCCTGTCATGCCACCACCTGCACATTCACCTTTCTCGCATGCTGCTCACACGTACACAAGTTCACCGGCACAAACATCAACACCTGCTTCACATATGCCTGCACCTACTACACAAACCCAAAAGAAAGGACCAAAGTTTGGTGTTTGGGATCACTTTACACGTGAAATGGTAAAAGATAGTAATGGCATCGAACAAATTCGTGCCTTTTGTAAGATATGTAGAACTAGTTTTGCTGCCGCACATACCGCCGGCATTTCACATCTGCTAAGACACATGAAATCGCATGTTAAAAAAGATGCTAGACAAGCAACATTAAATTTATCTTCATCATCTTCATCTCTTACTCCTTTCTCATATTCTGTTGAAAATATGAGAAAAGAGATGGCGAGATTTGTGTTATGCAAAGAACTACCTCTAAATTACGCTGAAAGCCCAGAATTAGAACGATTACAGCAAAATGCATTTAACCCTGTTTTTAGAAAATTATCTAGGAACACCCTTAGAAAAGATTGTATGACTATTTTTCATGAAGGACAGGCAAATTTGCATCAGATTTTTCTTAATTTAGAATGTAGGATTTCATTAACTTCTGACATATGGACTACAAAATGGGGTGCATCATACATGTGTCTTACGGCCCTTTTTACAGATCATGATTATATCATTCAGAAAAGAATTATTGGTTTTAAGGTGTTAGAGCATGCACACAAGGTGTTGGATCTTGCCAAAACAGAGTTAGGATCGATAAATGAAGTCGAGACTTACGCTTGCGTATGCGGTACGGTAGTCTACGAACTTCGCCTTCGGATTCGTCACGACGGATCGAGTCTTCTCACGAACGGAGTAAGGCTACTAAATCCACAATCTAAATCTCTACTTTTAGATTAAGAACTTGGATAAAGGGAGAGGAAGTATTTCGGCAGAGCTTCGCTAGAATGAAAATGCATGCAAGAATGCCATGCAAAAGTGTAAGGAAATGGCTAACCCTTGGGTCTTATTTATAGCCCCCAAGGTAGTTTTTTTAGGAGTAATTGTTCCTTTGGAACAATTTAACTAAGGTGTACCATCGTACATGGCATATTATAAGCTTAAGTTGTACCATATGCATGGTACAATATAAGCTTAAGATATTACCCCTTTATTAGCCATATGTCGCATGCACTTATGCACATATAATGCGACTTTCCCATCAATCTAGAGATCCTCTCCGCAAGGGAACATATTCCCTTTGCACACGACTTCGTGTACGCGACGTTCGAGGTCCGTATTCCCTCATACATCCCCTACAAGGGTGTACTAACGTCTTCCATATCCAACATCTCCCACTCACACTTGAGGGGATTGTAAGAGAACGTCTTTCTCTTAGTTCTTTCATCTATCATACCGAGAAATAGACCGTGCGACCGTCATGCACGTAGAGTCTGTTGTTGTGCACTTGTTAGAGATACACAACGACCTCGAAGGTGCAAAGTTGAGTAGTTCAACGCATGCTTTACCCTAGATTATTTCTTCACATTTCTTATACTTTATATTCAACAATTGAATCCCATCTGGATCATAATTGGCTGGCCAGCTTTGAATCATTAAAGTCCAAATGTGAATATGAAATCAATCTTCCTCTTCTTGCGAACCTTCTGATCTTGACTAGACTCGCTTTTCTAACGTGCCCCGCCGAGCCGAATTATCATAGCCCATAAGTAACACGCTAAGATAGCGATCATCTCGTCAAATATAAAGGAACCAATTGGAGTCCTTGAGGGTAAGAATTAAGGCCCATATGGCCTTTGAGTCTCACATAATAGCAAACACTATTGCTACTAACTCAGTGGTCGAAATGCATACGTGGTATGAACACGTATTACAACATCGCTCCTTTCCCAGGGAGTGTATGTCTCAATGATGTTGTAAGGATGATGATCAGGCACCACAATGTCTGACTTTGAGTCCCTTATTCTACTCAAATAGTCCTTTGGACTCACATCCCGCATTTGGACAGATAGGATTTCCAAAAAATCCTCTTAGATCTTTTGTAAGCATCCATATGGTGCAGATCTTTCATGCGACCATTTTGTTTAAGTCATGACTCTTAAATCATCCGTCTGATGATTTTGACTTCAAACAGGTCTCATCTCTATTCCATCCGTCTGATAGAATAAGGCGGTTGCTCATGTGAGAGAGCCAACCTCAATCTGTCCGACATACTAGAATTGAGCTAAGATTTCAAAAATATACACAAACATTTCTTAAGAAATTCATATGCAATGTTTGAAAAAGAACTTATTCTTTTATTAATTTTGATCATTTACAGACATGGGAATTTACATTGGTACAACTCAGCTCTTACGCAATCCTTGAGATGATAAGTGTTTGTAAAACACATCTCTGGGGATAGCCTTCGTAAGCGGATCCGCTATCATCTCATGCGTAGATATGTACCTTATGTCTACCTTCTTGGTCTTATCATAGTCTTTTGCAAATTTGTAGCGGATATCTATGTGTTTGGTCTTACAATGGAATTTCGGATCTTTGACATAGGCTCAGCACCTGAGTCATTTGCATTAATTAGCCTGTCTAAGAACTTCCTAAGCCAAACAGCCTCTTGGACTGCCATGCTAAATGCTACAAACTCGGCTTCCATGGTTGAAAGTGCGATGCAGGATTATTTCTTGCTACTCAAGGATATTGCACCAGATCCGAGTAGAAAAACATATCCTGAGGTCGATCGTCGCTCATCGAGATCACCCGCCCAATCAGCATCAGTGTAGCCTTCGAGCCTCAAGGCATCTCCTTGATAGCATAAAGCAAAGTCTGCAGTTCCTTTGAGATACCGCATTATCCTCTTAACCGCTTTCCAGTGTACTTGCCCTGGGTTGGATTGGTAACGACTTACCATTCCAACGGCAAAACAGATGTCCGGTCTTGTACACATCATAGCGTACATTAGACTACCAACTGCACTGGAATATGGAACTTTTTCCATAATCTCCTTCTCTTTTTGGTTCTTCGGACATGATTTCAGACATAAATTGTCGCACTTGCTTATTGGAGTATCAATGGACTTGCAGTCCTGCATATTAAAACGTTCTAGAACCTTCTTTATATAAGTCTCCTGTGAAAGAGAAAGAAGTTTCTTTGAACGATTCCTTGAAATCTTAACTCCAAGGATATATGCGGCTTCTCCCATGTCTTTCATCTCAAAAACTGATGAAAGCCAAGCCTTGATATCCATCACAAAGCCCTTGTCATTTCCGGCTATTAAAATGTCATCTACATATAGAGACATAATAACATACTTGTTCTTATTCCTCTTGATATATACACAGTTATCTTCATCAAGCATGGAAAATCCATTTGATAAGACAACCTCTTGAAATCGTATATACCATTGCCTCGAGGATTGTTTAAGACCATATATGGATTTAAGAAGTTTACAAACCTTATGTTCGTTTCCTTCTTTTACAAACCCTGTTGGTTGTTCCATATAGATCTCCTCGTCCAATTCTCCATTGAGAAAGGCAGTCTTTACATCCATTTGATGTAATTCGAGGTCTAAGCAAGCTACCATTGCCAGAATCAGGCGAATTGAGGTAAAACGAACAACAGGTGAGAAGGTCTCTTCGTAGTCTATCCCTTCCTGTTGCGTAAAACCTTTCGCGACAAGGCGGGCTTTATATCTGTCAATAGAGCCATCAGCCTTATGCTTGATCTTGAGAACCCATTTGTTCCCAATAGCTCTACGTCCTCTGGGTAAGTCAACTAAGTCCCAGACTTGGTTAACATTCATGGATTCTAACTCCTCTTGCATCGCTTCCATCCATTTGTCTTTAGCAGGGCAAGATACGGCCTGTTTGAAAGTAGCAGGCTCGTCATCTTCTTGTAGTAAAGTCATAAAGGTTTGCGGAAATTCATCCTCAAATCTTAGAGGAGCCAACCTTGTACGACTACTACATCGTATTTGAGATTCTTCAAGTCCTTGTTGACTTGAGTTTAGATCAATTCTAATATCACTCCCACTTGGAATGTCGTTAGAATTGCTCCCACTTGGATCATTATTCCCGTATGGAATATGATAATCGTCATTCGTATAATCCATTGGTGAAGGTTGAAACGTATTTTCGTTTTCACCAAGAATTCTCCCACTCGAATGAGGTAATCCTTCTTGATCATAAATCTCAAATAGAGATAAGTCCTGACTTATCTCTCCCTGTCTTGGAAACTCGTTTTCCAAGAAAGTGACATCCCTTGATTCAAACTCAATTAGCCCACCATTGTCTTCCTGACTAACAAAAACATAACCTTTGGAGTTTTCTGCGTATCGTATAAAGATACATTTCCTTCCCCTTGGCCCAAGTTTGCCATACTTATGGGAGGAAATATGTGCGTAGGATGCACAACCCCAAGGTTTTAAAATGTTTAAGTCAGGAGACCTTTGGTTCCACAACTCATAAGAAGTGGAGCTAACTGATTTCGAGGGTACACGGTTTAAAATGAAAGCGGCCGTCAATAATGCATCACCCCAAAAGGTGATTGGCAAGTTAGCTTGCGCCATCATTGAACTGACCATTTCCATTAAAGTCCTATTTCTCCTTTCTGCAACACCGTTTTGTTGAGGAGTATAAGGCATAGTTACCTGATGTACTATGCCTTTTTCATCACAAAGTTCCTTAAAACTTATTGATTGATATTCACCGCCCCTATCGGTTCGCAAGACCTTAATCTTGCGATCTAATTGGTTCTCCACTAAACTCATATAGTTTTTAAAGCAAGCCAAAGCTTCACTTTTATGGGATATCAAATAGATATGTCCGAATCGGGTGAAATCATCAATAAAAGTGATGAAATAGGACTTTCCGCGTCTTGTCTTGACATTCATCGGACCACATATGTCCGAATGGATAAGCTGTAATGGAACCTCGGCCCTTGTGTCGGTTCCAAACGGCTTGCGACAAGATTTCCCCACAAGGCAATGTTCGCAGGTCGACATTTCAACCTTTGAAACATTGGATAGAAGGCCACGTTTGGCAAGTCTATCCATACGCGTTGGTCCAATATGACCAAGCCTTGCGTGCCAACAAATCACATCAGACTCATAAGTCTTAGAATTTGCAATAAGGAAATTTTCATTACATGAGGAATCATACATTGTACTCATTACAATAAATCCTTTAAATACAAACCCAGTACCAATAAGAGTATTATTACAACTTAAGTCCACATTACAATCATGAAAAAACCAGTTATAGCCAAGACCCATTAATATGACCACAGAAATTATATTCCTTCGAATATCTGGAGCGAAGAGGACATCATGAAGTAGGAGAGTGCGGCCGTTGTCCAAGACTAGCTTGCAAGTCCCAACGCCTTTCACTTCAACACGTGTGTTGTTTCCTACATAGATCCACTTCGTTCCTTGGGGTATCCGGTGATACTCCACGAAGGACCGTCTGTCCCTTGCTATGTGGTCGGTGGCGCCTGAATCAATTATCTAAAATGGATTAGATTCCACAAGAAATATTGAACTAGAAACACATATGTAACTAGTATATTTACAAGTTACCTTGTCGCCTCCACTCGTACACAAACGAGCATAGTGACCGAGCTTGTTGCACTTGAAGCACTTGATCCTCTTCAAGTCTTTCTTCTTGTGCCATTTCTTGTGCCCACCCTTATGTTTGGGTTTCTTGGTAGACTTAGGTTGCTTATTACGTTCATTAGTGAACTTCGAACGATCTTTCCGTTTCTTTCCCCCGTGTGAGGATCTAGCAACCATGTGCACTTCTGCACTTGGCTTGGCAGCCGCAAGCCGCTCTTCCTCTAATTCGAGGTGCTTGGAAACGTCGATGAAGGTCTTGATGCTCTCATTGTGAGTGAGATGCATCTTCATTTGATCCCACCCATTTGGTAGGGAACGTATAACTGCTTGGATTTGTTGCTCATCAGTGAGCACATGACATGCGTCCTTTAACTCCGAGATAATGTTCGCCATATGTCGCAGATGTTTCCCCATGGAATGATCTGGACGTTTCTTATATGTATCGAACCTTATAGTTAAGGCGCGAAGTTTGGACACCGATGTGCCACCGAACTTCTCCTCTAGCTTGGACCATATGTCCATGGCTAGGTCATGTTCTCGAAAGATGCGCATTATGTCATCAGCCATACTGCTTAATAACGTAATGCGCGCTATCTTATTCTTCCGAGACCAAGCATCAAAAGCTTCCTTGTCTCGTCGATGTTGGGCCGTAGTGCCCAACTCGGGTTCAATCATAACGTTCTTTAGAGTTTCGAGCACTTCTTGCTCCTCTAGAACATATTGTATCTTGATGGACCAAAGGTTGTAATTATCGCCGTTGAGTTTTTCACCTCTGTTTAACTCAGCGACGATATTCTTTGAAGCGGAAGACATTTTACTTTTAAAATGCTGCAAAAGACACAAAACCGAAGGTTTGATCAAAACATTGCATAAAAATTCTTAAAATATAACTCCCACTTGAAATGATAATAGAATATCCCATTTGGATAGTTCTAAAAATTCAAATCCCACTTGGAATTATATTATATTTGATAAGTTACTTTCGAAAAATATTGAAGATGTTGTTCTAGAATCGAAAAGGTCTCTATGATTCCAATCACCATCTAGAACAACCTTCAATATTCCCCCATCACTTATCAAATAATCGTACTCTTATAGTACTTCGTAGCGAAAAATTACTTTTGAAAAACATATCTTTCAAAATGGAATTGGTGAGAGTTTGCGCAAAGAATTTTAGCGCAACAATTGCCAAGCCATGAGACCTGTTCTACACACCCATGGGTTAGATAAACATGGCCGGATCGTGGTAGGACTTGGAATTCTAAATTGCGCTATCCCGATTAAGGACGGGACATAACCTATTTGAAAAACATCTTTTTCAAAAAAAAAATTAAAATACATTGGCTAATCTCCGTAGAGTAGAGCACAACGTCATAAGTACATTGGTTAATCTCCGTAGAGTAGAGCACAATGACATGGCTAATCTCGCATGAAGTAGAGCACTATAGCTAATCTTCAAGGAGTAGAGCCCAAGGAAAAACTTCATTAAAATGTTAGCCCCGTATGGGCTAGTCGGCACTGTGGTTAGCCCCGTATGGGCTAATCGGCACATTCGAGTTTGACCAAGGCCTTTTGTCACCCCGTATGGGTCAGTCGGCAAGTTTGCGATCGACCAAGACCTTCTACCGGATTGGTCGACCAAAACAACAAAATTGGTCGACCAATTATTTGGTCGGTAACTTCTCCAGGCCAGGGCCTCTGCCCTGGTCGAGGCTTGGCCAAGGGCCGGCCAGGGCCTCTGCCCTGGCCGGCCAGGGGCCCTGGTCCCCTCGGCCAGGGCCTCTGCCCTGGTCCCCTCGGCCGGGGCCTCTGCCCTGGTCCCCTCGGCCGGGGCCTCTGCCCTGGCCGAGGCCGGCCGGGGCCTCTGCCCTGGCCGAGGCCGGCCGGGGCCTCTGCCCTGGCCGAGGCCGGCCGGGGCCTCTGCCCTGGCCGAGGCCGGCCGGGGCCGGCCAGGCCCTGGCCGAGGCCAGGGCGCCGACCCTGGCCTCTGCCAGGGCCGGCCGGCCGACCCCTGGCCTTGGCCGGGGCCGGCACAAGGCCAGGGGCCGGCCACTGCCGGCCTAGCCTTGGCCGGCCACTGCCGGCATGGCCATGGCCGGCCATGGCATGGCCATGGCCGGCCATGGCATGGCCATGGCCGGTCATAGCCAAGGCCATTTTTTCCTTGGCCGGCCATGGCCCTTTGGCCATGGCCAGCCTCCCCTTGTGTGGGGTGGCCGCACACCCCCGCCGGTGGGGGTTGCCGCGGTGGTTATTGGCCGTAGCCAACCCCCTCCGCATGGGGAGGGGGGTGCATGGCCTTCATAGCCCATTTGGCCATGGTGCACATGCACTAAAATTCATCTTCCCCGATGGGAATAACCACAACCTTCTTCCTCGATGAAGCACCCGTTCGTCGAGAAAGTGGTTATTTTCTAATGGACGTGTGCCAAAAATGAAAAATAACATACTACGTGAACGGTCGGTTCTTCCCGTCACGGAGAGTTCCTACCATATCCGTAATGATAGGAGACCCTAACGTGAAAAGAACAACCGCTGCGTTCTCTCCGTCACGAAGCGTTCCTCCCATATCCGTAATGGTAGGATACCCATTCGTGAAAAAGACAACGACTCGTTCATAGTTTCGACGGGGCGGCGGTTTAACCGGGGCGAACCCGTATGGCTCTGATACCAATGTTGGATCCTGCCAAAACAGAGTTAGGATCGATAAATGAAGTCGAGACTTACGCTTGCGTATGCGGTACGGTAGTCTACGAACTTCGCCTTCGGATTCGCCACGACGGATCGAGTCTTCTCACGAACGGAGTAAGGCTACTAAATCCAAAATCTAAATCTCTACTTTTAGATTAAGAACTTGGATAAAGGGAGAGGAAGTATTTCGGCAGAGCTTCGCTAGAATGAAAATGCATGCAAGAATGCCATGCAAAAGTGTAAGGAAATGGCTAACCATTGGGTCTTATTTATAGCCCCCAAGGTAGTTATTTTAGGAGTAATTATTCCTTTGGAACAATTTAACTAAGGTGTACCATCGTACATGGCATATTATAAGCTTAAGTTGTACCATATGCATGGTACAATATAAGCTTAAGATATTACCCCTTTATTAGCCATATGTCGCATGCACTTATGCACATATAATGCGACTTTCCCATCAATCTAGAGATCCTCTCCCCAAGGGAACATATTCCCTTTGCACACGACTTCGTGTACGTGACGTTCGAGGTCCGTATTCCCTCATACATCCCCTACAAGGGTGTACTAACGTCTTCCATATCCAACACAAGGGACAGCTTATTGGTAATACTTTGCAAAATATTTGTCGTGATTATGATATTGAGCAAAACAATTTTACAATTACTTTTGATAATGCTTTGAATAATACTTTAGCCATTAATTTTTTGCAACGTCAATGGAACCCAGATCTAGATGGGTTAATTTTTCATCAACGTTGTGCATGCCATGTTTTAAACTTAGTAGTTCAGGATGGTCTTAAACTTGTTTCTGTTTATCTGGAAAAGGCTAGAAAACTTATGCTTTTAATTACCACTAATTCACAAAAAAAGAGGGAATATAGGCAGTTTTGTCGTAGTAACCAACTGCCTTATAGGGCATTTAAATTTAGTGTCCCCCATAGGTGGAATTCAACGTATCTAATGATACGTTGTATGAGACAGAATAGAACCCAACTTAATGAGTTTGCAAGTGCATACCTTGCAAATGATAGTGATTATGAAATTAGTGATTATGAGTGGCTAATTATAGATGTGCTTTATGATTTTTTTGAAATTTTCTACTCGATAACAAACAAGTTTTCTGGTGTTTACTACTCTATTTCAGTTCTAGGCTTAGACCAGTTAGCGGTGATCTCTGAAGTTATACAAAAACATAGACATAATGACACCATTAGGACTCCAGACCTTAAAACACTGATAGAACAGATGGAGATTAAACTCCGTAAGTATTGGAATCCTGTTCCTTTGCTATACACTATAGCGAAGGTTTTAGATCCCCGGTTTAAGGAGGATGTAGTACTTGACTTCTTAGATACATATTACGAAAACTTGAACCTTCAAGCTGAAGCAGAACAACACAAAGCTAGTTTTAAGAATAGCTTAAGATCACTTTTTGCTGTATATGAGACACGATATGGTAGTTCTGCACACACATCTAATGTTCAAGCATCTTCAAGTGATCCAAGCAGAGTCCGCCTGCTTATGGGCAAGAAAAAGCAAAGAACATCTGACACAGCTAGTGAACTGTCTAGGTATTTGTCAAGTTCTTGTCCATTTTCTGAAGAAGACTTGAATAATGAGAGTTTTGATGTTCTGTCATGGTGGAAACAATATAAGAATAGTTATCCAATTCTTTCCATGATGGCTCGTGATTTGTTAGCCGTACCCATATCCACTATTGCTTCGGAGTCTGCTTTTAGTGCAGGTAGTCGTGTTCTTAGCAACAAGAGGTCACGGCTGAAGCCAGATATAGTAGAAGCGTCGGTTTATGTGAAGGATTGGTTCAGGGCTGAATCGAGAACCTAATATCAGACCGACCTTTCTGAGGACTCTGAAGAAGAGGATGAAGAAGAAGCAGAGACTTGATATATTTACTTGTATTAGCAGTTTATAACATGTATTAGTTTCTTTTTTTTGGCCAATGTATGAGGGGTAAGGCTGGCCAACGTATGTCCCCCCCTCAAAAAAAATTTCAATTAATAAAATTTCAAGGTTCAACCCGGGACCTTCGAGAATTTCGGGATTAAACTTTTTGTTATATATTAATTTTCTCTTTTATTGTTAGTAACATTAAAATATACAATTAAATATATATTGTTAACCTACCCAAAATATTTAGTAGGTAATTAAAACTTTAATTTGAAATTTTTAAAATTGTTAAGATTTTTGTACATGATTAAATTTTTTTTCATGTTTTTAAATTTTTGATTTTTTAGAAGAGTTCTATCTTTTTTTTAGATTTTTTACATGTTTAAATCTATATTTTAGAATTTTATATATTAGATTATATATTTTTGATTTTTTGGATTTTCGATTAATAAGTTTTTTTTAAAAAAAGTTTATTTAAATTGCCGGGCCGGGCCGGCGGGCCGGGCTGGGCCTGGGTTTGGCCCACCCGGGCCGAACCGGCCCGGCCCGGGAAAATTTTGAACCCGGGCGGGCCGGGCCGGGCCGAATTTACACCCTGAGCTGCAGTGGAGACGGTAAGGTCGACGACTAGGGAGGCCGTGAAGTGTGAAGAAAATGACTCCCCAGGGGTCTAGAATAAGAAGGTGGACATGGTCTCCGGTGCGGAAGCAAAAGAAGGCTCGCCTCTCTCAAGAATGGTGGTGGGGCGCTCAGGACTCGCAACAGAAATAGGGTCGATGGAAATCGACACAGAGGTGGTGGTGGTGGTGACTAAGCAAGTGTACTCCCGAAACTGACAGAAGTGTGGACAGAGGTGTAGGGAGGTGCAGACAAATCAGAAGCAGGCTGAGGAATCTCCAGGTCCAGAGGTGGAAGGAGGGGCTCCTGCTGAGCGCCCTCAGGCTCTAGCACGAACACAACAGGGATGATGACGTCCATCGCTGGAATCCACTCCCCTCCTGCAGGTCCAATATGAGTCCGAGCGGGGCTCGGAAGAATAATGTAATTCGCGCAAAAGGATCGTGCAGCCATACCCAGTGGTGCTGACCATGAGGACGCATCATCCTTATGCGGGCCATAACGTCTATGGAAAGGAAAGTGGGGCCCGGTGGTCATAGCAAACCAGCTGGAAGGTCCACCCAGCACATGGGGGCTAGGAGGGTAATCAGACCGCTGCAACAGATAGGCGTTCTAGTGCCGATAGAAATAACGATGCGGTCGAACTACCAACTAGCAATGTCAATCTGAACTGCAGGGAGTAGGATGTCTCCACCTCTCTCGAAGGCTCGTGCTCGAGTCATCCTGTAGAGCATGTAAAGCTCAGGGGTCGACATCGTCCCCGGCTCATACCTCGCTAAGAAAGTGGTCACCATAAGGCTCTGTGCTATGCGAAGGCATGGGTGGAGGATAGCGGAGGCCTTGGCCCGGCTAGGGTCAAAGGCGAGGGGCAATCCAGTGATACGTGTCCAAAAGGCGTGGGTATCAAATGACGGCGGGGGATGTGCGTGGGACTATAGGCTCGGTCTGGGTCTGGGATGGGGGGCCACTGGAAGTAGGCTTGGAGCATATCGAGAGTGATCTCGCACTCACGATCAATCAGTCGGAAAGACCAACCCCTAGGAGTCCTAGCAATGGAATGGGTTGGGGGTAGGGGTGGGACGGGGTCGCGGAGAGCGAGTACGAGTGTGTGGAGAGCGAGACATGGATCTAGTAACTGGACGGGAGGGAGGGGGAGATGCATCATGGGCAGAGGCAAGGGCATCGGAATCATCATCAGGAGGTTCGTCAGTGTCAGAGAGGACTAGTTGCATGTGGGTTAAGGTTGCAGAAGTGAAATCAACCGGATTGAAGATAGGTGCAGAGTTGGCGAATGGAATCTGAAAGGCTTCCAAGATTCTAGTAATCAGGGAAGGCAAGAAAAGGTGAGATTTCACTGGTTTGGCCAATGAGTCAAGCAAAACAGAACCCCAACATATAGGAAGTTCACCCATCAAAGCATATAGACAACGTGCGGTCTTGGTGCTGACATAATTGAGGGAACCTATTTTGGGAGCGAGATTGGTGAGGATGATTTTAACCATCATACGGGCAGGGGGATGAAGGGTGGCCGCAGAACGTTTGGGGCGAAAATCCGTGGACAAGAGAAGCTTAATGGCGGGGTCATTGAGATTAGTGGGCAGAGACTGGACATGGGTCTGGGGTAGTTGCAGTAGACGTGATAACATAGGACCAGTTAATCAAAAGTAGAACCCATTGACAATGGTTGTAAGAGATAGCATACCAGCCTGTAGGGAGGAGTCTAAATTGGCATAAAATTCTCGAACCAGAGCAGGGAAGTACGGGGCTCGGTTGGAAGTAGACCAGAGACCGACCAAACCGGCGGAATGAAGAGGGCTCAAAAGCCGGGAGAACCCATGGTCGCTGAAATCAATATGTCGTTCGGGATGGAAGGGGATGTTCTCCAAGAGCCGGAAGTGTTGCGTAGCCGCCGGTGAGCGAAAATAGGCCGGTGCTGGGGTCGCTATGAAATCCTGTGTATGCGGATCCATCGGGGGCGAAGTCAAAAGACGGCGGAACGACGGAAATCGGAGCCATGCGAGGAACAATCGGTCGACGGGGGGTCGAGTTGAGGGTGGTCGCCGGTGAAACTGGGGCGGATCGGCGAAACCGACGGTCGGATCTCGCAAAATCGGTGGAAGAAGACGGCGAACGGTCGAGCGCGGAGAGGAGAAGGAAGATCGGTCGACGGGGTGGACTTTTGAGGAGGGCGCCGACGGAAAAGAGGGAGATCGCTGGTCGATTTAGGGCGGTGGAGATTTGGGAAGAGGAGAGGCCGGCGGGAGTTTTTGGGGGGAAATGGTTGCTTTGGGAAGAGAAAAAATGATCTGAATATATTTGTTTCTTTGAGACTTAGCATCCCTAGGCAAGAATTAAATAGGAAAGAGAATTAGTTACGGGAAGTTGTTGGAACTGACAAAATTCCAATCGGTAGAGAAGTTTAAGAAACGAATCGCACCAAAATTTGAAAACGAAAGGATGGGTTCAGTTTCTGAAACAAAAAAGGAGGGAATGGATAACGAGAATAAGCGGGAAGACGAAGTAGTTAACGAAAAATTAAAAAAAATAATAGAAAATTCGACAATTGGCGACCAATATTGGTGAATTGGTCGACCAATTTTAAATATAGCCAGAAAAATTTGAAAATTTTTTAATAAAATTCTAAAAATAAAAATAAGAAAGTGTCATAAGTCTGATTCACTAATAATCCCTAAATTCCTACGAAGCTTAATAAAAGTATCTTCTTTTAATGGTTTGGTCAAAATATCAGCTGTCTGATGTTCAGTAGCTATAAATTTAAGAACTATATCTCCTTTCTGAACATGATCATCTAGGAAATGATGACGTACATCAATATGTTTTGTACGAGAATGATGCACAGGTTTTTTAGAAAGATTAATAGCACTAGTATTATCACACATAATAGGGCAAGTTTAGCAATCAATACCATAGTCAGAAAAAGTTTGTTTCATCCATAAGATTTGAGCACATGCTAAACCGGCGGCAATATATTTTTCCTCGGTTGTAGATAATGAAACAGAGTTTTGCTTTTTGCTAAACCAAGAAACTAAAGCATGACCTAAAAAGTGGCAAGTACCACTGGTACTTTTACGATCTGATTTGCAACCAGCAAAGTCTGCATCACTATAGGATAATAAATCAAATATGCTTGACTTGGGATAAAATAAACCAAAATCAGAAGTGTGCTTAACATATCTAACAATCCTTTTTACGGCAGTTAAATGTGAAACCTTAGGATCTGCCTGAAAACGTGCACATAAACATACTGAAAACATAATGTCTGGTCTACTAGCAGTTAAATAGAGTAGAGAGCCAATCATAACTCTGTAAAGACGTTGATCAACACTCTTACCATTTAAGTCTTTGTCGAGAGAAGTAGATGTACTCATTGGAGTACGTTTTTCTGCAGAACTTTCTAAACCAAAACGCTTGATCAGTTCTTTAGAGTACTTGCTTTGGTGAATGAATATTCCTTCCTTCAATTGTTTGATTTGAAGACCGAGGAAGTAATTGAGTTCACACATGTGACTCATCTCAAATTCTTTCTGCATAATCTTAGAAAAATCTTGACAAAGAGATTCATTAGTAGAACCAAAAATAATATCATCAATGTATATTTGAATAATGATTATGTCAGATTTAATATTTTTGTTTTATGAATAATGATTATATCACCAAAAATAATAACACCCTAGAACAACTTTGCCCTTGCCATGGCATGAACATCTTGCACGTCGTGTCTTGTGTAGCATGTAGGCAATGAGACGCTCACCTAGTAGAGTGGGTGGTCTTTGTTACGGAACACCTACGGGAAGCTCGGCACCCACCTAGCAGAGTGAGTGTCCCAGCAGACCGAGAGGATAGAGACTCTCACCTAGCAGAGTGAGTGGTCCTATACAGTAGTACAGTTTCACCTACGAGGCGTCCGTCGCTAACCTAGCAGAGTGAGAGATACGCTACCGATCGTGGGGATAGAGGCACTCACCTAGCAGAGTGAGTGGCCATATATTGTCTTGTCTTGAGCACTTGGGTTTGGGGTAGGGTTGAGCGTCCGTACGGCAAGAGGGTCTGATCCCCCTCGAACCGTAAGGCGTGAACCCTTCGAGTCACACGTGTCTCGTCTCGTCTTGTCCTATCCTGTCATGCTTGTCTTGTCACGTCTTGTCATGACCTATTTAGGTTAGTCCCGTAGTCGGTAGTACACGCTACGACTATTGCTTGCTACGCTTTATCTTCCTGCTGCGTTTACTTTCTTTCGTCACTCTGTTATAACCCCAGCATGCTAATCAACCAGTAAATTGTTGTTTAATAGTTCGGTACACTTGCAGTAGAGTCTGACCTCTTTTGTAGACTTTACCTGACGTACAGTTTCTTTCTTTTGGGTGCTGTACGTCAGGTGTCGAGACAGAGTACGTTGACGAGGCGGACCTGCCAGAGTACGTAGAGCCGGAGGACGTCGATCCTAAGTACGTGCTCGAGGAGGACCAGAGCTAGAGATCTTCACGTTGCTGATTCAGAGGTTTCACTGCTGCTTAGTGGGGTGCGTAGCACCGTTTACTTTCTGTCTAGGTTGGGTGCTTGCACCATTAGTTTACTTCAGCTGTTTTGTAGCCGTGTTGGCTTTTGTTTAGACTCTCCGTAATTTTCTGGATATCTGTTGAATAAAATGAATGCATCTCTTTTGGTACTTTTGTTGTTCCGTACTAACCTGCAGGGACCTGTTCCTTCGTCTTGGAGTACCACACAGACGCTTATTGGGTCCGAGCTTCACAGCTCCGGCCTAAGCGGGCCTTGTAACGTTTTGCTTCCGTTGTTTTGGGAAGCGGGGCGTGACAGGTTTTAGTGGTGGCCCATGCAGGTCCTTTTCTGCAAAAGTACGGAACGATAGAAGTATTAGCAATCATTTTTTTTTTCTTTCTTTCTCCAGTAATATGTGCGAGTCTAAGTTGAGTTTTTCCTGTCGTTAGGATGGTGAAAGGACATGAAGCTCGAGATGGACCATCAGCTGACGGGACCATGGATGGCCGAGGTGACGATTTACACCAATTACTGGGCGTTATGAAAGAGATGTTGGACGTGCAGCACCAGTTGGTTCGGCAGTCCCACCGTGCTGCCCATGCCCCTCAAGTTGCACCACCACCGCCTCCGCCTACCCCTCGAGCTGCTCCAGGAGTGAAGCAGTTCAATAAGCTTCAGCCGAAGACATTTTCTGGGAAGGAATGGCCGTTGACTACTGATGAGTGGATTCTGAGTACAGAGGAGAAGCTGGTAGCTGCGAAGATTCCTGATGATACCCGAGTTGAGCTAGCGAAGATGCAGCTGACAGAGAATGCTAGGAACTGGTGACGCATTGAGGAGAGGCGCCTGCAGAAACCAGTGGAGTGGAGGACTTTTCGCTCGATGTTCAAGGATACGTATTTCACCAAGGCTGCTAGGAGTGAGCTGTTGAGCAGATTTGTAGATCTGAAGCAGGGAGATATGACCGTTGACGAGTATGAGGTAGAGTTCGAGATGCTGAGTCGGTTTGCCCCACATATGGTGAGGAAGGAGGAGAAACGAGCTGATCATTTTCGTCAGGGAATGAGTCCGAAGATTCAGGCTTCGATGTCTTCGGCAGATTTCACGACCATGGGAGCGGTGCTGAATGCCGCGAGGAACCATGAGACCATATCACGTCTACCTGATCCTTCTAATGAAGGGGGAAAGCGACAGAAAGAGCAGCATAGGCCTTCTACTGGGTCTATAGTGGGACCGGTTCAGTCAGTGCCTTTCAAGAGGCCAGGAGCACCTGCTCAGCATCAGATGAAGGGCCCATGCTTTTTCTGCGGCAAGCCAGGGCATCAGCAGAACACTTGCAGGAAGAAGCTGGGGTTGTGTCTTGCATGTGGAGCTGCCACACACGCCTTTATAGATTGCCCGAGGTATCGCCACGCTGAGGGTGGAGCACCTGCCCCCACCCAGAGAGGAGATGTTGTCCGCGGAGCATATGTCATGACAGCAGCGGATGGCGTCGTTGCAGGTAACTCCATAGTTTTAATCTTTCATATTATAGTTTAGCTTATTTTTGGCTGCTTATGTATGTTTCAAAACTTTTTGTTCCTTTCAAATCAAACCTTAAATGTTTTGGGATTAGCCCACAAAGATCACAACCCGCCTATCTTCCCTCATCCAATATCACAACTCCACACGTTTTTTCCCAATGTTTTAAAATATGTCTTAGGCCTTAAACTTTCTTTCTTTCCCACTTCGGGAGTGTTATTTTTATTGTTATGATGTTGTTGGTACTAGATATTTTGTTATAGGGTTATGTTTACGAGTAGGCTCAGAGTGAGATGAGATATGTTGTATCGGTGATTAGTTGGTTTTGAATAACAAGGATATTAGATCAGATTTCTTTAGATGAAAAGAATGAGCTGTCCAAGACTTATTTATAATATCGATGTGTGAAGGACCCAATGGAGAGCTCTGATTAGATGAAATTATGTATAGGGAGATGAGTACTTAATCGATCTGAAACTTGGACGAGTGATAGATAAGAGTAGCTAGGACGTGATAGTATGATTTGGAGTGATCATGAGAATGAGTAGAGCATTTGAAGCATCAAGACCTGATTATTAAGTTAACGTGAGAAGACATTGGAAATAACACGACGTGTTGATATGGATGGATAGTTAGGAAGACGGATTTTATAAGATTGGGAGATTAGATGATGGGGGTAAGGATAGCTTTGGTTCGAGGGTTCATTGATGAAGGAAAATAGATTCATGAGTCTATATGGGGGATGATGCTTTGGGGACGAGATGATTGAAGACTTGTAGGCGATGGCGTGGATTGATGATCAGGTGCTAGGGTGTGATTCTAGATGTAGCATTAGCCAGTGGAGAGACGAGCTGTGATGGATTATTTAAGGAACGTTGTTTGAATTTATAGGATTAGCGATCGTTATGTGTAGATATAGAAGTTGTAGGAATAGTTTTTATACATATTATCACTATTAGGATAAGTGATTCCGAGGACGGAATCATTTCTAAGGTGGGTAGAATGTAACGGTCGCTTTCCGACCTTATGAATTTTCTGCGTGCACGTGCTTTATCGTGCACGTATTTTATTTGGCTAGTTCTGGTCTCCGACATAGGCGATGTGATATGTCATTGTAATCGTTTGGGGGTGTAGAATTTTATAGTAATTTTTGGGAACGTCGTTTCACGGCTCGTTTTCTCGCAAAACGACTTGGAATGATAGGGGCGTTTTAGTCATTTGACTCAAAACGCCGTTTCCAATTTTACATTAATTTTTGGTAGGTGTTACGCACGATCGGGCTTCTAGATTTGTGCGTCTCGTCTCCACGATCGCCCTGGTATTTTTGGATTATTTTTCTGACGCCCGGATTGAGAGATATCACCCGGAATAACCTCGACCGTCGATCTCCCCAATCAGTTCAAATTCGAATTGTTAGCCAAATCTGGCTAAATATCTTATTTAAATCTTTTTAAATATTTCCTAAACTGTTTCTCTAACCTCCCCTAGAATTTCCCCTTTTTGTGCACCCTCTACCCCTAACCCCTCTCACAATGAACCCATATCTGATAGCTTTTTAGCAATTTTTATTATTATATTAACCCTAACTTTAACCCTAAACTAACCCTAACTCTGAACGCAGCCGCCGGCCCCCTAAAACAAATCCCCGATTCCCCCTCTCTCCCGCTCCTCCCTCAGCTGACGGCCGCACGACGCCGGCATCCGCCGCCGCGCTTCCCCCGCGACCCCCTCGCGTCAGTCGATGCCTTCTCCTCTTCCCCTCAGCCTCCGGCCCCCTCTCAGCGCGCCGCCACGACCACGGCCTCCCCGACGTCGCTTAGCCCCGGCGTCCCCGATCCCCGAGCACCTCCCCCGCGAGATCCCTCGCATCCACCTCCCTCTCGCTCCTCCCTCGCTCCACGGCCCCCTCACGACCCCACCGGCCACCGATCGAAGTGCCGCCGTGATCGCCGTAATCACCGAACGCCGCCGCGATCCGCAGCCCTGGCGGCCTCCCCTCTCGGAGCTGCGCCTCCTGCCGCCGCGATCTCAGCGTCGCGTCCCCTCTCCCACAGCCAACAGCCCGTCACCGCGTCTCCACGGCATTCGCCCGCTCGCCGCGATCCACCGCCGCCTGACCCCGCTCCACGTTCCACGGCCGCCACTCACAGCTTCCGCCGTCGTGCAAGGTCGCGCCGCCATCCGCAGAGCGCGCAGCCGCCGCTACTACGCATTCCGTCGCCGCTGCAGAGACCCCGAGCGTGCAGCCGCCTCACCGTGACTCCCCGACAGCCGCCAATGGCCCTCACAGATCCGGCCAAGCACCCCTAGGCCGGAAGCCCCCTTCGGCAGCCCCTCCAAGCCGACGTCAACTCTCAGCCGTGTTCCGGCGACGTCGTATCGTTGTCCCGTCTCCGTGCTCGCTGTTTTGCCTCCCCGATTGCTGTCCGCCATCCCTGCTCGCTACCCTCACCTCCAGCCCGCTACCAGGACGTGTCTGGCTACACTACCCGTAGCCGAGACGCCGTAGGCGACGCAGATCTTCTACCGTGCAAACGCTACGTACATCCTGAAGGGAATTGGCGGTCCCTTAGTGCACAAAAACTCTAGTACCGTCCTAAGTCGGACGGAACATAGACAGAAAAACAATAGCAGCGGAAGAAAAAACTATGTTAACTAATTAACATGCAGTTAAAAACAATTTTTTAACTTAGCCCTAAGGTCCAAGACCCTATGCCAAGATCTATGCCGACTTAGGATGGATCTGACCATCCCAAGAAGGATCTAGCCTACTGCGATTAAACTAAACTAATGCTAATAAAATACTTTAACCATATACCCGGAATCTCAGCCCTGGAGCAGGCGAGATGTTCCGCGCCGTCTTCCGAGCTGCTCCCGTCCCACGCCGAGCCGCTCCTTGAACCGCTCCCCGAACCGCTCCTCGAACCGCTCCGCATCCCGAGGCGATCAATCCCTGTGCCGCCGAGCCAACCACGCGCCGAAGAAAGTTTCACGCGAGTGAAACCTCCGCCTAGATTTCGGATCCAGAATCCGAACTCCTTCGTGGCTTTGCTAGAGCCCTCAGGAGTAAGGAAGAAATTTAGGGAGATGAGAAATATTAATTTAAGCCTAGATCCGAGCGTGCTCCAACATTTACGAGAGTCGCTCAGATCTAGAGCTTGGGACGATTTTTGAGAAAGGGGGGAGACCCCTATTTATATAGGCGGCGGACTCTCCCCTTTTCTCAAAATCCGATGTGGGACTAATTATTTGGGTTAGTTGAAATCTAGTTAGTTTGCACTTCACAAAGTGCAAACTTCCGTGAATTTTAACTCCCTCACCGTTGAGCTTCAAGATCGATACAACCTATCAATCCGAAGGGTGTTCAACGGTGAATGCATAGGAAAAAACCGTTCGTCAATCGGAGTTCGTTTGACCCTCCAATTGAGTGTCCAAAGATCAGCCCAAGGCTAGTTTTTCACAAAAACTGAGCCGTCAATTAAATCTGCACACTTAGGCCCACGGGTGGGCCCCATGCATCCAGCGCGCACAAAAATCCGCCTGGGCAGCGCCCAGGCGCCTGGGAGCGCCCAGGCCCGCGCCTGGGCTCGCCCAGGCGGCCTGGGCTCCCCCAGGCCCGCGCCTGGGCTTAGCCCAGGCGCGCCTGGGCTTAGCCCAGGCTTGTGCCTGGGCTTGCCCAGGCCGAGCCTGGGCTAAGCCCAGGCAGCCTGTTCTGCCTTGCATTTACTGGGCCTGGCCTGGTCTGATCCTTTAGGCTGTTTTGGCTCTAACTTGAGCATTTGGTGTCCGATTTGGACGCCGTTCGAACCTGGGTCTAGACCGGGACATTCACGTCTTACCCGTGAACTTTTCCTTGCGTTTATATTATTAAATATTGTATTAAACAATTTAATACACATTTAATCGCTTTTGCATCAAATGCAAAATAGTCCCTATCTAGGCTTAAATTACCATATTGCATCAAATGCAATTATCTCTTCTTTTGCATCAAATGCAATATATTCTCCCTAACTAATTTCTACCTATTACTAGACGAAGGTCACACTCTTTGTGTGACCCTACGGCCTGACCCTACTACAGGTTGGGCTCGAAGCCCTATACGACAAAGACCACGAGCAGTGGCTGCCGTCCCTGTTTCAGCATCAGCATAATGTGGTTAACTCATCAACATGAGAATTGTCGGGACCACCCTGACCGTGTCAGTGATGATTTCTGCAGTTATAGTCTCTTTGTCTAAACTATGTCGTGTAGATCAAGTCTAGGGTACGGTCAAAACTGTCAACCCCAATAACTTGACTCCGGTTAGTTTCGATCAATCTTTAGTCAATAAATGTTGGACTTCTTCCAACATACTCTGCGCAGAGTTTTTACTAAAGACCAAACTAACTCTACGACACTAACTCCCATTGATCGGGAGAGACGAATCCTCTCTTGGTCATTACTCGCCTCGTACGTTTCAAGTGACACCCAATCAAAAGACCTTTCGACAGGCATTGCCTCGAAGCTAGGTCAGTTGATATAAGTGGCACCGTTCACGCACAGGTTTGTCAAAATGACCTCAAGTCAAAAGACCAACTATCCTATCATCACTCAGAGTTATCACTGACAGATTGGTCAATATAACCATATGATAACTCTAGTGGATCGTTCAGTGAACTCATTCTAATGAGCACCTGTGTCTCGTCTTCGACTTTGCCAAGTCAAGCGATCATGAGATCATCGCCACCGCTAAATGGTGAAGACTAAGACACAATGGTCTATCCGATGTTTCGATATCCTTGTCTCGGAACATCTACGACCACGAACCATTTTAGACATATGCTGCAGACGGTCAAACGTTTCTCCATGATCGAGATACTCATATCGATACCCGTTTGACCTTGCATAAAGTCTCAGGACTTTACCTAAGTCGATATGTAATAATATAACTTGGATAAATCATTACCAAACAGCTTACTGTTTTTTCGAACAAGATGTTTGTGCTATTCACACAGGAATAAATGGCCTCGAAGGCATCATATTCCTACACGTCCCCCATCGAACACGGGAAAGGTTGGTCCCCCGAACTCGTAGCGAAACCCACACTGTAGCAAAACTGGACCCTAAACTAAAATCGGACAACTCGAACTAAATTTACTTTTCCGCACCAGTAAAACGCTGCCCACTGTAGAAATCGACCATCGGACAATTTTCTGTACATATAGGGTAGTGGTCGATCTAGGCTGATGAAACACCAAATTGTGACTTTGACAAATAAGGTAGTCCCGATAACCTAGAAACAAACCCTAATAGGACTTGATGAAAATTGGGACCTGACACCGTCGCCGTGACACTGTTTCAGACGGACGACCGCGGACGAGACGCCTGGACGAGACGCCCTGGACGGACGACACACTCGCCACCGCAGGCAAGTGTACTCACTTGCGCTTTTGACCGTGCCTTGGTCTTAAACTGCTAGAACTATTAGACTGTGAACAAATAGAACCGGACGCGAAATGATAGCGTCCGGGACGCCCTGACGACCTAGACTTGACGACGAAGTCTAGGCGTAACAACAACAAATTTTGACATCGTAGGGTTATCTTGTGTGTGCGTGTGTGTGGACCCCCTAGAATCAACAACAACTGCTACTATAGGTTTCATCTGCGTGTGCGTATGTGTGGACACCCTAGAACAATTTTGCCCTTGCCATGTCATGAACATCTTGCACGTCGTGTCTTGTGTAACATGTGGGCAATGAGACGCTCACCTAGTAGAGTGGGTGGTCTTTGTTACGGAACACCTACGGGAAGCTCGGCACCCACCTAGCAGAGTGAGTGTCCCAGCAGACCGAGAGGATAGAGACTCTCACCTAGCAGAGTGAGTGGTCCTATACAGTAGTACAGTTTCACATACGAGGCATCCGTCGCTCACCTAGCAGAGTGAGAGATACGCTACCGATCGTGGGGATAGAGGCACTCGCCTAGCAGAGTGAGTGGCCCTATATTGTCTTGTCTTGAGCACTTGGGTTTGGGGTAGGGTTGAGCGTGCGCACGGCAAGAGGGTCTGATCCCCCTCGAACCGTAAGGCATGAACCCTTCGAGTCACACGTGTCTCGTCTTGTCTTGTCATGTCCTGTCTTGCTTGTCTTGTCACGTCTTGTCACGACCCGTTTAGGTTAGTCCCGTAGTCGGTAGCACACGCTACGACTACTGCTTGCTACGCTTTACCTTCCTGCTGTGTTTACTTTCTTTCGTCACTCTGTTATAACCCCAGCATGCTAATCAACCAGTAAACTGTTGTTTAATAGTTCGGTACACTTGCAGTAGAGTCTGACCTCTTTTGTAGACTTTACCTGACGTACAGTTCCTTTCTTTTGGGTGCTGTACGTTAGGTGTCGAGACAGAGTACGTTGACGAGGCGGACCTGCCAGAGTACGTAGAGCCGGAGGACGTCGATCCTGAGTACGTGCTCGAGGAGGACCAGAGCTAGAGATCTTCACGTTGCTGATTCAGAGGTTTCACTGCTGCTTAGTGGGGTGCGTAGCACCGTTTACTTTCTGTCTAGGTTGGGTGCTTGCACCATTAGTTTACTTCAGCTATTTTGTAGCCGTGTTGGCTTTTGTTTAGACTCTCCGTACTTTTCTGGATATCTGTTGAATAAAATGAATGCATCTCTTTTGGTACTTTTGTTGTTCCGTACTAACCTGCAGGGACATGTTCATTCGTCTTGGAGTACCACACAGACGCTTATTGGGTCCGAGCTTCACAGCTCCGGCCTAAGCGAGCCTTGTCACGTTTCGCTTCCGTCGTTTTGGTAAGCGGGGCGTGACATATATATGTCAATATAGATATAAAGATCTATATAAAACTTCCAGAAGGGTATACACTACCCCCAGAGATAAAAGAGAAACGTAGAAACGTCTTCTCCATAAAGGCTACAAAGATCATTAGTTGATCTTAATCAATATTCTGCCCGTGTATCTTTTTAGAAAGATCGTTGACAGGATTTGTGATAATCACCGAACAAGTGGTCGACTTAAAGCTAATAGGATCTCATGTAGAGACCATTGAGATATCAGATAGCTTTAAGCATACCTTGGAAATAAAAAAACCTAGGTAAAACAAGGTATTGTCTCGGCTCACATATTAACACATTCGTGGTGGAACCCCTTAATATACTTCATACACCTGGAGTTTATGAAGAATGATGTCCATTTGCCACCCATTAAAAATGGATGCTTAATTATGACACATTCCAGTCGCTGGAAGGGGGGGACATCCTAGGTCCCTTTGAGCCTGGCTCTAGTGTACTTGTTACACTTCTTTATCTGGCCAACTGCACGTATCTTTGATAGAACGTCTCCAGTAAAGTTGTTAACCAGATACAATGTTGTCCTGGAGAGCAACACTAGACCAAGGATAAGCTGCTTCTGCGCAACTTCCAAGGGGCAAGGAATATATATCGCATATGCAGGTTTAAAGATCATCACGATGACTAAAACACAATAGGCCGGCCACCTCCTAAATATCTACACATCATCCTCCAATGACTACATCTTCTGATAAGCTCATCATCCAAGAAGCAAGTATTGAAAACGCTCAGCCAGGTCCAGCAGTACCTCACAGACACACTGAAGACTGATTCAATGAATACTTTAGTGGCGTCATCTACCAAACTTCGAAGAGCATTTCACTCCAGAACGCCACTGTTTTACTATAGCCGCTAGATGAGTGAAACTTGTATAGATGAGTGATGATTGTATTTTCTTTCAGAACATGATGGATGTATATATGAATAGGAGATGATTGTATAGATACATAGGAGATCTGCAAGCCTGAAGCTTGTACAGATCAGGGGGAGTCCCTCAATAGTTGTACTCTTTTCCCTTAAGCTGCTGGTTTTTCCCACTGGGTTTTCCACATCTAAGGTTTTAACGAGGCAACCATAGTGGCTCTAGATTCAGAAGTATCCACCACATTAGCATACTGAATCCTGAAGTATTCATATGCTTAACCCAAGGTAATGGAGAGATGAGGGGGAGTGTTGTGAGTTGAGGGAGGCCTTTGACATCCCCCCTCAACATCGCACCATAACTCCCCACTAACTTAGTGGGGAGTCCCTTGGACTCCTATTCTCTAATTGAATATATAGAGAGCGATGGCTTGTGTCATGGCTACTCATTATTTTAGAGTTTATTTTGTTCTTTTCCCAACTATCTCTTAACAATTTTGAGTTTTTTGATTTTTTAAAATAAAATATATATTTTACTCGGGCTGGCCCGGAACCGACCGATCACCACTCCGGACTGGTTTGGGGAAAACCATCCGGGCCGGCCCAGGTTCTGGTCAACCCGAGCCAGCCCGGGTGCTTGTCCGGTCCAGACCCGTGCCCGGGCCGGACCGGGCCGGCCCATTGGCCTATCATCGCCAGGACGGTGAGTGGAACCCCGAATTTTGTAATTCCTAGTTTGTCAGGACCCTTTTATACGGTTGCAGAAGTTGCTTTCAGTTCGCCGCTTTTGCCTGTAAAACACGCTGGGCCGCTGCCCTTTATATACTGCTCCGCCGCTCCCCTCGCCTCTCCCGTTTCTTTAACATCCAAACAACAAAAAAATAAATAAATCATACGAAACTAAATTCTTTCCTTTTAGATTCCTAGAATTCTAAAAAAACCCAAACCATCCCCAAATTCAACCGATTTGTCGGCGAATTTCCCTTAAAATCAGGGATATTTTTTAAATATTTGCTAACAGTTGCTTTCGCTGGTCGCAATCTGATAACTTCATTAGATCGGTGTTAGGGTTTCTCCGCATTTGGCGCGATTCATTGATGCTTTGAGCAAATCCCTGGTTGTGGAGTACTTTTTGATTTTGGCGCGATCCGATGGAACAGACGCGAAGCTCCGGCGCCGGATCTGGGAATTCCGGCACGTATTCGCCGGATATGGCCGAATCGCTCCGGTTCGAGGAGGAAATCCAGAGCCTGATGCTCCCGCCGACGTTCGAGCCGCCGCCGGTGAGCGCAAGCTCGTTCACCGCCCTCCTCGGCCTGCCTCCAATTCAAGCAGTAGAGCTCCTCCACTATCCACCGTCCGCTCACGCTCCAGCGATTGCCGCCAGTTTCCGCTTGAGAGACCATCACGAAACCCTTCCTCTCCCGCTCGGCTGCTCCCCGACATTTCCATCAAATGCTGCTCTAATCGATCGCGCGGCGAGGTTTTCTGTATTCGCGGCGGAGGAATCGCCGGAGGTCTCGAACTCCGGCGATATGTCGCCGGCGAAGTTAAAGGCTGAACCGGACGACTCCGGCGACCACCCGATCTGTCGTGGCCCGGCCGAGAAGAGCCAGCAGCGTGCTGCGAGGAACAAGAGGAAAGAAGCGGAGAAGAGCAAGGTAAAAAATTAGGAGCTAAAAAGGTTCCATTTTGGGCGAATTAGGATTCCATGGAGCTGAGAATTTTACTATTTTTGGGAATTGTCAGGCAAAAAGCTCCGCCAAGAAGAGCAAGAGCGCGGAGGAGAACACAGACGGTGAGAATCTGCCGTACGTCCACGTCAGAGCTCGACGCGGGCAGGCTACTGATAACCACAGCTTGGCAGAGCGAGTAAGCTTTGATTAAGCCTTAATTTATGCTTAATTTGTGATGTAGGTAAATATTTTTACGTAAAAATTGTTTGTTTATTAAGGCGAGGAGAGAAAAGATCAATGCTAGGATGAAGCTACTGCAGGAGATTGTCCCCGGGTGCAGCAAGGTAATTAATTTTTAAATAACTGATTAATTAGTCGATTTGTTCTCAGCCTTATAAAACGGCGATTATAGTGGGATTCTATTGTCATAAATCATAATAATAGATAAATTAGTGAAGTGGCATTATTTGTAATTTGCATGTAAGTTGAGGGGGTTTTGTGGGGGCAGATATCGGGGACAGCGTTGGTGCTGGACGAAATCATCAGCCACGTACAGTCGCTGCAGCGACAGGTTGAGGTACGGTTTTACCAAAAAGCCCCCATGACTCTTTTCGGTGCCAGCGGCATTTTGGTCATTAAGCAAGATTCTAATTGTGAGCTTTGTTGATAATTGGTTAAATTAATTAATTTTATAATGCAGTTTTTGTCTATGAGGCTAGCTGTGGTTAATCCCAGGTTGGACTTTGGCGGGCTCGATAATATTTTATCAGCAGAGGTTGGTACTTCATAAGCACCTCTTTATCACGTGATATTTTAGTTCCTTGATAGTTGAGTAATGACTTTGATTGGCCAGGAGGAAACAAAGTTAGAACTATGCTATCTGCACCCTACGATTAGGGGTGCATTGACTTTTAATTTCTAAAATTAGAAAATCTGTTAACTAAATTTTCAAATCAATTACATTCTTTTCTATTTTTAGTTAATTTTGGCACAAATACCTATATGCACCCCTACTTATAGGGGTGCATATAGCAATACTCCAAAGTTAACGGTATGATCATTGCGTTCTTGTGATTACGAAATTATTGTACTAAGCATTGATTTTTAAACGCTCTTAAATTATTAGTGCACCCGTGCGGCAACCAAAAAATACACTCTCACAACTATACGTGGGCTCCACACGGGTGTCCCGCTAGGTGCGAAACCGGGAGCATATGAGAAGAGTGAGTGAGTGCGGGTGTGAGTGTGGGTATTGCCTTGGGGTTTTTTGATTGGGGTGGTTTTGGTTGTCGTTTGGGTTTTGGGGGTGATGGGATGGGTTTCTGGATTTTTTTGGATGGCATTTGAGTTTATTTTTGGTTGGGGGGAAGGGGGAGGGGGTTTGATTTGACATTATCACATGAGACAAATACCATCAATCACCCCTCAAATGTATAATAGACTAGAAATAACTCGTACAGAAAATGCATGATGACCAAAAAACCCCACACACAGGATACAAGACGAGATCCCAAAAAACTCACACACAGGATGCGGGGAACACGCACAGATGTAAATGAGAGAGAAGAGGGGGGGGGGGGGGGGGTGTGTGTGTGTGTGTTCATGTGCATGTGTGTGTGCGTGTGTGTCTCGTTTGGTGGCCAAAGGGAAAAAAGCAGTGACCAAAGTGCAAAAAACTTGGGGTGGGGGAGGGGGAATTGAAAAAAGACCAATGACAAACATGTAAATAGGGAGAAGATGGATGGATTCTTTAGGGATGTCATTTGGTTTCATGAAAGGGAATGAAAAAATGTAAATAATGGTAATTTGGGTGTCTTTTCTTTGAGGGTTCCACAAAAATACCTAACACCCAACCCTCACCCACGCCTCAGGGGTCCCCCATGCTTAGATGTCCAAATATTGGTCACCACTCTATCCACCAATTTGTCTTAGTAGGACAACATCCTCATTTGTATCAAGGAATAGAAATAACCCGTGCACAGAATGCACAGGGCAAAAAAAACACAGGATGCGGTGCATTCGCACAATCGAAAATGAGTGATAAATGTGGGTGGGTGGGTAGGTGTATTCAGGGGTAAAAGATGAAAAACATGGATTAAACCGCAAAAAACGTTGGGGTTAAAGAGCATAAAACATATTAGCATTCACATAAAATAGGTGAGAGAGTGAGATTTATTTGGCAATAGTAAGCTTGTAATTGATGAGAATAGGCGGAGCTTTACCTTGGGTGCTCGACAACTACACCCCAGTCCACACAACTCCACACTCACTCGTCATGGTGTCAAAACGGCCCATACGGGTCGGGCCGGGCCGGGCCGGGCTGGGAGCAACCCCCGCCCGGCCGGGCTGGGCGGCACTAGCCCTGTCGGGCTAGGCCGGGTTGGGAGCAATCCCCGCCCAGCTGGGCCGGGGTTTTTAGGTGTTAATTTTTTTATAAAAAAATTAAATTTTTTTAAAAATTTTTATTGGCCCACGGGCAAATTTTTTGCCAACTGCCAAAATTTTGCCCGTTGGCACCTGGGCGAGCCCGGGCTTGGGCGGGCCTGGGCTAAACCCCGGGCCGGGCCGCTGGGCTTTTTTGACACATTGACCCTCAAATGGGCCTCACCATGATGAGGTGGCCAAACTTAGGCCACCACTCAATCAATATGTTTGTCCTAGACAAACATCAAATTAAGAGCCCTCAAATGTAATATAGATGGCTTCAAAATCATATGAGATAATCGTTGAGTAAACTACTTTTTTGATGGGAACATAATCGGTGAGTAATTGAGATGATGATGATGATTCTGCTGCTTGCAGTGTGGGCGTTTGACAGGGGTTAACGGGAGGGGGGCAGTGGCGATGGAACAATCGTTGTGGGTCAATGAAATGATCAAGCAACAGATGTCGATCGTCGGTCACCAACAGCAACATCAGAGGCAGCCGATGTGGGAAAGGGACGACACACAACATGGCCACATCTTTGTCAGCAACCCCGGCGCCGCGTCCATCTTTGCTTACGACTCGAATCCCAATTCGGGTAAAACAGTAAAAACTCAACCTATCATAATTTACGGCTAGTAAGTATTGATAATGATTCGCTCCTGTTATCTATCCATTTTATCTGGTCCCGAGAGTCTGGCATATGCTTCTACATGTGGGATGGACCACTTTACGATCCGTCGTCCTATTACCTTAATTCTCGACCACACTCTAACAAATCGATCAAATCCTTTCGAGTCTTTAACTTTAAATGGGGTTGGTAATGGTCCCCTTTTGATCTGTTAGCACGAAGGTGCGAAATGAATGGACATGAGCCCACCTGTACCCTTGCTGCTCTAGATTGATTCAGACCACTGCTGCTAACTTCAGCTTGCCTCAAGCTCAGCTGGAGCCTGGCATCCAATATTGACTGCCCTTCTGTTTGGATATTTATTTGTTGAAGAATTTACTTTACACAGACTTTTACTTGAACCATGAACATGAAATTATTCTTTAAAAAGAAAATGCAGCTGAAATTAGCCTTCTAGTCAAGTTCAGGTTCGACTTGTTTGGTAGACAAGCTATAGATTTCGAACAAGTGGAATGGAAGTAGCCCATTAGTTCATTGCTAATAATCTAATTATCTAAACTTAATAAGACCCCACATTGTGGTTATTCTATCAATTGAGCGACTATATTGACTTGTGAGAAAAAAAAAGCCTTTGTTTGCCAACTGCAAAGAGCGGAATCATTGGGCACTTGGAATAGAAGGTAGACCCTAGGAAAACTGAAGAACTTGTCCATCAGTTTTTATTCTCCGTCATCATCTGGGCTCCGCTGACAGCTGCCACATAGATAGTTAGCGTTGGGTGCGAACCAGCTCACATTAGCGACCAACCAGCAATGTGTGGGCTGAGCTCGACGGCTGACGGAACGCTGTCCCACGCTTCTGCTGTCACGGGCCCCACGTATCTCCCCGGCAGGGTGCGTGATGCCCGGCGCTTGGGGTGGCCTTCGGTATCTTTCAGCAGTCAGCATTGTCAATCAGCCCCCAAAATAGACTTGCCCCAAACCATGTCTACCATCTGCCTGCTTTGTTTAGCTTTAATCTTGAAAGGTTTACTCCAACAGAATGGATCTCAGAGACTAGCTAGCTAGCTGTATCCCCAACAATTCAACCTACTCTTCTGGCCTTGGCTTTATGAATACTCAAAACTCTGGTTCCAATCTTGAATTTTTTACATTTCCACGGTTGGAATCAGTCGAATATGATACTTTGTTACTGTGTTTGTGCTGACCGATTTCATTTTGTTTGTGTGAAAACAGTATCAGTGCCTAACCAGTTGAAGACAGAAGTGGTGTCACTTTCCCCCAACCAGCTGAAGACAGAGATGTGAAGGGGAAGCTTCCTGGAAGTTTCATTCTAATTTGGCTGTACATAGCACATGAGAAGAGGGGGATGGTTGTATATTGTTAGGTATAGAGTGAGAAGAGAGTGACCAAAAGGAGAATCTCTCTCTCTCTCTCTCTCTCTCTCTCTCTCTCTCTCTCTTCATCTGCATTCTTGATGGGTGTTGGTCCCAGTTTCTCTGCTCTTTGATCTGCAGAAATTTCATGCAACCCTATTTCTCTCTTATATATATATACATATAGCTTATATATGTGGTCCTTAGCTGTATCTGTTTTTAAGTTCGCATTCATGGTTTTTTTTTTTTTTTTTTTTTTTTTTTTTTTTTTTTTTTTTTTTTTTTTTTGGGGGGGGGGGGGGGGGGGGGGGGGGGGGGGGGGGGGGGTGGGTGGGCAGTAATATGGGCACCCAACCAAACATGTCACATATTGTTTTTGAACTTGTGCACTAACTGCCGATTCAGGCAGTTCAACTTGTAACCAAACAATCTACTCATGTGGTAACTGCTGAAGCCGGTGTTCCTCATCTCATGGGCTACGTCCTCCATTATGTTTTCAAAAGGTAGAGACGATATCGAGAGATGGTTGATGTAGAAAGCCCTCCTTCAAATTAGGCTTCTTTCAAAATAACCAGCAAAGGAGTTGCTGATGTGCGTGGCTTATAACAATGGTTGGGTGAAACTGGTTTTTACTAAGCAAAAGACTGAGAAGGGTGGATGAAAAATCAAATAAATGCTCTTGGACTTGGAGGAGGGGCTCGAGCTTTGATCATACAATTTGCAACAGAGACCAAATTGTCCGCAGGAACACAAGGAAAAGAAAGACCATTAGTTTTGCATACCGGATGCTATGGTGTAATGGCTTCTCCGTTCGAATCGTGTGTCGTCAAAAAATTGATAGGAAACCATGTTAGCTTCCTTGATATATACCTTAGCAATCATGAATTTTAATTTGATGCAAACAGAAAATTCCTTGATATATACATTAGCCGTTGATGCGAGAACCTTCGCAACAAAGGACCCAGATAGGGTTTTGCCAAGCCGGGATACTCCTTCGATGTCGCTTTGAACAGATATGAAGAACATCAAAGGAAATGAAGGGGGTGGCCCTCTGATTCGATTCCGATACTTAAGTCAGCATTGAGGATGGAGGAGATTTAGTAGATGCGTGGATTGATTTAGAGAAACCTCATGATGTAAACCCTCTGTTGCCTTTGTTGAATTGGAGGGTTGGTTATGCCACGTCAGGGGAGTTACGAGATTACCCCCTTTCCTGGCGTAGTCGATTTCACTAGATACACCTGATGGTTACACACGCATTGAATGTGTGTAAATGTCATTCCGTTGGTAACGGCCTGGAGAGATGGCGGCTGGCCTGCCTGAGATCGTGCTGTTTTGATTGTGTGGGCTGATCCTACCAGGTGGGCAATCGCTTGGGTCATGAAATTGAAAGGCCTGACCTCGCGCGCTGAGGTCATCCTTGTAGAAATATGCGTGTAAGGAGCTGACCTCAGGTGCCGAGATCGTCCTTGTTGAGGGCCACAATTAAGGAGCAGACCTCATGGAGGTCGTCCTGGTAGAGCTGTGTTGCTGAAGGAGCTGACCTCGTGAATGTCGTCCTTGTAGAATGTTGTCGCGAAGGGAGCTGACCTCGTGGAGGTCGTCCCGGTAGGACGTTGCTGTTGAAGGAGCAGACCTCGAGGTCGTCCTGGTCAGGCTGACCTGTCAAGCTAATGTCAGGTGGTCCCTGGTGGCATGTGTGATGTGATGTGGGTCCAATCTGTCGAGCTTAGCCGGTCCCTACTATCGATGGGCCCCAATCGAAGAATCATCCACAATGGCCCTCGTCTTTTGGCTTGACACTATTGACCCAAGCCGTGACTCCGATGTTGGACGTGGAAAGACGAAAAGACGAAAACAAAAGAAACCAAAGAGTCAAAAGACAATGGCTAAATCTGTCTGGTTAGACTGGCTTGCCTCGAACAAGCAGCACCCAAGTTGAAGGGTGGCGCCGCCCTCATTATGGCGTGCTAACGTGGCCACCTCATCTTGAAACCTGAAAAGACATGGCCGATGCGACCATATCTCTTCTCGAAATCCGATGATGCAAGCCCATGTACTGAAACATCTCAGTTAACGTGGCAGAGGCCGATTGGCAAGCTGCATGATGTGTGCGAGTCACTCAAATATGGGGGTTTGAACGGTCGTGATTATCTCTTGCCTAAGGGAAACAGTCGGCTACAATTGAATCCTACTAATTTTTTCCTAGGGTAGGTAGAAAAGATGGAAAACGAGGGCCATTAGATAGCTGTACTTGCATTCAAAAAGATCCTTGTCATCTTTCGCTGTTGTGCTCGCGAGTTTTCTGATTTTCGACATGTTCCTCCTGCTCGTCGAAAAAGGTAATATCCTTTCCAGCAATTTGCTTTTTCCTGCTCCTTTCTTCCTTTGTTATTTTCCCCAAAAATTATGTCGGGTGCCGCCAATTCCTAAGCCACCGCACCATCGTCGCTGGGAAATTTGCCATCACCCGACGAGGTTTCTATCGAAGAGGGTGGTCGTCCCCTCGAGGGAACTAGAGAAAATGTTGTCGATTCTGGTGCTAGGATGCCCCACAAGCCTCGTAACCCTTCATCCATTGCGGGACAGAAGTCGGCTCACCGCCGTCGCGTCCAGGCTCGTGGATCTCCTTCTCAACCTGTTGCCATGGTGACCTCACCCTCCTGCCTGGTGCTTACTCTAGCTGTTGCAGGCCCATCCTTCCCCAAAGATCTGGATGCCCAAGATGCGGCTTGGATTACTGACCTTCGTAGAAATGGAGGAAAGATCATCCGACAGGGGCCGCTGCACCCTCTGAGTGCAAGAGTTCACACCAAAGATGCACGTGGCAGACCTGCTACAGCTCTTGAGGAAGTATGTAATTCCCCCTTCGATGCACCTGAAGCTTCCCAAACAAACTAGAGGGGACCCTTGACTGGCAACCTCATGGGGATATTGCGTTGAGCTCTGTGCATTTAGAGGCAGGGCTCAGTCTCCTGTTCAATCTCCTCATCCAACGCTTCCTCTACATCTCCAATCTAACACCGTGCAAGCTGGCCCCTAACAGATTCATGAGTGTAGTCGCCTCGGCTACAATATTCGCCTCCCAGGATAAGTGGTGGCTATCGGCTGAGCTAGTACATGGTGTATTAAAGCTGAAGAAGACTTTTGATACCCATTATTACCTCAGTAGCCGAGCTGGGGCTCTAAGGATTTTTGAAGAGAAGCCTTCGGTGAACAAATAGTGGAAGGAGAAGTGGTTTTGAGTCACCAAGAGCGCTGAGAGAGCTCCAAGGAGGGTCATGTCGCTGGTGGCACTGCAAGTGGGAACTTGACGTCATCTTGAATATGGCTAGGAGGAATGAGCTAAGTTGTGGGTGTGGATGACCGCCCAACCTACATCTGAGAGGGGTCTCGCAATGTGTTATTGTTAGAGCGAGAAATCCATGAACTGCGGGTCATGACTACTGAGAAGGACAGGGAGCTCAGCGAGGCTTCTCCTGCTGCTGGCGAGTACCAGCACAGAGGTCGGTAATTTGAACTTCTCACCATGTTTGCTAACCTCTCCTTGTTGTCCTTTTGCAGAGAAGGGAGGATTAAAGTTGAACCCTTGTTTGAAGGGAGAGGGACTACAAGACTATTTTCGACCGAAGCATTGCTACCTGTGCTGAAGGAGCAGGAGAAAAGACCTTGACCGTCGCATGTAGTAGGGTGAATCCATCAGCTACCCCCGCTCTGCAAGAGGGAGATGAAGTGTGGAATTCAAGCCCCCCACCCCCCGGTTGAGCACACCCCCGCCGTTACTCTCGCCATTGTTCCCTCGGTGGTTTGTGCTGGCTCAGGGGACGAGGATGACGATGACAACGTCCCTCTGGTGAGGAGGAAGTGGAAGGAGAGTGAGGAGGTAGCTCCCGGGTTGTCTCACGAGGAGTCTGCTCCCCTTGAGGTCACTGAGACCCAAAAGAAGAAGGCCAAGGATGTGGCTGCTGAGCAGATGGTCGACCAGGCCTCGAGCTCGCCTCATCCCGAGGCAGGACCAGTGGTAGTTCTTGATCATGTGATGACTCAGAGGCAAGGAGGTTGTCCATTTGGGAGAGGACACTCAATCTTTTGGTCGTGAAGATCGGCAAGGATAATGGTCTTCTGACGTCGTTGATGAGGGGTTCTGATGTGAGCTTTAATATTTATAACCACAAGGGCACGTCTGTCATCATAGCACTAACGGGTCATCCGCAGGGAGGTTGGATAATTGAGTACTAGCTCGATCCTAGGTCGTTGTTAGCTACGTGAAGGATATATGGAATATGTATAGAATAAGGAGAAACAAATAGAATGAAAGGGCTATATGGCTAAGTATCACTCTAATGTGGATTGAGCACGGGAATGAACTCGTTGTGTGGCTATCAAATCATCCTAGGGTGAGGTTGTCTGGCCTAGAGAAAATCACATACCCTCCACTTTCATGATGTCATGATAGGGTCTTCCCTCATGTTATCTTGTGCCCCCCACTTCCGTGATGCCATGACACGACTATCTCTCATGTGACTAAACCTACTCCCGTAGCGCGTAGCCACATGACGGAAGCACTAAGAGGACAATCTTTCACAACCACTGGTCAGCCATATTTCAGGGATAGAAACTCGATCAATGCTAGGAGGGCTCTCATTACGCCCCAACTCCCGTTGGCGACATAATTAGCATGAATTGCACATAGGGATTGAAACCCAAGAGTAATCCCAACTCCTGTTGGTCATCAATCTAAGATTTCAATGTATGTCGATAATAATCATCCTAAACATTACCCTAATGAATTATTCTATAGCCAACAACAAGATCATTCCATGCACAAACCCACACTTAGGGATCCACCAAACCCTAGATTAAGGACTACTCATAAATCATTAAAGAGTCACAAAGATTAACAAGAGGATCAATAAGAAAATAGCAAAACATATAAAAATTATCAAAACAAAGAAGGAGAAATTTATCTTGATGGTTGCAATACAAAGTTATGAAGATTAAAAGCTTGCACCGATCAAAGAACGCATCCAAAACCCAATCTAGCCTACCAATTCTTCTAAAACTAAGAAAATTTATGAAAAAGAGGAAGAAAACGCCTCCAAGGGTCGGCTCCCCTCCTCAAATGCACACAAAACCCTTAAATAAGCCCTTAGAAATCCTAACGGGTCGGGAAAAACCCGACCCGAAACGACCGCATGGAAGGTCGCGTCGGTTCTGCCCAAAAAACATCACTTTTATGCACTTGTAGCCCATGAAACGACACGATCGTGTCGTTTTCCACGCGGTTGCATTGTGTGGTCGCGTCATCAATTCTGCACTGCATCCCCGTCTTTCAGAAAATGTATAAAATCGCTCCGATCTTGGAAAAATACAAATAAATATGTGTTGGAATCGTAACGAGACGCTCTTCAATGGAAAAATAAAATGGATTGAAGATAACCACAGAGTTGTGAGCAGATCTTCAGTCTTTGAAAGGCTTGTGCACTTTCTTGTAGCATCTTCTCCATGCGGTCGTGTGGGGGTAGCCACGTGACCGCGTGGCTCCTCTTCTCTTTGGCTTGGTCTGAGCTCCTCTACACGGTCGCTTCGAGATTGACACGGTCGCCTCAATATTCTCTGTAGAATTCCAGTAAGTCCATATACCCTAAACAACCGCGGTGTTTAGGCGAAACGACCGCGTCGATCTGGCTTCTCCTTAGCATAATTTCTGCTCCATTTTGCTCCGTTCGACATGGTTGTGTGTGTCAACTCCATGCGATCGTGTCGAATTGTCTTTGCTGCTTCCGTGGGTGTCTTTCTTGCTCCCTTCCACGCGACTGCGTGAGGTATCCCATGCGGTCGCGTGGTGCTGCTTTTCTTCAACTCCGTCTTTTGATTCCACTTCTTCACCTCGTTTCTTCCGTTCGCTCCTTTGACCCCATTTAACTCTTTTTAGCTTGAATTCAACCTTTTCGCCCTCTTTCCTGCTCTAGGACTACGATATCGTTCATATTCACCTAAAACGCACATTAAGGACCCAAAAAATAAAAAGGAAAAAAGCGAGAAAAAATAGAATGAAATGGTGGATAAAGAGAGGTGAAATACGTATGAAATGAACGTGAAATATGTATATAAAAATTACTCAGTATGTTCATTGAAGCCTTGAAGTAGATGAGCCAGGTAAGCTCTTCCTTTGTAAAATGCAGCAGGGTTCCGTCCTCGGGCTCTAACATCCTTGTTTTATCTCTTGCTCGAGCTCAAGAAGTGTTGGACCACTTTTTCCATAGTTACATTCTGTGGAAAGAGCGAGTCCAAGGTCTGGCTCAGCAGATGAGGCTGCTAGGGGGTTGGCCACGGTTAGAGCAAAGGTCGAAGCTCTCTGTGAGAGAGCTTGCACTATCGAGGAGGAGCTCGAGAGGCTGAGGATGAAGCTCCAGAGGCTACAGAAAGTAGTGGCAAAGTTAAGGGGGCAGGCTGAGCTGGCCCATTCCATAGACCTCAAGCTTCAATAGGCAAGGGTCCTACCGCGATAGGAGGAGGAGGAGGTAGAGCTGCGGAAGGAGTGCCAGGAGTCTGCAGAGGCCCTCTCTTGCCTCAAACAGTATGTAGGGAGAGAGATGGGCGGGTCGTCGAGCTTTAGGGAGAGCTTGAAATGACCCGACAGCTTTCAGGAACAGGCAGCTGAGGTGGCCGAAGCCCACCGAGTTGAACAGAAAAAGGTTGAGGGTTAGGAAGCCAATGAATTCAAGGCTCACCGCATCGAGCTGATGGTTGCTGAAGCTTGGGTCAACATCTCCTTTGAGGTGGGGTGCAGTCCTAGAGATGCACCCTATTCATGCCGACCTTTTGGCCTTCCTGACTGACAAACATACTGCCTCTGCCTCTGTTGCAGATACTTTTGCCACAACTGATCCCTCCGTTGTTATTAATGGTGGAGCTCTTGACCAAGCTCCTCAAGAAGAGGATCCTATCGTGGATGAGCTGATTATCGAGAAGTCTGCCTCCGGGCAACAGATGTAACTTTTTGGTCTCTTTTCCTTGTATGCCGCCTAGAGCGGCCGAACTTTGTAGAAAATATTAATGAAATGAAGAACCTTCTTTTTTTGAAAATTGGAAAGAAATTTTTGTCATACCTTGTCGGTTCTTCTTTATTTCTGTCTTGAGTTTTTGACCAAGTCTGTTGCTTGGTAAACTGTTATGTTGATCTCAATCTTGAACTCAAGAGACTAAGTTTGGAGTCACCGTGTACAATTTGCTGCGTGAGCATCGCTAAGTGTGTGTTGCCCCCTTAGTTTATTACGTGAGAGAGAGTCCATAAATCTAGACTGGATCAACTTGTGATCTTAGCTTAAAAGCCACGATGCAAGATCAATAGGCTCTCGTCCGTGTCATAGGATTTCTAGGCTCAGCATGGCCAGAGTTGAAGGTCGCATGAACTGGGAGCTTGGAGTTGTAGAGGCTGAGGTCTAAGCATGTGCTGGGGGATTTGTTGAAGGCAACACGACATGAGCCAAGTGTTGCTTTCCCGAGATGGAACCCTGAGGTCGGTGCCAGCAGGGGGGGCCCAGCTTGGGCTTGAGGCTTTGTAGAGGGCAATATAACCTGAGTTGAGTGCTACTTGCCTACACTGGAATCTTTAGGTTGGTGCTAGTGAGGGGCCCCATCTTCGACTCGGTGCTTTAGACTTAGCATGACCTAATTCGAATGATAAGTGTACGAGCCAACACCTGTAAGGTCAGACCAGTTGGGCCCCAACCTAGGCTGGAGATTTTGTTTGAATGTTATTGCATGACCTAAGTTGAGTGCCAGAGGTCAGTACTGCAACTGTGGGGTCTCGACAGCAGAAGTCAATGCTGGGACCCTAGGGTCTCGCCAATGAGGGTATGCTCTTGGCTTGGCATTTTTTTGGATGTGGCACGACCTCTATCGAGGGCCAGAGGTCGGTGTTGGGACCCTGGTGGGTCTCGCCAGCAGAGTCAGTGCTGGGACCCTTATGGGAGTCTTGCCAATGGAGCTTGGCCGTAGCACGACCTATGAAGTCGAGTGCCAGAGGTCGGCACTGGGAACCTCAGGGGAATCTCACCGGTGAAGTCCAGTGCTGGGACCATTTGGTGATCTCATCAACGAAGTTGGCGATGGGACCCTCCGAGGAGTATCGCTTGTAGAGTTCGATGATGGGATCCTCGGGGAGTCTCACCAGCATAGTTGGCACTAGGACCCTTTGGGGAGTTTTACCAGCATAGTTTGGCGCTGGGAATCTCTGGGGAGTCTCTCCAGTGGAGGCCCTAGCCCAGACTAGGAGTTTTAATTTAGACATGACACAACCTGGGTCGAGGGCCAGAGGTCAGCGTTGGGACCATATGTCTCGCCAGCACTGGCCCAAGCATAGCAGCAGGTTAGGCTAGAAAAATGCAATACTTTTTGAGCTCGGAAAAGAAATGCTTTTACTGAGATTGAGCTAAGTACATTGAACAGTGTACCTTATTGATATCGGCTTCTACACTTGATCAGAGGTGTTGCTTACTAACGGGTTGGACTGGGAGGGTGGCGACCATTTTGTGAGCCAGGACAATGCACTCCCTGGCCTTCGACCGGAACCCTTCACGTATGCCAATCTCGTAAGTAGTGTGAAACTTCACTAGGAGGCGGTACGTGGAGGTTGTTGGGGGATGTATGCCCTCAGATCATTTGTATTTGATGCAAATGATATTTTAAGCTTAGATAGGAGAATATTTTGCATGTGATGCAAAAGAAGTTAAATATGTGATCACTCCATATTTATACCTTTTTCTGCATGTTTGCAAGTCGTTTTGATCGCTCATATCATATTTTTCACGATTATTCGATGATATTGCGTTGCTCTTCACTATTTCTTGTTTTTGTCGTATTTCAGGAAATATGGAGCGATCTGGAGCGAATTTGAGATCAAAGGATTTACACTCGCTTAGGAGTGTCACCCACGGCTCATTTAAGGATAAATCAGCGATGGAGGATGAGCGAAAGAAGAAGGAAATTAATAAGAGCGACGAGGAGGCGAGAAGAAGAAGAAATGAGCTCAACAGCACACCACTCGACCGAGTAGACCACTCACTCGGCCGAGTAAGAAGCCCTACTCCGCCGAATGGAACGGATACGCACACGATGTTTTTTAGCGTATTGTCACGACCCGCTTCCCATAAACGGAAGGTGAGGCGTGAAAAGTCCTATCAGACGTGAAGCTGTGAGGCTCCAGTCTGTAAAGCGTCTGGTATAACCTGTTGAGTATTGGTGTTTTATACCAATCTTATTTTGATGATGATCACAACATTATGTTGTTGCTAATGACTCTCATGTTTTAGTCTCTCAGTTTTATCTCAAGAATATCCTTCTTGGAGACTAATCACTTGGTGCAAGGATGGACATCAAGTGGAGAAGAGTCAAAGCTTGGACTCAAGGAGTGCCAAAGCTTGGAGATGATGGAGAGCAATCAAGGCATCAAGATTGAAGACTTAGATTCTATGGAAAGCATTGTAATCCATGTAATTTACTTTATTGCTTTCTCTCTTTTTTGAGTCTAGGATTAATGTAATGCTTTGTTAGATGGTTTGCTCATTCATGCATATGCATATAACCATCTTAGTGAGCCTTAAGATTACCATAGAATCCAACCCAATAGGTTCACTCTGTCCAAAGACTCATTTGGAGTCTCTGGCTTTCCGTCAATCGCCTGCTGAAGGAAACACAGTCGACTGGGTGATTTCCAGTCGCCTGTAGATCCTTCTACAGTCGTCTGACATGCACAGCTCAAGTCAACATTTCAATTGACTCAAACTTGAGCTTTACGCACAGTCATCTGTCGATCAGTTTACAGTCGCCTGTATTTTTACAGTCGCCTGGAGATTGGTCATCAGTCGCCTGTATAGCGTAAGTGCATTCTCTGCATCTCTCTGTTGTTTCTCCATTTTATACTGCAGACGACTGATTAAGGTTTTACAGTCGCCTGGCTAATAGACGGTCGACTGTATTATTGACATCAGTTGCCTGTGCGTTTAAATGGAGAAAGAGTGCAGCTTTCTATTTCGATCCATCCCCTACAGCAGTCGCCTGCTGAAGGATTAACAGGCGCCTGTCCTGTTTGTCAGTCGACCGTATTGACTTCATCAGTCGATTGTCCTGGCTCAGATTATAGCCGTTGGATATATTCTAGCCGTTGATCAGTCGACTGACTTTTGATCATCAGTCGACTGTTCCTGTCGTTTTCGCCCAGTTTTTAGCCGTTGCTGATTTCTTTCTTTGGCTGTTTCTTTGGGTTTTGGGGCTTGATATGGGGTTCATATATATTTGAGTATGCTTCCATCATTTGAGAACTCTGGACAACACTTGATAACTCTTGACTCTATAGAAAATCTCAAGAGATCAATAAGCAACTCTCAAGCTCCCTCTTTCCCCCAATTGGGCATTCATCTATCTTCATGCATTGAAGTCCAGCTCAAGGGAAATCATCCAAGTGCTCTCAAGCATATCCCAACACTTGGAGATCCTCTTCCATGCCTTGCATCCATTCATGAGTAAGCATCTCAAGGCATAGGTAAGAGTATTTACTTTACTTGGTGTAATTTGTGTTTCTAATTCTCTTTGTGGGAATTAGAACTTTCTCTCTTTGTGGGAGGTTGTCTCTTTGTGGGACTTAGGATATTCTCTTTGTGGGAATAACTCTCTTTGTGGGAGTAACTCTTTGTGGGAGTTTAGTGTCCTAGTGTAGGGCTAACCCTAATTCTATGAGTGGGAGTTAGTGATTCTCTGAGTGGGAGTCTTGATCCTCGTGTAGGATTGGTTGGGTCCTTGTGTAGGGCATAAATCCTCTTTATGGGGTATCTCCTTGTGAGATTTGTATTCACTTCTCTGTGTGGGAATATAGTGAATATTGGTGTGGCTGGATGTACCCATGTTTGGAGAACCAGGGTAAAACTGTGTGTTTGCGTTTGGATTGATTGTGCCTTTTAATTCGTCTTGCATTTATAATTCCGCATTTGCAAGTTAAATTTTAATTGTACAATTTTATTGTCATTACACTATTCACCCTCCTCTAGTGTGTGTTGTTAGTATTGCAAGGGTAAGGCGATCCTTACATAACCAAGTATAGGTCCTTGCAAATGCGAAACAGAACAAAAATAATAAAAGAAGAGAGATAATAAAGTTCCAATCTCAGAATAGTCCACAAATAAAGTTCAACATCACAGAAAAGCCACCAGGCTAAAAAGAGTCTAAAAGGCCCCAAGCATGGCCAACAGAAATAAACAACGTACAGAAAAGAGAAAAAGGTGCTACGCACCGACAACCTAACAAGAACTAACTGAAAGAAACACTGAAATAAATCTCTACGACTGGTCGCCGGTGTCCTCGTAATCCACGTCAACAGTGGTCCCAGGCTCAAAGTCAGCAAACACCTCGTCCTCAGCAACGGACTCTGGCTCAGCAACTAACATGCGACTCCCAAAAGAGACGAGGGCGCATGTCAGCAAGTCTACAAGAGACTTGTGCACGGAACTAAAAGAAGGAAACAACCTAGCAGTTCTAAAAGTATGCGATGACATGGCAGTTTAAAAATATGAATGCAACAAGTAATAAAGTGCAACAAGTATGACATGGCAAGGTAGCAAAGCTAGTAAACATTTACATGGATTTTACAAGTCAAGTAAGCGCGTCGTGCACAGGGTTTACGCATTTTGGCTGGAGCGGCTGTACGGGCCAACTCCTAAGCTCAAGTGATCGCTTAACCCTACCCCTCCACATGTAATCGGGCATTGGCTTTTGACCAACACATGTAGCCTGCTTCTGGATCACGAGCCAGGAAGTATATTTGGCATAGGGTTGTGCCTGCAACACAGGTGCCTAGCCTGAACAAGGAAGTACAAGTAGCATGTGCTACGAAAACAAACATTCAAGCATGGAATGATGCATGGCATGGCAAGATTACAAATAATATGTGTACAAATAAGGAATTTAAACATCACAGGCATGGCAGAGCAAAAGTAAAGAGCGTACAGATATGGAAATTAAACGTGGCAGGCGAAATGAATGAATGACGTGGCAGGGTGTCAGATATAGCTTTGTTGTCAAGCTAGATCTTAAAATTGCGTCTAGACGAGTATCATTTCGTCGCCTAGTCTCTTTTACGCTAAAAACGGGGAATGGCCTAAGCCATGGCCTAAAACACAAGTTTGGCAAGTTTCACTTGCCTGTAATCAGTCGTTCTGCAAACACCGTCCAACCAGTCCAATCTACCTATGTGCTCGGATTCACCAACCTACAGTCCCAGTTTAAATTATCTTCATTAGTGATTTATTAAGCTACTAAAATACCGATTTTAATCATGATTAGCATGCATTAGTTGGGGGTCCTAAGTGTTCAGAAAATTACCCTTACATGCCGCGAGAGCTACACTGGCGTTGGGTAGCGACACCAGGGGTTGGAATATAGAAAGCGCTCCTAATCCAGATTCCAAAATAGATTCATACGATCGTCAAACATTGGACATCGACGAGATCAGCGAATAGATTCCAAACAGTGAGCAAAGTGATCGGTTGACGTTTTACGGCTCACGGGAAGCCGTAACGACGAACGGGGACGAACGGGTCGACGTACCCGAAGACTACGACGTTGAGCGTAGTAGGGGATGATAGTGACGTCGAGAAACACCTCTAGGAGAGGTAGAGGGCTGTCGGAAGAACCCAACAACGAGAGTAAGCGACGAGATCACAACGACTTGTCGAGACGTCGAGAGAAACGCGAAACAGCGAGTACACTCGCTGTTTCAGAGTTTGGACGGCCAGAGGGAAGTCCACAGTGGCGCAGAGGATCCAAGGGGCGACGGCGGCGGTCAGGGGGCGCGGGCGGCTGCGACAGCGACGGCGGCGGCGGCTGCTGCTGCTGTGTGCTGCTGCGATTTGCAGCAGCAGCTGCTGCGCTTGGAGGCGGTTTCTGGCGGTGCAACGGCGGCCTGAGGGAGGAGGAAGGTTGGGGAAAGGGAGAGGGTCCAGTCGGCGACGGGTTAGGCTGGAGAACAGAGGGTTGCGACAGTTCTTGTGTGCTGTGTGCGAAACTAGGGCCGGCGGCTATATGATGTTGCTGGGAGAATTAGGAGCTAGGTTAAAGAAATAATAATAACCTAAGATATTATAAATAGAGGAAAGGGGACCGCTCGCGTGGGGTAGAGGGCTGGAAACGTGGGCTAGGGGAAGACTAGGTCCAGGGTTGTTTAGGGTTTATTTGTTTTTGGGTTAAAAGAATTGTAATAAAAAACTAAAAGCCCAAGTTCTCACCCTCTCTCTCTCCCTGGGATGTGTGCGGCCAAGACCAAGAATGGGCTGAGTCAACTTGATATATGATGTATAATATAATAATAATTATATTAGGGAAAATAAGCCAATTGAAACTTAGGGTTAAACCAAAGTTAGGATGGGAAAAATGTGAAAGTAGGTCAAACGAAGCCCAAAAATTATGAAATAAATACTGGGGTGACCGTGTCGACGAGAGAAACAAAACAGAGAAGACAGATCACAATTTCGACGACGAGAAACGAAACTAAAAATAAAAACGTCTCACGACAAAAGTGAAAATCGCGACGTCTCATCAAACAAAGTCAAATCGTGGGAGAACGACCCGTGAAATGAAGTTCCAAAATAATTCCACACTTTAATACTCTTCGAGAGGGTCACAACGGCATATTACACCAAAGGGTTCGGATACAAACAAGGTCTAAAATAATTACGTGCACGAACAAGACTACGTGCACGAAAAGCGTACGATCGAAAACAGACCGTGACATCCTACCCACCTTAGAATAAAGTTCGTCCTCGGACTTTCTAACTATAAATATATCTAGTCACTCTATTAGCTACCCCAAATCATATCACATTATAATTCAAACCAGATATAGTCACTACAAGTGCTTATATACGCACTAAGTAGTCAAGCAGTAATACTCCCAACATGTATATATTTACGCCCATTATACACTTATACCTATCATAGTCAGTCAAATTCACACACGTATTTCAATCATTCATATAGTCACGTACATCCCTATATAATTATTAAACACTTATTACATACCATGGTGCACATACTCACAAACAATTAAATAGTTCACACCAGCAAATACCATCGTAATACTCCACGTTTAGATAACTACCTATGAACAAAACAATAAGGATACACTACTCCCTATATCTCTTAGTGTACATCCAATGCCAACATATCAACACAAGTAACCACACCACTCAATATTAAATCGTGTTATTATATCTAGGATACATTTACCACTACTATAATTTCACAATTATATAGTCAATCAAATGCATGCAAATATTTTACCATATATTCACATCACATACGGTCATATAACTATATTCACGACACGCCACACAAACCATAGTCACCAATACCTATAACTAAGCACACACTTACCCGTGCATGATGTACACCTACACACGCTAACATTTCATTCATATATACCAATCATACCACTATATATCCAGCACATCTACACACCTAGTTTAGCTAGCACACATACGTTCACACAGGCAAGTCCTTAGTAAATAACTATACCACAAGACCAACACCTATAACTATATAATGGTATAGCGACCCACAATCATGTGCGTTACACAACCAGGCACAACCAATCCTATCACTATACATACATCATCCATCACTATATTCATGGTACTACACACAAACCACCGACATATGTAACAATATACTTAGAGTATACCCACTCAAGCTTGAGTGAGACTCAAAACACATATCAGAAAACTCTATATACGTAACACGATATCTATACCTATACCAATACCACTCCAATGTATACACATCTACCAACACAACCACATACATACCATAATGTCAATCACACTTAATATTTAGTCAGGTAACACCCACATAGTTCAATCACTTTATATACCATAATAATATTACAGACATCAGCACATGTATAATTATAATACCCTCCCTAATACATGCATTCATCGTATAGTCACACACATGTAACATATATATTCACACTATATCCATCTACCTATAATTAGTATACCAACACAACTACTTATCCATACATAGTTAATATATGCAATAATCGTGTATACCTCATGGTATACACGCACACAACATCCTGTAAAAGCAAGCAATACCAATCAAAATTATAATCCTACTACCATACGTATATCACATATATACTCATGCAACAAATACATAACTACTTATGTCTAAGCACAATACATATCTACGTACGAGCACACACTCATACGTACTAACATGTAGGTCATATAATAGGCCTACTCACTTAACTATAAGTACACCTATTATCATTACACATAACATTCACCTAACTTACTTATATATATATATATATATATATATATATATACACACATACATACATACACACATACATACATACATACATATCAAGCATTCACAAGTATCTTCAAACTACATACACTACTAGTCTATACTCCAATACAATTTCCAATATCTATACAGACATTCCTAAAGTGTTATAGCTACCCACACATATATAACTAATATCATCCTTACAACTTCATATACATCATGAATAACACTGAGTATGTATATATCACACAATAGGCACACATTAATATACTACAGGGGAGTACACTCATACGTGAGTGATACGCCGGGGTTCACACACGGGTCCACGAACTCTACTTATACATGCACCACAACGACATCGCAATAAAATCAATGGGCTCGCTACTATGCTAAGGTTGACACAGGCAACGACGAAAACTACAATAGAAAGGAAACCGAAACCAAAAGTGTAACGAAGGAAAGATCGAAAAGCACGAGTTCAGATGGGACGAAGATATTGAGACATCTTGGTTAGGTGAATCAGGGGTATAATTGTGAATGTTTAGGTGGGAAAAGAAAGATGTAATGATACCCTTATAGGATACATGAAAATAGTGTGTTAAAGATATAAGTTAAAATACGAAGAGTACAAAACCGGTCGTACCTCAAAAGTTGGAGTTCTCTTATACATAGAAAAATATTGATGGTCGATAAAATGAGTTGTTCGAAATAAGTTTGAGTCGTATATACATAATAAGAAAAATGGTTTATTAGCTTATTGAAAATCATTATACGGAAGAATAAAACATTCACACGAACATTAAGGACGTAGGTTAGAAAATATTATACGGCAGTAATTTAATATAATTTCGGCAAAAATTTCAAAATTCAAAGAATGAAATTAGATTAACTGAAATGTAGAAAATTTAAGCTCATGTTAAATGCTTTCAAGGTCTTTAAACTGGGGAGAAATTTAAAATAAATAATATTAAAACTACTTTTAAAGGAACCAGGATTTGCCAAAAGAAACAGTTTTATACACAGATTTTAAAGTACGAGTACGACGTACCTAGAACTGATATATAAAAAATAATTGAAGTTCTACTTAGCTTGTAAAAATATTTTAAAGTATGTATGTTAAGCGATTAAAATGAATCTCATAGTTTAAAAAAGTTGGTATATCGAATTTTCAAAATAGTAATAGAGTTTTTAAACCGAAATGCGAAAGTATATGTCAGAAAATAGTTACGAGATAATAATTAAACTTACAAACAATAGAATTCAAAATCTACGAATTTTTTTACTCAATCGTAAAGTGAGGAATTAAATATATAAGAAGAGGGTTTAAAAACAAAATTTATACCGAGCAAAACTTTTAATCAAGGGAAACCGTAAACAACGTTGAAAGAATCAAGCTTTGCAACGGAGGACATTCAAAAGATCAACGATTATCGTAATGTGGTGATCATGTGCATCGAGAGCAAAGAATGTGGTTGAATGATGAATGCGTCTAAATTACGATTCAAGAAACTACGATGGAATTCTACGGTCAGTAACACAGAAGTGTAGTGATCAGGAAAATGATAGAATCAGGGGGTTCTAATTATCGGGTTGACTAAAGATCAAGAGAAACTTAACACTAAGGCTTTCTAATGAGCTAGAATATAATAGAGACCTCAGGAAAAAGTCCTAAGAGAATCAAGATCATGTGCTGTTGGGCCCGAAATCGTTGAACCCAAGCGAAGGACTAAAGAAATTCTAGAAGTCTATCATGGTCAGAGCTAGGCAGGAACCACTAAGGTAACTCCTAAGACAATTATATCAAATTCTAGCATGGAGTCTAGCTAACAATCAGTGACCTCTAACTAGCCAGTCACAGACGTCTAACTAAGTCTTACTATAGTCCTGATCTATAGATTTCCCTACTAAGCTGTGATAGATGCTCGGGCAACACGTCTACTAGCCACCTACGACATATGAAACGATAAAATTAGACTCAAGGCTTATGACTTGGATGTTTTAATTTATTTAATGGACATTCTATTTTTATTATCGTTGTTCCGATAATTCGCAGTTGCAAGAGGGACCTGCATGGGCCACCAATAAAACCTGTCACGACCCGCTTCCAATAAATGGAAGGCGAGGCGTGAAAAGTCTGCTCAAACATGAAGCTGTGAGGCTCCAGTCTGTAAAGCATCTGGTATAACCAAGTATAGGTCATTGCAAATGCGAAACAGAACAAAAATAATAAAAGAAGAGAGATAATAAAGTTCCAATCTCAGAATAGTCCACAAATAAAGTTCAACATCACAGAAAAGCCACCAGGCTAAAAAGAGTCTAAAAGGCCCCAAGCATGGCCAACAGAAATAAACAACGTACAGAAAAGAGAAAAAGGTGCTACGCACCGACAACCTAACAAGAACTAACTGAAAGCAACACTGAAATAAATCTCTACGACTGGTCGCCGGAGTCCTCGTACTCCACGTCAACAGTGGTCCCAGGCTCAAAGTCAGCAAACACCTCGTCCTCAGCAACAGACTCTGGCTCAGCAACTAACATGCGACACCCAAAAGAGACGAGGGCGCATGTCAGCAAGTCTACAAGAGACTTGTGCAAGGAACTAAAAGAAGGAAACAACCTAGCAGTTCTAAAAGTATGCGATGACATGTCAGTTTAAAATATGAATGCAACAAGTAATAAAGTGCAACAAGTATGACATGGCAAGGTAGCAAAGCTAGTAAACATTCACATGGACTTTACAAGTCAAGTAAGCGCGTCGTGCACAAGGTTTACGCATTTTGGCTGGAGCGGCTGTACGGGCCAACTCCTAAGCTCAAGTGATCGCTTAACCCTACCCCTCCATGTGTAATCGGGCATTGGCTTTTGACCAACACATGTAGCCCGCTTCTGGATCACAAGCCAGGAAATGTATTTGGCATAGGGTTGTGCCTGCAACGCAGGTGCCTAGCCTAAACAAGGAAGTACAAGTAGCGTGTGCTACGAAAACAAACATTCAAGCATGGAATGATGCATGGCATGGCAAGATTACAAATAATATGCGTACAAATAAGGAATTTAAACATCACAGGCATGGCAGAGCAAAATTAAAGAGCGTACAGATATGGAAATTAAACGTGGCAGGCGAAATGAATGAATGACGTGGCAGGGTGTCAGATCTAGCTTCGTTGTCAAGCTAGATCTTAAAATTGCGTCTAGGCGAGTATCATTTCGTCGCCTAGTCTCTTTTATGCTAAAAATAGGGAATGGCCTAAGCCATGGCCTAAAACACAAGTTTGGCAAGTTTCACTTGCCTGCAATCAGTCGTTCTGCAAACACCGTCCAACCAGTCCAATCTACCTATGTGCTCGGATTCACCAACCTACAGTCCCAGTTTAAATTATCTTCATTAGTGATTTATTAAGCAACTAAAATACCGATTTTGATCTTGATTAGCATGCATTGGTTGGGGGTCCTAAGTGTTCAGAAAATTACCCTTACATGCCGCGAGAGCTACACTGGCGTCGAGTAGCGACGCCAGGCGTTGGAATATAGAAAGCGCTCCTAATCCAGATTCCAAAATAGATTCCTACGATCGTCAAACCTTGGACATTGACGAGATCAGCGAATAGATTCCAAACAGCGAGCAAAGTGATCGGTTGTCGTTTTACGGCTCACGGAAAGCCGTAACGACGAACGGGGACGAACGGGTCGACGTACCCGAAGAATACGACATTGAGCATAGTTGGGGAAGATAGTGACGTCGAGAAACACCTCTAGGAGAGGTAGAGGGCTGTCGGAAGAACCCAACAGCGAGAGTAAGCGACGAGATCACAACAACTCGTCGAGACGTCGAGAGAAACGTGAAACAGCGAGTACACTCACTGTTTCAGAGTTTGGACGGCCAGAGGGAAGTCCACTATGGCGCAGAGGATCCAAAGGGCGACGGCGGCGGTCAGGGGGCACGGGCGGCGGTGGCATTGGCGGCGGCGGCGGCTGCTGCTGCTGTGTGCTGCTGCGATTTGCAGCTGCTGCTGCGGTGCTTGGAGGCAGTTTTCGGCGGTGCAACGGTGGCCTGAGGGAGGAGGAAGGTCGAGGAAAGGGAGAGGGGCTGGTCGGCGATGGGTTAGGCCGGAGAACGGAGGGTTGCAGCGGTTTTTGTGTGCTGTGTACGAAACTAGGGCCGGCGGCTATATGATGTTGCTGGGAGAATTAGGAGCTAGGTTAAAGAAATAATAATACCCTAAGCTATTATAAATAGAGGAAAGGGGACAGCTCACGTGGGGTAGAGGGCTGGAAACGTGGGCTAGGGGAAGACTAGGTCTAGGGTTGTTTAGGGTTTATTTGTTTTTGGGTTAAAAGAATTGTTATAAAAAACTAAAAGCCCAAGTTCTCACCCTCTCTCTCTCTCCCTGGGATGTGTGCGGCCAAGACCAAGAATGGGCTAAGTCAACTTTATATATGATGTATAATATAATAATAATTATATTAGGGAAAATAAGCCAATTTAAACTTAGGGTTAAACCGAAGTTAGGATGGGCAAAACGTGAAAGTAGGTCAAACGAAGCCCAAAAATTATGAAATAAATACTGGGGTGACCGTGTCGATGAGAGAAACAAAACAGAGAAGACGGATCACAATTTCGACGACGAGAAACGAAAATAAAAATAAAAACGTCTAACGACAAAAGTGAAAATCGCGACGTCTCATTAAACAAAGTCAAATCGTGGGAGAACGACCCGTGAAATGACGTTCCAAAATAATTCCATAATTTAATACTCTTCGAGAGGGTCACAACAGCATATTACAACAAAGGATTCGGATACAAACAAGGTCTAAAATAATTACGTGCACGAACAAGACTACATGCACGAAAAGCGTACGACCGAAAACAGACCGTGACACGTATACTCGGCCGAACAAAGGAAGCCCACTCGGCCGAGTGAGAAAGTTCACCTGCCCGAGTGGTACAGGGAATTCGTCCAGAGAAAGGCCCAAGTTACTGGAATTTTCAGAGATCCTGAGGAGGCCCACTCGGCCGAGCATGAATGCTCACTCGGCCGAATGAAAAAGTCCACTCGGCCGAGCCACCCCCCAAAGACAGACCCTGAAAACCCCCAAAGTTATTGTTTTTCTACATGGTTTGTCACTCGGCCGAGTGACAAGGGTCACTCGGCCGAGTGACAAGGGTCACTCGGCCGAGTGACCCTCTCCGCCTGCTGTTAGGGTTGCGATTTCTGGGCTGCGCAGGGGTAGTTTGGTCACGATTTTCTGGACGATTTTAGAGGGTATTTAAACTCTGTTTTTGCCCTAGTTTAGGGGAGAGTTGAACTATATTTTTTAGACTTTCTTTTAGGATTTGGACGACTACTCTTTTGTGAATTCTCAGCTGGAGATCGTTGGCATCAACATTGGTTTATCTACTCTTATTAAAAACTCAATTTTAATGCATTATTTCTCTTTTGCAATGAATTGTGCCGCGATTATTGTTATTATTTCTGAGATTCGCATAATGCTTAGTGAGTAGTGCCGTCGTCCTAGGGCATGTGGATGAACCCTATAGACCATATCTATGAATTGTGATGAATTTGTTGATTTGTTGCTAGAATTGATTAGGGTTAGGTTGTGAATGATTGATTACAGGTAGCTAGGAATTCATATCGATTGGGATTTGCAAGAGATTGGATCCCAATTAGTAGGAAGGCCTAGATATTCAATTTAGATTGACAATTGGATTTCTCTAGATTTGGTTTGCAAGAGATTGGACCAAAGCTAGGATTTTTAAATTGTGAATCTATACTAATATTCGTTTGCAAGAGATTGGACGAATAAGACCTATCATAACCTAGGTCGTAGCTCGAGTTTGCACGAGAGTGAGCTCGAGATACGATTGAACAATGATGTCGTTCTTTACGCTAGCGGCTTAGGCTAGGGTTTTCACGAGAGTGGGCCCTATACTAGGTTTGCTATAGATCAGCAATAGCGCGAGAGCGTGAGCTTGGTTCTGCATTAAGTTGCGACTAGTTCACCTATATTCAAGCTTAGCAACAATGAAATTTACGATTCACGAGGATGAGAGACGGTCCGTAGTGGGGATTTCCTATCCCTAGACATTTTTTATTATATTGATACTTTCTTGATACTTGAACGATTGTGACTACTACACCCAACTATTCTTGTTCTCTCGATAGCTAGGTGATTTGAGTAAGACACGGTCATTTGTCCTCCCTGAATTCGATACCTGCTCGCCGCTACACCGTGTGCTTGCAGTAAAACTACAAGTTGTTTTTCGGGTATACATCCGGATGCGATCAAGTTTTTGGCGTCGTTGCCGGGGAGGATTTTTGACGGTGTTCTATTTGGATCACCCAGTTATATCTTACTTACTTACTTTCTTTATTTTTCCTTTTTGACTCGATTTGCTGCCCAATTTACGTGCTCTCCCAGTATTTTCATAAGATCTTAACAGGAACATGTGGGACGCAATGTTAATGACTGAGTCTAGCCCGGGAGATGATGATTCCTTCGCGGGCCTTCTTAAGGAGCTTGTTAATGAGGTCCATACCACAGGGGAATTTACCGTTGATATCGAGGACCCCATCGAGCAACTATTTGCTAGCTTTGTGATGGATCAAATCTCCCCGGAAGGGACTATCGGGGGCAACATCAGGGTTGATGTGAGGGACGACAAGTTATATTTTGAATACAGTAGAGCGTGCATCGAAGAGTACTACACTCCCGAGGAGTCCACTGGGCATGTAGAGATTCAGGGAAGTACACTCTACAACCCTCACTCTTACATTTATGAACCCACTGACACATATCTTGATCTCAGGTGTAGACCGGAGCAAGGCGGTAGCCCCATCGATGCCCACACAGAGTTGTGCAGTGTCTATTTCGACGCACCGTCCTCGCCATGAAGTGAATCTGAGCCTGCATGCGAGAGCCCACTCATAGAGCAGGAACTAAACCCAGATGTTGCAGAAGAAGCCAAGCTTTCACAAGGAGAGGAAGTAGAGGGTACAACGCCCCCTGAGGTAGAGCTTAAACAATTACCACCAAATCTAAGGTACGCTTTCTTGGGTAATAAATTAACCTATCCGGTTATTGTTAATGCCTCAAAGGAATAAGCCCTAGGCTTTGCACCTTAACCATGATCAACTTGAAAGACTCTTAGATGTCCTTAGGAGTCACAAGGATGTCCTTGGCTACACCATCTCTGATCTTAAAGGAATAAGCCATAGGCTTTGCATGCATAGAATCCACTTAGAAAACACGGAAGCCACCTCCATAGAGCCTCAAAGGCGGTTGAACCCTAACATGAAGGAGGTTATTAAGAAAGATATTCTCAAATTACTTGAAGCCGACATTATCAATCATATCTATGACAGCAGGTGGGTTAGCCCTGTTCATGTCGTCCCTAAAAGGGGGGATGACCGTTATAAAAAACGAAAAGGGAGAGCCCATTTCTACACGCACTGTCACGACATGGTGGATGTGTATCGATTATAGGAAATTAAATAAAGCCACCCGGAAAGACCATTACCCATTACCCTTCATTGACCAAATGCTTGAGTGCCTCGCTAAACACAAATTCTTTTGCTATCTGCATGGGTATTCGGGATTCTTTCAAATCCCCTTGCATGAAGATGACCAAGAAAAGACCACATTCACTTGCTTTTATGGCACATATGCCTACCGTAGAATGCCCTTCGGTCTTTGCAATGCTCCCGCCACCTTTCAAAGGTGCATGACGTCCATCTTTTCTGATTATATTGAAAATATTATGGAAGTCTTCATGGATGATTTTTCTGTTTATGGAAGTGAGTTTGATTCTTGTTTGGCTAATCTTACTAAAGTTCTTAAAAGATGCCAACAAAATAACCTCACTCTCAATTGGGAGAAATGTCATTTTATGGTCACCGAGGGGATAGTTCTTGGGCACCTTGTTTCTTCTAGAGATATTGAGGTTGATAAGGCGAAAATTGAGGTAATCGAAAAACTCCCTCCTCCTATTAATGTTAAAGGCATTAGAGGCTTTCTTGGTCATGCGGGGTTTTACCACCGCTTTATCAAGGATTTTGCCTTAATTATCCGACCTCTTACTGCCTTACTTGCTAAAGATGCCCCATTTGTCTTTTCAGGAGAGTGCTTGCAATCATTTAATACATTGAAGGAAGCTCTCATTTCTGCTCCCATTATACAACCGCTAGACTGGAGCCTTCCCTTCGAGCTTATGTGTGATGCAAGTGACCAAGCAATTGGAGCGGTGCTAGGACAAAGGAAGGATAAGAAGTTTCATGCAATATTCTATGAAAGCAAAACATTGGACGAAGCGCAGAAAAATTACACCACAACTGAAAAGGAGCTTTTGGCGGTTGTCTATTCCATCGAGAAGTTTCGGTCCTACCTCCTTGGATCCAAAGTTATTGTCCACACTGACCATGCTGCATTGAAGTATCTTCTAAGCAAAAAAGAGGCAAAGCCAAGATTGATAAGATGGATACTTTTGTTGCAAGAATTTGACTTGGAGATTAGAGACAAGAAGGAAACGGACAACGTTGTGGCAGACCACTTGTCTAGGCTTGTTCGTGACAAGGAGGATGAAAGCTTACCAATCGATGACACCTTTGTCGACGAGAGGCTATTCGCCATAAGACCCGGAGAGGTGCCTTGGTATGCGGATTTTGTTAATTATTTGGCTTGTGGGATAAAACCATGCTGGATGCCCACGCAACAAAAAAGGAGATTTATGCACGAAGTCCGAAACTATTTCTGGGAAGATCCGTATCTCTTCAAGATATGCAAGGACGGTGTTATACGGAGGTGTGTTTCCAAGGAGGAGGCCACGTCAATCATTTTGCATTGCCATAGTATGCCATACATAGGACATCACGCCACCTCTAAAACCACCGCTAAGATATTACACTGCGGGTTCTTTTGGCCAACCATGTTCAAGGACACGCATAACTTCGTCAAGAGTTACGATAGATGCCAACGGACCGGAAATATATCCAATCGAAATGAGATGCCAATGAAGCCCATTCTAGAAATTGAGCTATTTAATTGTTGGGGGTGGACTTCATGGGACCTTTTCCGTCAAGCAAAGGAAACAAGTATATCTTATTAGCCGTGGACTACGTCTCTAAATGGGTAGAAGCCATTGCAACCCCCACCAATGATGCGAGGGCGGTCTCCAAATTTTTCAAACAAAACATCTTCCCACGCTTTGGAGTGCCACGTACTTTGATAAGTGATGGGGGGAGCTATTTTATAGAAAACAAATTTGAAGCCATGTTGAAAAAGTACGGGGTGAATCATAGAATTGGCATGGCATACCACCCCCAGACAAGTGGACAAGTGGAGGTGTCGAACCGGGAAATCAAGCAAATTCTAGAAAAGACCGTTGATAGATTTAGAAAGGATTGGTCCATGAAATTGAATGATGCACTATGGGCGTATCGCACGGCTTTTCGCACCCACATTGGCACCACACCATACCGCCTTGTTTACGGGAAAGCTTGTCACTTGCCGGTAGAGTTGGAACACCGAGCATATTAGGCTATCAAGACATTTAATTATGACTACAAGAGTGTGGCGGTGAGGAGACTCTTAGACATCAATGAGCTTGACGAGATTAGGCGAGATGCTTACGAGAGCTCAAGAATTTATAAAGAAATGACTAGAATCCTCCATGATGCACGCATAACCGTTACAGACTTCAAGGTCGGAGACAAAGTTCTCCTATACAATTCCAGACTCCGACTCTTTCCCGAAAAGCTAAGATCGCGATGGTCCGAACCATTCACCATTAAGCACATACAATCGGGAGGAGTCTTTGAGTTGGAAGGAAAGGACGTAGCCACATTCAAAGTAAATGGACAATGGCTCAAGCGTTATTCCGAAGGAGCCCCTACCGGTGAAGTGAATCGCATATATCTACTCAAGGGACGGCCCCATGATCTCTCATACCTCCTTGACGAGGTGATCGATGTAGCCATTCCGCATTCTATTGGCGCTCTACATGATGACGGCCTTGAAGAAGGCCAAACTTCTAGCATTGGAGAAAAGTTGGAGGACCCTCCGGATAGCTCTATGGTCGATGACAAAGACGACGCTGACGTCGCGAGGATTAGAGAGCTATGCAAGCTCTCCATGGCCAACAATTCAAAGAAAGCTCCGCCGGATAAAAGGTCGGTGTCACCGGTGAAGAAGAAGATTGGTGCTAGCTCAAGCTTAGGGGGCTTATCCCCCAACTCTACCCATGATGAGGGGACGCCGAGGAAAGCCCACGAGCACCAACAAATAAATCCAAGTGGCCTTTCCGACAAATTTGACGGGCGCATCTCGCACGCGCCCAATATCACGCACTAAAAGAAAATCATAAGGGGTCGAGCTCAAGACCTTAAACGAGCGCTTGTCGGGAGGAAACCCGACGGTTTTATATCGTTCTTAGTTGATTTTTATTTTTTATTTTAGATTTTTCTTAGTGTTTAGAGTCTAGCATCTATGAAAATCATGACAACGGGCTCTATTTTTATTGACAGGAGATGGAGAACGAGAGATCATTCATATGGAGGATAGCCATGGCAAGGGAGAGCGCTCCAGGAATGCGCTCAGGCCACATGAGAAGGAAGAGACTGTCGGGAGGAAGAAAAACAGAGAGTGGCGCGAAAACAGAGAGCCGTTGTAGAAAACAGGAAGCCACTCGGCTGAGTGACATATGTCACTCGGCTGAGCAAAGACTATACTCGGCCGCGTAGAATACCGATCAAGGAAGATCCTACAAACCAACTCTCTGTTATTTTCTGTGATTTACAGTATAATTTGCCACTGGGTCGAGTGACTTGTCACTCGGCCGAGTGAATCAGATACCCTCCACGCTCTAAAAATTGCTGAGTGGTCATGCCACTCGGCCGAGTGGAAATTGTCCATTGGGCCGAGTGGGAAGAGCTACTCGGTCGAGTCGTCAGTTGTGGGAGTTTATTTCGAAATTTTTTCACACAGCCCCACTCGACCGAGTGATCTTTTGACTCGGCCGAGTCGTACATATATATATAAGCTTCGAGGGGCTGCGCGAATTTCAAAAAACGCAAAATTACCAAAAAATTTCGCCCAGCGCCCGAGCTTCGTCTCTTCGACTCCCAGTGCCCGAATCCACGTCTCCATCGTCCGAGCCGCTTCAACGCCGCCGACCGACGATCGCCGCCGGTCGCCGACGTCGCCTAGCCGTCGCTCTTCGCCGGAGCCGCCTCCCCGCCACCGTTCATCCCCATTTCGTCCCAATTTTCCTATTTCTTCTCCATTCTCCAATCCGTACGCCCATTGCACCCCATAACCCATACATCTATTATCCCCCATCTTCCCCCATATTTATTGATATACATCGCTGATTTCATTGTTTACTTTTCAGGTTAGCTTGGGGCAGCTTGGGGGAGATACAGGACGCTCCAGAGCTTCGCGGAGGAGGCGATTTCTTTGCACTCTACGTATTTTGCACTCGTGTCGTGCTCAGGTATACTCGTTTAATTATCTAGCACTTTGCATTTTCATTCAGGGTGGGCACGTCTCGCGGCACACATGCCGCCTCGCCTTAGGCCACGCACTCGGGAGCCCGCTTCCAAGCGGAAGAAGTCAGGTGATGCTGGCTCCTCTTCCGCTAGGACGGACTCCCCTCTACCTAGCCCACCACCACCCACACAGCAGCCTCCTACCGCACCCATTCCACCACCTGCACAGCATGCCCCCGCGTTCGATGCGATGGGGATTACGTTCCGAGATGATGCCCAGCGCACCAGATTTGAGCGTATCTCCCATCGCTCGATCGTACCCACTAGGTTCGCACACCTAGCTGACCTTGAGTGCCTAGGGGTCCTAGAGGGGCTACTCCAGTTGTATGACAATGTGGGGTGGTGTGATTTCTTGTCGGTGTCGGCGGACACTTACATCCGCCCGACACTAGAGGTCCTTAGCTCTATCGAGCAGACCCCTGGAGGATGCTCATTTCGCCTGATGGATCAGGAGTGCCAGGTCACTCTTGACATGCTCCGAGCATTCTTCCAGTGGCCCGCTGTCCCTGACCCAGACCAAGCTTACAGCCCCATGTAGATCCCACCGCTGTCATTCGACACCCATGCTTTCTGGACTAGGATCACAGGATCACCCCTTGCCTTTGACCCTAGTCGGGCCAAGGCCTCTGCCGTCCTCCACCCGTGCCTCCGCATTGCACAGCGCCTTATGGCAACCACTTTTCTTGCGAGGTACGAGCCCGGGACGTTGTCGACCCCAGAGCTCTGCATGCTCTACGCGATGACATGCTCTAAGGCCTTTGATGGAGGAGACGTTCTGGTCCCCGCTATAGAGATCGATATCACCAGTTGGTACATCGACCGCATCATTATTTCTGTCGACGCTCGTACGCCTATCTGCTGTGGCGGTCTGATTACCCTCTTGGCCATATTGTGCGGAGTTGACCTTCCAGCCGGCTTGCTGAGACCACCGGGCCCCACCCCTCTCTCCATCGATGTCATGGCCCGGATGAGGATGCTGCATCCTCATGGTCAGCACCACTGGGTATGGCTGCACGATCCCCACGGTGCCGATTACATGATTCTCCCGAGCCCTGCTCGGACACATATTGGACCTGCGGGTGAGGAGTGGATTCCACCGATAGATCTCCTCATCCTCGTCGTATACGTGCTTTGAGCCTGAGGGTGCTCTGCAGGAGCCCCTCCTCCCACCACTTAACCCCGTGATCCCTCAGCCTACACTTGCTTCGTCTGCCCCTCACGACCCTTTGTCCACACTTCTGTTAGTGTCGGGAGCACTTTAGCTGAGTCCACCCACACCACCACCATCCCTGTGCCCATGTCGATAGATCCCATTTCTGCTGCTAGCCCCGAGCGTCCCCCCACCGTAGTTGAGTGTGGCGAGCCTTCTTTTGCTTCCGCGGTAGAGACACTTTCCTCATTGTTGTTCTCGACTCCCAGGGAGTCATTTTCTGTACCCTTCACGACCTCCCCTGTCATCGACCTCACCGTCTCCACCGCCGCTGTATTCTCTGAGAGTATCGTGACGTCTGTCCCCATGTCTGTGTCACTGACCTCTTTCCCCACGTCGGAGTCGTAGTTTTTGGTGACAAAGCACCGTTGTCATTGGTTTTTTCAATTGGTCGCTCTACGACCAACTGTGCTTCCGGTTCCTTGGCGGACACTCTCGTGTGGATTTGTGTTTCGCTTCTCAACACGATAGCGGACACATTCGCATGCTCGTGTGTGAGTGCCAAAGTCTAGTTTGCTCCCCTCGGGTTCACTTCCGGTTGTGGCGGCAATAGATTTTTCGACCTTTGAAGGTTCGCCACTTGTAACCCCAGCTGGGTTACTTGGTCAGTGAGAGCCATTTGCCCCATTTCCAGCTTCAAATTTATCTTCTCCTGGTTGGTAATGTATTGAGTCAAGAGGGACTCAACCGGAGAGATGGCCCACTGCTGGCCATACTGCTGCTGCTACTGCTGTTGCTGCTGCTGAATGGGCTGCTGGTTCCTTTGGGGATATTGTCGATACTATTGTGGAGGCTGCTGCTGCTATTGCCTAGGCGGCTGATATACTAGCTGCTGCTGCTGCTGCTGAGGAGGCGGCTGCTGATACGGTGCCCGGTAGCTAAATTGGGGTGGTTCCGGTTGTTTGGAGAGTAGGCCGGCTTGGAGCTAGTCCGTGGTGGGTATGGTGCATTTCCCGTAGGATTTTAGAATAGTGCGCTTGCTTGGTCCACCGGTGGTGAGATGTCACCACCCTCGAAGTCCCCCATGACTTCGGATTCCACCGCCGCAATATGTTATGTACCGGCACCACCGGCTCCTACCATGAGCGCTAAGATCTGGGTCGACAGCAAGTCAAACTTGCTGGATAATTTGTCTACGTCCTCGACCCTGTGGATACCCCCAGATCTAGGTGTGGCTCTCTCGTCACACCACCGCTCATTGTTCGATGCCATGTTTTCTAATATGGTCCCGACATCTTCTTCACTTCTGGACATGAAGGACCCCCCAGCCGCGGCGTCCATGGAAGAATTCAAGTCATCCCTCAATCCGTTGTAGAACAAATTAATTATCTGCCATTTGAGAAGCTCGTGATGAGGGCATCTTCGCTGCATCTCTTTAAATCTTGTCCAAGCTTCATGCATGGACTCGTGGCTGGCTTGGGAAAAGGAGGAGATCTCACTCCTCGGCTTCATGGTCTTCCCGGAGGAAAGAACTTCGTCAGGAAGGCATTTGAGAGCTTCTCCCAAGTGTTGAACGTGTTCGGGTCCTTTTCCCTAAGCCGCATCTTGGCCTTATCCCGCAGAGAGAAGGGGAATAACTTCAGACGGATTGCTTCAGCCGCGACACCATTTATTCGAAAGGTGTCACATTTCTCGAGGAAGGAGTCCAGATGTTAGATGAGGCTCTCTATGGGTGCCCCAGAGAATTGATCCTGCTGGATCCATGTCACCAAAGACGGTTTAAGCTCGAAGCTTTGCGCTGTAATAGCAGGAGGACGGATGGCGGAGGTGGACTCGATGGATGGCATCGAGTATTCCAGCAGGGACTTGTGAGGTGGGGTGTTCTCCCCCATGGTTTAAGGCTCTTCTCTTCTTCTCTTCTCTGCGGCCGGACGCCTTAGGGTGGCGTTTATCTCAGGATCAACAGGAATCAAGTCGTCAAGACTCCTTGCGTTCCTGCGCATTAAAAACAACAAACACCCATGAAGCGAAAAGTGGGAAAGAAACAGATAAAATAGAAAATAAAAATAAGAAAATAAAAATGAAAAATGAAAAAGAAGAATGCGAAAATTATCGCGAGATAGAGATATGAGCTAGACTTAAGGGTCAAAAGATCCAAAAATAACAAGCACGTTGCCTCCCTGGCAACGGCGCCATAAAGCTTGACGTCCCCACGGTTTTATGTGATCATGTGCAAGGTGCAATAGGATTGGGGGCGCGAGATTTAAATATTTATAACCTCAAGCACACGGTGTTGTAGTGTGGCTTGGGGGTCGAACTCAGGGAGGCGTGGTTGTGCTTGTGTCAGAAAGGACCAAATTCACCCCATGGGTGAGCTAGCCCGAATCGGTAGATGGGTTGTCACAGAAATAGAATGCGAGGGATGAACAATATAAAGGGAAACCCGGGACTTCGGTTTCCACCATATCGTATGATTCTCGCTAATACGACCGGCAGATAGGATAACGATCAGAATTAGGGTCTAATGGTGAGATGTTGCCTCTAAGAGTGATACCAGCGTCCCATGGGCCCGATATTCCGGTCGGTGCCCAGGATGATACGCCGGACTACCCGGGTTCGGTCAGTGGGCATTCCCATGTCCATTAACACTGACCGACTCCGGGAGCACTAAGCTCGCAATGATAACTCCCAACATCTCGTCCTGCCGTTTCCACGCGGTAGGATTCGATGTCTACGCTATGGGCGTGAGCTATGGCTAGGGAGTCAACCGACAAGTTTATTCCCCCTTGGGCCAACAGTCAAAGGCGGTCTTTTTCCCGCCGAAGACAATGAAACACCCCACGTAACCAATAGATTCCTAATCCCTATCGATTTTCTAGTCCTATGGACGCATCAGGGAGAACCCACGAAGGGGTTTCCACCAAAATCCCAGATTTGGGAACTACTCACACATTTTGGGTAAAAAGTAATCTAAATGAAAATCGATCGTTAAAAACATAATCCGGCGATTGAAAAGTAGTAAAAGCAATGCAAATAACACTATATTAAAGTTTGGTAAAGATCAGATAACTTACAAATATCAAATAAATTCCAGCCGTCACAAAATGGAGAGAAAACAGGAAAAATACAACAGCTGTCGTTTCCGAAAACCTAGGGCTTATATTTATAGAAAAAGACGTCACCCGATCGGGTGAAGAGTCACCCGATCGGGTGACCTGCTACGATCTTCGGCAGCGGTCTTCAAAAACTTCACCCGGTCAGACGACACGATCGGTTGGAGGAAGCAGCTCGTCATTTGGATCTTGGTGTCGTCGGGTGAACCGATCGGTTGATAACTCAACCGATCGGTTGGAAACGTCGCCCAAAAGACAGTAAGTTGCGACGTTTTGGCACGGTCAGCTGGCGATCGGGTGAGCTCTCCGGGTCGTGTCTTCGGGGAATCGGCTACAGATGAACTGATCGGGTGAAGGTCACCCAATCGGTTGGAATTCAGCTTCAATTTCTAGAGAGATCTGTTAGGCTGAACCGGTTTCTGACCCGGTCGGTTGACGCTCTCATTGCTTCAGCGGCTGTCCGGGTCATGCACGCGTGTATCACCCGATCGGTTGGCTCTATCCAACCGATCGGGTGGGGGCTGAAAGATAGCGATCTTGGTCGTTTGACCCCCTGGATCACGCGTGACTCCTCCCGTTGCTTCGGGGACATGTGATATCGTCGTTATGTGTCCCCTACGCTGGCAAACTCCTGCAAACACGTAAAAACACGGAGAAGTGAAAGAAAACAAGAAAATACAAGAAAACGGATACGATACGGGGGATAATAACGGAAAAACACAAAAGAAACGTGCGTGAATATATGAAATATAAACGCACGTCAAAATCCCCCAAGCTGAACCCTTCCTCGTCCTCGAGAAAGACGAGTGAGAGTCGGAGCTCGGAGGGAGAAAATAGAGAGGAAGAGAGGAAAAAGAGAACTCTAAATCTTAAATCGCCCGTCAAGGCCAACAAAATCACAAACGACACACCAAGCAAGCAAACGCCAAATCACAACACTAAACCAAGAAATACAAGTCCAGACAAGTGTCGTGGGCCCACGCGGTTAAGCGCGAGTGAGTGTGGTCATGTGTTAGCATACAGTGTCACTATCTACATTGTGCCATAAGCTCCATATACACAAATCCAAGAAAAGACCCAAATATCGATTCGATTTGAAATAAGCGGTGAATATATGGCTCAAGCATGCATGAGAAGAGTATGAGAATAGAAATGTATCATGTGTCAGGGACTCCACAGCTAGGGACTTGGACATCACCACACTATCGCCTAGATAATAGCTAGAAATTCCCTATTCCAAGTGTTTTCGAAAGCGATGGGGGTTGAGATGATGTGGAGTAGAACACTCGGTACAAATTCTCGCCTTTCCTTTATTCTCGACAAGTAGGAAAATATATACACACAATTATTTTGGGTTTTGGATATATGTATTTGTTTGGATTTTTGGCTATACATATATTTTTTTTCTTTCTTTTCTCTTTTCTCCTTTTTTGGGTTTTTCTTTTCTCTTTTTTTTTGGATTTTTGGATTTTGGGGTATATACACGTGTGTACTCTCCCAAGCGGGAGAACGGTACACGAAGTGGGGATTTGCACGAACTTAAATAAAAAAGAAATCGGGTTCTAAACACTTGGGCAAAGGAGATTTTTCGCTAATCAGAGCGTAGGCCAAAATGAGTTATCCTAGTCCTAACTGTGGAATCCTGACACATGCGAAATGAAGCATACGATATATATATATAGTGATGCAAACAGAAGCAGATAAGAGAGGCAAATACCGCATATTCAAATCGAAGCATGATAATGTAGGGGTCATTCCTGGACAGGTATATAAAACACAATCACAAAGTAGAAGCACACCAAACAGCTAGGCACAACACACGACTCTCAAAAAGCTAAGTGGACCTACGATGCATGAAATGCAAGAGGACTCGGCTTCCTAGGGTTAGTGAATGCGATTATCGAAGCCATGCTAGGTGTGTGTGTGATTTTTGTGGCAATTCATCATAGGGGGTTATCTCTAGGAGAAAGAGATAAAAAGAAGAAAATAAAAAATAAAAAATAAAAACACGATGAAAACGACTCAAAAACGAAGAAAAAGACAAATGACGCACGAAGTGCGACTCCCCCAAGCTGAAAGTTGCATTACCCTCAATGCAATAAGAGTAAACACGGGAGGGCAATGAAAATGGGGGGGGGATACGCACCGACACAAAAAGAAACGAGAAACAAGAAAAACACACATACGAAACTGAAAATAAAGAAGATCACACCACACAACATATGAACAGAAAATAAAGACAGAAAATCACACGACACAACAATATAACAAGCACACAAAGAAAACACCACACGACAAAATACAGAAAAATTGACTTCCCCCAAGCTAGACGTGACAATGCTAGAGATATGATGTGGTCATGAAAATGCAGAGATATGCAAGGGGTAAGTCAGAAAACAAAATGGAATCAAAAAGCAGGAGAGGAATCGTCCTCATCCTCCTCGGTGGAAGATGTGGGAGATGCAGGGGAGTGGGCGGGAGAGGTGACTGGTGTGCGGAGAAGTGGAGAAAGTGGTTGGGCTGATGGATCGGTGGGTGTGGACGTGTGAATGATGGGTGGAGTGGTGGTGGTGATGGTGAGTGGGAGTGAAAGGGCGACCAACGTGGTGGTAGATGGGGTGGATACGGCGGTAGAGGGGGTGGGTACGGAGACGGAAGAGGATGGTGGGGGAAGTGATCACGATCGCACCTGCAATTTCTTGCAACGCATGTATGGAGTGACGGAAGTGGAGGGTAGTGGATCTGTGGGGGAGACAGTGGAGGGAATGGAAACGGTGGGAGTAGATGAGGTGGTGGGAATGGAAGTGGTGATAGGAGGGGATGGTCGCCTAGGGGGTGATGGTGGAGGTGAAGAATGTGATGGTGGAGGGGAAAATCGTCGAGGGGGTGAAGGTGGGGGTGAGGGGTGTGGTGTGGGAGGAGGTGGTCCGTGGACGTGAGTGAGAATGAGGAGGATGGTGGCCACGTCCCTCTCAAGCGCGAGGAAACATGGGTGAGTGAAGATGGAAGAGGATGGGAACGAGGAGGTGGAGGAAGATGCGCCAGCGCGCAAAGCAGCTAACTCAGACTCAAGGCAGAGGCGAGTAGAAGCGGCACGACGAACGGTGGAGGTGGTTGTCGTGCGGACCAGAGAGGTGGTGACGGTCGTGATGGGAACAGAGGCTGGGATGACACTACTAGGCCCAGCCCCAGGGTCTTCACGGTGCGCAGGGATGTCCTGCTTGTTGGATATGGATGACGTTTGTACACCCTTGTAAGGGATGTACGAGGGAATACGGACCTCGAACGTCGCGTACACGAAGTCGTGTGCAAAGGGAATCTGTTCCCTTGCGGAGAGGATCTCTAGATTAATGGGAAAGTCGCATTATATGTGCATAAGTGCATGCGACATATGGCTAATAAAGGGGGAATATCTTAAGCTTATGTTGTACCATGCATATGGTACAACTTAAGCTTATAATGTGCCATGTATGATGGTACACTTTAGTTAAATTGTTCCAAAGGAACAATTACTCCTAAAATAACTACCTTGGGGGCTATAAATAAGACCCAAGGCTTAGCCATTTCCTTACACTTTTGCATGGTATTCTTGCCTTGCATTTCATTCTAGCGAAGCTCTGCCGAAATCCTTCTTCTCTCTTTATCCAAGTTCTTAATCTAAAAGTAGAGATTTAGATTGTGGATTTAGTAGCCTTACTCCGTTCGTGAGAAGACTCGATCCGTCGTAGCGAATCCAAAGGCGAAGTTCCGAGACTACCGTGCCGCATACGCAAGCGTAAGTCTCAACTTCATTTATCGATCCTAACGCTGTTTTGACAGGTTCCTACATTGGTATCAGAGCCATACGGGTTCGCCCCGGTCAAACCGCCGCCCCGTCGAACCGATGAATGTGGCGTTGTCTTTTTCACGAATGGGTATCCTACCATTACGGATATGGTAGGAACGCTTCGTGACGGAGAGAACGCAGCGGTTGTTCTTTTCACGTTAGGGTCTCCTACCATTACGGATATGGCAGGAACTCTCTGTGACGGGAAGAACCGACCTTTCATATCGTCAAACTCGCTCTCTTCATGGATGCTGAGTCTCCATTCATAGGGAATGGGCGCTCTCTTCATGTGGAGCGCGTAGTTTACGAATTTTTGACGTGGGTTATTTTTTTGGCACACGGCCATTGGAGGACAACTACTTCCTCGACGAACGGGTGCTTCACCGGAGAAGAAGGTGGTAGTTATTTCCATCGGGGAAGATAAATTTTGGTACATGAAATCTATAGCCAAATGGGCAATGGAGGCAATGCACTTCCCCTCCCCATGCGGAGGGGGTTGGCTACGGCCAATGACGACGAACACCACCACGGCCACCCCCCTCCGGTGGGGGTGTGCGGCCAACCCCGTGAATGGGGGAGGCCGGCCATGGCCAAAGGGCCATGGCCGGCCATGGCCAAAATGGCCATGGCCGGCCTCTGGCCGAGGCCAGGCTGGGCCAGGGGGCCTGGCCGGCCTCTGGCCGAGGCCAGGCCGGCCTCTGGCCGGGGCCAGGGGGCCAGGCTGGCCTCTGGCCGAGGCCGTCCTCTGGCCGAGGCCAGGCCAGGCCAGGGGGCCTGGCCGGCCTCTGGCCGAGGCCAGGCCAGCCTCTGGCCGAGGCCAGGCCAGCCTCTGGCCGAGGCCAAGCCTGCCTCTGGCCGATGCCAGGCCAACGGCCTGGCCGGCCCTGGCCGGGAGTGATGTAGACCAATTTTTGGTCGACCAATTTGGGTGCTTTGATCGACCAATCCGGCAAAAGGTCTTGGTCGATCACAAACTTGCCGACTAGCCCATACAGGGTGTCAAAAGGCCTTGGTCAAACACGAATGTGCCGACTAGCCCATACGGGGCTAACGACAGTCGTCTGCTCTTATTTTATAAAGTTTTTTTTGGGCTCTACTCCTTGAAGATTAGCCGTAGTGCTCTACTTCATGCGAGATTAGCCATGTCATTGTGCTCTACTCTACGGAGATTAGCCAATGTACTGATTACATTGTGCTCTACTCTACGGAGATTAGCCAATGTATTTCAAATTTTTTTGAAAAAGATGTTTTCAAATAGGTTATGTCCCGTCCTTAATCGGGATAGCGCAATTTAGAATTCCAAGTCCTACCACGATCCGACCATGGTTATCTAACCCATGGGTGTGTAGAACAGGTCTCGTGGCTTGGCAATTGTTGCGCTAAAATTCTTTGCGCAAACTCTCACCTATTCCATTTTGAAAGATATGTTTTTCAAAAATATTTTTTCCGCTGCTGGTACCATACGGGTATCATTTCTGATTTCTTTTTTACATGAGATAAGTAAGAGGGATACTTTGAAAGTTACTTCTAGATGGTAGTTGGGAACGTAGTGAACTTCTCGATTCTAGAGTAACATTTCAGCTTATCCAAGGAACTTATCAAGTGTTTAAAGAATCGAAACTTTATGCATAGAATTTTGATCGTGGTTTTCATTTTCTTTGCAGTTTTTTTGATTCGAATATGTCTACCGCTTCTAAGAACATTGTCGCCGAGCTTAACAAAGGTGAGAAGCTCAACGGCGACAATTATAAACTTTGGTCAATAAAAATCCAATATGTTTTGGAGGAGCAAGATGTGCTTGAAACACTCCAAAACATAATGGAAGAACCTGAGTTGGGCAATACGGCCCAACACAAGAGGGACCGAGAAGCTTATGAGACTTGGACTCGAAAGAACAAAATAACATGTATTACGTTATTGTCTGCAATGGACAATGACATAATGCGTCTCTTTCGGGAATTCGACCTAGCCAAAGACATATGGTCTGGGCTAGAAATAAAGTTTGGTGGAACTTCAGTCACCAAACTCCACTCCTTAAATATTCAATTTGATTCGTACAAAATGCGGCGAGATCAATCTATGAAAAAGCATCTCCGCCACATGGCGAATCTCATAGCTGAATTGAAGGATGCGGGTCTTACGCTGTCTGACGAACAGCAGATCCAAGTAGTCATTCATTCACTCCCAGATAGCTGGGATAACATGAAAATGCACCTCACTCATAATGAGTGCATTAAAACTTTAAGCGATGTATCCAAACACCTCGAACTCGAGGAAGAGCGGATTCAAGCCGCAAAACCTAGTGCCGAAGTGCACATGGCCGCTAGTTCCTCACATGGAGGAAAGAAGCGGAAGAATAAACGCTTAAGGTTTATGAACGAACGAAAGCAAGAACCGGAAACCTCAAAGAAGACTAAGAACAAAAGGTGGCAAAAGAATGTGCACTCAAAGAAGAAAAACTTGAAGAAGATCAAGTGCTTTAAGTGCAACAAGTACGGTCACTTCGCCCGTACGTGTACGGATGGAAGTGATAAGGTAACTTGTAGGGCTAGTTACATATGTGTTTCTAGTTCCATGTTTCTTGCTGAATCTAACTATTTTTGGTTGATTGATTCAGTGGCCACAGACCACGTAGCGAAGGACAGAAGGTTCTTCGTAGAGTATCGAAGGATAACTCAAGGAACAAAGTGGATATACGTCGGCAACAACACTCGTGTTGAAGTCAAGGGCGTCGGAACATGCAAGCTAGTTCTCGACAACGGCCGGACTCTATTATTGCACGACGTCCTCTTTGCTCCAGATATTCGAAGGAATATCATATCCGTGGTCATGTTAATGTCTTTAGGTTATGAATGGAGGTTCTATAAACAAAATGTTGACCTTGTTTGTAATAGTTCTTTAGTTGGGTCGGGTAATGTTTGTAATGGATTGATTGTTTTAAACACTATGTATGATGTTTCTTCTTCTATTAATGAAAGTTTCCTTTTGACAAATGCTTCTAATTCTGAATCTGAGATCATTTGTTGGCATGCAAGACTTGGTCACATTGGACCAACTAGAATGGATAGACTTGCCAAAAGTGGCTTGCTATCTAATGTTTCAAAAGTTGAAATGTCAACTTGCGAACATTGTCTTGTAGGGAAAACTTGTCGCAAGCCGTTTGGAACTGGCACAAGGGCCGAAGTTCCATTACAGCTTATCCATTCGGACGTTTGCGGTCCAATGAATGTTAAGACAAGACGTGGGAAGTCCTATTTCATCACCTTCATTGATGACTTCACCCGTTTCGGTCACATTTATTTGATTTCCCATAAACATGAAGCTTTATCTTGCTTCAAAAACTATATGAGTTTAGTGGAAAATCAACTAGATCGCAAGATAAAGGTCTTGCGAACCGATCGGGGTGGAGAATATCAATCAATGAGTTTTAAGGAACTCTGTGATGAAAAAGGCATAGTTCATCAAATAACTATGCCTTATACTCCGCAACAAAACGGTGTTGCGGAAAGAAGAAATAGGACATTGATGGAAATGGTCCGATCAATGATGTCTCAGGCAAATTTGCCCATCACCTTTTGGGGTGATGCATTATTGACGGCAGCATTCATCTTAAACCGTGTACCCTCGAAGTCGGTAAGTTCTACTCCTTATGAGTAGTGGAACAATAGAACTCCAGACTTAAGCATTCTAAAACCTTGGGGTTGTGCCTCTTACGCACATTTATCCTCTCACAAATATGGCAAACTTGGGCCACGTGGGAGGAAGTGTATCTTCATCTGATACACTGAAAACTCCAAAGGATATGTTTTCGTCGGTCAAGAGGACAATGGGGGTCTAATAGAATTCGAATCGAGGATTGTTGTCTTCTTGGAAAACGAGTTTCCAAGACATGGTGAGATAAGTCAAGACTTATCCTTGTTTGAGACTTGGGATCAAGAAGGATCGGAACGTTCGAGTTGGAGAATTCTTGGTGAAGAGGAAAATGACCCTCATACTTCACCTATGGATGATACGAACGATACCAATCCTATTCCGAGTGGGAGTGATGTTATTCCAAGTAGGAGTGATGTCATTCCAAGTGGGAGTGATCAAACTCAAGCAAGACGTAGTAATCGAACGAGGCTAAACACCTCTGAGATTTGAGGATGAATTTCCTCAAACATTCATGACATTACTACAAGATGATGACGAACCTGCAAATTTCAAACAGGCCGTCACATGCCCTGCTAAAGATAAATGGATAGCGGCGATGGAAGAAGAACTTCAATCCATGAAAACAAACCAAGTCTGGGACTTGGTTGATTTACCTAAGGGACGTAGAGCCATTGGGAACAAGTGGGTTCTCAAAATCAAGCATAAGGCTGATGGCTCCATCGAGAAATATAAAGCTCGCCTTGTTGCGAAAGGGCGAGGGTCTATGTTTGGAAATGTGTCCCAAAGATCCAAAAGAAAAGAAAGCTATGGAAGAGGTTCCATACTCCAGTGCTGTCGGGAGTCTGATGTACGCCATGATGTGTACCAGACCAGACATTTGCTATGCTGTTGGTATGGTAAGCCATTACCAATCCAACCCAGGACAGGCACACTGGAAAGCGGTGAAGAGGATATTAAGGTACCTCAAAGGGACTGCGGACTATGCGTTGTGCTATCAAGGCAATACCTTGAGACTCGAAGGCTATACCGATGCTGATTGGGCAGGTGATCTCGACGAGCGAAGATCTACCTTAGGCTTTGTTTTCTTGCTCGGGAATGGTGCAATATCCTGGAGCAGCAAGAAGCAAACCTGCATCGCCCTATCAACCATGGAAGCCGAATTTGTAGCATTCAGCATGGCGGTCCAAGAAGCTGTTTGGCTTAGGAAATTCTTAGACAGGCTGACAGATGCCACTGACTCGAGCACTGTTCCTATATACAGTGATAGTCAAGCTTCGATTGCCTATGTCAAAGATCCTAAATTTCATTGTAAGACCAAACACATTTGATATTCGATTCAAGTTTGCGAAGGACTATGACAAACGGAAGGAAGTAGACATAGGATACATATCCACGCATAAGATGATAGCGGATCCCCTTACTAAGGCGATCCCCAGAGATGTGTTCTTCAAACACTTATCATCTATGGGAATGCGTAGGTGCTGAGCTGTATCATGTAATATTTCCCATGTCTATAGAAGATCAAAGTTTAATAAAAAGAAGAAGTTCTTTTTATATATATTGCATAAAAGTTTCTTACAAATGATTTTATATACATTTGTGTTTAAGTCTCAGCTATTTTATTGTGTGTATGTCGGACAGATTAAGGTTGGCTCTCTCACATGAGTAACCGCCTTATCTTATCAGATGGATAAGATAGAGATGAGACTAGTTTAAAGTCAAAATCATTAGACAAATGATTTAGAGTCGTGACTTAAACAAGATAGTCGAATGAAAGATCTGCATCATATGGATGCTTACAAAAGATCTGAGATCTGTATCACAAGGATATTTAAAAGAGATCTCATAGGATTTTTAAAATCCTATCTGGCTTATGCAGGATGAGAGTCCGGGAATATTTCATGGGTACTAAGGGGACTCAAAAGATAGGCACTGTGGTGTCTGATCTTTCATCTGTACAACATCATTAAGACATACTCTCCCTGGGAAAGGAGTGATGTTGTAATATGTGTTCATACCACGTATGCATTTCGACCACTGAGTTAGTAGCAATAGTGTTTGCTATTATATGAGACTCAAAGGCCATATGGGTCTTAACTCTTACCCTCAAGGACTCCAATTGGTTCCTTTAGATTTGACGATATGATCGATATCTTAGCGTGTTGCTAATGGGCTATGATAATTCGGCTCGACGGGGCACGTTAGAAAAGCGAATCAAGTCAAGATCAGAAGATTCGCAAGAAGAGGAAGATTGATTTCATATTCGCATTTGGACTTTGATAATTCAAAGCTGGCCAGCCAATTGTGATCCAGATGGGATTCAATTGTTGAATATAAAGTGTAAGAAATGTGAAGAAATAATCTAAGGTAAAGCATGCGTTGAACTACTCAACTTTGCACCTTCGAGGTCGTTGTGTATCTCTAACAAGTGCACAACAACAGACTCTACGCGCATGACGGTCGCACGGTCTATTTATCGGTATGATAGATGAAAGAACTAAGAGAAAGACGTTCTCTTACAATCCCCTCAAGTGTGAGTGGGAGATGTTGGATATGGATGACGTTTGTACACCCTTGTAGGGGATGTACGAGGGAATACAGACCTCGAACGTCGCGTACACGAAGTCGTGTGCAAAGGGAATCTGTTCCCTTGCGGAGAGGATCTCTAGATTAATGGGAAAGTCACATTATATGTGCATAAGTGCATGCGACATATGGCTAATAAAGGGGTAATATCTTAAGCTTATGTTGTACCATGCATATGGTACAACTTAAGCTTATAATGTGCCATGTATGATGGTACACTTTAGTTAAATTGTTCCAAAGGAACAATTACTCCTAAAATAACTACCTTGGAGGCTATAAATAAGACCCAAGGCTTAGCCATTTCCTTACACTTTTGCATGGTATTCTTGCCTTGCATTTCATTCTAGCGAAGCTCTGTCGAAATCCTTCCTCTCTCTTTATCCAAGTTCTTAATCTAAAAGTAGAGATTTAGATTGTGGATTTAGTAGCCTTACTCCGTTCGTGAGAAGACTCGATCCGTCGTGGCGAATCCGAAGGCGAAGTTCCGAGACTACCGTGTCGCATACGCAAGCGTAAGTCTCAACTTCATTTATCGATCCTAACACTGTTTTGACAGGTTCCTACACTGCTTGCCTAAGTGGGCGGCAGGGGAAGGTGGTCTGGGTGCGCCCGGGATAAATGGAAGATGCAACCCCCCAAGAAACTCAGGATCAGGTGGAAAAGTCCAGTCTGCCACAAGCTGGATGGTCATGGGAGCGGGGTTGGGCAGAATGGTATAGGGAGCTGGGGGGTTGCTCGTAATGGAAGGTCAAACGGCCATCGGGGCGGGGCTTAATCATGTGAATATGCCGCAGGACATCTAAATCTAGACGTGAGGGTCCTGCGGCAGTAGGAAGATCTCGGGGGATGACAATGTTACACTGGGGAGCCGAAGCTATGTTCGTGATAAGGCCCCTGCAACAAAGCTTGCCCTTGCCGGCACGGCTAATCTCGAGAAGCTTGGAAACAAGCCAAGCACCGGCATGGACGGGAACGATATGGGCCCTAAAAGAAATCCCGTCATCCCCGTGGACAAAAGGAAAGGTCATGGCCCACAAAATGAAAAGATCAGGGATGGTCACGGTACCTGACTCATCCCTGGGGAAAAACATGCAAGAAATGATTCGGTGGGCCAGACGGAAGATGGGGTGAATGATGGAGGAGGCCTTGGCCTTACCTCGGGGGAAGGAGAAATGAACGTGTGAGGGCGTGTATTTATAGGGTTTAAGTCGAACCGATCGGGTGAAATCTCACCCGATCGGTTGACAATTAGGTCGAAAATTTTCACTGAAAAGATGTTACAGGCGAACCGATCTGTTGATAACTCAACCGATTGGTTGGCCGCTTCACAGATTTTCCCGAGAATTGAGTGCTGCTCACCCGGTCGGTCACTCGGCCACGCTTCGTATCACCCGATCGGTTGATCAACTCCCAAAATTTTCCGAGACTTCGGCCCAGCTCACACGGTCTACCACCCGGTCTCACATTGCTTCACCCGACCAGTTCGTTGGAGAACAGATACGGCCATTGTCTGATACGTCTCACCCGATCGGTTGACTGGTCACCCGATCGGGTGAGGGTTTGTTTCCTGCAAAAATTTACAAATGGCCTAAGTCTCTCGACGGAAGTTCCCGCGGCTGGATTTATTTATTAAAATAATAAAAATGAAGCTAAAAAAAATCGTAAAGACGAAGATAAAAGTTCAGAGCATGGGTTGCCTCCCATGAAGCGCTTTTGTTTAACGTCGTTTGCTCGACGCCCGTAGATGATATTCAAGGCGGACGGGGGTGATGCCCTAAGATCGGCATCGCTTCAGATTCGGAGTTGGTGGATTTTGGTGTCGGCGGTGGCGACAAAAAGACTTGCTCAACGACCCTCCCTTCGTTGACAGGATCCGGGGGCTTCTCCCTTATATTGGCGTCTACCGCCACTCGTTTCAAGATTCGGATTTCCTCACCGGTGAGCCCCATGGGCTCTTTCCCTTTCCTCCTCATCGGAGGGGCTTTTTGAAATCCGGGAGGGACCTATGTGCCACATCTGCTTTCCCAGCAACATCATCTTTTTTCAGGCCGTCATGTTCTTCTAAGTCCCCCAAGCTGTCGGAGGGATTCCTTGAAAGTATTTCCCAGTCGCCTGCTTCCATAATTCTCTCTTCTTCTATGTCCATCATATTGCATCTTGGATCATCCGGGGGATTGGGGTGCTTCATTGACAACCCCAAGTCAAACTCGACTTTTTCGTTGCCGACGTTAAGGGAAAGCTTCTCCTTCTTCACATCTATTAAAACGCTGGCAGTGGCCATGAAAGGCCGTCCAAGGATGATGGGGGTGTGCGTATCTTCAAGCATGTCCATAACAACGAAGTCTACTGGCACATGCACCCCACTTACGTTGACAGGCAGGTCATCTACAACCCCCACCGGATATTTGATCGATCGGTCTGCAAGCTGTAGGGTCATACCGGTGGGCTCCAGGTCGCCCATCCCTATCCTCCTATATAGCGACAGGGGCATTAAACTGATGCTCGCTCCAAGATCGACGAGCGCGCGAAGGATCTTTACCTCCCCGATCGCACAAGGGATAGAGAAGCTCCCCGGTTCTTTAAGCTTAGGCAGATTTGCTCTCTGAATGAGAGCGCTGCATTCTGCCGTTAGTACGACCTTCTCCTTTCTGGACCCTCTTGTCACCAAATCCTTTAAAAATTTTGCGTAGGAGGGAATCATCTCGATAGCTTCGAGAAAGGGGATTTGCAAGCTTAGATCCTTGACCATGGCAAAGAATTTGCCATACTTCTCGTCTATCTTGGCTTGGGCTAGCCGTTGTGGAAAAGGCACAACGGGCTTAAATACTTTGAGGCTCCCTTCCTCATCCTTCTTCTTCTCCTCTTCAGGGATTTCCTCCAGAGTCGTAGTTTTTGGTGACGAAGCACCGTTGTCATTGGTTTTTTCAATTGGTCGCTCTACGACCAACGGTACTTTCGGTTCCTTGGCGGGCACTCTCGTGGGAATTTGTGTTCCGCTTCTCAACACGATAGCGGACACATTCGCATGCTCATGCGTGAGTGCCAAAGTCTGGTTTGCTCCCCTCGAGTTCACTTCCGGTTGTGGCGGTAATAGATTTTGCGACCTTTGAAGGTTCGCCACTTGTAGCCCCAGCTGGGTTACTTGGTCAGTGAGAGCCCTTTGTCCCATATCCAGCTTCAAATTTATCTTCTCCTGGTTGGTAATGTATTGAGTCAAGAGGCACTCAACCGGAGAGATGGCCCTCTGCTGGCCATACTGCTGCTGCTGCTGCTGCTGAATGGGCTGCTGGTTCCTTGGGGGATATTGCTGATACTGTTGTGGAGGCTGCTGCTGTTGAAACTGCTGCTGATGTTGCCTAGGCGGCTGATAAACTAGCTGCTGCTGCTACTGCTGAGGAGGCGGCTACTGATTTGGTGCCCGGTAGCTAAGACTGGGGTGGTTTCGGTTGTTTGGAGAGTAGGCCGGGTTGGAGCTAGTCCGTGGTGGGTACGGTGCATTTCTCGTAGGATTTTAGAATAGTGCGCTCGCTTGGTCCACCGGTGGTGAGATGTCACCACCCTCGAAGTCCCCCATGACTTCGGATTCCACCGTCGCAATATGTTGTGTACCGGCACAACCGGCTCCTACCATGAACGCTGAGATCTGGGTCGACAGCAAGTCAAACTTGCTGGATAATTTGTCTACGTCCTCAACCCTATGGATACCCCCAGATCTAGGTGTGGCTCTCTCGTCACACCACCGCTCATTGTTCAATGCCATGTTTTCTAATATGTTCCCTGCATCTTCTTCACTTCTGGACATGAATGACCCCTAGCCGCGGCGTCCATGGAAGACTTCAAGTCATCCCTCAATCCATTGTAGAACAGATTAATTATCTGCCATTTGGGAAGCTCGTGATGAGGGCATCTTCGCTGCATCTCTTTAAATCTTGTCCAAGCTTTATGCAGGGACTCGTGGCTGGCTTGAGAAAAGGAGGAGATCTCACTCCTCAGCTTCATGATCTTCCCCGAAGGAAAGAACTTCGTCAGGAAGTCGTTTGAGAGCTTCTCCCAAGTGTTGAACGTGTTCGGGTCCTTTCCCCTAAGCCACATCTTGGCCTTATCCCGCAGAGAGAAGGGGAATAACTTCAGACGGATTGCTTCAGTCGTGACACCATTTATTCGGAAGGTGTCACATTTCTCGAGAAAGGAGTCCAGATGTTCGATGGGGCTCTCCATGGGTGCCCCAGAGAATTGATCATGCTGGATCCACATGACCAAAGACGGCTTAAGCTCGAAGCTTTGCACTGTAATAGAAGGAGGACGGATGGCGGAGGTGGACTCGATGGATGGCATCGCGTATTCCAGTAGAGACTTGTGAGGTGGGGTGTTCTCCCCCATGGTTTAAGGCTCTTCTCTTCTTCTATTCTCTGCGGCCAGACGCCTTAGGGTGGTGTTTATCTCAGGATCAACAGGAATCAAGTCGTCAAGACTCCTTGTGTTCCTACGCATTAAAAACAACAAACACCCGTGAAGCGAAAAGTGGAAAAGAAACAGATAAAATAGAAAATAAAAATAAGAAAATAAAAATGAAAAATGAAAAAGAAGAATGCGAAAATTATCGCGAGATAGAGATATGAGCTAGACTTAAGGGTTCAAAAGATTCAAAAATAACAAGCACGTTGCCTCCCCGGCAACGGCGCCATAAAGCTTGACGTCCCCACGGTTTTATGTGATCATGTGCAAGGTGCAATAGGATTGGAGGCGCGAGATTTAAATATTTATAACCGCAAGCGCACGATGTTGTAGTATGGCTTGGGGGTCGAACTCAGGGAGGTGTGGTGTGCTTGTGTCAGAAAGGACCAAATTCACCCCATGGTGAGCTAGCCCGAATCGGTAGATGGGTTGTCACGGAAATAGAATGCGAGGGATGAACAATATAAAGGGAAATCCGGGACTTCGGTTTCCACCCTATCGTATGATTCTCGCTAATACGACCGGCGGATAGGATAACGATCGGAATTAGGGTCTAATGGTGAGACATTGTCTCTAAGAGTGATACCAGTGTCCCATGAGCCCGATATTCCGGTCGGTGCCCAGGATGATACGCCGGACTACCCGGGTTCGGTCAGTGGGCATTCCCATGTCCATTAACACTGACCGACTCCGGGAGCACTAAGCTCGTAACGATAACTCTCAACATCTCGTCCTGCCGTTCCCACGTGCTAGGATTCGATGTCTACGCTATGGGCGTGAGCTATGGCTAGGGAGTCAACCGCCAAGTTTATTCCCCCTTAGCCCAATGCTCAAAGGCGGTCTTTTTTCTGCCGAAGACAATGAAACACACCGCGTAACCAATATATTCCTAATCCCTATCGATTTCGTAGTCCTATGGACGCCTCAGGGAGAACCCACGAAGGGGTTTCCACCAAAATCCCAGATTTGGGAACTACTCACACATTTTGGGTAAAAAGCACTCTAAATGAAAATCGACCGTTAAAAACATAATCCGACGATTAAAAATTAGTACAAGCAATGCAAATAACACTATATTAAAGTTTGGTAAAGATCAGACCTCTTACAAATATCAAATAAATTCCAGCCGTCACAAAATGGAGAGAAAACAGGAAAAATACAACAGCTCTCGTTTCTGAAAACCTAGGGCTTATATTTATAGAAAACGACGTCACCCGATTGGGTGAAGAATCACCCGATCAGGTGACCTGCTACGATCTTCGGCAGCGGTCTTCAGAAACTTCACCTGATCAGATGACACGATCAGTTGGAGGAAGCAGCTCGTCATTTGGTTCTTGGTGTCGTCGGGTGAACCGATCGGTTGATAACTCAACCGATCTGTTGGAAACGTCGCCCAAAAGACAGTAAGTTGCGACGTTTTGGCACAGTCAGCTGGCGATCGGGTGAGCTCTCTGGGTCGTGTCTTTGGAGAATCGGCTACAGATGAACCGATCTGGTGAATGTCACCCAATCGGTTGGAATTCAGCTTCAATTTCCAAAGAGATCTGTTGGGCTGAACCGGTTTCTGACCCGGTCGGTTGACGCTCTCATTGCTTCAGCGGCTGTCCGGGTCGTGCACGCGTGTATCATCCGATCGGTTGGCTCTATCCAACCGATCGGGTGGGGGCTGAAAGATAGCGATCTTGGTCGTTTGACCCCCTGGATCACGCGTGACTCCTCCCGTTGCTCCGGGGACATGTGATATCGTCGTTATATGTCCCCTACACTGGCAAACTCCTGCAAACACGTAAAAACACGGAGAAGTGAAAGAAAACAAAAAAATACGAGAAAACGGATACGAGACGGCAGATAATAACGGAAAAACACAAAAGAAGACGTGCGTGAATATATGAAATATAAACGCACGTCACCTCCACACACTGTTTTGGTCACATTTTGGTCATATCTGTCTATATCTTTTTGGAAGTGAGGGAGTACTTTTGGGGACACCTATCTGACACCATTTTGATCTCTAGTCGCATCACTTGCATTCCCATTGCATACTTTTTTCTTTTTTCTTTTTATTTTTTTATTTTCATGCATGCATCCTCACCCTTCCCACCCACTTTTTGCCTCTCGGTGTGCCACACTTCGCACATTGAGGACAATGTGCACTTTAGCTTGGGGGAGTGAGTTCTCACATTTTTCATTTTTTCGCATTTTATTTTATTTTCTCACATTTTTTTGTTTTTACACCTTTTTCACCCACTTTTTCATTCTTTTATCATGCATCATGTTTTTTTATTTCACGAGTGTGCTGCATTGTACAGTAGCTTTTTATTTTCTTTTATCCTTATTTCTTTCATCTTTTTGCTAGAGATGATTTTTCTGTGATGATGATGACATGGTGTTAGCTTATCTCTATATGCATACTATCTTGTCATGCCATAGTTTTTATTTCAGATATCATATGCTATGTCTTGCTATGGATTTGAAATAGTAACCTGTACTTTCATGTATGAATATGGATGAAATTCTTTTATTAGCTGAGTCTGATAATTTATATGTATACTCTTCGTAGAAAACACACCAAGCTTCACGCATTGATTGCTTATATCTGGAGTACTGCTTTCTTTTCCTATATCACTTCTTATTGCATGAAAATTGTACACTTCATTTTCGGGTTGAATGAATGTATGTTAGGTTGATATAACTGGATTAGTTTACTTTCTGAGATTAAACTGAGTAGATTACATTACTCTGCTGAAAGTTGTCGCGCACGTCCTATAGAGTGAACCGAGTGTTACATATATTTCTTTCTCCACATATCTTGAGCATTATTTCTATACTTATATTCATTGGTGAATCTCCCTTTAAGCGGCTCCTATATTGGCATTTCCCCTCTATTAAATTCCATGCTCCAATACCCCCAAAAGAAAAAATATATGAATATCTTTCTATCTTTTGATTTGGGATCTCAGATGTATATATGCTATGAAAAAAAGGAGAGAAAAGAAAAAGAGAAAAGAAGCTTATACATGATCCCATCTCATACTCTTTCTCTCTTTCTTCCCTCTTTTGTTTTTATTTTTATTGGAGCTCCAAAAATGGGGAATGTACTTATTGATTTATCTAATGCCACCACGCTTATAGATAAGTTTGGGGGAGAGGATCCAATGATGTGTGAGAGAGTGACTACTTGACTGTGCATGACAACCTAAGCTATGTAATTTTCTATACTCTGTGAGATTACTAGAAGTTTTTACGAAATCCAGGAATTGAAACTTGGCATGCATTTCATGAAAGCCATACCTTTTTATTCTTATCGATCCATATTGTGTGATACATCTTATACTCCAAATAGAAAGCATTCAATTGAAAAGTGTGTGGTCTATGACTATGTATACCACTTTAGATGCTTCAGACGATGTTAATCCTAGAATGATTTCGTATTTCATATTGTTTTGATATTCTTGGGTTTTCTGTTTTGAATGCATCCTTATATTATGATATCGAGATAAAAAATCTTTGGCATGTGTTTTATATTTGTCGTGTGCTATATGAGTAAGCAAAACCCACGTCCTGAGAAAATAATCTAGTACATCTCTCTCTTTGTTTTCTTTCCTATTTCCTTTTTCTTTTTCCCTTTTCTTTATTTTTTCCATCAAGTTCACCTTTTACTCATCTTCCTCGAGGACGAGTAAAAGATAAGCTTGGGGGATTTTGATCACTCCATATTTTATACCTTTTTTCTGCATGTTTGCATGTCGTTTTGATCGTTCATATCACGTTTTTCATGATTATTCGACGATATTGCGTTGCTCTTCACTATTTCTTGTTTTTGTCGTATTTCAAGAAATATGGAGCGATCTGGAGCGAATTTGAGATCAAAGAATTTGCACGCGCTTAGGAGTGTCGCCCACGGCTCATTCGAGGACTTATCAGCGATGGAGGATGAGCGAAAGAAGAAGGAAATCAATAAGAGCGACGAGGAGGCGAGAAGAAGAAGAAATGAGCTCAACAGCACACCACTCGGCCGAGTAGACCACTCACTCGGCCGAGTAAGAAGCCCTACTCGGCCGAACGGAACGGATATGCACACGATGTTTTTTAGCATATACTCGGCAGAACAAAGGAAGCCCACTCGGCCGAGTGAGAAAGTTCACTCGCCCGAGTGGTACATGGAATTTGTCCAGAGAAAGGCCCAAGTTACTGGAATTTTCAGAGATCCTGAGGAGGCCCACTCGGCCGAGCATGAATGCTCACTCGGCCGAATGAAGAAGTCCACTCGGCCGAGCCACCCCCGAAGACAGACCCTGAAAATCCCCGAAGTTACTGTTTTTCTGTAGGGTTTGTCACTCGGCCGAGTGACAAGGGTCACTCGGCCGAGTGACCCTCTCCGCCTGCTGTTAGGGTTACGATTTCTGGGCTACACAGGGGCAGTTTTTCAAGATTTTCTGGACGATTTTAGAGGGTATTTAAACCCTGTTTTTGCCCTAGTTTAGGGGAGACTTGAACTACATTTTTTAGACTTTCTTTTAGGATTTGGACGTCTACTCTTTTGTGAATTCTCAGCTGGAGATCGTTGGCATCAACATTGGTTTGTCTACTCTTATTAAAAACTCAATTTTTATGCATTATTTCTCTTTTGCAATGAATTGTGCCGCGATTATTGTTATTATTTCTGAGATTTGCATGATGCCTAGTGAGTAGTGCCGTCGTCCTAGGGCATGGGGATGAACCCTATGGACCCTATCTCTGAATTGTGATGAATTTGTTGATTTGTTGCTAGAAATGATTTGGGTTAGGTTGTGATTGATTGATTACGGGTAGCTAGGAATTCATATAGATTGGGATTTGCAAGAGATTGGATCTGTAACGGCCGTTATTTTTAGGTATGTGTAATTGCGTGTCTGCTAATATTTTACTTCCGATTGTCCGAGTATTGTTATCCGTAGAGTCGACGTGAGCAAGTCTAAATTTTTCACCATAGTTTAAATAATTATTATCGTTAATTTAATTACTACTTACTTTAACTAAATTACCAGTAATTTTTTTTAATTTACCATTAATGACTTTGGTTAGTTATGTAATAACACACCAGAGCTAATTAATTAATTCCCCCTCAACGTTTTTCACATTCAAGCTGATACATCCCCCCTAACCTACCTAACCTTTGACTAATCCTCCCTGATTAATGTGCCATGTCTCCTTGCCTCTTCCTACCTCAAGTATAACCCGGCAGATGCTCCCCTGCAACGATCGTCAGTCCCCCACACAATACAATCCCCTCGTTCTTCATCTTTCCCCATCTTCATCAATTCTTCATCCCAAAAATCAGCCAAGCACAAACAAAATCCACACCCAAATCAAAGAAACCCAAAATCCAAAATCCCAAAATCAGTTTCAGATCAGAAAACAATTGAGAGGGAGAAACAGAAATCAAAACCCCCAATTTTCAGATCTACAAAAATTCAACAAAACCCTCCAGATCTTCTCCTCCCTCCCCTCTCTTCTCCACGCAGCAAGGCCGAGCCCACCGCCTCGGATCGCCGCCCGCCACCCGAATCCGCCGCGGCCGTCGCCTCGCGCCGCCCTCCAGGCGCCGTGCCCCCTCCCTCGGAACGCCGCCCCCGAGTCCCTTGCGCAGCCGCCCCCTCGCGTCGGGCACCGCACGCCGCCGCCCCCGGCCGCTCTCCAGGCCGCCGGACCCCAGCGCCGCGACGCGCCGCCCTTTGGCCGCCGCCCCCCTTGCTCGTTACCCCTCTGTTGCAGCAAAAGAGAAGAAGAAGAAGAAAGAAACGAAGAGAAGAACGAAAGAAAAAGACAGAGAAGGGAAACGAGAAGAGACAGACAGGGAGAGGGGTAAGCTAGTTGAGATATTTTTATAAACATTAAATATCCCTATCTCCCTATCTGTAAGGAGTAGTTGATTTATATATATATATTAAAGTTTAATAAGTTATAAACTTAAGGTATTAGTTAAGTTATATTTTTAACTTGGTATTTTAGTAAGTTAAGATAACTTATTAACTAAGTCAGTTTAGTTTAATAAGTTTTTAAGTATAAGTTTTAAGAAGAGTTATTAAAATAAGTTACAACAAGTTATTTAATAACTTATTTAATAAGTTTATAATTATAAACCAGATAAAATACTATTATTATTATTATGTAGCTAACTTACCATGTAACACGTGTGAACCAGGTACACCGACCGCCTTTCAAAACGTGCCTTTCACTACAGGACGAAACGGTAACTCATCGTACCCTAGCTATGGGGTTTAAAAACAATATTGATGCATGCCAAAATAGTTTCTTTTCATTAGCAAAGTGTTTCTCTTGAACAGTTAGCTAAACTTGATAAATTGCACCGTACCGTAAATTGAATTGGACTCTGTGATATGCTTAACCGAAAGATGTAATTGAAAAAGTGAGAATAGTAATTGACTCGTAAATGGTAAGTTGGTAAGTTCGGTAAGCTACACACACACACACTGGGTTTTTAGGGTAACTTATAATTGTGGAAGTGCGGGAGCGACCAGTTCGATCTGCAGTGAATAGTATCGTTTTGATTGAACCGTATCGTTCTGTGGAATAGTATCGTTTTGATTGTACCGTATCGTATTGATTGTATCGTACCGTATTGATTGTAACCCGGGATATCAGGTGGACTCTTGGTTGCATATCGTACTTCCCTTTATAAGTCACGTAGGCTCAGGCACAACTAAAAATCTCGTAATTGGTTATTTTAAATATTGTTTATTGCTGATAGAAGTAGACTGTTATGTTACTTTTCTGCTCTATTGATCGCACTTAACTTTTTAGTTTGCCATGCTAGTTTTGCCATGCTCGTTTATTGTTTTAAATATCATGCTAGAGTTACTTTGAGTTACGTCTAATCCTGGCGACCCTTCTTTTTGTGGTGGTCTCGCCAGATACAGCACAGGTTGAAGAAGTTGCTACAGTGACTACAGATGCTGAGTTTGCTGTAGAGTTTGACCAGGAGGACGCTGGTTACTAAGTGTGAGTGTGAGAGTGTTTTTATTATTTAATGTATCAAAGTGGCTTGCTTGGTGTGTATTTGTACTTCGAGTTGTTTTTCCCTTCATGTACGCTGCTGGTTTGTAATAAGGTTTATACCACTTCTATGTATGAGTATTATGGCGTATTTCTGCAACAGAGCCTGTATTGACTTCATTGGTGCCTAGCAGGACTTGCACATGTTCCAAACAGTAACGGGCCCGGGAGCGGGCCGTTACAGGTTTGGTGGCCCATGCAGGTCCGCGCTAAATACCACATGAACAATACAGGAAGTTCAGAATATGCCGTATGAAATACTCAGAGGAACTGATCAGACCTTATGAACCGCAGATAAAGAATGGAAAGGAACACTTCAGGAAGCGAGGACAGTGCGTTTGGATCCGGGATCAATCACCCGAATGGGGGTCCCAATCAGAATGATGCTTAGATTAGTGTTTGTAACCTAGGTGTCATACTAGTAGCTGGGAACCCTGCCCTCTCCTTGTTCGACTCGGGAGCATCACACTGCTTTCTAACGAGTCGATTCGTTCGCACCCACACTATTCCTGTCAAACCTTTAGCATCCGGTTGGAACGTCAATACGGGTAGCGGAGTGATAAAGACGACCCGTGGGTATCCTCAATGCCCAGTGGTTATTTGTGGGCGAGCGTTATTTGCCGACTTCATGATGATAGATATTCCGAACTTTGATGCTGTATTCGGGATGGATTGGTTGGGAACTTTCCATGCCACCATCGACTGTAGTCGAAGGAGGGTAGTCTTCGAGATTCCTGATCATCCAAAGTTCGAGTTCATTAGCGGAAGCAGATCGGTAGGCCCAGTGGAGTACAGAGCCAGATCGGCCGAAGCAGTAGCAGCCGCAATGGAAGCTGAGCCCGAGATACCAGAAGTAGTTCGAGAATTCTTGGATGTGTTTCCAGACGACCTTACAGGTTTGCCTCCGGATCGCACTCTCAAATTTTCCATTGAATTAATACCAGGAGCTCAACCAATATCTAAGGGACCATATCGTTTAGCACCATCTGAGCTAGAAGAATTGCGGACCCAACTAGATGAACTTCTAAAGAAGGGATGGATACGACCCAGTGTATCTCCCTGGGGATCTCCTATATTGCTGGTGAAGAAGAAAGATGGATCCATTCGTATGTGCGTTGACTACCGTGAGCTGAACAAAGTCACCGTGAAGAATAAGTACCCTCTACCGCGCATCGACGATCTTTTCGACCAGCTCGGTGGATCAAGCGTCTATTCGAAGCTGGATCTGAGGACAAGGTACCATCAAGTGAAGGTGAAAGACGAAGATGTTCACAAGACTGCATTCAGGACCAGATACGGACATTATGAGTACTTAGTAATACCGTTTGGTGTGACCAATGCACCTGTGGTATTTATGAGTCTCATGAACCAAGTATTGTATGAATACTTGGACAAGTTCGTAGTAGTCTACATCGATGACTTTCTCATCTACTCGAAGAATGCAGTAGAGCATGCAGAGCATCTCAGGAAGGTTCTCGAGACCCTGAGAAGACACCAGTTTTATGTCAAACTTAGCAAGTGCGAGTTCTGGCTGAACAAAGTGGCGTTTCTAGGCCACATAGTGTCTGGAGAAGGGATTACTGTTGATCCTGAAAAAGTAGCAGCTGTTCAAAACTGGCCAGTTCCCCGAACGGTGATCGAGATTCGAAATTTCTTGGGACTCGCTGGCTACTACCGGAGGTTTATCAAAGACTTCTCAAAGATCGTAGGAGCCTTGACGCGGTTGACAAGAAAGGATGTTGTGTTTGTTTGGTCGAAAGCATATGAGGATGCTTTCCAGGAGCTGAAGAAGAGGTTGACGACTGCACCTATTTTGATCATTCCAGACCGATCAGGAGAATTCAAAGTCTTCTGTGATGCATCTGGCAAAGGACTTGGATGCGTGTTACATCAGCACGGTCGAGTCGTAGCATATGCATCCAGGCAGTTGAAGATCCATGAGAAGAACTACCCCACTCATGATCTTGAGTTGGCGGCAGTGATTTTTGCATTGAAAATTTGGAGGCATTTCCTATTAGGCGAGCATGTGAAGGTGTTCTCGGATCATAAGAGTCTGAAGTATCTCTTCACCCAGAAGGAGCTCAGCATGCGCCAGAGACGATGGATAGAGCTCATGACGGATTATGACATTGACCTTCAGTACCATCCTGGGAAAGTCAATGTCGTACCTGATGCATTGAGTCGTCTACCAGCGGTGATGACCCTTACGACTCAGTGGAGATTGCAGCAAGAGATCCGGGACATGGGTATAGAAGTGATTCTCCCAGGGATGTCTGCATCCTTGATGGGCATGCATATCCAGTCAACCTTGGTAGAGAGGATCAATAATGCTCAGATGGATGATGAGAAGCTGCGGAAGATCAAAGATTTGGTGATAGCAGGCCAGAGACCAGAATTTAAGATTCATGCAGATGGATCCTTAAGGTTTGAAGACAGGATCTGTGTACCATCTGGCGCCATCAAAGAAGAGCTATTGGAGGAAGCTCACAGTTCTCCATACTCCATACATCCTGGAGGTACCAAGATGTATCAGGATCTGCGACAGCATTACTGGTGGCATGGCATGAAGAGAAGCATCACAAGAAGCGTAGCAAAGTGTATTGTGTGCCAGCAGGTGAAGGCTGGACACCAGAGGACTGCCGGCTTATTACAGCCCTTGCCTATTCCGGAATGGAAGTGGCAACACATCACGATGGACTTCGTGACTGGACTACCCAAGAGTACGAAGCAGAATGACGCTATCTGGGTGATCGTAGACCGATTGACCAAGACCGCGCACTTCATTCCTTTCAGAGTAGGCCAGTCTACAGAAGTTTTGGCCAAGAAGTACATGAATGAGATTTTGAAGCTGCATGGAGTACCTCTCAGCATTGTCTCGGACAGAGACACCAGATTCACATCTCGTTTCTGGATGAGCCTTCAGGAGAGCTTGGGGACTCACTTGAGTTTTAGTACGGCTTACCATCCGCAGACAGATGGCCAGTCAGAGCGTACTATTCAAATACTTGAAGATATGCTGCGGGCATGTATGCTGGACTTCAAAGGATCATGGGAAGACCATCTCCATTTGGTGGAATTTGCATACAACAACAGTTATCAGTCTAGCATCGGTATGGCGCCTTTTGCGGCACTGTATGGAAGGAAGTGCCGATCCCCCTTGAGCTGGGATGATGTAGGAGATCGAGAGTTGGTTGGTCCTGAGCTAATCACCGAAGCCGTGGATGTGGTTCGAACCATCAGAGAGAAGCTGCAGCTGGCCCAGGACAGGTACAAACATTGGGCAGATGCAAAACGTCGACATCTAGAGTTTCAGCCTGGAGACCATGTTTTTCTGAAGATCTCGCCCAACCGAGGAATGATTCGTTTTGGGCGGAGAGGAAAGCTTAGTCCTCGATTCATTGGACCCTTCGATATTTTGGAGCGAGTAGGAGAGGTGGCCTAGAGGGCTTGCCCAGCTGGCGCAGTGGGCCCCCCAAACCTGGGTTTCAGAACCCTAAGGCAGATTTTTATGACGGCTGGTTTTTGGACGAAAAATCAGTTTGGGCTGATCTTTGGACACTTGTTTGAAGGGTCAAACGGACTCTGATTGAATTCACCTTTTTTTCCTACACGTTCACCGTTCAGCGACCTTCGATTTGATAGGTTGTATCAAATGTGAAACTCAATGGTGATGGCGTTAAAATTCATGGAAGTTTGGCCTTTCTGAAAGGCAAACTAAATTGAATTATTTAACTCCAAACTTTAGTCCCACATCGGAAATGGAGTAAAGGGGAGGGGTCAGTCCCTTATATAACTAGGGGCCTGCTCCCCTCCTCTAAACTCGTCCCAAGCTATAGATCTGAGCAGCTCCCAAAAATGTTGGAGCACGCTTGGATCTAAGCTTAAAATAATGTTCTTTTCTCTCTAAATTTCTGCCTTGCTCCTGAAGGGCTCTAGCAAAGCCACGAAGGGGTTCAGATCTGATCCGGAGTCTTGGCGAAGGTTCACATGCAGGTGAAAATTTCTTCGACGCGTGGTTAGCTCGACGACAATGGAATTGCTTGCCTCGGGACGCGGAGCGGTTCAAGGAACGGTTCGGTATGGGACGGCGAGCGACTCTGAAGATGGTGCGGTACACCTTGCCTGTACCAAGGCAAGGTTCCGGGTATGTAATTTAGAAGATTTATTTTAATTATGTCACAGTAGCATAGATCCTTCTTGGGGTGGTCAGATCCACCTATAGTTGGCATAGATCCTGGCTAAGGGTCTTGATTTTCCTTAGGGCTTCGCTAAATTGTTTAGTGAATACCTTCTTTTCTGCTGCGTTCATTTTCATTCTGTGGTCCGTCCGACTTAGGACGGGCCAAGTAAGTGCCCTAGGGTCCATCAAAATCCAACAGATGTCACTACCTGCATAACATTAAAGGTTGGTCGTCCTATGATTACGTTAAAGGTCCCTGGACAATTGACCACTAGGAAATTAACATTGTTACAGGGGGAGTGCCAAACTCCACTTGTAGGGAGACCATCCCTTCTGAGATCACATGGGCACAATTGAAGCCAACGAGATTGGTGTAGACAGGCAGCATGATGTCTCCGAGGATATCCAGCTTCTGAAAGGTGTCCAGTTAGAGGATGTCGACAGTACTCCCATTGTCGATCAGGATGAGACAAACTCTGTGGTTCGCAATCTGTAGGTTGATCAGAATGGTGTCATTGTGAGGCTACTAAATCCTCCTCACATTGTTCTCTGTGAAGAGCAGAGGCTCCTTGGACAGCCTGAGCTTCTTCGAGGCCCTCTCAGCAATGGCGGAGTCGAGCTCGGTTGGAGGCATGCATGCCTGGTGAGTGAGACTCTTCTGTGCATGGTTGCATAGTTGAGCCACGTTATAGCCGAACGTGGTGATGGGACCAAAGATGAGGTCGATCACATCGGACAAACTGGCAAGGCCTTTGCCCTTGTCAGAGGTCGTCCAGCTCGGTCGTGTTCTGGAGTCGTAAATTCCCGGAGTCATCCCTTCTGGATAAGGCGCTCGATCTGGTCGTAGAGGACCTTGTAATTGCTTGTAACAAGCTTGTACCCCTTGTGGAATTCACAATATTTGGTTTTATCCATAATGGAGTTGACCACTTGTAGACGCGGAGCGTCAAACCCTCTTATTGCCTTGGATAGGATCTCTGAAGGTGTCGCTAATAGGGCCGTGTAAATCTGTACCTTAGGGGACCCGGGACGCTTGTTAGAGGCAGTGTGGTTGAAGTTAGTCCTCTTCTGAGAGGACCCGTGGCTGTCAGCTTATCGCAACAGGCCTCCTCTGTAGTTATGAATCTGTGGATCCACCTCACTAGGTGAGCAAAGGATGAAGGTCACTGCTTACAGATCTCGAATTTCAGGTTGGACCCATTCCAGAAGCTCGCCTGAAGAGCAATCTTGGTTATGTCATCAGGACAGACATTGACCACCATGTGAGCTCGGTTGAAGCGAGCTAGGAATGCCCGGTTGGACTCATATAGCCCTTGCTTGATGGAGGCCAGGGACTCAGGGTACTTCATCGTCACTTTCTGGGCAGCAAAGTATAGGAACCGCCTTCGGAGGTCGATGAAAGAGTCGACCAACTCCTTGGTAAGATTTCTAAACTACTGTTGGGCCACCCCCATTTGGTAACTCGGGAAGGCCTAGCACATAAGATCTGCAGTGTGGACCTTCGACTCCATGTATTTGATATAGGTCTCAAGGTGCTCAACTGGGTTGCCTACATCAACATACCTTGGGACATCATCCGTGAAAGGTGGAATGTACTTCTATGGATATGGAGTACTGAGGGTGGCCGATGTGAAGGGTGAGGCAAAGAGAAAGCTCGTGTCTCCAAGGTAATCGAGGTCCCCTCACCAAAGCCTGTTGATCTCGCTGTTGGTTGGTGATCTGGTCTTTCGCTGAGGGAGCTCATGCTGCTCACCTCCAGTGATCTTCTGTTTGGGAGCATTCTTGTCACCCTTCTTTGCCAACTCACTTGTTACGGGCAAAGGGCTTTTGGTGCATCAGTTGGTAGAAGGCCATGCCTTATCCATGTAGTGTTCTTGGTCAAATCTCTCCTATCCTTCGATATTACTGGAGACTTGAGTCTCCCTACTGTCTTCGTCCTCTATATGCTTACCGTTGGAGGGAACGCGCCATGGTTGGAGATATCTAGAGTGGCGTTGGATCTGGTTCGGACTAGATCTAGATACAACTCATGCAAAACTTCATTGCTCCTAGACTGATGAGCATGGTTTTCTTGCATCTCGCAGCCGCAACGAGAGCTTGGAAGTCGGTCGTCGTTGGAGTGGCAGGAGTCGTTATGAGGTGGTAGAAGTTTATGAAGGCGGGCCACCAGCGGGTTGTCCATCATTGGTTATGTTGATCTCGGACAGACCGATGGGCTCGACCCCCATAATCTTCTTTTCCTTTACCACTGAAGAAGATGATGCCAGAGTGGACATTGTTTATGTGTCAAGAGCCTATGCAACAAAAGTTGTCACAAGGTCATTCCTCTATCAACAACTATTGATGCAATGATCTCGCACTTGTTGTTTAATGCGAGAATCTTCGCAACAAGGACCTAGTGTCACGCCCCGCTTCCCATTCTACCGAGAGCGAGGATGCGAGCGGGTCTGCGGTGTGCTTATAACAAGGAGGAGTACTTTTCCCCCCTTTTTCTTTTCTTATTCCTCCTTGGTTTAAACACACTAAGCGTCTGTGTAAAAATTACAGGTCCTTGCATGCATACTCAAAAACAACATAGATAATCAATAATGTTATTACAATCCCAATCGTCTCAAAAATAGATTATACAATAAAGAAAATGAAGACGGGCCTTATGGCTTACACAACAGGGAGTACACAATTAGGCTATGTGGAGTTGAAACATAAAATTGGTCTCCTGGAAGAGTCCTGCCTCTAGTGGATCACGCTACGATGGAACTAGGATCTGTAAAATGCACTCAGGACCTGACGGACATTGCATTGAAAACACAAATATAATGCTCGTCAGTGAAGGTTACTCATGTAGGTTCCCAAGCATCAATTTCATTTAAAAACTAAAAGGAATCTAGCAGTGTAACAACATTATCTACTAATAGGATAAAAGCATGTTACGTAGAGAAATTATCAATACTAACATGTGTGCAAAAGTGACGAAGATAAACAACATGATATTAAAAGGGAAAATAATGACATTAACATGTGCACCGATAATTATGCAGTGAAATCTATTAGCAGGCTAGCATAATGTGAAGGAAAATTAATAACGAGCATGATGAAAACATAATACAAGGTTGACATGTGCTCATAGATAAGTTCATCACGATCAAATGATGTTAATGCAGTCATTGGGACGATTAACACATTTAAACATTCTTAAAAGTATCAGATCAATGTGATGTTAGAAACCTAAACTATTGTATTACTCATGTCCGAGGGCATACTAACATGGAAGCATATTAAGCATGATATGAAAGACAGTTGTAATTCCGATATGTAAGTGCAGAAAATGATATGAGCTAGCAATTAGAACATTTAATAGCATGTAATTAAAAGACTATATAAGATGTTGAAGCAATACTTGATAACCACCAGTTGAAGCAATACTTGATAACCACCAGTTGAAGCAATACTTGAAAACCACCAGTTGAAGCAATATTTGATAACCATCAGTAAAGCAATATTTGATAACCATCAGTCAAAGCAATATTTGGTAACCACCTGTTCTAGTGTTAAGTTCATGTCCGAAGATACAATATGTAACTAAAATGTGCCCCACCATCAGGAGCTACCCGCGGTGCTACTCATCGACCACCTTTTTGGGTGATCGGTCAAGTACTTTCCTCCACTTAGTGTATGTATGAGGTAAAGTTGTCGAGCAGACCCAGTAACTCCCACATCCTCTGTAACTATAGACTACCACATTCCCATAGGACAGGTCAAGTGTCGAGCCAATTACGTGTACTATCTATTTACATTTTATGTTTAACCATATGCGTTCCATCAATCGTTCAGTCTGTTCTATTCAATTGCATCGTATTAGATGCGTATGGTGTCTTATGAGTTCATGTAGTGGTTCAATATAATTGGCATGGCGAGTAACAAGTCGCCAAATCATAATACAACCATTGTACGATTATTGGATCGGGCAGTTTAGTATCATTAATCAGGAACTTCTGGTTTCAATGAAGACAGTTCAAGACTAACGAGCATGATATCATGCATTTAATTAATCATTAAAACTAAATTGATGAGCATGTATTCAATTAGTCCAATTAAGTATACATGATGGATTTACTTAACGTGAACTATGTGTAATACATTAATATTCAACCATTACTACGATTTTGTAGATTACTCAATAGTCATCCTAAATCTTTCTTGCATACTAGTAATTAACAATCAACCCTAGTGAATTTACACTACGACTGATTTATGTTGGTCATTAACATTAAAAGGAACATTAGTAATCTGTTGATAGTTAACATATTGATCTGTTGACGGCATAAGAATCTTTCTGTATGTTAACATAGAAATCAATATGATGACATTTGAAAATATGCAACCAAATGTTATCAGATGAAAGTTGTAGATTGGTTATCCTCCTCCACTGATAATGATAAAGAGAACCATTTCCAATCTGTACTTAATAATAGCACAACTTCCAAGTTTGTTTAAAGGTGCCTTTAAACAACTTAATGATAACATAATATCTGCAAGCTAATGATAACATAATATCCAATATCACAAGCTGTAACTCATAATATACCATAACAACTTAATGATAATATAATATCCAAGCTTGTTAAATTCATGAATATTAGAACATGTAACTTAATATTATAACCTGTAACTCAGTTTGTGTAACATTAATTATACCATGTTAAATCCAAACATTAAGCTAATGTTATAACATGATAACCTGTAACATTAAGCTAATGTATAACATGCTGAGTTAAATATGTATTGTATTTGTTTATAACATTAAGCTCATGTATAACCTGTAATTAGTATGTATAACATGTAACACTAAGCTAACTTATAACAATGAGCTAATGTTATAACTTGTAACATATGAACCTAATAAATAAAGTATAATAATGCCTACACTGTACAATTAGCATGGTCAAATGATAACATGAAAATAATGCCTACATAGTATATTATATGAAGTAATTGGAAAGCAAATGATGTACCATGCTGTGTTTAATTGTCCATAAACACGGCCAATGATATTTATCCGTTTCAGATTCATTTGTGGGTATGTATTAATACAAAACACAATTTCATGTATCAAATCATTTGGCTACAAGTTTCTTTAACTAGGATTGTTAATGATTATATGGTGACAACCATCACATATATTTACAACTATTTTATTAATGTTAAGAAATTGAGTTAGGAACCTACTATATGTTACGTGGATCCAAGGAGGAGGGCGAACGTTGGGTTCACCGACGACGGAATCGGGGTCGTCGGAAGCTCACCGGAGCTCGAAAAGTCATCGGGACTTCGTTGGGGCAATACGTCGAACACTTGGTAGGCGACATGTGACGAGGAAGGCAAAGCTGGAACTTGCGTGTCTCGTCGTCGTCCCAAACAGAGAGAGAGGGGGGAATCTGGCCTTGCTGGGTTGCCCCTGGCTGGAGGAGGGAGGCACTCGACTCGTGCGTGCATCTCGTCGCTCTTAGCCGCGAGGGAGGAAGAGTGTGACATTGCGTCACTGTCGGAAGGGCCGCCGAATGTGGTGGGGGGAGGGAGGCCTGATGGGAGGAGCTCTGGCCCCATTGGCCGTTGGCCATCGACCGGCCTCCTGCCGGCGGTCGAAAGAAGGTGGCAGGGGAGATCGACTCCCTTGTTGCTGTCATGTGCCTGGTGGAAAGAGAAGGGAAGGGGATGAGAGAAGGAAGAAGAAGAAGAAGAGGGTGATGTAGGAGTTGGGTTCTTGATTCTTTGTGGGGAGAATGAAGGAGATGAGTTGCAGGCTTTCTGCTTTGGATGAGAAGAGATTTATTAAGGGGAAATTGATTTGGGGTGGGGTTGTGCAAGAAGGAGTAGTTGTGTGTTAAGTGGGTGTGGGTTTAGTAAGTAAATGGAAATAAAATTGTGGGGATGGGTGTTGGATCTCACCGAATTATTTCGGTGAGATTAATGGGTAGGATTATGGGCTTGATTCGGGGTAGATCTACCGTATATGTGGGTGGGTAATTAGGTTAAAGATAAATAGGAAATAGTACGTTGGCTAGGGATTAATTAAAATAAATTAAATAGAGTTAAAATTTAGGTGAAGATGATAATTAGGGGTAAAAGTATATTAGTAAAAGTACATGATAATTAGTTAAAGTAATTAGTTAAAGTAATTAGTAAGGGTTAGTAGTAATTGATGAAAGTAATCAGTTAAAGTAATAGAAGTTATTAGGGAATATAAAATCTATTTAAGAATAATATCTTAAAAACTTAATTAGTTTAAGGATCTGATTATTTAAAACTATTTTTTTAAAGTATTTATACTAAAATACGGATAGTAACGGATATGGGCCGTCACACCTAGACTAGGGTTCATTTGGCCGAGGAACTCCTTCGCTGCCGCCTGAAATATATAGGAAGAATGTTAGAGGAAACTGAGGGGGTGGCCATTTGATTCAACTCTGATGCTTAAGTAAGCTTCAAGCAGGAGGAAGGATGAGATTGCAAGTGTGTAGTAGATGAGTGGATTAATGTAAAGATACATCATGACAAAGACACTATGTTGCCTTTGTAGAATTGGGGGGTTGGTTATGCCACGTCAGGGGAGTTACGAGGATCCCCCCTCCTGGCGTAGTCAGTTCTCCCAAATACGATCGGTGGTTTCACATGCGTTGAATGATGATAAATGCCATTCCGTTGGTAACTGCTTGGAGAGATGACAGCCAGTTTGCCTGAGATCGTGTCGCTTTGATTGCACGGGTCGATCCTGCCAAGTGGGCAAGCGCTCGGGTCATGAAACTGAATGGGCTAACCTCGGGTGTCGAGGTCGTCCTTGTAGGAGTCTGCATGTAAGGAGCCGAACTCGGGTGCCGAGCTTGTCTTTATCGAAGGCCACAGTTAAGGAGCCGACCTCGTGGAGGTTGTCTTTATAGACATCGTGGAGGTCACCCTGGTAGAACATTGTTGCTGTTGTTGAAGGAGCTAACCTCGTGGAGGTCGTCCTGGTCAGGCTGACCTTTCAAGCTTATGTCAGGTGGTCCCTGGGGGCACGGGTGATGCGTGGTGGGTCTCATCTATCGAGCTCAGCTAGGCCCCACTGTCGATGGGCCCCAGTCAAATCGTCATCCACATGGTCCAACCATATTTAACCAAAGGATTTAATGTAGAAAAGCTGCCACCTGATCCAGGTGGCAAGACACAAAAAAGGTGGGAAGTACAAGCCACCACATGGGCTTGTACTCGTGGGGCCCCACCTTTTTGTGTCTTGCACCTGATCCATTGGATCAAGTGCCACCTGTTCTGCATTAATCTCTTTAACCAAATATCCCCCCCTTTTCCTTTTTGATGTTGTTACCCCTCAAATTCCGCCTAACGAATCGTGAGGCTATGGCCCATTAGCCCATAAAACACATAAGGCAATTAAGATAAAGATCAGTTCAGCCCGTTACAGTTCCCCCAATCCAAACGAAACAACCCATAGACTCCTAAGAGGGATTCGTCTAATTACCAAATTTCAGAGTCCTTTTCCAAGAGGGATCTGTCTATCCTTTTCCAAGAGGGATCTGTCTATCTCACTTTCCCAATTATAATTATCTTCCGTTGATCAACCAATTATGAAAATTTAACTTAGCTCATTCAACAAGTTAGGGCTGGTTACGTTGACTTGTCCCTTATCTCAATAACAAAAGATACATGTAACATCTACAACCGCATGCACTGCAAGAATAACTCACAAAACTCTAAATACATACTTATATGCTTCCTGTTCAAAACATCATATCCAGAACTTCGCTATTCGATAATGATACGACCCCCTGAATAGGTCGAAAAAAGACGGTCTGGACCCACAACCAAGAAGCTGGACTAGGCACAAGCCCTAAAGGCCCCATAAGCGGGTCCGGGGAAACGCGGCCCAACACCGCCGCCCGATACACCGTTGGCCTCCCGTCCTACGAGAAAACCGCTCCCCAGATCTCGCCTGCCTTGATCACCATTGAAGGGACCATCAAGCGGGCGGGCACGAAGGACGAGATGGCAGGACGCCATAAAAGCGTTGACATGCACACTCCTACAAAGGGCAGAGAGGACGAAACATTAAGGGATCGAATCCTGGATACTTACAACTCTGGTATTCTACCTCTAAAAACATTGTCTTCCACCTTTGATATTTCTCCTCCATAGCTCGGCTCGAGAACTCGCACTTGGTCTCTCCGTGAACCAAGTTCGATTCCACCGAGCACTTCTCAGTCACTATTTGACTTAGGCATCGGAGGGGACTTGGTCGAAACCAAGGTCTGACCCCCCTGATGAGCTCTCTCGTCTGCGCAGATCAAGAACACGACAACCCATTGAGGCTACCCTTCGACGGGCCACCGACTGAATCCTAACATCCTCAACTTTGAGCCCGTTCGACCGATCGTTCAAGGAAGCCGTCGCTCTGCCGAAGCTACCCTTCGGATCGCTCTGCCGAAGCTATCCTTCGACCCACCGACGCTTGGGTCCGCACGTTCTGAAACACACAGACGATCGGTTTACTGACCCCGGAGGTCGCACGCGTCTCACGTGACAGCGACGACCCCGGACCTCCAAACACCAACCAGCGGTGAGAAAACACCTCGAAACAACTGGCGCCGTCTGTGGAAAACGAGTCTAAACTCACGTCAAACCACCACACCATAAATGGCGTGCCCGCGCGCCAAGGGACGGAGGAGCACCACCACGACGACACCCGCACCGCTCTTCACCAAAGCCCACCCTTTCAAAGCCACCAAACGTCTGTCCCGAGCCAAGGTACCGAGCGTCCCACGAGCAAGGGACCGAGAGAGGACTGGAGATGGCCCTCAGCCCATCTCCTTTTTCGAGGAAGATCTGGAAGGGGTCTGACAACCACACGACGACGCGTTGGTCGTCTCGGCGGTCATTGAAACCTCCCTGGTCCGACGACTGCTCATCGACACAGGCAGCTCAAGTGACATCCTCTTCATGTTGACGTTAGAGAAGATGGGGATAAGGGCTGGTGACCTGGAACCATGTTTGGGTCCCGTTGTCGGCTTCACGGGGCACTCCATGCCGTTCATTGGGATGGTCCGCCTCCCAGTGACACTCGGAAAACCTTCCCACTCAAACCCTTTAATGGCAGAGTTCATGGCTTTGAGAGTCGAATCAACTTATAACGGGATAATCGGCCGGTCACTCCTCAACGCGACCGGAGCTGTAGTCTTAACCCTCCATCAGATGGTCAAGTTCAAGACCCCACAAGGAGTCGGGAGGAGGAAGGGCGACCCAGTGAGATCGAGAACCTGCTACCAGCTGTCCAACTAGGAGCATGACGCAGGACGGTACAACCCGATGGATCTCCTCGACCGGAGGTGGGGATCAGATGACTCAAGACCCGTTCCAGTCGAGAAACCAGAGCTCCTTCCCATCACCAGCATGGAAGGCAGATTCGTGTCAATTGGATCGGAGCTCAATCCCGCCTTGAGGGATGAATTGATCGGGTGCCTGAAAGCTAACCTTGACATCTTCGCTTGGTCACCCGAAGACATGCTGGCGTGAACTCCTAGATAATCACCCACTAACTGAACGCTGAACCCAACTTCAAGTCGATCCGGTAAAAGAAGAGTAACTTGGGCAGCAAAAGATGAGAGCCGCAGCCGAGGAGGTTGAGCGCCTGCTCGAGGCCAGTTTCATCAGGGAAGTCTGGTACCCCGACTGGCGAACCAATGTGGTGATGGTGAAAAAGTCAAGCAGCAAGTGGAAAATGTGCGTAGACTTCACCGACCTCAACAAAGCATGCCCCAAGGACAGCTACCCGCTACCACGCATCTACCACCTCGTAGACAATGCCTCGGGTTACGAGATGCACAGCTTCATGGACGCTTACTCCGGATATAACCAGTTGCAAATGGATCCGGAAGACGAGGAAAAGAAGTCGTTTATCATCGATCGTGGGACATTCTGCTACACAAAGATGCCTTTTGGTCTGAAGAACGCAGGGGTGACCTATCAGAGGATGGTCAACAGGGTCTTTGGATCCCAGGTCAGGAGAAAGCTGGAGGTTTATGTGGACGACATGTTGGTTAAGTCCAAGAGCCTAGACGCCCACATCACCGACCTCCAAGGAACCTTTGAACAATTACGGAAGCACAACATCAGGCTCAACCCTACGAAGTGCACATTCGGGGTGAAATTCGAAAAGTTCATGGGCTTCATGATCATTAACCGTGGCATCGAGGCCAACCCAGACAAGATTGATGCTCTGATCAGCATGAGAGAACTGATCACTATCAAAGAGCTGCAAAGGCTGAACAGCCGGATCGCGACCCTAGGGCGATTCCTGTCCAGATCGGCAGAAAGATCGCTCTCGTTCTTTAGGGCCTGAGAAGGGCCCTCGCCGAGCCGAATGGGAAGAGAAAATCTATAGAGTGTGACGCGAGCTACGCACAGGCATTCACCGAGCTGAAGGAATACCTCCGCAGCCACCCGCTCCTCTCCAAGCCTAATGAAGGAGAACCTCTGAGCCTGTACTTGGCTAGCACCGGGGAAGCAGTTATCTCTGTGCTGATCAGGGAAGACGCAGGGTATAGAGGATAGTGTACTACACCAGTCAGGTCCTGTGGGACGCGGAGGAGCGCTATAGCCCCTTTTAGAAATTGTTGTACGCCCTTATCCTTACGACGCGGCGACTCCGACCCTACTTCCAAGCTCACACCATCATGGTCCTGACTGACTCCCAAGTCGAGCAGAACCTCAAGAGGTTCGATCGGATGGGAAGGATGCTGAACTGGGGAGTCGAGCTGAGTGAATTCGACCTCAGGTACAAACCGATGACATCCATCAAAGGGCAGGCACTGGAGAACTTCATCGCTAAGTGCACCATTGGCAATACGACACCCCCTGACGAGACGAGCCCGTACATGGTAACGCATCACCCATTGTCCCTCTTTTTGACTGACTACGTTCTTGATGATCGACCAGATGGTAAGGACGCGTGGGTCATCCATGTAGACAGATTTGCAACCAAGACGGGTAGCGGAGCGGGCATCGTCATCCGATTCCCTGACAGGAACACTACAAAGTACGCCATCCGATTTGAGTTTCCAGCTACCAACAACGTAGCCGAGTAGAGGCTGCCATCAACGGCCTGAAACTGGCCCGAGTACTGGGGGCAAACTCGGTGCACCTCCTTAGCGACTCCAGGCTCGTCATCAGCCAAATGCAAGGAGACTACGTGGCACGAGACGAAACCATGCATCACCACCTTACTTCAGCCAAGTCCGAGTTGTCCAGGTTCAAGCATGCTGAGTCCATCCACTTGCCGAGGTCGGAGAATGCTTGCGTAGACACCCTCTCCAAGCTGGCCTCCTCTTCCATCAAAGAGTTGGGTCACGCCATTTACGTCGAGAGCCTCCAGAGCCACAGCACGGATGGGGAAGAGCTAATGAACATCGACAGAGAACCTTCCTAGATGGACCCCATCATGCGGTTCCTCACCACCAGGGAGGCCTCCGAAGATCAGGAAGAGCGTCGAACCCTGGAACAGAAGGCTCTTCGGTATGTACTCCACGAAGGCACACAGTACAGGAGGCGATGGACCAAAACTGACGTCCTACCCTACCTCAAGTGCCTTGGACCGCATTAAGCAGACTATGTTATCTGGGAGATCCACGAGGGACTCTGCGTGAACCATCACAGGGGCAAGATGGTCACAATGAAGATCCTAAGGCATGGGTACTACTGGCCGACCCTGGTGATTCGGAGTGAAAAGTGTATATTTATATCCCCTAACTACCCCCATTTTGTGCTAAAGATTTGACTTAATCTTGCTCTTTTGTGTAAATTTTCACTTCATGCCACTTTTGGGGGCTTATTCTCATTCTTTGCACAAAACACTGATTTTATCGCCTTTATTGGCTTCACGGTATTTTTCATATGATCCTGCTATTATTTTAATCATATTGACATTTTTTGGAAATTATTTGAGCATTGGAATATTTTATAAGAATCATTGGGGGTCAATATTGCTTTATAATAGCCATTATATTTATTTTATCATCATATGGACTAATTTCTCATTCCCCTATTTTTCAGGTACTCCTGGGAGTCTTGGGGCTTTTCCAGAATTTTCTGGGATTTCTGGGTATTTTTGGCGAATTAGTTGAAGGAGAACGGGGGTTTAAAAACCAGAAATGGGATTTATAATGGGGCGCCACGTGGCGCCGATCTGACCGCCCATCAGGATGCAGGTTTAGCCCGCTGTTTCTCGCGGGCTCAGCTGTGATTTTTAGTGGGCCACTGCTCTGTTTAACAAAAAAAGAATTTTAAAAAAAGGCCCAACGGGCCCACCCGCTTCAAGAAGCGGGAGCGGCCCGCTCGAAATTTCGAGCGGGCTTCGCCCCGCTGCTTGAAGCGGGAGCGGCCCGCTCCGCTTTGAGGAAGCCCAGGCGCGCACGCTTGTTGTTTGGTGCGGGTTCCGGGCGATGTTTGATGACCTGAAAGCACAAAACTCAGACCCGATAGTTGATTTTGGGGGTATATTTCACCCTGTAGCAATTCCAGGCGGGGCTATTGCGTGTTTACTGTTCCAAAAGGCGGGTTTGGGGCCTCCTTCCCCAATAGGCTAGGGTTAGGGTTGGAAGCCATGGAAGCTTGGAAAGCTTGGAGGAGGAGCAAGTAGGTGGAAGGAAGGCTTCATCTTAGGGAGATCTTGGGTGATATCTCTCTTTTCCCTTTGTATTTTGGCATCTCTCTATTGTAATGAACTTGAGATAATTTTTCTATAAAAATTCCATCTTTTTTTCATGATGATTGAGTAGTGTTGAATGGCTTGGATTGTGATTCATGAATGTTGGATGTTAATTATAGCATTAATTACCTCTTGCCTATTTCAATGTTAATGTTGGATGTATTATTAGGACACATTTTAATTGGCTAAGACCCAAGTGGGCACTCTTTGAGAAGAGACCATGTTTAAATTTGATTAGTGCTATGATGATACATCCATCCCTATTGCTAATTATTGTGTTCTTGAATGTTAAATTTTCTGATTGAGTGTCCTTAGCCGGATGATCAATTGAGTTATATGCAGGTAATTAGAACTTGGTTAACACCAATCTTAGTGAACCCACAACCCATGTTTTCTCTCTTAGCGATCCTAACTTCCCATTTGGTTCTCTAACCCTAACTACTTAGGTTAGGATTGTAGATTCACCACAAGTTTTCCAACTTCCATCCACTTAGCAAGTTGGTTGTATCATGCTTAATTTTTCTTTACCGATCAAACTTGCGAGTGTAGAACGACTTGTCCATATGATCCGACCCGGTACTCACCGGTTATAAATTTATATTGCATTGACGTTCCTACGCTTGGGAGTGGAAGGCGTGCTCCTTGCGCGTTTTTCGGTTCAATCAATTGGCATCGTTGCCGGGAACAACGGTTTCTACTACTTGCATTTTTTGATTGATTTTGAAGGTTTTCGTGTGATACTTCTATCTCTTAGTGTTGTGCCTTTCCATTTTATTTATTTTCCACTTATTTGAGTCTTTTGGTTGTTTATTTTCTTTTTCTTGAAAAATTTTTAAAAAAAACAAAATGGCATCATCTTCAGATTTTTCCGACATTAATTTGGAGGATATCCCACTCCCGCCATACTTTCATGGTTCGGAGTGGGAGAACCCTCATTTACATATGAAAATTTTGAAGAGTGGATGTATTCATGTCTTGGTGGGATGTTTGTGATGATTGCATATATTTTAGATTCTTGCCCTACTCTTTGCAAGATAATGCTAGAATGTGGTTTGATTCATTGTCTCTTGACTCACATTTTACTTGGTTGTCGTTTCAGGGTGAATTTTTCCGAGTGTTTTTGCCTACTTTCTTGGAACAGGTACAGGGACGGCATGCCATAGAGCAGTATATAGCGAGCTTTACCCAAGCTGATGGAGAGGCCTACCATCAAGCTTGGCAGAGGTTCAGTGATTTGATGTTGACGTGCCCGCACCATTGTTTCCACGAGGATCACCTCCTGCAGATATTTTATACGGGATTATCACCATCTGGGCGAGATTTCGTGCAGATGAGCTGCGGTGGAGAGTTCTTTGATTATTCAACCGAGGATTCATGGTGTTACCTGAGGGACCTTGCAGAGTATGAGGACGCGGTCCAGCAGGTTCTGGACCAGCCTGAGGAGCTAGCTGTAGGCTCATTCCAATGTGAACCTATGGAAGTCCAAGAAGAATATGATTATTGGGTGCATTGGAGCCAAGTAGAGGAAGCTGAATGTCCACATTTTGAGGAGTCAGAGGAGATGGATGATGGGGTGCATGTCGACCATGTTGATGACACGATGTATTTTTATGTTGGTGGTGATGTTGTGGTGGATGCATGTGAAGGCACGAGCGATATGGATGATATTGGAGAGCCTGAGTTATGTTTCCTGTCTACTACATCCGCCCATTTTGAGGTGTACGAGTGCATGGGACGGACTGCTGAGAGAGTTTTCTTTGATGAGGAGGAGGATGATTTGAGCGATGGAGTGAGTTTACAGACCATGACGGAGCCCGAGCCAGACCTTCCTCTTACTTCAGTGCAGCAGGTCATATACCCTTCACCTCAGGAGACGCACCATGCTATCATTCATGGAGTTTTTCAAGATACACTTCATAGTATGGGGAGGTCTGCAGAACCTACACTTTCTGATAGCGAGGACGATTGCGAGATGATCTACGTTGAGCCTGAGCCATCGTCTCCCCCAGATTCTCTTCTGCAACCGCGTCCTCCTCCTCCTGAGGCAGAGTATCATGACATACCTAGCGCCATTATTCAGGGAAGTTTCCACCATATCATGCCTTGCATTTCTGAATCCCAATTTGCACTTTCGCATATTTTTGATTCAGAATGTCGTCGTTTACATTTAAATTCTTTTTCTGACGACCCAATTTTGGAATGCTTTTGTTGCAGGGCATGAAGACATGTATTGGATTGATGCAGCTCGTCTCCCACATGACACATATTACCCAAATGGGACGCTGGGAGTTGCATTGCTGGAATCCAAGGAGGCCGGTGGAGGCCTTGCTCCAAAGCAGCTGGCGGAGGAGCAAAAGGAGCTGATAGATCAACTTCCTCCACCATTATACATTCGAGATCCGCCTTTTACCACGGTGTGTTCTTTCCAATAGTGTAAATAAATAAATGTTTTATTTTAGTGCTTCGTATGTTTCTCTTTTCTTTTCTAGGATTTTTTACCGAGATCTAATACTCTCCCAACATTGAGGACAATGTTTATTTTAAGTTGGGGGAGAGTGTTAGAATTTTTAGGATTGTTAGGATTTTGATGTTAGCTTAAATTTTTTTTGAGATACCTCCATTTTGCCATCACCCATTGCTCTTTATTGCATATAATATTTTTCCTACTCGTTCCTATGCCGCTAGCTTTATGCATATTCCCTACATGCTAAATGCCATGCAATTTTTTCGGATTATTATTTTGGTATCAACTTCTTCGATGTTTGATTGGCACGTTTTAATTTCTTTTCCATTTTGGAGTCAAATGCTAATATGTCATGTATGAAGCTATTTTATACGTCGTGATATCTCTTTGAAATAATTTGGAAAAAGTTTGGTGTAAGTGATTGCATGAGTTGGGATGATGGTGTAGCTTTTGATTGGAAAGGGTGTGGCCATTTGGTTATGTTTTGTTTTCCTCTTAAGGAGTGAGTGGATGAGTTGATAATTCATGTTTAGAATGAGAAAAAGAGTTAATATAAGTGAATGGTTTTCCTAATCAAATTGAGTAGCCGGTGCCCCACGAAACATTGGGGAGGAAGCCAAAGATGAGATTTTGGGTAGCATTCCATCCCTTTGCCTATATAGCGTTATCGCGTGTATGCAAAAGGGGGCCGTAACATTAAAAAAAGAAAAGAAAAGAAAAAAGAAAAAGAAAAAGAAAAATAGAATGAACAAATGAGTGAATAAGCAACATGAATGATGCAATCTCATCTCCCACAACTTAGGGGAAATTTCTTTTGTTTTGGCCACTTCCTTGAAAATTGGAAACTTTGACATCGTAATATTTCCCAACGGATGTGATATGGTGCTTGCTACTTCACTTTTCTTTGAATTGGATTGAGGGGAGTATCATTTGTTTTTTTACTTTCATACATTAGGTATATTGGCTTTGAAATCATTTGGAAATAACATTTGTGGTATGCTATGATGATATCTTGAGTTCGTGCATGTTTTCGCTTTAATCCGAATTTATCGCATATTTTGCTAGGGACTAGCAAAAAGCTAGTTGGGGGTGTGATTCGGAGTGAAAAGTGTATATTTATACCACCTAACTACCCCATTTTGTGCTAAAGATTTGGCTTAATCTTGCTCTTTTGTGTAAATTTTCACTTCATGCCACTTTTTGGGGCTTATTCTCATTCTTTGCACAAAACACTGAGTTTATCGTCTTTATTGGCTTCAAGGTATTTTTCATATTCTCCTACTATTATTGTAATCATATTGACATTTTTTGGGAATTATTTGAGCATTGGAATATTTTATAAGAATCATTGGGGGTCAATATTGCTTTGTAATAGCCATTATATTTATTTTATCATCATATGGACTAATTTCTCCTTCCCCTATTTTTCAGTTACTCATGGGACTCTTAGGGATTTTCCAGAATTTTCTGGGATTTTTCTGGGATTTCTGGGTATTTTTGGCGAATTAATTAAAGGGAAAAGGGGGTTTAAAAAACCAGGAATGTGATTTATAATGGGCGCCACGTGGCGCAACCACGCGGCGCCACGTGGCGCCGATCTGACCGCTTATCAGGATGCAGGTTTAGCCCGCTGTTTCTCGCGGGCTCAGCTGTGATTTTTAGCGGGACGCTGCTCAGTTTAACAAAAAAAGAATTTTAAAAAAAGGCCCAACAGGGCGGCCCGCCTGCTCGAATATTTGAAGCGGGAGAGGCCCGCTCGAAATTTCGAGCGGGCTTCGCCCCACTTCTTGAAGCGGGAGCGGCCCGCTCCGCTTTGAGGAAGCCCAAGCGCGCGCTTATTGTTTGGTGCGGGTTCCGGGCGATGTTTGATGACCCGAAAGCACAAAACTCAGACCCGATAGTTGATTTTGGGGGTATATTTCACCCTGTAGCAATTCCAGCAGGGTCTATTGCGTTTTTACTGTTCCAAAAGGCGGTTTTGGGGCCTCCTTCTTCCCCAATAGGCTAGGGTTAGGATTGGAAGCCATGGAAGCTTGGAAAGCCTTGGAGGAGCAAGTAGGTGGAAGGAAGGCTTCATCTTAGGGAGATCTTGGGTGATATCTCTCTTTTCCCTTTGTATTTTGGCATCTCTCTACTGTAATGAACTTGAGATAATTTTTGTATAAAAATTCCATCTTTTTCATGATGATTGAGTAGTGTTGAATGGCTTGGATTGTGATTCATGAATGTTGGATGTTAATTGTTTCAGAGTGTTTTCTCACTACAAAGCGTTGACCGTGGACAACCCGGTCAACGTGGTCAAGGGGCCCGCTTGGGTCCCTCGGGGGCTTCGAGTCGGTGCAGATGGGGCGAGGGGAAGCCTCGGCCCTGGTTGTGACGCTCGGCCTCGGTCGGACGAGCACGGCCTCAGAGGTAGGATGACGAGGGGTAGCCTCAGTCGTCCAGCTAGTCGCGTACTCGGCGGGGGACGAGGGGAAGCCTCGGCCCGGGTTGAGACGCTCGGCCTCGGTAGGAGACGCTCGGCCTCGGCGGTCGGACGGTGAGGGGAAGCCTCACTCGTCCAGCTGGTTGTGTGGTCAGCGAGGGGCGAGGGGAAGCCTCGGCCCGTGGGTCAGCTGTCCTCCTGCGTAGACGAGAACGCTCGTCAGGGGGCCGGACCTTGGTTCCGGCCAAATCCCCTCCGATGCCTAAGTCAGACAGAGATCTGAAAGAGGAGGCCCGGCGGAGACGGTTCGACTCGTGAGGAGATCGGAACGGCATCTCACGGCGCGAGCGGGGGAGGAAGGAGATGAAATGGGGAAACTAGGTCGTTAATGGAGTACCTTAGGTTTTAGATACCTGAGATGCCGTCCCTTGTTTCGTCGTCTTCCTAGTCCTTTTATAGAGCCCCCAGCGTGATTGCCTCTGGCCCACGTCGCTCGTCCGCCCTCAATCGTGCCCCCTCAATCCCCCCCCCCCCCCCCGTCACCGCTCCCTGCGCCATGCCAGCACCTCCCCATTACCGCCATTCAGTGGTCGCGGAACCGGGGGAGCGGTTATCGCAGGAGTGGGCGAGTGACCAGCGGGTTACCGGGGCCGGGTCGGACCGACATCCGGGGGGTGGGGTCCCTTATAGGGCCTTATAGAATGGGCCTGAATGTGCAGATGGGCTCTTGACCGATAGTTGGGCTTCTGGGCTCGTGTCCTTCGGGCTTCGGCCAAATAGGCGTAACAATTGCCCCCATCGGTCGGGTTGATCGGCTTCGGCCGGTTCGGCTCGGCCGATGTGACTTCCGCCGATTTCGACAGGCTCGTCAATCGATGTCGACTCATTTATTAGTGGCCATCATGAGTTGGTCCGTTCGATATTTTTAAGGCGCGGGCTCCGAAGCGCCGTCGGTCCTCTGATGCTGACACGCGTAGCTGCAAGCTTATCCCTACCGTTCGCGGGGTCGTCTTCAGTTGAGAAGCTGAGGGATTCGTGAGCCGCCACCGATGGGAACGATCGGCCTCGGCTAGCTCGGTACGACCGTTGTGCCTCCTGGGGTTCCGAGTGGCGCTTCAGTCGAGGCGTGGTCATAAATGTAGGTCATGATGAGGCGGATGGATTGGACTTCCCTTGGCGCCGATTTTGAAACGCCGCCAGTTCTTCGAGTCCTGCCACGCGTTCTTGTCAGGCGCTTCGAATTCGCCCCTGCGTCCGGCATATAAGATCCCTAGCCGCGTTGATCTCCCCTTCTCTCTTGCTCCTCCCATTGTTCCAGGCTTTCCACAACTCGGAGTTTCCCGTCGCCTTCGCTTCCTTGCCTCCTCCGAACTAGTCAAAAGGTAATTCCTTTCTCGCTTTCGTATTATGGCTGCTCTTAGGATAGGCGGTTCTGGCCAAGGGGCGAGGGATTCTCCGGAGTTCAGGCGGGGCGGGCCCGGCTAGTGGGATCAGGTTCCTCCGCTGGGAGTCGTCCCCTCCGAGATAAGGGGAAGGAGAAGCTTTTCCCAGACTACGCCGGTGATGATGTGGCGCTGGCTGCCGTGCGGCTCAACGTGCCCCTGGTTGTCCTCCGAACGCCGTCGCGGACCCCTCCTTCAGTGGTCACGGAGATCCGGGAAAGGTATCTCTGCTTCCCGTACGATGTCCGAGTTCCATTCGTCGATGAGCGGGTTTGCCTTCCGAGGAGCAATGAGGTCAGCGTCTACGTCGAGATGTTCCGCCTGGGTCTTCGTTTCCCGCTCAATCCCTTCTTCATCCAGGTCCTGGAATATCTCACGGTATCCCTTTGCCAGTTCACCCCTTGTTCGATCGCGGTACTGACGGGCTTCGTAACGCTCTGCTGTACCCGCGGTCTGGAGCCGTCTCTCCCCCTTCTCTTCCACTTTTACCAGGTCCAGACGGTCGGGTCGGGGTCATGGCTGCAACTCCGAGCCCATTCGAGGAGGGAATGCCTGATCGGGCTTCCCCGCTGATCGGGGGATTGGAGCTCGGATTATGTCTTTGTGGTCTTCTTGGGGGATGCCCAGATTTTGACAAGTTGGGGCGCGTCTGTCCAGCCTCGCCCGTCGCTAGCCCTTTCTGACGTTGATCAGGCAGTCGCCGCGCTGCTGTCGGCTCTTCCTTTGGAATCGAAGTCCATCTGGTCTTTGTTGGACGACCTACTCCTGAAGGCCGTCTTGTGGTCTCCGGGTAGGTCGCTTTTTCAGCCTCGAATCGCCCTGTGACTCATCCTGATTTCGGTTACCTTTGCAGGGATGGCTGGCCGCGAGTTCATCCGTGACGTCGATGAGCTGATCCGTCGTGGAGCCGCTCGGAGCCGAGGCAGTACCTCCAGAAGGGCGCCTCGACGGACCGTTGAGGAGGAGGTGCGCCGAGCCGAGCCCTCCGTGGGCAAGGTGGCGGCCGTGCCTCCCGCCTCTTCTTCTGGCGATCTCCTCCCCGGGGGCGTCGTAAGGGCCGAACCCGCCCCGTCAACCCGAGAGGCAGGGGGTAATGACGGGTCCGGTGCAGTCCCTCCTGCCCTCGGAGCGTCCCCTCCCGTCCTCGAGAGTGGAGATGGGGCAAGGCGGAAGCGCTCCCCTTCGTCACTCGTGGAGCCTCTCGGAGGGAAGAAGAGGAAGGAGGATGTGGAGCCCTCCAGCCCGGCCTGTTCTGTGCCTCCTGCAGCTACCACCGGGGATTTTCAGGTGGCTCTGACAACCACCCCCGTCGCAGCGTCCCCGCTTCCGTCTCCGGGAATCGGAGCTCTATTGGCGGGCCATATGGCTTCCCTCGATGTCGCCCCCGGGAGTTCGGTGTTCGTCGACCGAGCCCTGGCCCAGCAGGTGGCCGAGGGCTCCGTCTTCCCCCGGGACCGCAGCACACTCGAGAAGATTCCCGCCGACAAGGTGTCGGACTCCTTGGTTTGGGCCCTTCAACAGGTTCGGCTATCCTGCAGTTTTTTCTTTTCCTTCACTCTCTTCTTAGCTCAGGTCTCGTCTTCCAGGGTTCAACGCTCGCCGTGGAGTTGCAGCGGCGAGCCATCCACTTGAGGAAGCTGGAGGAGTCCTCCATGAGGGCCCACAAGCGAGCCGGGGCGGCGGAGGTAGCTATGGTGGAGGCCCAGATGGAGTCCCGGCATCTCCAGCTCCGCGTGACAGAGCTGGAGGGACGAGTGGGTGACCTCCAGGGTAAGTTGGAGGACGCCCTGCAGTCGGCTGAGGAAGCGGCAGAGTCGTTCCGCCTGGAGAGGGAGGAGCTTCAGAGGGAGTTGTCTGATCGGCGTCAGGTGACGCGGCTTGCGGAGGAGGTGGAGAGGGGCGTCGTCGGGACCCTGGGGAAGAGAATCTTCGAGGTTCTCAGGGAGGCCTTCGGTACGTATGAAGACCTCATCGCCCCTCGGATCGTCGAGGTCGTCCAGTCTTCCTTCCGGGAATGTGCGGAGCGCGTTCGGCAAGCCCCTCCGCCAGTCGATCCCCCTCACTCTGAGCAGGGCGAAGCGCCCGAGGATGTGTCCTCTCGAGCCCGGGCTCCCTAAGTCATCCCCTCCGGCCTTATCCTCCAATTTTTTAGCATCCGCTTCGCTTTGGGCCAGTCTACTTGAAATGGATCCCTGCCCCTGCCATCTCCTTCGGCTTCTCTATCGACTCCCCGCTTCAAAGCCAATAATTGCTGGTTGCATGGCTGTTCGCTGAGGCCAGCAACTATGGGTCCTTAGCCAACGAATTTCGCTCCGTCGGTGTCGCCCTAGTTTCTGTTGGTGATGAACTTTGTTATCTACCGAGAGTGGATTATTTGTCGAGAGGTTCCCTCAGTCTTCGATTCCCTGTAAATAAGACACCCTTTTGTATCTTGGTTAACTATTATAAACGAAATTGACTTACTCGGATTTCTCGCATATCATGCTTTGCTGTCTCGTCCTCGGTCTAGGACTGGTTGACGCCCGAGCTGGCGGGGGGAATTGCCTTTAACTTTACGAGCGATGGAGCCGGTCGGCGAGGGCGAAGCTCCTCGGCATAGGACCGGTCGGCGTCCGCGCTGGCTGGGGGAATTGCCCCCAGTTTTACGCACGCGGGAGTTGGTCGGCGAGGGTAAAGTCCCTCGGCTTAGGACCGGTCGGCGTCCGCACTGGCTGGGGGAGTTGCCCCCGACGAGCGCAAGAGTCGGTCGGCGAGGGCAAAACTCCTCGACTTAGGACCGATCGGCGTCCGCGCTGGCCGGGGGGATTGCCCCCAGACTTATGTGCGCAGGAATTGGTCGGCGAGGGCAAGGCTCCTCGGTTTAGGACCGGTCGGCGTCCGCACTGGCTGGGAGAGTTGCCCCCAGACGAGCGCAAGAGTCGGTCGGCGAGGGAAAAACTCCTCGGCTTAGGACCGGTCGGCGTCCGCGCCGGCTGGGGGAATTGCCCCCAGACTTATGAGCGCCTCCCTTCCAGTGAGGCAGCGGTCTTCATTCTTTCACGTCCTTAGTGAAACGTTGATTCCATCGAGGATTTAAGAAAAGACAAAAGGGAATGCGATTGTACTCTTAAGAGTCCTGCCGGACTAGTACATTTGGAGGAAAAGGAAAAAAGGAAATGAAGCCAGACAGAGGGATGTAAACCTAGATAATTCCCTCCGAATAGGTCGCGTCCGGGGGGAGAGGCCCCGCCCGCTCACTCTATGATGCGGAGGGGTCCTTGGACGGTGTTGATCTTCTTTCCCTTGTCTGGCTACGTGGAGGTCCCTTCTCCGTGGGCCGGCTCGTCGGCTAGGCCCCTGGCGTGCCCCCGGCTCATCAGCTTCTCAATGTCCTTCTTTAAATGCCAGCAGTCTTCAGTGTCGTGGCCATCGTCCTTGTGGTACTTGCAGTACTTCCCCCTATTCTTCCCACCTCTTTTTGTCTTCGGTGGGGGGCGATCAGCTCGCTCTTCCTTCTGTACTTGGGCGAGGATGGCATCTGGGGTGACGTCCCTCGCACCTTCTCCCCGCTGCCTGTTTCTCGGCCTCTTCTCGGCCCGGTACCCTTTGGGGCTGCCTCGTCCGCTGTCGCAGCGCTTGGTCCCTCGAGTGGCCTTTCCTGCGTCAGTGGCCAAGGCCTCCTCGGTCAGCATGAAGCGCTCGGCCCTTGCCATGATCCTGGGGAGGTCCTTCGGGGGATCATTGTGCAGAGATTTCTTTAGGCCTCTATGGCGCAGTCCTTTCTTAAGGGCCGTTTGGACCACAAGGTCGGGAGGGCTGTTCACGTTCAGCCTTTCCGCGTTGAAGCGGCGCATGAACTGTCGGAGCGGCTCGGCTGGGCCCTGCACTATGTTGAACAGATGTTCAGCATCAGGCTTTATCTGCCTCCCCGCCATGAACTGTTTGCAGAACAGCTGGGTGAGTTCCTCGAAGCTGTCGATGGAGCGGCTGGGTAGGCTGCGGTACCAGGTCCTCGCCGCTCCTCTGAGAGTCGAATAGAAGCCCCGGTAAAGCAAGTCATCATCGGCTCCTTGGAAGGACATGTCCCCCTCGTAGTCCATCACGTGGTTTCCCAGGTCTCCTATCCCGTCATACTTCCCCAGTGCCGGGATCCTGAATCGAGAGGGGACCCGCGCGTCGGTTATTCTCCGCGATAGGGGGCACCGGTCTCCGTGGATGCCCCCGGGAATTCGACAGTCGCCTGCCGCTGGTTCGCTCGGTGGTGGAGGGGGCACAGGCGCCGGCGGGGCTGGCTCCACGGCCCTCACTGCGCTGGGGGTCGGACTGACCCGGCGTTCCCGGCTCCTCCGGCGGGAGCTCCCGCTCCGTCGTGATCGGTCTCTTCAGTTGAGGGGGCGGGGCGATTGTTGTCGGGCGTGTCTTCGGGGTGGCCGTTGGATGCGCCATTCCCCTCCTCCGGGCTGGGGGGGCATGCGCTTCCTTCCATTGCTGGCTCGTGCCATTGCTGGTGTGGTTTGTTTCTTCGTGGGACTGTTTGTTTCCCACAGACGGCGCCAGATGTTTCAGAGTGTTTTCTCACTACAAAGCGTTGACCGTGGACAACCCGGTCAACGTGGTCAAGGGGCCCGCTTGGGTCCCTCGGGGGCTTCGAGTTGGTGCAGATGGGGTGAGGGGAAGCCTCGGCCCTGGTTGTGACGCTCGGCCTCGGTCGGACGAGCACAGCCTCAGAGGTAGGATGACGAGGGGTTGCCTCAGTCGTCCAGCTAGTCGCGTACTCGGCGGGGGACGAGGGGAAGCCTCGGCCCGGGTTGAGACACTCGGCCTCGGTAGGAGACGCTCGGCCTCGGCGGTCGGACGGTGAGGGGAAGCCTCACTCGTCCAGCTGGTTGTGTGGTCGGCGAGGGGCGAGGGGAAGCCTCGGCCCGCGGGTCAGCTGTCCTCCTGCGTAGACGAGAACGCTCGTCAGGGGGCCGGACCTTGGTTCCGGCCAAATCCCCTCCGATGCCTAAGTCAGACAGAGATCTGAAAGAGGAGGCCCGGCGGAGACGGTTCGACTCGTGAGGAGATCGGAACGGCGTCTCACGGCGCGAGCGGGGGAGGAAGGAGATGAAATGGGGGAACTAGGTCGTTGATGGAGTACATTAGGTTTTAGATACCTGAGATGCCGTCCCTTGTTTCGTCGTCTTCCTAGTCCTTTTATAGAGCCCCCAGCGTGATTGCCTCTGGCCCACGTCGCTCGTCCGCCCTCAATCGTGCCCCCTCAATCCCCCCCCCGTCGCCACTCCCTGCGCCATGCCAGCACCTCCCCATTACCGCCATTCAGTGGTCGCGGAACCGGGGGAGCGGTTATCGCAGGAGTGGGCGAGTGACCAGCGGGTTACCGGGGCCGGGTCGGACCGACATCCGGGGGGTGGGGTCCCTTATAGGGCCTTATAGAATGGGCCTGAATGCGCAGATGGGCTCTTGACCGATAGTTGGGCTTCTGGGCTCGTGTCCTTCGGGCTTCGGCCAAATAGGCGTAACATTAATTATAGCACTAATTACCTCTTGCATATTTCAATGTTAATGTTGGATGTATTATTGGGGCACATTTTAATTGGCTAAGACCTAAGTGGGCACTCTTTGAGAAGAGACCATTTTTAAATTTGATTAGTGCTATGATGATACATCCATCCCTATTGCTAATTATTGTGTTCTTGAATGCTAAATTTTCCGATTGAGTGTCCTTAGCTGGATGATCAATTGAGTTATATGCGGGTAATTAGAGCTTGGTTAACACCAATCTTAGTGAACCCATAACCCATGCTTTCTCTCTTAGCTATCCTAACTTCCCATTTGGCTCTCTAACCCTACCTACTTAGGATAGGATTGTAGATTCACCACACGTTTTCCAACTTACATCCACTTAGCGAGTTGGTTGTATCATGCTTAATTTTTCTTTACCGATCAAACTTGCGAGTGTAGAACGACTTGTCCCCGTGATCCGACCCGGTACTCACCGGTTATAAATTTATATTGCATTGACGCTCCTATGCTTGGGAGTGGAAGGCGTGCTCCTTGCGTGTTTTCCGGTTCAATCACCTGGCCCACGACTCGGCGGAGTATGTTCGGAAGTGCCCGGAGTGCCAGAAGTTCGCGAAGCTCGGTGCATTGCCCCCAGCCGACCTAGTACCTATAATCAGCCCCATTCCCTTTGCCAAGTGAGGGCTAGACATTTCGACCCCTCTGCTTCCGCGAAAGTGCAAAGGAAATTCTTGATCGGGGCAGTGGACTACTTTACAAAACAGATCGAGGCTGAACCCTTGGCCACCATCACCTGGAAGAAGGCAAAGAGCTTCGTGTGGAAATCCATCATCAGCAGGTTCGGAATCCATCGATCCATTGTCACCGACAACGGGAAACATTTTGATAGCACATGGTTCAAGGAGTTCTGCGTGGATTGGAATATCAAACTCATGTTCACCTCTGTGGCCCATCCCCAGACCAACGGGATGGCAGAAGCCGCCAATAAATGCATCCTCGATCCGCTCCACAAAAAGATAAGAGAGGCGCACGGAGCTTGGCCAGAGAAACTCCCTGGGATACTCTGGTCATATCGAACTACCCACAAGGAAACCACGGGGGGAAACACCCTTCAAACTCGCATACGGGGCCGAGGTGGTTGTCCCAATCTAAGTAGGAGAAGAGTCGCTCCGATTAAGGCACTTCGACGAAGAGAGGAATTCGGAGGGCCTAGAAATCAATCTAGAGCTCATGGATGAGCAGTGCGACCAAGCTCTAGCCTCCGTCATCTGATAGAAGCAACGAGTGGCCCGCTACTACAACTCCCAGGTCAAGGGAAGAAGTTTCCACCCAGGAGACCTTGTCCTGAGGAAAGCCATATTTAACCCGGAGATTGCTCACAAGGGAAAACTCGCCGTAAAATGGGAAGTGTCGTACAGGATCATCGAGGTTCTCGGTCCGGCGACCTATCGGCTCTCGACCCTGGAAGACAATGCGCTCACCCACACTTGGAACGTGGAGCATTTACGCAAATAGTACCAGTGAGGCAAGGAATGTACGAACCCTCTATGAGACATTGTACCGAAACATGAAAATGTTCTAAAATAAAGAAAAGAAGAGGCCCCACTTTTTTCACTTGAGTGTCCCTAAATCCCGTATGATGAAAAGGATTCAGCCATAAGGCTGGGGGCAACTCCCCCAGCAGGCCGATCGTTCGGTTGACCATAAGGCCGGGGCAACTCCCCCAGCAGGCCGATCACCCGATCGACCGTAAGGCTATGGGTAACCCCCCAGCGGGCCGAGCGTTCGGTCGACCATAAGCCTGGGAGTAGCTCCCCCAGCCGGCAGGCCGACCTGTCGCCGTAAGGCTGGGGGAAGCTCCCCCAGCAAGCCGACCACACGTCAACCGTAAGGTTGGAGGCAACTCCCCTAGTAGGTCGATCATTCGATCGACCGTAAGCATGGGGGTGGCTCCCCCAGCTGGCCGACCGACCAGTCGCCGTAAGGCTGGGGGCAACTCCCCCAGCAGGCCGACCACGCGTCGACCATAAGGCTGGGAGAAACGCCCCCATCAGGCCAATCATTCGATCGACCGTAAGCCTGGGGGTAGCTCCCACATCTGGCTAACCAACCTGTCCCCGTAAGGCTGGGGACAACTCCCACAGCAGGCCGACAACATATCGACCGTAAGGCTGGAGGCAGCTCCCCCAGCAAGCTGATCATTCGATTGACCGTAAGACTAGGGGTAGCCCCCCAAATGGCCGACCGACCTGTCGCCATAAGGCTGGGGCAACTCCCACAGTGGGCCAACCATGCAACGACCGTAAGGCTGGAGGCAACTCTCCCAGTGGGCCGATCATTCGATCAACCGTCAGCCTAGGGAAGGCTCCCCCAGCAGGAAGACCGACCTGTTGCCGTAACGCTAGGGGAAACTCCCCCAGTAGGCTGACCCCGCATCAACCGTAAGGGTGGGTGCACCTTCCCCAGCATGCCGATCATTCAATCGACCGTAAGATCGGGGAGCAACTCCCCCAGCAGGTTGACCACGCATTAACCTCCAGACCGGGGTCAACTCCTCTGACGTGCCGATCATTCGACGAACCTCGAGCAAAAAGGCCATCCGTCAATTATCAATCTTCCCCAAACCTGGCAGTACAACAGCTAGAGTGCAACCAGGATCGAGGAAGGGGGCACAGCAATAACCAAACAACAAGCACACCAACAAGCGCGAGACGATCATGAATTTCCATTATAAAAAGAGGATTCTCATTACAAAAAGATATCGTTCACAAAGAAAGAAAAGCATCACAAAAAGCCTAAGCTAGCACTTCGGGCTGGGCATCTGCTGCCACCTCGAGAGCGTCTTCTGGACGAACAATGTCGGCGTCCTCTTCGCCCTCGCCAGGAACCATCTCGAGCTTCTCGAATGCAACCCCCAAACTTGGGAATTTGCGCTCGATCTCACGTCGGCACTGGAGGAACCCCTCAAACGCCCTGAACATCCTGGGGGTGACGAAGGTCTCAGAATATTCCTTCACTGCCTCTTGCGCTATTCGTACAGGGTCCACCTTCTATAGCTCCCTGACCCGGGCCTCGAGCATGGCCACCTGACCCTGGAGCCTCAACTTCTCCATCTTCTCCGCCTCGTTTGCGCGAGAGGCCTCGGCGAGCTTAGCTACGAGGGCACCCTCATTCTCCTCCTCCGCCTCCAGCATCTACTCAAGCTCCAAGATCATGCCCTCATCATCGGCCCCCCTGGATGCCATCTTGGCAGCCTTCTCCTCGACCCGGGACTTATCAGCCAGCGCCAAGGCCCTCTCAACGTCCAGCCTCTCGACGTCTGCAGCGAGCTCGGAGACCCTGGTCTCCATTGACTTTACGCGTGCCTCGGATTCCTGGGCCTCCTCCTCGACGGTCCCCTCCAATGCCGATTTTTGGGTGAAACTCGCCTCCTATTCGACGAGCGCCACAAATTGCCACCTCATCGACAGACTGATCGAAGACAGCTACACTGAATAAAAATTGCACATCAGGATTGCCCGTCGAAAATAATGCGCAGAGCTGTGAGTATGCTTACATGCTGGCCAGCGAGCACGACGAAGGCCGCTAGCATGTCGCCCTTCACCCCATCCAGCACGGATCGGTCTTGGGGCAGGCATGAGTTTTTGGAAACCGGGCCGCGACCCCACGGTCCGTGAAGACAGACTCCTTTAGTCCCATGGGGAACCGGGAGCCGAGCAACCCGTCGCCCGATTGCGAAAGGTCGGCCTCGGTCGATCGAAAGACACCCAGAGACCTCTCGTAGTCAGTAGGGAGCGAGCCAGGGTAGGTTGAGGAGAGGCCACCCCAAGGCCACCTGTCGTCGATCCGCTAGGTACGGGTGGGGATGCATGGACCTTGTGAGGCGTGGCCTCCCCACCAGAGGCCAAGACCCGAGCCTTCTTCCCCTCGTCTCTCTCTCTCGCACCGGCGACGAGCGCTCCCTTTTCCTCTTCACGACCTCCCCAGTTGGACCCCTGCTGGCCTGGGAAGCCCCGACTCGCTGCTTCGACCGGACCTCCAAGACGTGATCCCCCCTCCTCGGGATGGGCACAAGGGGGACGACCGACAGAGCGCGTGGAGAAGAACCAGAGGCAACCCCACCTAGCAACACGGGGGGTAAGACAGCAAACAAGAAACGGGGGAAATTCCGAACCAGATAAAGTGAAGACTCGCCGAGGGGCCACAGGGTCTTCCTCAGAACATGGTCCTGGAAGAGTAACTTGATATGCCGCTCAACAGGGGGGGACCGCAGACAGCTTACTGACCGCATTGAGCTCCGCATCTGTGAGACTCTCCAGCGTAAGGGACAGCGAACGCGGGCTGCCCCAGCGCACTGGAAAGTTTGCCTCCTCGGGGAGGGTCACAAATACATATTCCTCCTTCCAATTCTTCAAGGAGGACGACAGCCCCGACACCAAATTCTTCCCCCTCCGAGCGGTAATATAAAGCCATGCGCCTGACTTGTGATGGCTCAGGCAATAGAACTCGCAGAAAAGGGGAAGAGTTGGCTCCACCCCATGGACCGAGCACGGCACGAGGAACCCCACCAGAAACCCGATGGCGTTGGGGCAAAACTGGCACAGCGCCAGCTCGAAGGCGCTCAAAAACGTTGCCACGAAGGGATGGAGGGGGAACCGAAGCCCGAACGCAAAATTCTTCACGTACACCCCAACCTCACAGTCGCTAGGGAAGCAAATCCTCTCGTTCATCTGAGGGGTCCTGACACGATGAGGGGAAAGGAGGAACATGGCCCGGAGCGATCCAGCAGAGGTGGCACTAAACACTGATGGCCGCTCCATCTCCGCTTGGGGCACGCCAGAAGGGCCCCCTGCCATATTGATCTCTAGGCACGCACCAGGACGATTGGTGGCCGCGGTGGCGGAGCCCACCAATGATCCCCCATCGCCGTCGACGACGGCCGCCGGTGGGCTCGCCCCGGAAGCAGAGGAAGAGGACAACGACAAAGTCATGGCAGAGAGATGCGGATGTTGGCGGTGAATGGAAAAACAAGGGAAGAGAGAATAGCGTTGGAGGGGCAGGACCTTCACTCAAAAGGTAACCACCCCCTTATATAGTTCCCTCCGAAACCCCTTGCATCATCACTGGCCGTTTGTGTGCACACACGCGTCAACATCTCGGAAGAGACGATCCACCGAGTCCCGCGCCCGAAAGGCAGGGGAATCCCTAGCGTCCGATGCCATGATGACTTTCATTGAATGCGTCGACTCGACTGATGCGCCAATCAAATCCCAGCGTATCACATCCCTCGGACCGAACCACCAAAACTGAACGGCCCAAGCGACGGGGGCAATTGATACGACCCCCCGAACGGGTCGAATAAAGACGGTCCGGACCCAGACCAAGAAGCTGGACTGGGCCCAAGCCCTAAATGCCACATAAGTATGTCCGGGGCAACGCGGCCCAACACCGCCGCCCGGTACACCGTTGGCCTCCCGCCCTACGAGTAAACCGCTCCCCAGATCTCGCCTGCCTTGATCACCATTGAAGGGACCATCAAAGCGAACGGGTGCGAAGGAGGAGATGGCATGACGCCATAAAAGCGTTGACATGCAGACTCCTACAAGGACGAAACGTCAAGGGATCGAATCCTGGATACTAACAACTCTGGTATTCTACCTCTAAAAGCCTTGTCTTCCACCTTTGATATTTCTCCTCCATAGCTCGGCTCGAGAACTCTCACTTGGTCTCTCGGTGAACCAAGTTAGATTCCACCGAGCACTTCTCAGTCACCATCTGACTTAGGCATCGGAGGGGACTTGGTCGGAACCAAGGTCCGACCCTCCTGACGAGCTCTCTCGTCTGTGCAAATCAAGAAGACACCAACCCATCGAGGCTACCCTTCGACGGACCACCGACCGGGTCCGAACATCCTCAACTTTGAGCCCGTTTGACCGATCGTTCGAGGACGCCGTTGCTCCGTCGAAGCTACCCTTCGGCCCACCGACGCTCGGGTCCGCGCGTTCTCAACCACACGGACGCTCGGTTTACCGACTCCGAAGGCCGCACGCGTCTCACGTGACAGTGACGACCCCCGGACCTCCAAACTACCAACCAGAGGTGAGAAAACACCCCAAAACAGATAACAAGTATATAATGTCGTTGATCAAATCAAGATCTTAATCGACTCTGCCAAATCCTTTAAAGACGACGAAGAAGTTAAAAGAGACATTGCTAAAGTTACATCGTCAGGACCAATATCAGGAACAACACCCCATATGCAAGAGATAAGACCAACAAGGCAAAGCTAGCCACTAGAAGCAAACAGCGTTCCAAGATTAAGAATGCGTCAAATGTGCATGAAGCAGGAAAAAAACCAAGACAGTATGATCGAAGAGAGCAACACAAAGAACAATGATCGAAAACTTTGACACATGCTGAGCACTCGGATTCAGGAATAGCAATTCCCTACAAACACCAAATTCCTAGCATAAGATAGTTATAATGGAATCAAAGATCCGTCATTGAATATTCGTCACTAAACATCATTTCTCTCTCGTAGTTGTAGTGATTATTCATTTTAGTATTCTACATATCATTCATTATTAGCATCAACAGAGCACCTTTGCACTATTTTACTTATCTACATTCTGCAAAGAATGTCTTTTATCTTACGGATTATTATTTCTTATCAAATGTGCATTTGTCCCGCCAATCCACGCAGCCACCATCATAATTGTTGCATCATTGGGCCGGCCCTCTAGGAAAAAGAATATTTTCTCATTGACGTTATGAAGTCCGCAGGCGGGATATCTTAGCCCACTAGGCCCGCGAGGCTCATAGAAGAGGTTAATCGCTAGCCTGGTCAAAGCCCACGCCCAATTTGACCATTGAGCATGCGTTGCTTAAGGAAGTGGTTGCTTAAGGGACGCCTCTGCTTATAAATAAGAGAAAGGCAAACAGTACAAGGCAGATTCCAGAGATACAGAATACTAGGTACTATGACTATCTTAATTTTTACTTTCCACTCTTATAGTTATTCCTCTAAAAGCTCGGTGTGACTGAATCGAGATGATCTCCCTTAGGTCGATCTTGACTGCCATAAGCCTCACTTAAGTCGATACTAACTTAAGCATGGGAGGAGGTTTGGGTCGGAACCCAGATCTGAACCCCTTAACGAGTGTGTGTGGTGCATGTCGATCGAATCACGATCCTGCAGAAAGGTCGAAGGGTCATTACCTACGACCCTGAGATTAGTCGAGTTCCGACATTTTAGCTCGTAGCTTAGCCACTTACGACCCGGGTTCCATCTACCTCGGGTCCCATTCATCAGCTGACGTTGCTCCACGTCATCAGAGGCATCCACGTCAGCCTAATTTACTGTTGGCCGGAACCTAACCGTCAATAACACTCAAATGAGCTCTTGCTTATGATGTACAAACGAAAGTTCCTCTCGAACAAGTGTAACGAAGTCGGCCCCCTCCATCCAAGGCTCGGGATTTCATCCTGACAACATTCATGATCGTAACATACCATTCGACTCGGTCTCTAAACATAATGAACCATTGCCAACGAGCAATTTCTCAAATGGCATTTTATCTCCCCTCTTCCCTGGGAGGCGTGGGATTGAGAACTGACCAGCACGTGCCACGTGCTTTACTACTTTCCGAAAAAATGAACCATTCAGCCAATCCATGAGCACTTGTCATGTTAGTAGCTAGCCAATGCGCACAACCATTCACTCAGTCATCACTCTTTGATACTTGGTTTTCATCCTTCGGGGCTCAGTTTTCATTTTGTTGCGCCCAAAGAGCACTATCTTTAACTCTGTCATTAAGGGCTTAGCTTTACTTTGCCCTCAAGGGCTTGATTTTGATTTCACCCTCGGCGTCTCAATATTTACTTCACCCTTAGACGCTTTATATTTAGTTAGCCCTCTGGATCTTGGTTTTGCTTTGCCTTTTGGGTCTCAATATTTACTTCTGCCCCTAGGCTCGGCTTTATTTTTCCCTTATGGGCTCGATACTTACTTCGCTCTTAGAGGCGTAATTAATCTCACGTTTTTGTTGATACATGGGTCCGACTCACGAAGCAATGATATAACAACCAGTCAGAAAGGTGAAGCCCACTAGAAAGGTAAGCCTCAGCCCAATAACTCAAGTGCCCATTAACGAGGATGAGCTATTACTTGGTCAAAGGAACAGCTCATCCGCCCGTTGGGGTCCCGCAGATTACGTGGGATTGGTTAATGAGGGCCGAGTAAATGGACAGCCGTTATCAACAATCCTGGAGAAGATCCCACCATCATAAAGGAGTAACCGTTATATGTAAACAAAGGTGTTGCGGGGTAGAACTCGCGTACAATGAATTTGTATTATGGGGAACCAATGACACGGTGGTTATGATAATGATGAGGGTTAGGGTAGGCTATTTAACAGGTGAGTAGTGGGATGATGAGGCTAAGTCTGTTGTGAATGCTGACCACGGTATCGAATCCGGAAGGATGCGGTAGAAGGGCCAAACTTCCCAGGGCAGGGGCGAGCACGACCGATGGTGACGAGCTAACCTGCGCAAGGAGCAACTTGTCAGAAAGGCCGGGTTGGGGTCCAACCCTTAGCCTCTCAGATGCCTAAGTCAGTAATAGGACTTAATGCAGGGGCTAGGCACGCAGGTCGGACTGAAGGTGAGTCGACCGTACATGACGAGCTATGAATGGTGGAAGAACAAAGATATAGATGACCTTTGCTCTTGTACGTGAGTAATCAGGTTCAGAATAAATTTGCCACCCCCTCCTCCGTTGGAGGCGAAGGGGTATTTATATCTGGTGGAGGCGGTTAGGTGGGGCTGACCTGGCATGCTGACTAAGCGTGCTGAGCTGGCCCGACTGTCAGCAGAAGCTTCGGACGAGGATGTCAGAATCAGGGGTGTCGGCCATGCTTTTGTCAGACGACGCAACGGCCCGGGGCACTTTTGTCAGGTTGTCAGGGCCGAAAGCACTAAGTGTCAGGGGGCGCAGCAGCCAGGGGGTGTTTTCTCAGATGGTCGGGCGGCGTAAGTGTTAGTAGCGTCCTTGTACTAGGTTGTTTGTCGCGACCGATGTGCCAAAGAGTCGTCGGAGCGCCTCCGAGGGGCGGGGCTAGCGGCGGACCGCCGGGCCGCCCCGGATTGAGGACGGGCGGTCCGGACGTACAGCTTGCGCGCTGTTCCCGGCAAATTGGGGGAAGAACGGGTGTGCGTCCTGCTGTGACCGTGGTGGGGAGCGCCCTTATCGACGACCGAGGCGGAGCGCGCCCTTCTTTCAGTCGTGTCGGACTCCAGCATCGGCAGGCGCCCTGAAGTTAGGGCGTGGAACGCCCTGTCGCTAGGTCGGCCGCCCTCCAGGAGGGAGGGGCCAGCTGGCGGGGTATTTCGGCAGTCTAGGACGGAAGGTCAGACTATCACGATCTTCAGGTCGTAACAATTGCCCCCGTCATTCGAGCTCGAGGTGGAAGCCTGGCTCGGCTCGGATGACGTATCATTTCCCCTACCTTGAAACGGCGGTTCAGATTATGATCCGCGTTTGAGAGTGGCGGCGTTGGTCTTGGAATTCCCGCCTGGATGGCCATTATTGCGATTTGAAAGTGCAAGGGGAAACCGAAGCGCCTCCACTATTGGACTTGTGACGCATGGATGAGGTGACTTTCACGCCAGTCGAGACGTCAGGGAAGCTCCAATGGGCGCCGCGTGGTGGCGTATCAACGGTCAAGATGGCCGGTTGTCTTCTATAAATATGGGGAGAAGGAGATTGGTGGAAACTTTCTTCCGATTCTGATTCTTCTTCGCGCTTTCCGGCTTCCGTCAGTCGTTCGCCGACGTTGTCGCCGTTGCCTTCGCCGGAGATCGGCTTCCGATCGTCCTCTCAGCCCGGCTGCTCTGCTAGGTAATCCCTATATCCTTTGATCGATGGCTTCTCATTTTGACTTCGAAGGGGGTAGTAGTGCGGTGGCAGAGGAGTCAATGGAAGAGGAGAGGTGGTGGTAGGCGCAGAGGCCTCAGCGAAGGAGGACGTGGCGCGCTGACGTACCGAGGGTGATTGAGGCCGTCAGGTGTAGACCGGACAGGATCAACATTAGGGAGATTCGGGTGCGGTTCGTGCGCCCGCCCTGTGAAGCGCGGGTCCCGGGACCTGAGGAAAGGGTGTGTTGGCCTGGGGACAACGAAGTTGGGGTTTACACCCGGTCCTTCGAGTTGGGGCTTCGCTTCCCGATCCACCCTTACCTCCTGCACCTGATGAACTTCCTAGAGCTGCCGATCTTCGCCTTGGTGCCCCGTTCCTGGGACTTGCTGGTAGGGTTCGCCGTGCTATGCTTCGCCAGCTCCCTGAGTCCGTCCCTGGCGCTGTTCCAGCACTTCTTCACAGTTCGGAAGATGGGGATGTACCACTGCGTCTGCGCGAGGAGGGGGCGGGAGCTTATCGTCGGGGTGCCCCCTGATGTTGGTAGGTGGATGGAGGATTTTGTCTTTGTTGAGATGCCGGTCGACGCGGTGCTGATGTCAAACTGGGGGGCGCTGAACCCTCTGGTGAATGAGAGGGTGAAGCTAACTTGTGAAGACCTGGCAAAGGCGCAGATCTTGGCGGAGCTGCCCGAGGCGCATCGCCGGCTGGCGAACTTGACGCAGGACAGTCGGCTTGCCCAGGATTTTTGGTCCCAAGGTAGTTTGAGTCTGGCGAGCCTTTACGTAGGCTTGCCCTGATCTCTCTCTTCTTCGCAGGTGGGGACGCAACACTTTCGCCGGAGGAAGTGTCGATGGTTGCCGAAGTGTCGGTCAGAGAGAGCGCCAACCCTCATGATAAGGGCAAGAAAGCGATGGGCGAGGAGGCGCCTGTAAAGGAGGTGTCCCGAAAGCGGGGCGCCGAGGTCCCGGACGAGGAGGGGGTGAACCAAAGGCGAAGGGTGTCCGAATCTGGCACCTCTTCCGGTCGAGCTGGCGAGGGCCTCCTCGAGGGCTCACCCATTCGGGGAGTGGTCCTCCCGGTTCCTACGCGAGTGCCCGAGGCGGGCAAGCCCCGCAAGGCACCCCCGGTCCAGAAGTGGCCTTACGATGTGCGAGATGGGAAGGGCAACGAACCCGAGTTGCGAGAACGCCCTCATCCGCTTTAAGATGACAAAGGCTGAGGTCGAGGCGCTTCCAAGCGATAGTCTTCACCGGCCGATCTATCGGATAGCCCGTGATGAGTCGATATTTGAGGACGTCGGGGTGGCGGTGCGCTTAGCGGAGTATTGTATACTGTCGCGGGATCGCGAGTCCCTATTCCGTGTGGACGCAGAGCGACTGTGCGGCTCCGCTGTGTGGCACACGATGCAGGTTGGTCGAACTCCTCGCCTCGCTCTCCCAGCCTTTCTGCTTGCGTCCGACTGAATTGGGTCTTTTTTGTAGATGATCTCGGCCATGGTGACCCTGCAGCGCAAAACTCCAGTGGCCGCCATAAAGGCCGCTCTTGACAAGGCGAGGATCGATCTCAGTGAGGTCAAAGAAAAGCTGCGGGAGAAGGAGGAGGAGCTGGTGCGGGTCACGATGGCCTATGAGGTTGAGAAGGGGTGGGCTGCGTACTTTCATGCGACGAAGGCTAGGCTCGAGCGTTAACTTCTGGAGGAAGAACGCGAGCGGACCGATATCCGGACGAGGCACGCCGAGGAGATGGCCAGCAAGAAGCGGGTGATCGAGGTGCAGACGGAGAATATAGCCGACCTGAAGAAGACCATCGAGGCGGAGAGGAGGGAGAAGGGTATCCTTAAGCAGCAGCTAGAGGAGAGACGGGGGGGTTGAGCGCGACGTGATCGAAGACGCTATCCGCCGTTACTATGACGAGCATGTCGTCCCGCTGCTGCAAGAGGCGAGGGAGGCGGGAGTTCGCCAGGTGGCGAGGGAAATGGGGGCTCGGTCGGCGGAGAGGCGTCGACGCTGAGGACTTAGAGTAGGGAAAATTTGTCTCTTTTTGTACAGCCGGCCGGGAAATTTGTCTCTTTTTGCACGGCCAGCCGGGAGCCGGGCCAATGTAATGTTGTATTCTCTACGGGCTCCGTGAATAGCCTCATCCTTTAAAATAAATGAAATGGATTGATTTTGTTTTGGTTTCCTTTCCTACTTATTGGGTGTGTAGACTGTTTGATTGTGAGGGTATGATTGCCCCTAATATCCCTCTGTCGACGACTGCTGAGTTGTGGGGAGAGGGAGGTTGAGACATAGTACGTTTGGCAAGGGTATGAGGGTAAGCTCAGGGTGACCCGGGGGGTCCGTCGGGTCAGGGCGAGTTGCGGCGTTCTGCCTGGTCCGGTCGAGTCGGTGCCGCAGTCCGACGTCGACTGTGTGCTGCTCAGTCTTCTGGGCCGTATTAATGGTTGCGGGGCCCTTCTTGGGATTGAGTAAAGGAGGGGGCTGGAGCGACGTCGTTTCGATTCAGCGTAATTATTTCGCATCGAAAGAAGGCAGAGATCGAAGCGTCTCGGTGTCCGTTGCACGAGCCGAGGTGTCTATTGCACGAATCGAGGCGATCTTTTCGAATCGACGGCGGATGGAAATCGAAGCAGTTCGGCCACTCTTTGGGTGACACGTGGCGGATGCGACAGTTGCTATCTGTCGAGACGTCATTCCGCGCGGATCGAAGCGTCAGGGAGCGCGGATCATCGACGCATGGCGAGATTTTCACGGCTGCGATCCTCCGGGGCGTCTTATAAATGGCTTAGGGTGGGAACGAGTGAGGGTTTCTCACTTGCAAAGTTCTTTAAGCGCATGCGATCAACGGAGACTGCCTAGTTCGCGACGTAGTTGCAGCCACAGCATCGTCGTCGAAGCCGTAGACATCGTACAGGTACTAAATCTCTTCTTTCTTGATGTCTTCCTCAACGTCTTCCCTCCACATGCCGGGGTCGAGGGCGATGGAGGAAGTGAGCTCCGCCGCGGATACGACGCAGATCCGGGGAAAGGTCGCCGGAGAGTTGGAGTTGGACCGCGGGGGTGAGCAATCAGTAGGCTCGCCCTCGGAGGCCCCAGAGGTCCCGCGGGACCCAAAGAAAGGGAAAGGGCCCGTGGTTAGGACCGCAAAGATCACTACTCCGGCAGCCGTTACAGTGGCGGGGGCTGGGAAGGTGCCCGACGAGATCTTGGGTGTGAAGTCGGTGATGAGGTCGTCCCTTTCGGAAATTAGCGAGTCGTATATTAGGCCGCCCTATTCCATCCGAGAGCCGACCGCGCTGGAGAGGGTGGTTTTGCAGGTGACTATGAGGTGGGGGTGTACGTGGCCTGCTTCCAGCAGGGGTTGCGCTTCCCCCCCATCCCTTTGTGCTGGAAGTTTTGACTTTCCTGGAGCTGCCACTGTTCAGATTGATGCCGAATTCCATCAGTGTGATCATCGGCTTCCTGGTGCTGTGTGTGAGCAACGGCGTCTGCCCCTCCCTATCCCTCTTCCGGCATTTCTTCGCGGTGAAGAGGCTGAGGTCCTACTATTATCTGTCCGCAAAGAGAAGCCACCCCCTCATCAGAGGGTTGCCGGACAAGATCAAGGGGTGGAGCAAACAATATGTGTTCGTCTCGATGCCCGCGGATGTGGTGATGAGATCGAACTAGGGGGAGCTGAATCCCGAGGCAAGAGAGGGGGTCGATCTGAGTGATGAGGAGGAAGACGTAGCCCGGTCTCTGATGGCCATACTGAAAGAGGGCCGGGAATACGGGATGCTTGCTGAGCCCGCCATGATAGCTCGGCACATTTGGCCCGAAGGTATTACGAACTTTGTAGTTGCTGCATCTAAAGTGCTCACTCTAAGCTTTCCCTCGTCTGCAGGTCGCACCATGAGTATTTCGCTCGAAGAGCTGAAGAAGCGGGTTGCGGAACAGGCGGCACAGAAGGCGAAGAAGGCGGACCCGAAGAGGCCACGCGAGGAGGCCGGTGGGGAAGGCTCGAGGAAGGGGAAGGTGTCCTCAAAGAGGACGAGGCTGCACGCGACGTCGTCCGTTATCAATCCTCAGAGGGAGAGGAGTGCCAGTCTGCTCGGGGAAGGGCCTGTTCAGGGAACCGTCGCCCCGGTCATTGATCTTGAGGGCGGGGGTGAGGGGCGGACCGAACCAGGGGCGACGGCTCCCGAGGCCCGTCCCCTGAGCCCAAGGGTACCCCCCTGTCGCCGAGAGGATCATTGCTCAAGATCGTCCCGAGGGCTCTGGCGGGTCGGGCTCCGGGCCCAGTCGTCAGGTTGGGAGGGCTGGCCCTACGACTGCCCACGGTTTGTTTTGGAGAAGCGGGCCCACCCCAGCTGCGAGGCCTCGCTCATCCACTTCAAGGCCAAAAAGGCCGAGATCGAGGGTTATCCGGAGGAGGCCGTTCACCGGATGCCCTTTCGAGTGGGAACCGATGAATCCGTCTTTGAAGACGGCGGGATGACGGCGCGTCTGGCAGAGAACATTCTGCTGCCCCGCGATAGGGAGAGTTTGGCCGCCGTAGGGCATGAGGGGCTGTGCGGCACCGCGGTATGGCACGGCGTACAGGAAAGCGGTCCGAATTGGGTTAAGTCTTTCAGGTGATTTTGCTGAGTATCCCAACAGACTTTTCTTTTGTCGTGCAGGCCATCCTTCTACCGCTCGCCGCCCGGGAGCACACGCCGACCATAAACAAGGCTGAGGGCGCCGTCGCCAGAATGGCTGCCGAGCTTGCTGGGGTTCGCAAGAATGCCGACGAGCAGCTGCCTAAGGAGAAGGGTAGGTGCGGCCAATTGGAGTTGGAAGTCCAGCACCTGAAGGGTCTCTTGGCGGATTATGAGGCGAAGGCCGCCTCCGCGGCCGATCGGATGAAGGATCTGGAGAGCGCGCTTGAACGAGAGAAGGCGCATGTAGGCGAGCTGGCGGGCCAGGCAAAGGCCGCGAAAGAAGAGCTGACCATGAAGACCGACAAGTTTCGGACGTACCAAGAGTCGACCGTCATCCCCGCCCTCACGGATGCGATGTATGATGGCATGGTGCAGGGTCGGGCCAAGGGCTGGGAGGCATGCCTGAGCCGGGTGAAGAAAAGGGTGGCCAACCTCTGTCCTCCGATCGAGGTCGACTTCGACGCGCTAGTGGCCTCGGAGGGGGAGGAAGATGCGGGGGACGACGAGGACGTGGTCGTCGACGAGGACATGGTCGTCGAGGAGGACATGGTCATCGAGGATGCGGCCGTCGACAATGAAGCCGACCCCACGGAAGTTGACGGGAGGGATGTCGCACCGAGCGGCGGCGCCTCAGGCGGCAGTGGCCCACGGGAGTAGTTTTGTCTCGCCCTTCTCTCCCCTCCCCTTTTTATTTAGAAGGAACGGTAGGGCTGGCCCGAGAGAGACCTCGTTTTGTAGGTCAGCCATCGCTACTATTGTAAAGTTCAGACTACCTATATATTGAAGTTTCTATTGTTTTTGCTACCTCTTGTATGGTGTGGTACCGAGTCGTATTCGTGGGAGAAGGGGGAGAGCGGAGCTCGCCCCCTTTCGTTCTCTGGTCCGGGTAGCAGAGTTTTCATGAGCTTGTCCCGGAGTTCGAATGAGATCGTCCCAATTTTAGGGCGCGCTAAGACGATGCTTAGGAATTCGCTTGGAATGGCTTTTTCATTAACTTTTAAAAGAATTTAAAGAAAATGACAGTAGTTGAACAACTGTAATCTGATCTATGTGGCGGGCTGGGAAGCCGTTTTACTTCATTGTAAACTGCATCAGGATGAGCGAACTCCTGTGTCCGGCGTGGGCTCCCTCCTTTATCGCTGCCCGTTGCGTTCCCTTTCGCCTGCTCATCCACGGATGGTTGCGAGGTTTCCTTGCGGAATCCTCGGCTCGGAGGGAAACCCTGGGAGAGGAGGAGAACGAGGTGGCGGTGGCGCGCTGCCTCTCCTTTCGTCTCCCCGACCATGAAGGGTTGCAAGGTCTCTCTTGGAAATCCTTGACTCGAAGGGAAACCCAGGAAGAGGTGGAGAACGAGGCGACAAAGGTGGAGCCTAGGTGGGGAGCCCCGGCTGCGGTGCCTCGATGGGAAGATAGAGGAGTGGGAGGTGGGCCGTTAGGAGGCGGGCCGGTGGGAGCTGGTATGCCCCGTGGGGCATTTGCCTTCTCCGCCGGCGGGGATCGGGGTGGAGCGGATGCTGGTCGGAAGGAGCGATCCGCCGCAGGTCCTCTTGTTCCCCTGTCGCAAGTTGTCTAGGGGAAGTGGAGGAGTGGAAGGCAGGGTGCCCCTCATGTAAGAGGAATAGCCCATCGGCGATCCATATGTAAGAGGAATAGCCCATCGACGGGGCGGGCCGTTGGGAGGCGGGCCCGCGGAGGCTGACATGCCCAGGCGGAGGCTGGTATGCCCATTGGGGCGATCTGGCAGGACAGCCTCGTCCCTTGGGCTCGCGACCTGGAGAGCCAGCGCGCGTCAGGCGTCGGAAGAGGTGAATGGTCTGCCACAGGTGCTCCAATTCCCTTGGCGTAAGTTGTCCAAGGGCATTCGAGGAGTGACCGGTGGGTCTTCCCAGGTCTAAGAAGAATAGCCCATCGGTGATAGCCGTGTAGAGGGTATCGCCTATTGGGGAGGCGGGGTCCCTCGATGTCTGGGGGCCTCCCTTATGACCGGACTGACGACGTCCGGCGGGGGACCCTAACCGGATGTTCCGGGTCGGGATACCTCGCACCTTTCCAACATTCATGGGGGGGGACCGAGACTGACTTGCCCTCATATTTTCTTGTTCCTTTCCTCCTTCGAGGGGGTGAGGGGAGTATTTATAGAGGGATTTTGCTAGCGGTTCCCCAGGGAGTTAATGCGATGAGCTGGCATCATTAATAGGCTCCTCAGAGTCACGCCCTTCGAAGCCGCTTCTGCCAAGTAGTGTCAGACGCGATTCGTCAGTCCTTGCCTCTCGGGGGGTGTGTCGTCATTAATGGCGTGCTTCCCGAGTGTCCTTTCGTTTTGACGAGTCGCATCAGGAGCACGCTTTATCGGGACTCTGCATTGACCGGAGGTTCTTGGCCTGCGCATGGCCTGCCCTGGTTCTTGACCAGAGGTTCCCGAGTGTCCTTTTCCTTAGATTCGGGTCTTCGAGGTTCATGGGTCTATCTGGGAGGGCGGTTAGCAAGTGGCTTGGTCCGAGCCCTTCTCCGGCTGGGGTGGGGAGGACGGATCCTGCCCCGGAGTCTTTAGGGGGGAGCGAGCGCATAGCTCGGCCCGTGCCCTCCTCCGGTTTGTACTGCCCGCTTGCCTCGGAGTCTTGTGTCTTAAACTGAAAATTTCAAGTGGAGACGACGAGATTTGAAAATGCGAAGAAAAGAAAGTATTTCATTAAAGCCTCACAATTATTGATAATATTTCAGGAGATGTTCCGTGTTCCATGGGTGGGCTAGTTCGCTTCCATCCAAGGTCGCCAAGATGTATGTGGCCGGCCCGACGATGTCGACGACCTCGTAGGGCCCCTCCCATTTGGCCGCCAGCTTCCCTCGACGAGCAATCTCGGGCTTGAAGGCGGCGTCTCTGAGGACCAAGTCGTCAATTCTGAAGGTTCGCTTCTTCACCTGGGAGTTGTAGTGTCGGGCCATTCTTTGGCTATGTCGGACAAGGTTCGTCAAAGCCCGGTCCCTTACTTCGTCAACGAGCTCGAGGCGGAGGCCGAGGCCCTCCACGTTGACATCTTCATCGAAGCAATTCAGCCGAAGCGTTTCCTCTCCGATCTCCACGGGAACGACCGCTTCCGACCCGAACGCCAGCATGAACGGACTTTCTCCGGTTGATGCCTTGTGGGTGGTACGGTACGACCAGAGAATGCCCGGTAACTCGTCCATCCACGTCCCGAGAGCGGCATCGACCTTCTTCTTCAGGGGGCCTAGTATGCATTTGTTCGCTGCCTCCGCCATCCCATTGCTTGCGGGTGGGCAACGGACGCAAAAATGGAGCTTGATCCCCCAGTCCGAACAGAAGTCTCGGAAGCCTTCGCAGTCGAACTGTCTTCCATTGTCCGTCACTATAGAGCGGGGTATCCCGAAGCGACATATCACGGACTTCCGAATAAAGCCCTTCATATCCGTCTACACGATGCGTGCCAACGGTTCGGCCTCGACCCATTTAGTGAAGTAGTCCACGGCGACGACCAAGTACTTACTACCTCCGGACGCCTTTAGGAAGGGTCCGAAGATGTCTAGCCCCACTTGGCGAACGGGATCGGGCTTACGATATGCACCAAGTTGGCTGGAGGCACTGCCGTGTGTCTGCCGAACTTCTGGCACGCCTCACATCTTTTGACATACTGAGTCGTGACATGGATCATAGTCGGCCAGTAGTACCCCTGGCACACTATCTTGGGGGCGATAGTGCGCCCGCCGTGGTGGTTCCCGCAGAAGCCCTCGTGCACTTCGCGGATGACTTGTTCAGCTTGCTCTGGTCCCAAGCACTTCAGGTACGGCAGGACGTTGAATCTGGCGTGGCGTCGGCGGTACAACACTTCGTCGAAGAGTACGAATGACATGGCCCGCCTCTCTATCTTCTTGGCATGCAGCCGCTCCTCGGGCAGGGCACCCGTCTCTAGGTATTTCACTATTGGGGCATCCAAGTCGTCGTTTGGCCGACACACATTAGTTCTTCTTCTTCAATGGTAGGCGCTGGCAGACTTTCGACGTAGATGGCCGTTCCGATCTCGGCCGCGGAGGAGGAGGCCTGCTTTGATAGGGCATCGGCCCGAAGGTTGTTGGAGCAAGGTAAGTGTCGGACCTCCGCCCTCTTGAACTTCTGGAGCTCGGCCTGGATGCGCTTAAGGTAGCGCTTCATCATCTCTTCTCGGGCCTCGAAGCTTCATTGGACATGTTGGACGACGAGCCGCGAATCACTAAGCAACAGCACGCCCGTCGCCCCCATAGCTCTGCAAAGCTTCAGCCCGTTGACCACGGCTTCGTACTCTGCGATGTTGTTGGTCGCGGGGAAGTCGAAGCGCAAGGCATACTCCAGCAGGCATCTGTCGGGGGTTTGGATGACGATGCCTGCCCCCGTCCCGGATCCCGTGGCCGACCCGTCGACGTGGATGGTCCACAATCTGCCCGCTTCCTCTTGGGCGGGTTCCGATGGTCCGGCTACCCCCATGGTCCGTGGGGAAGCAGCCGCCGGAGGTGCATCTGGCAGGTTCTCTTGGGGTCTTCGACAGTGCATTCCACCACGAAGTCCACCAAGGCCTGACCATTGATCGACGTTCGGGCCTTATAAGTTATGTCGAACTCACTAAGCTCGACGCTCCAATTAAGCATTTTGCCCGACCGCTCTAACCTCTTCAGGTTCCTTTCGAGGGGCAGATTGGTGTGGACAGCGACGGGGTGGGCCTGGAAATACGGTCGGAGCTTTCTCGCCGTTGTGACCAGACAGTAGGCGACCTTCTCGATGGGGCTGTAACGAGTCTCCGCCTCTCGGAGAATCCGGCTCGCATAGTATACTGGCCGATGCGCGCACTTCTCCTCTTTGATTAAGACGGAGCTGACTGCTTCTTCATTGGCGGCCAGGCACAGCCCCAGCTGTTCTCCTTCATCCGGTTTGGCGAGCAGCGGCGGACTCTGCAGGTAGGCCCTCAGCTCCGCGAATGCTCGAACGCAGTCGTCGTCCCATGAGATCACCTTCCTGTCGACTTTTGCTTCGCCGAAGGCCATGCGCAGGACTCTGAAGAAGGGGAGTGATCTCTCCGCGGACTTCGACAAGAATCTACCCAGCGCTGCGACCCGGCCGTTAAGTCGTTGCAAATCACGGATGGTTCGTGGCTGCGCCATGTTAACGAGGGCTGACACCTTGTCGGGGTTCTCCTTAATCCCCCGCTTCGTTATCATGAAGCCGAGGAATTTCCCCGACTGCACGCCAAGACGCACTTCGCCGGGTTCAGCCTCAAGCCATACCGGCGCACCTTCTGGAACATCTCCCGCATGTCGGCAAAGTGGTTCGGGGCTTTCTTGCTCTTCACCAGCATGTCATCGATTAGACCTCCAGGTTCCGCCCGACCTGCGAGCTGAATATCCTGCCTACCATACTCTGGTAGGTCGCCCCAGCGTTCTTCAGTCCGAAGGGTATCTTCGTACAACAGAAGGTGCCCCTATCGGTGATGAAGGATGTTTTCTCTTCATCTTCCTTCGCCATCGGGATCTGGTTGTATACCGAGAAGGCGTCCATGAAGCTCAACAACTCGTAACCGGATGCCTGGTCCACCAAGTGGTCGATCCTTGGGAGGGGGAAGCTGTCCTTCAGACACGCCTTGTTGAGATCCGTGAAGTCGACGCACATGCGCCACTTCCCATTGGCCTTCTTCACCAAGACGACATTGGTGAGCCAATCCGGATAGTCCACCGGCCTGATAAACTTGGCCTGGAGGAGACGCTCCACTTCCTCGTCGGCCGCCTTCTTCTTTTATCCACCGGCGCTCCTCTTTTTCTGCCGGACCGGTCGTGATCTCGGGTCCGCATTTAGCTTGTGGGCGATTATCGCCAGGTCGACCCCTGGCATGACCGAGGGCGACCAGGCGAATATGTCCACGTTCTCTCGGAGGAGGTCGATGAGGGCCGCCATCAAGGAAACCGGGAGCTTTGTGCCGATGGAGACAGTCTTGCCCTCCTCCTCCGCCACGGACACCTCTTTGACTTCTTCAGCGGGGGTCGGCCGTTGGTCGCAGAAGTCCTCTCTTTCATCAAGTAGGTCGACCGATAAGGCCTGCTCTGGACCCTTATGTTTGGTCGACCCCACGTAGCAGCTCCTGGATAGCTTCCGGCTCCCCTGCACTAACCCCACCCCTCGCGGAGTTTGGAATTTCACCATCTGGTGGAGTAGGCTGGGGAGCGCCTCAATGGCCGTCATGTACGGCCGCCCTATGATCCCATTGTACGCCTACGCAATGTCGACGACAACGAACTGCGTCATACGAGTGACGACCCTGGGTTCCTCTCCGAGCGACACCGGCAAGGTGATCACCCCACAATGGGAACCGAGTGGCCAGTGAAGCCGACGATGGGGCCTGTGCAAGGCCTCAAGTCTGCCTGCTTCAGCCCCATCTTCTCGACCGTCGACATAAACAGAATGTCGCAGGAGCTCCCAGTGTCGATCAGGAGGCGGCTGACGATGGCCGTCCCGATTCTGAGCCTCGATGACGATGGCGTCGTCATGCGCCAGCTCGACTCCTTCCAGGTCTTCATCGGTGAAAGTAATGGGGGGTCGAGCCACCCTTATTTGCTTCGCCTCGCCGCCGAGTCCCGCCGCCATCACTTGCCAGGCGTACGCCTTTTTCCCTGACGACGACGCTCCCCGAGGATGGCCCTCCGCATATCACATCTATGCGCATGGCTAGTCTAGGCGGGCGTGGCTCCTCCCGCCCGTTGTCCGGGGGTGGATCCTGCCTCCGTGCTCCTCGTGGAGCCCTCTCTTCTTGGATCATCCTCCTGCCCTCCACAAATCCCCCAAGGTGACCCGCCTGTATCAGGCGCTCGATCTCTCTCTTGAGGTGAAGCAATCGTCAGTATCATGACCGTGGTCCCGGTGATACCGACAGTACTTCCGGACGTCTCGCCTTGTTGGGTCCGACTTCATTTCCCTGGGCGGGTCCGACAGCAGTCCGACCCTGGTCGCCGCGGCCAACACCTCTATCATGAGGGCGTTGAGCTGCGTGTACTGGGCCCGAAGGGGTCCCTCCAGTCTCGGGGCTGCTCGAGCGTGCTCCCTGGTGGGGGCGAACTCTGGCGCAAGGCCCGGGCGGTCTTGTGGGCGACGCCCCACTAGGTCGCGTCTGGGCTGAGTCAGCTGGTCGCGGCCCCGGGACCCGTCTTCTTGCCTTGGCCTAGGATAAGACCGAGGCTCGCCCTGGGACAATTTCGCCGGGGCGACTGGTTTCTTCACGCCGAGAGCCTCTTCGCTCAGCGCATATCTCTCCGCATAAGTGATTAGCGCGTCGTAGTCGGCTGGTGGGTCTCGAAGCAGAGATTTGTGGAGGCTCCGATTCCGCAGCCCCGTTTTGAAGGCCAACATGAGCACTTCGTCGCAACAAGCCACCACCGCCCGCCTTTCATCCCGAAAGCGGCGCAGGTATTTCTCAGTCGTCTCTTCTTCCCCTTGGATTATCGTGTTGAGGTAGTCCAAAGGCTTCTTCTTTATGCGTCCAGCCCGGAACTCCTGACAGAATTTGTGGGATAACTCGACGAAGCTCCCGATGGATCTTGCGGGCAGGCCATAGTACCACTCCAGCACCGTGTCCCACAGGCTCTGCGAGAAAAACCGGCACAGGAACGCGTCATCCACATCCTGTGCCTCCATCGCCCCCCTGTATTGTTGCACGTGCGAGAAGGGGTCGCCTTTTCCGCCGTAGGTGGCCAAATGGGGGGCCTTGAACCTTGCAGGTCTTGGGGCCGAGGTTATCCATCGCGCCAGCAGCGTGGCCTCCTCCGGATAAGCGGGACGCTCCGGTGCACGCCCTCTCCGCCACTCTGTGGTTTGGCTCCGGTCCCGCCTCGGCTGTCGACGGTCATCGTGCCCCAGGGAGGGGCGAAGTGGTCGCCGGGGAGGACTCCTCCCGCGCAGGGGGATCCGGCGGGTGGCGGACTACGGGCAGTCCAATATTGCCGGCCCAAAGCTGACGCCTCCGGGACCCCTCTCCGCTCCTGATTCTCTCTTAGGAGCCTTTCGCGCTCCGTGACGAGGAAGCGGAGTTGTTGACGAATGGCTTCCTCGTCGAGGCGATCTGGGGAGAGGTGCCGACGGGGCGGACTCCGCCCCCGAGGTGGGGACCTGGCAAGCGGCGGGCTGCGCTCGTTCACATGTCGTCGGCCTGTCGTCGACACTTCTGGGATCTCTCGGTTCTCCTCATTCTCCCTCCGGAGCCTCTCGCGTTTCGCGATAATGAAGCGGAGCTGGCGACAAGCGGCTTCTTCGTCGAGGAGGGCTTGCCGTGCGGCCTCGGCCGCTTCCTCCAGATGCCTCTGTGCGGCAGCCGCCTCCTCTTAGCGCCTTCGCAGCCGCACTACCTCCATCTCTTCCTCCAGGAGCCTTTGTTGGGCTGTTATCTCCTCGGCGAGCCCTTTGTCCCCTACTTCTTCATCGAACTGAGAGTGAAGATTTGGCCTCACGTTCGGGGGCTCAGAGGGGCCAGGGGGCACTCCAGTCCTGCTCGCTGCGAAGCCCGCCATCATTTTGGCGAAGGCCTCGAAGCTCTGCTGCACCGCACGGGCAGAGGCCTGGACTATCTCAACCTCCACCTCGGGGGGTGGATTAGTCGCATGAGTCATGGGGCGGGAGTGTGATTCTTGATCCATGGGGTCCTTGCCGTGGTCAGGGTTTCGATTGATTGGTATGGGATTTGACATGGGTGTGACCCTTCGTTCCCACAGACGGCGCCAATTGTTGTGGGGTAGAACTCGCGTACAATGAATTTGTATTATGGGGAACCAGGGGCACGATGGTTATGATAATGATGAGGGTTAAGGTGGGCTAATTAACAGGTGAATAGTGGGATGATGAGGCTACGTCTGTTGTGAAGACTGACCACGGTATCGAATCCGGAAGGATGCGGTAGAAGGGCCGAACTTCCCAGGGCAGGGGCGAGCACGACCGATAGTGACGAGCTAACCTGCGCAAGGAGCAACTTGTCAGAAAGGCCGGGTTGGGGTCTAACCCTTAGCCTCTCCGATGCCTAAGTCAGTAATAGGATTTAATGCGGGGGCTAGGCACGCAGGTCGGACTGAAGGTGAGTCGACCGTACGTGACGAGCTATGAATGGTGGAAGAACAAAGATATGGATGACCTTTGCTCTTGTGTATGAGTAATCAGATTCAGAATAAATTTGCTAACCCCTCCTCCGTTGGAGGCGAAGGGGTATTTATACCGGGTGGAGGCGGTTAGGTGGGGCTGACCTGGTATGCTGACTAGGCGTGCTGAGCTGGCCCGACTGTCAGCAGAAGCTTTGGACGAGGATGTCAGAATCAGGGGTGTTGGCCATGCTTTTCTCAGACGGCGCAACGGCCCGGGGCGCTTTTGTCAGGTTGTCAAGGCCGAAAGCACTAAGTGTCAGGGGGCACAGCGGCCAGGGGGTGTTTTATCAGATGGTCGGGCGGCGTAAGTGTCAGTAGCGTCCTTGTACTAGGTTGTTTGTCGCGACCGATGTGCCAAAGAGTCGTCGGAGCGCCTCCGAGGGGCGGGGCTAGCGGCGAACCGCCGGGCTGCCCTGGATTGAGGACGGGCGGTCCGGACATACATCTTGCGCGATGTTCCCCGGCAAATTAGGGGAAGAACGGGTGTGCGTCCTGCTGTGACCGTGGTAGCGAGCGCCCTTATCGACGGCCGAGGCGGAGCGCGCCCTTCTTCCAGTCGTGTCGGACTCCAGGATCGGCAGGCGCCCTGCAGGCCTCTGAAGTTAGGGCGTGGAATGCCATGTCGCTAGGTCGGCCGCCCTCCATGAGGGAGAGACCAGCTGGCGGGGTATTTCGGCGGTCTAGGACGGAAGGTCGGACTATCACGATCTTCAAGTCGTAACAAAAGGAAATCCTCAACTATAAATAGGGAAGAGAACAACAAAAGAAGGATTCAGACTCCAGAGATATGAAATATTAGGTACTCTGACAAAACTTATCTCCTTCCACTCTTAAATTTCTTCCTCCAAACGTTTGAAGTGACCGACTAGGGACGAACCCCATTGGGTCGATTTTGACAGCCCCAAGCCTCTTTTAAGTCCAAACTAACTTAAGCATCAGAGGAGATTTGGGTCGGAACCCAGATCCGACCCCCCTAACGACTGTCTGTGGTGCAGGTCATTCGAGGCTCGACCTAGCAGAACGGTCGAACGGTCATCGTATTCAACAGAAAGATCGATCGAGCTCCAGCCCGACGCTCTCAGCTCAGCCTTCATTGAATCTGGTTCTACCAACCGAGGGTCCCACATCATCGGCTGACGAGGCTCCACCTCGACAAAGGTGTCCACGTCAGCCCCAATCACTGTTGACCGAAACTCAACCGTCAACACGTATATATGCTATATAAACATTGAAACTCATTTAGTAGTCGTAATTCAGTTCTTTAAGAGTTTGAATCAATGCTATATAAACATTGAAACTCAGTTCTTTAAGCGATCAAATCCTAAGAATCATCCTAAAAAAATTTGAAACTTGGTTGAATATGGACCGATTTTGTGCTTAAATTATTCGAAATCTTGTTGTTAAGATCTTAATTATTATAGTTAGTTTTATTGTGTATGTCTCTTAATATAGTGTGCTACTCTTCTAGGTTCATGTACTAGCCTCTTAGGTTCTTGTGTGAGTCTCTTTGTTTCTTGTGTTGGCTTTTGGGCTTTGTGCCCAATCATGATTCATGGGTTATTTATATGAGAGGTATCTCTTGTAACTATCATCATCAAGAAATAAATCATTTTCTTCTTCTTCATTTGACAACTGTGCTTTAATATTTAGCTTTTTTGGTCATGATATTTTGGTGTAGTGACTGCAAACCGTACAACTATGGAAATTTCAAAAGGAGATAAACACATAGTAAATCCAGTGTCATCTCTCGCAGGAGATGTTTATATTAAGTTGCATGAAAACCAGGGTTTAAAATTGATGACAAGTAACAGGAAACTCTAATGTAGTTTTAGCCCACAAATTGTACCTTAAATACAAGCAAATAACATTTGTGTTGCTCAGTTTAAAGCCAAAATCAAATCGAAATTACAGAAAAATAACTAAGTAAATGGTAAGATAATTCCTAACATACGTAGACAAAATATAACAGAAGAAACATATTGCAATTTTCCTACATTGCCTATTCAGCATCTAATGTTACATAAACCATTCTGATTTATCTTTACGTTCTCTTTTCAATAGAAAAAAAAAAGAAGAGATCAGAAAAATGGAACTTGTTATAGAAACGACACTCAACTATCCGCATACACAAATTTCTCTTCAAATGCAGCATACAAGGAGTTATTCCTACACTCTTTCTCAGTCCCCCTAGATTCAAGAATTCATCTAATTATATAATGGAAACAAGAACCAAATGTCTGGTGAAAAATTTTATAGCTCTGATTCGAATCCAATGTTCCAAAACCCTTCAGGTGTCATAGGAGGAGCATACCTGTACCGATGTCTTGACACACCATCGTGATGCTCACACCTCATGGTTTTGTGACCATTGGCTGCATCATCATCGGGAAGCACTGCGTCATAGAACTTCTTGCACTGATTGCATTCGACTCCTTTAAGGTTCTCCCTTTCAGTCTTCTTCCTTACAGGTTCAATGTACTTGAATCCATTGTTCCCCGTAGGCCCTAGAACTGATATGTTTTGCTTCTGAGGGTTGTTTTCGGGGTTAGCAACTTCTTGCGTCTCATCGTCTGAATTGTTAAAATCCATGTCATTTGGAGTGAGGACCGGAAGATCCTGGACCTCTTCCTGAGGACCCATGTTTAAGTTTCTGACTTTCTCCATTGGTGTGTCTAGAAAATCATCATGCGGATCTGCACCGCCTTGTTCTTGTCGCGTTCGAGTCTCTCGCCAAGATGAAGCAGACCGCTTCTTGCTGATTGATGCCTCGGATTGTTGGCCTGCCGATGCATGTTTGGAAGGGACACTGGTAGAAGTGGATGATGGGTTAGTGAGGGGTTTGCCAGGTGCAGGTTTAACGGGACATAGGTCTTGATTTCTCACAAGTTTGTTTTGAAGCGCGTCATTCTCAACGTTCATTGCAATTGGACTGGAACTGAGGTGGCTGATCTCTTTATGCCGTGAATCTGCATGGATTAAAGGATATGTGAGAACAACCCAGGAATTCAGAGTTCAAAAAAAGATATCTTCATCAGCGTCTTTCTAGGGGCACAAAATCCGTGAGCAACAGTCATTCATACAGAAGTAACTTTTGTTCAGATATTAATTTTTGTTTATAGAACATGATAAGCAAGCAGAAAATTTTGTTTTTTTTTAGGCAAGGAAGGCTGACCTTGGGGGCTTCTCTTGGTCAGAAAGGGACTCGGCAAATCCTTTTCCAGATGAGGTTTATGCTCTTTGCTGTCATCCACCTTGCTAAGCAGAAAACTGTATTGAGATTTCAAATGCTTGTAATTGTCTTTAAGCTTATTAAACTCCTCGAATAAACTTTTTCTTTTGCTCTGCTCTACCAACATGTTTTGATCCTTAATGTCAATCTGCTGCAGTAGCTTCTCTTGCAACTTCTTTGCCCCAACAAGTTCTTCAGACTTTTGCCGAAGCTGTTCTTTTAGACTCAAAATTTTCTCTTCGTTTCTCTCTAGATTTTCAACTTGCGTCAAAAGCTGTGCATTTTCACATTCATATTTGCTCACCAACTTTTCGGTGTCTATCAATCTCGTCTTGGTTTCTTCGAGAAAGCCATTCAGTCGTTGAACTTCTTCTTGAGCAGATTGCTTTTCAAGACGGAGCTCATTAGCCTGAATTAAGAGAGAACTTTCTTTCTTCTTCCATTCATCGTTTGCAGCCTCTTTTGCCTCTAGTAGCCGCTTCTGCAAATTGTTTGACCTTGACTTAAAACATGGGAAAAGTTGGTTGCAGAAAATGAACTCTATTTGAGAGACCCGATCTTTTAACTCCTGAATGTTGGCGACAAGAATAGTACTGAGTCCACACAAGTACTTAGAATCAGCAATATCAATCGAATCGTCGAATTTTGGATAGCTCTGTAGACCCTCCTCTTCCATATGTATACTGGTGTCCAGATGTCCAACTACAAGAAAGTTATGCAAAGCTTTAATCAATATAACAAAGCAGAAATAAGGGTTATGTTTCTTTCTTTTCTTTTGTGAAGGTTAAATTGATCAGGCTCATGAAAACATCAAAACTAATGAACGGGACCAAACAGGAAAAATTGTCAAAAAATTGTCAAATACAAATAACAAGCATCAGTTCAGACATTGACCCATCAAGGTTCTACCAGTTAATTTATGTTCATCTATGATTGTTTTTTATTTCATAACAGGCACCGATGCTTACCCTTTATTTTGCAAATCGTTATGCAGTAATCTGTTCAGAATACAAGCATAGACACCAACTTTTATCCAAATTCAATGTGGCAACACATACTCCAGATGTCATTAAACATAATACCCCCCCCCCCCCCCCCCCCCCACACACACACACACCCACCCACCCACACACCCACACACACACAAACAACGCGAAGAAAGTAACTGAATAGGCAAACAAACTAATATTGTCATTGAAATCCTACATAGGACCAGCTTAATTCATGCTCCATTTTCAACATGGCACTTGAATGAATAGGGGATGCAATCTAGCCTCATGGGATTGGATGTTGAATAAATAGGGGATGCAATCAAACTAATATTGTCATTGAAATCCTACTTAGGACCAGCTTAATTCATGCTCCATTTTCAACATGGCACTTGAATGAATAGGGGATGCAATCTAGCCTCCAGATGTCATTAAACATAGTCCCCCCCCCCCCCCCCCCCCCCCCCCCACACACCACACAAACACACCACACACACAACGCGAAGAAAGTAACTGAATAGGCAAACAAACTAATATTGTCATTGAAACCCTACTTAGGAACAGCTTAATTCATGCTCCATTTTCAACATGGCACTTGAATGAATAGGGGATGCAATCTAGCCTCATGGGATTGGATGTTCCATAGATTTGTTATTAATCATGTGGAACCTCTAACACATCCATGTGTTATGATATGACTTTTACATGAACATAAGACTGGATTGTTATCCTTGAGGGTGAATTAAACAAGTTTGTGTTGAGCATGATGCATCTAGTCGCACATTGTAACCTTTAAGTTGTGAAGCAAGCTAGGATTAGTTAGAAAAAGTTATGTCCGTATCGAGGATGTATAATCTTAGGTCACAAATCCTACTCCTACATTACTGTAGGTGATGCTCTTCCAGGAAACATAAAAAACTTGTGTCAAAAGGAAGTTGGTGAAAATCAAAGTTCTGCCACGATGCAATCCTGCCATCATGAAATGGATTATCATGTTTGTATGAAGCACCATATGCCGTATCTTAATGTCACAAGCCATTACCATGTTCGAACAATTGTTTCATTGTTTGTTTGAAATGGACTGTCGGTCATTCCAAACAAAAGAAATATAGATTCCTATTTTTACTTCTTTTTTCAGATGCACAGTCGGTAACATAGAGCTTCCATGTAACAAACCATGCTCGTTTCAAGAATCAAAACAAACGTGTGTGCGCGCGCGCGTGTGCGCGCGCGCGTGTGCGCGCACTAACAATCACATATCTGTCTGTAAAATTAACGCAGGAATTAAAATTGAATTTATGTGTTCCAATTTTTTCCCTTCTTTAGATCCCCAAGGAATTAAAATTAACGCAGGATTTATTTGCGTGTTATCAACATCCGCAGTTATTTTGTAGAAAACTCTTTCATTATATTGACATTATGGAATAATTCTACCAGTGTCACTTGTGAAGTATTTCATGTGCACTGTTATTCTTCTGTCTTTTTATTGTGCAATTGGTTGGCCCTTTATTCATGTAAGCTTAGAAGAACTCTTCATTACAAATCCAATTCTTTGTAATTATTAATAATGAGAGTAAACAAAGGGGGTTGCACATCAAATCGAACGAAAATGTATGTGGTACTTCAAAAATATGATTATGAACATTCTGATTTAATCATGATAATGGAAAGACAAAGAAAGTAACAAACCCTCATCCCCTCCATTCAAAGATATCCTGAGCCCCCAATACATTGATCCGCACACATCTAGAAAGATCCTTTCTTTAACATAAATTACTGAGCATAGAAGAGCTTATAGTGACAATCAAGAATCTTTATAAAATTAGGGAATTAGCTACAGAGGAACATGGTGAAGGGAAGAAATGGGGACTTTCATAAACCCGAATTAAACCCCCCCTTCAGACCATAATTACAAATAGATCAAATACAACGAAATTAATGAAACAAATCACACTCACCTGAACGGAGACGGAAGCCCTAGTTTCTCCAATCGATTACAAAACCAGATCGCAATCGAGATCGAAAATGTCAAATGTGATACCAGATCAGATCGTGATAGAGCTCAAAATCAAAGTGCTCTCTCTATCTGCCCAAAAAAAAAGCCGCCCTTTTTTTCGCTCTTCTCCCCTTTTAAAAGGAATTGCTACGCGCACCTATCGTTTTACTCTGCGCACGGCGGCTTATTTACAAGTTTACCATTGCTCCTAATCTTCTTATTTATAGGTTTTTCACTGAAATTACTCACCGCGTAACTAGAAGCAAATTTGAAAATGCACATGTGTGTGCAACGGCCGATTGGCGGCGTGCGACGGCGACGTCCCCTCCTCTGCCCTCCCCACCCCTCCTTCGACCTTCCCAATCCCCCCACTCCCTCCTCCAACCTCACTAGCCATGCCCCCTCTGCTACCCCCTCATCCGACCTTGCCAGCCCCACCTCTCCCTCTTCCCCCGACCCCTCATCTGACCCCCAAACCCCCCCCCCCAACCAAAAAAAACCTCCCCAGCCACCCTCTGACTCTTTCGAAACACCCACCCCCAAAAAAGCATCCCCAGCCCCCCTCTGACTCTTTTGAAACCCTACTAAACCGTCGTCGGAGATCTCGTCGTCAACAGCGGGGGGGCGGATGGAAGACGAGGGTAAAAGAGGAGGACGAGGGTAAAAGAGGCGTAACTGCAAACTTGTAAATAAGTAGGTTGTACGCGTGAGTAATGACAAACTTGTAAATAAGCGGTCGGGCACAGAGTAAAACGGTAGGTGCGCGCAGCAATTCCCCTTTTTTAATTTTAAGAAATTTTTTGGATAGCACTCAAAATATTAGGACGTTGCAGCCATGTGCCATCAATTTGGGCCGAAGCAAGCAAAATTATCATCCAATCGATTAAGAATCCACTGACCGTAACCCTGCACATTTGAACTTATTGTTGGATCCTGTGGATGGCAAACAACACTAGAAGGGGGGTTGAATAGTGTTGTGTAAATATAAACTTTTTCATTCTAATTGATTAGCAAAATTCAAAACCTTCTAATGTTTCCTAAGAAACCTAGTAGAGTGATCTACGCTTGGTTCTTAATCAACTTTAGTAATCTTAAAAACAAATCAGAGAGAAACACTTCTGGGAGTCGACTCCCTATGAACAGTAGTCGACTCCCAGAGAGATATTATACACAGCTCAGCTAAAAGAATGAGATAGATGCGATTACAAATAATACCAATATTATATCTTTATTCACAGCGGATAAAAGAGAGTTAATCTTTGCAATAGATATACAACAATCAGCAAATAATAATGTAAGTGCAAAGATAAACAAACACAGAAAGAATCAAGCGCAAACACAATGATTTTTATCCTGGTTCTCCACAACCTTGGGTACGTCCAGTCCCCGACCAATCCGGTACGCGATTTCCGGTATTTGCCTTGGGAAATACAAGCACCTAACTCCACTCGTTAGAATTTCCCACAAACCTAGCCTTGACCAGGATTTCTGATTGCAACACTGCAACACCTAGACTTGTCTAGGATTTCCAACACCTTTACAACAAAGGGCGGACCACAAAATGAAAACCAATATCCAACTCATCACAATATTTGGTGGAGTTTGGATTTACACCCAGATTCTATAGCCAAGAGTAATAGATAAGAAAGTGTATTCGTGGCTAAATAGAATATGATCTTAGATCACACAAAGATATGAATTAAGTCTTTGCGATCTAAATCAATGTTTTCAAAAATCCTTTCAAATAGAATCAAAGAATAGAGAACAGGGATTTTGAAAAACAATAGCCAAATAAAATGTTGATCTCAAAATAATAATAACTCAAAGAAAAGAGATCAGAAATATAAACGCAGATTTGGCTAAAAAATTAAGAGCTGAAAATTAGAGATCTTTTAGAATTTTTGCGCAAGAGAGAATTTAGAATTCAAGTATGTTGTATTGATCTCAAAAAAATGATCCTCTATTTATAGGTAAAATGAGAGGATTTGAATTTCAACGAAGTTTGACTTTCGTCTCGAAAATCAAGGAAGCAATGAATTGGAGAGATAATTTGAACAAGTCAAAACGTTGAATGTCGACAACTGGTAGTCTACTCCCTAGGAGTGGTAGTCGAATCCCAGAGTGTTTCAGAAGAAGAAAAGTTTCCAGCTGGTAGTCGACTCCCACTCTTTGGTAGTCGACTCCCACTCTTTGGTAGCCGACTCCCAAAGAAGTTTCTTCTGAAACTTAGCTAGCAAGAGATGTAGTTAACTCATGGATGTAATGGAGATTAACTACTAAGATGAGAAGTAACTAGCAATTGCTCTCAAGAGTTTTGAAAATGATTTTAAAAACATTTAAAACATTTAACTTTGAAATCATTTGTGTGTGTGTTATAATTACTTTTGGCTTTGACATAATCCTAAGAAAGACGCAACTCACACGCTATAGACTTAGGACAAGTTTTCTCGAAGCTTGATCAGATGATGATGTGAATGCGAGCTTCTCTTGAGTTTCTTTTCCATGTGAGCTTCATCATCGAGCTAGCAACGTTGTCCTCGTCTTTGCTAAGTGAGCGTAGATTGTGCTTCTTCGGAGTATGTTATAAAGCTTCTCATTCATCGCATAATCTGCATACTTAATTATAGTGTAGTTAGTACACTAACCTCATTTGGTGTGCTCATCATCAAAACCACTTGGGGTGGAACTCAATTTCCATCACTCTTCCCCTTTTTGATGATGACACCCAAATGAAAAATGAATTAAATTAAAATCAGTATTTGACTTTTAATAAAATTACTTACTCCCCCTGCTTAGATGCGGTACTCCCCCTGCATCAAAGCCGTTAGCAAAAACAATACATTCATTTTTGCATTTCATACTTTTCTCCCCTTATCAGTCAAAAAAAAGATGACACACTTATTTAAACAAATATTACATCCAATCAACAAACATGAGGTTGGAGAGAAAGTAAATCAATGATTAATTCTGCAGAAAAGTGTTAGTATATGATATGATCAACATATTTTTAGCAGAATATTTCAGATAATAATTAAGCGTAATGTTCAACCATAAGCATGTCTAAAGATATAAGAGTATCAACCACCACAGTATAAAGTAGTTATTACAGACCAAGAAGTTTTTTGAAAAACATTGTTTAAAAGACCATTGTTTTGAAATTAAGAATGACCACCATTCTTCTCTTTCTTCAAAGACTTGTTCTCCTCAAGAATTGTCTTGAGAGTTTGCTCGGTTATATCATTGCTACTTACCACCAGATCCTTCAGATCATCAACCTTCTTGTTAAGATCTTCAAATCCTGCTTTTTGGGAAATCTTCAAGTTTGAAATCTTCTTAAGCAGCATGTCTTGAAGTTCCACAATGTAGGCCGGTGGCTCCTCTTCTTCTTCTTCTCCTTCGCCATCTTTTTCTTCCTCTTCTTCTTCATCAGAATCTGTAACAATAGGTTTCTTACCTTTCTTTTGGCAGAAGATTCTCCTTGCTCAGCAGCAAGAGTTTCTTCAGGGACATTTTGGTTGAGATCAATATGAAGCCCCATTCTACCGAGCGTGTGTGCATCAAACATAAGAGCCAGTTCCAAAATTTCAGTTTCATTGTCAAGAGGCACATTTTGTCCAATAAATAGAATCTGTAAGATAATGGCCATGAGCTAAGGAGGAAGATACCCTATCAGATGATGTAGAGGCAAAAATGGAATACATGATAACTTTAGACCAATTTACGCGGATATTACCTAACATTGCGTAAATACATTTGGCCTGTTTTTCAGAGAGGATAGAATGGCTACCAAACTTCTACGTGATATTATAGGATAGGATATTTGCTAAAATTCTTGCTGGATAGCGCAAATCACTACAAGGTATTTTAGTTTGAAAATATCTACCCGGCAAGTACATTCTATCAAGGATATCCCTATCAGTCATTTTAATATTATCAAGCAGTTCTCCAGAGTAAGAAATTCCTAAGGCTTGCCCAAGGGACTTAACAGTCATGGCTATTTTAGAATCAAGAACTTTGGTAACAAATCTAGATTTAACAAGATCATAGTCCATGTTGGTGTAAAAAAGATATACAAGCCTAGGATAGCACATGAAGACATTTTTAGATGAAAACAGGGTTAGGAGGTTCTGAAACTCTAAGATATCAACAATTCCATAATTTAGAACATGATCTAAATTAACAAACCTCTCATGTTGGATTTGTCTTTTAGAGATGCTTAGAAATTTGTCATACGAAACATTTTTGAAGAGGTAGGCTTCAATAATTTCTCTTTGAGAGAGAGATGATTCATTTGTAACCTTCCTCTTCTTAGGGATAGTTTTCTTGAAAGGCATCTAGATAAAAATAAAAATTGATTTACAAAACTAGATATGCAAGAATATCTAGAAGTAAATGAAGTAAAAGTTGATGAGAGGAGTTTTTACCTTGAGAAGGATGATGAGATGATGTGAATAACCTAAGAGAGTAAGAAAAAAATTTAAACATGGGTGAAAGAGAGGTAGTCGGCTACCTAGAGTTTGAGAATTGGGGTTTTTATCTCATGGGGTGAAAGAGGATGATGAAGGGTGGCTTTAGATCAAGAGATCAAGGGTTGAGATCATTTCTCCTTATTGCATTTAAGTTTCCTCTTGTCTTTGAACCCATTTAAATCAATGGAACCCAAAACCAGTAAGAAAGAAAGATGAAAAAAATAACCCAGATTTCCGCACAGCTCACTGGTAGTCGACTCCCTCATATAGGTAGTCGACTCCCTGCTGGGCTGAGTTGTTTTCTCATCCCGAGGGGTTTTGGTCCAAAGGCTGAGTGTGTTTCTGTTAAAAAAGTGTTTTATAAATATGAAACGAACATTTATAGTCATATATAAAGGAATTTAAAACAATCATTCAATCATTTAAACATATCAAACATATAGTTATGTGAAGCAATTTTTGTCGCAAAAATTTTGACGATGTTCTTGTTTCTCTTCCTCGTTCTTTTTAAAGTACCTGAAAAGATAAGCGTTTATGGTACTCTTTGCTTTTGAGTCCAGAGGGTTAGTCTTTAGGAAACCAAAGCCAATATGGTTTAGTTCCTTCATGGAAAATATATTTGTAATTCTTGTTTAAATGAACTTTTTGAACAAAGTTTGTGGCATACCTTTTTGTCTCTGCTCGGACAAGTTCTTTGGTATCCAGATGCTCAAAAAAAATTTATTAGAATGGTGCATCCTAGTATGCTTAACACGTTTCTTGGTATGATTTGAAATACATCCAAGTCCTGTTTTTCTAGATGAAGCTTTTTGATTTTGAATTAAACTATCTAGATTTCCTTTTCCTTTGTTGAAATTTTCAACAATCTTCATCGTAGCGTCGTATTTGTCTTTGACAGATATGAGAAGATTATTCAAATTTTCAACCTTTTCATTCATGGAAAGAATGTCATTTTGTAAAGACTCATTTTTTCTTTTAATGCAATGTTTTCTTTATTAATCTCTTCCTTTTCTTTAGTCTCGTTCTTAACTAATCTAAGTGTTTTTCTATGTTCTTTGATGAGCTTTTTCATGCATTTTTCATAGCTCCTTATATACTCCTCTATAATCCATATCTTCATCATCACTTGATGATGAATCATTATCATTAGATGAATCATGCATGGTGCTTACCCTAGACGATGTGGAAGACATAAAGCACATGTGTGATGTCTCTCTTCTTCCGTCTTTGTCGTCTTCTGAGGATTCATTGGATGAAGAAACATCGTTTTGGTCGAAGGCTGCGTAAGCTTCCTTCTTTAGTCGTCGAAACCTGTTTCTTCCATTGTTTCCTTCCATTGTTTCTTCTCTCGTGGCTTTCTCGGTTCTTTCCACGTTCTTTGGAATCATGGTTGTTCCTTTCCAAGGGAAAGTCTCTTTTGACGTGTCCTGGTTTATTGCAACCAAAACTAATAATACCATTAGTGGGTTTAAAAGAGCGTTTACCCTACTTACTTGTGATGAACTCTTTAAAGTTCTTTGAGGTGAAGGCAATATGATCCTCTTTGTCCGTGTAGTCGGAATCTTCTTCTTGATCTTTGAAAGCAAGATTCTTCTTCTTTGGCTTTTCTTCGATCTTCTTATCTTCTTCAAGTTCAATCTCATATGCCATGAGATTTCCCATCAGCTCTTCGATGGTAAGATCTTTCACGTTAAGTGCTTCTCGAATGGCTGTTGTCTTTCCTTTCCATTCAGGTCGGAGAGATCTCAGTATCTTCATCACCTGCTCGTATTCAGAAAGTTTCTTACCTAATCTTGCGAGCTCATTTGTAATGTTAGTAAAACGAGTATATACATCGGTGATACTCTCTCCTTCTTCCATTTTGAAAGATTCAAACTTAGAGTATAAAACATTTATACGGGATTCTTTTACCTTTTCAGTTCCCTCATGACTTACCTGAAGGGTGTGCCATATTTGGTGTGCTGTCTCTTATTGGGAAACTCGATTGAATTCATTACCTGTTACGGCACAGAATAGTGCATTCATTACTTTTGCATTGAGATTTGCTCTCTTCTTGTCGTCGGCTGACCATTTTCCGAACTCAACTTCGGTAGGTGTGATGTATGGAACTTTAGTGACGATCCATGCTTCGATGTCTAGTGACTCCAGGTGAGTCTTCATCCGAATCTTCCAGGTAGCGTAGTTTGTTCCGTTGAACAGAGGTGGTCGCATAGTGTTGAGTCCTTCGGAGTGAAATGATGTTGATGACATCACCTTTATAGCCTTGCTCTGATACCAAGTGTTGGATCCTGTGGATGGCAAACAACACAAGAATGAGGTTGAATAGTGTTGTGTAAATATAAACTTTTTCGTTCTAATTGATTAGCACAATTCAAAACCTTCTAATGTTGCCTAAGAAACCAAACAGAGTGATCTACCCTTGGTTCTTAATCAACTTTAGTAATTTAAAAACAAATCAGAGAGAAAACACTTCTGGTAGTCGACTCCCAGAGAGATATTATGCACAGCTCAACTAAAAGAATGAGCTAAATGCGATTACAAATAATACCAATATTATATCTTTATTCACAGCGGATAAAAGAGAGTTAATCTTTGCAATAGATATACAACAATCAGCAAATAATAATGTAAGTGCAAAGATAAACAAACACAGAAAGAATCAAGCGCAAACACAAGGATTTTTATCCTGGTTCTCCACAACCTTGGGTACGTCCAGTCCCCGACCAATCCGGTACGAGATTTCCACTATTTTCCTTGGCAAATACGAGCACCTAACTCCACTCGTTAGGATTTCCCACACACCTAGTCTTGACCAGGATTTTCGATTGCAACACTGCAACACCTAGACTTGTCTAGGATTTCCAACACCCTTACAACAAAGGGCAGACCACAAAATGAAAATCAATATCTAACTCACCACAATTTTGGTGGAGTTTGGATTTATACCCAGATTCTATAGCCAAGAGTACTAGATAACAAAGTGTATTCGTGGCTAAATAGAATATGATCTTAGATCATACAAAGATATGAATTAAGTCTTTGTGATCTAAATCAATATTTTCAAAAAATCCTTTCAAATAGAATCAAAGAATAGAGAACATGGATTTTGAAAAACAATAGCCAAATAAAATGTTGATCTCAAAATAATAATAACTTAAAGAAAAGAGATCAGAAATATAAACGTAGATTTGGCTAAAAAATTAAGAGCTAAAAATTAGAGATCTTTTAGAATTTTTTGCGCAAGAGAGAATTTAGAATTCAAGTATGTTGTATTGATCTCAAAAAAATGATCCTCTATTTATAGGTAAAATGAGAGAATTTGAATTTCAAACGAAGTTTGACTTTCGTCCCGAAAATCAAGGAAGCAATGAATTGGAGAGATAATTTGAACAAGTCAAAATGTTGAATTTCGACAGCTGGTAGTCGACTCCCTAGGAGTGGTAGTCGACTCCCAGAGTGTCTCAGAAGAAGAAAAGTTTCCAGCTGGTAGTCGACTCCCACTCTTTGGTAGTCTGCTCCCAGAGAAGTTTCGTCTGAAACTTAGCTAGCAAGAGATATAGTTAACTCATGGGTGTAATGGAGATTAACTACTATGATGAGAAGTAACTAGAAATTGCTCTCAAGAGTTTTGAAAATGATTTTAAAAACATTTAAACATTTACTTAGAAATCATTTGTGTGTGTGTATTATAATTACTTTTGGCTTTGACATAATCCTAAGAAAGACGCAACTCACACACTATAGACTTAGGACAAGTTTTTCCGAAGCTTGATCAGATGATGATGTGAATGTGAGCTTCTCTTGAGTTTCTTTTCAATGTGAGCTTCATCATCGAGCTAGCAACGTTGTCCTCGTCTTTGCTAAGTTAGCGTAGATTGTGCTTCTTCGGAGTATGTTATAAAGCTTCTCATTCATCACATAATCTGCATACTTAATTGTAGTGTAGTTAGTACACTAACCTCATTTGGTGGGCTCATCATCAAAACCACTTGGGGGTGGAACTCAATTTCCATCACTTATAACCGTTAGTTTCTCTCTTGTTTAAAAAAATAACATAACTGTTGTAAGCTTGGCGGCTATGAAACCCCGTAGCCCTGTATTTATAGAAGTAGGGTTACATAATGGATGGATACCCAATACACTAATGGGCCTACAAAAGCCCGCTCATAACACTTCCCCTTATCCATCCATTGTTGTAAGCCGGGTGTATGAGCGCTTCATGGTTCATAGGGCTTATCTAACCATGGGGGTATGGATACTTCTGGATCCTAAGTTAAAAGTCCTTGCCTCGTTAAAACCTTTGCCATGGAAAACCAAGTGAGAAAAACCAGTGGCTAAGGGAAAAGAGTACAAATCTCTATAACTTCCCCTGATCGATGGATATCATCAGAGGTGGATACTTCTGGATCCGGAGTTGATGTGGTTGCCTCGTTAAAACCTTTGGCTATGGAAAACCTAGTGGGAAAAACCAGTAGCAAAGGAAAAAAGAGTACAACCCAACATTAACTTCCCCTGTTACGTACAAGCTTCAGGCTTGTAGATCTTTCAACTGTCTCATCCCAATTCCTATTACAAATTTTCTAAAGGTGCATCGAGGTAAAGCTTTAGTAAATAGATCTGCCAGGTTGTTGCAAGACTGGATCTGCTGGATGTCGATCTGGTTGTCTACTTGTTTTTCATGCATCCAGAAGAGTTTGGGGAAAAATGTGTTTCGTCTTGTCACCTTTGATGTAGCCACCTAGTAGTTGAGCTATGCAGGCAGCATTGTCTTCGTATATGGTGGTCGGTCCAAGATCTCCCGTCTTCAGGCCGGTTGTCACAAGGATGTGTTGGATGACTGAACGAAGCCAGAAGCATTCTCTGCTAGCTTCGTGGATCGCAATGAGTTCGGAGTGGTTAGATGAGGTTGATGTTGAAGTCTGCTTCACAGATCTCCATGAGATGGCTATTTCACCGTAGGTGAATACGAAGCCGGTCTGGGACTTTGCGGTGTGAGGGTCAGACCTGTATCCTGCATCTGCATAACCAACTAAGTTGGAGGATACGCATTTCTTGAAGTATAGTTCCAGGTCATTGACCCTTGGAGGTAGCGTAGAAGGTGCTTCACTCCGTTGCAGTGGCGCTTTGAGGGCGTTGAACTGTATCTGGCTAGTAGGTTAAATACGAACGCTATATCGGGACGTGTGCAGTTTTCCAGATAGAGGAGTGCTCCAGTTGCACTTAGGTAGGGTACTTCGGGATCCAGTGCTTCCTCCCCCTCTTCCAGCGGCCGGAAGGGATCCGTATTGGCATCCAATGATCTGACGACCATTGGTGTACTAAGTGGATGACATTTGTCCATGAGGAAGTTTTTTAGCAACTTCCTTGTGTAGATGGATTGATGTAACAGGATTCCTCCGCTTAGGTGTTCTATTTGTAAGCCTAGGCAGAACTTCGTTTTGCCAAGGTCTTTCATCTCAAAAGTCTGTGTGAATCTTTTGGATATCTCATCCATCTCTTCCGGAGATCCGATTAGGTTTAAGTCGTCTACGTAGACAGCAATTATTACGAATCATGTTCCCTTTTCTCTTATAAAGATGCAAGGGCAGACTTCATTAGTTGGGAATCCTTGTTGCACTAGGAATTCACTGAGTCTGTTATACCACATTCTCCCCGACTGTTTTAGACCGTAAAGTGATCTTTGGAGTTTGGCAGAGTAGACGTCCCGATGTCTTTCTGTCTTTTTCGTCGGTAGTTTATAGCCATCCAGGAAGCCTCATATAGATATCCTTATTTATATTGCCATATAGGTATGTAGTCACAACGTCCATGAGCTGCATATCCAGGCCTTCCGTAGTAGTTAGGCTAATAATGAAACGGAAAGTGATCGCATCCATGATCGGAGAATATGTATCATCATAGTCTATTCCTGGTCTTTGGGAAAAGCCTTGTGCAACAAGGCGCTCTTTGTAGCGTACGATCTTGTTATTTTCATTCCTTTTTCTTACGAATACACATTTATATCCCACAGGTTTAACACCCTTCAGTGTTAGGACTACAGGTCTAAAAACTTTGCGCTTCGAGAGTGAGTCCAGCTCTACTCCTATTGTCTCGTTCCACTTTGGACAATCCTCTCTACGTTTACATTCTGCTAGAGAGCATGGATCGATCTCACCGTCGTATTCAGTGACGTTATTGGCAATAATGAGCGTGAAGTTATCATCGATGATTGTACTTTTTCTGTCCAGTACCTCCCCAGTACATACATAGTTTAATGATATTTCTCCTGTATTTTTCTCTTCAGGGGTTTTTAGGAGGGGAGAGGTATCTGGGCTGAGCACAGCATCCTGTGGTGGTATCGCTATCATTACTCCAGGAGTTTTCCTCTTTCAAGGGAATTTATCATTGGAGACTGAGGGTCGTCCTCTCTTTTGTTGAGGTGCGGCTGCTTCTGCTGCAGGTGGATTGCATCCATCTTTGGGTATGTCAATCCTAGCTGGCATGTTTGCAGCAGTGACGCGTGATCTGACAATCATCTGGTTGTCAGTAAATTTGTCCGGTAAAATGTGAGATGTATTCTGTATTTGGAGGATCTTCAGGATCTCATCTTCACATTGGTTTGTATGCAGATCAAAATGGAATTAAGTTTTGGTATCCCATGAATGGTCTTTGAAGCTTCTGGCTTCTCTGTGTTTATGCCTAGTTTGGGAAAAGTACTTTCGTCAAACTCATAGTCTGCTAGACGTGCCTTAAAGGCGTCCCCGTTAGGGGTTCTAGGTATCTAATGATCGATGGTGAGTCGAATCCTATGTAGATACCTAGGCGACGTTGAAGACCCATCTTGGACCTCTGCGGTGGTGCTATGGGGACATAGACAGCGCATCCGAATGTCCTCAACTGAGAGATATCCGGTGGAGTCCCATATGCAAGTTGTATCGGAAAATAAGATTGACTACCTGACGGTCGTAATCTTATTAACGATGCAGCATGCAAGATGGCATGTCCCCATGCAGTCACCGGCAACTGGGATTGCATCAACAATGAACGAGCAATCCATTGTAGTCTCTTTATGAGAGATTCATCTAACCCGTTCTGGGTGTGAACATGAGCTACATGATGTTCAACTTCAATGCCAGTTGCTTGGCAGTAGTCTAAAAAGATTTGTGATGTGAATTCCCCCGCGTTATCCAGACACAATTTCTTTATCTGGTTGTCTGGGAAATGTGCCCGCAACTTAATGATTTGTGCCAGTAGCTTTGCAAAGGCTACGTTGCGGGTGGACAGAAGGCACACATACGACCATTTAGAAGATGCGTCTATCAGTACCATATAGTACCGAAATGGTCCACTTGCAGGGTGAATAGGCCCGCAAATATCTCCATGTATTCTCTCTAGGAAGCTGGAGACTCTGAGTCCACCTTAAGTGGAGATGGTCTCGTAATCAATTTCCCTTTGTGACAAGGGGACAAGGAAATGCTCCCTTTAGAAGTAGCTTCAGGCTTTTCGAGTTAATTCTACGGGATTGGGATATGATGCAGTGCATCATTACCGATCCAGGGTGTCCGAGTCTATTGTGCCAGAGTTGGAATTCTGGTTGATTATTGCACTTCTGGTGCTCAATTGTGTTAGCTTCCATTGCTCGTATCTTTTTATGGTGGAGACCCGACGGGAGTCCCTCAAAACCCTCAACGATGGTTTTAGCACCGTTTTTAAGAGACGTTACATACAAAAATTCTTTATTTTGTTTGTTCACCTTTTCTAGGTGGTATCCGTTTAAATGTATATCTTTGAAACTTAACAAGTTTCTATGTGAGCTTAGAGAGAAAAGAGCATCTTTTATTAATAGTTGTGTTTTATTGGGGAGCATAAAATGTGCTTCCCCTGATCCTTCAATAATTCTTGACGGACCAGAAATGGTATTCACGGTTCCATCATATTTGTGTATGCTTTAAAAAAAGCAAATATCTTAGAGGATCGTGTGCGTAGAGGCATTGTCCACTAGGCATTTATAATCCATCTAAAGTAAGAGAGAAAAAGCATAGCAGTATAAGGCACAAAGATAACTAAATATCATTCAATGTCTGAAAATTATTCAACATGCTAGAAAACAAATAACAGAAGAGTAAATTGTTCCGACTATAATGTATTGCAAAAAAATAGATAAGGCTTCAGTCGAGCAGGTCATCGTTTGAGAAGTCCTCAGTGATGAACCTGATTGGTGCCAGGTCTTCGTGTTCCACCAGGTTTGTTTCGAGTGGCTTCTGGCTAGCTTTGTACAAGTCCTGGAGGTGGCGTGGAGTCCGATAATTTCTGGACCAGTGTCCAGTCATGCCACACCGGTGGCATTTATCTTCCCAGTCTTTTGGAGGCAGATGTCTAGTCATTGTCTTTCCTCTTCCACACATTTTTCATCTTTCCCTCATTTTTGGACTTTGGAGGGGGTCCTCTAGCTTACTTCTTCATTGCCTTTCCCTTCTGGGGTTTGCCTCTGAAGTTGGTCCTCTTCTTCTGGGAGGAGATGTGGTGCGCTTCAGGCGCATGCGCAGTACCAGCAGGGCACAAGTTATTGGTGGCCAGAAGGAGGTCTCTATTCTGTTCTGCCATCAGAAGGTATGAGAGAAGCTCCGAGTATTTCGTGAAATTTCGTTCACGATACTATTGCATAAGTATGACATCCTTCTCGTGGAAGGATGTATACGTCTTCTCTAGCATGCGCTCCTCCGTCACTTTCTCACCACACAACTTCAGGCGTGAGGTGATAATGAAAAGTGTCGAGTTGTATTCGACGATGGACTTAAAGTCCTGGAGACAGAGGTTCTCACATTCATATCGCGCTCGAGGAAGGATAACATCTCTTTGATGTTTGTATCTATCCTCGAGAGCGGTCCATAACTCGAAAGAGTCTTCCTGTCACGCCCCGCTTCCCTAAAATGGAGGCGAGACGTGAGAAGGTCCGCTCAAGCGTGGAGCTGTGAAGCTGCACGCCTGATAAGCGTTAATTTAGTATAAGCAGGTCCCAGTAAACGCAAACGGAACAACAACAATAATAATAACAAAATGAGACGGATAAGAAATAGCCAATCCCAAAGTTTGTCCACAAAGTATTCAACATCATAGAAAAGCCACCAGGCTAATAGGAAAGAGTCTAAGGCCCAGAACAAGGCCAAACAAAAGACAAACATGACAGAGTATCAAACTAGGTGCCACGCACCGACAACTAAGCAGTCTAAACAAAGAAGCCAACTAAGGACTAAGACTGATCCCCAGTGTCAACGAAGTCCTCGATCAACGCGGGTTCTGACTCCGCGTCAGCGAACACCACGTCCTCAGCAAGTGACTCAGGCTCGGGCTCTAACATGTGTCACCTAAAAGAGAAAAGGGGCACATGTCAGCAAGTCGAAAGACTTGTGCAAGGAAGCGGAAAGAAAGGTAAACTAGCAACCTAGCAGTTAAAGTATGGTGCATGGCAAGTAAGGTAAGATGGTAACAAGAAAAGTAAAGTACAAGTAGCAAGTGGTTGTTGTGACATGTAATGTCAAGTAACAAGTACAAGGGATCACCCAACGAGTGCCCTATTTCCCGCAGGCTGTGTTCAAGTATCAAGTACAAGGGATCACTCAACGAGTGCCCTATTGCCCGCAGGCTGTGTTCAAGTATCAAGTACAAGGGATCACTCAACGAGTGCCCTATTGCCCGCAGGCTGTGTTGAGCTCGTCTTCTGGAACACGAGCCAGAAAGTGTATTTGGCATAGGATTGTGCCCATGCAAGGTGGGTGCCTAGCCGGAACAAATAGTACGAGTATGTAGCGAAGCTACGCAATCACGATGAGTATTCAAGCATGCAATGACATGAGCAGATATTCGCGTACCGTTAATTGTATTTAAACGTGACAGGCAAAATGCAATGACATGAACATATTCGCGTACCGTTAATTTAAATTAAACATGGCAGTTAAAATGCAATAGCAGTTAAGGATGCATGGATGTCATGAACAGTTAATACGCGTACCGTTAAGGGAAAGTAAACGTGACATACAAGCATGATGTGGGTGACGGACCAAGCTTCGTTGTCAAGCTAGGTCAAAGGCGTCTAGACGGCTATCCTTTCACCGTCTAGTCTCTTTTACGCTAAAGTAAGGTAATGGCCTAAGACATGGCCCAAATCAAGAGATGCAAGTTTCACTTGCCTGATACCGGGATTGACGAGCAATGAAGATCGTCACACAAGCTAACTACAGAATGGATCACGTGAAGAAGCGAAGGAACGATGCCGAGCAACCACGGCAACGGAAGAACGATCCGGCTCAGATCTGGAAAAGAGGGAAAAATCTGGAGAAATGGGGTTGGATGTGGATTTTGAGGGTTTGATGAAGGTTTGGGGAAGATGGAAGGTGGGTTGTGATAAGGGAGGGTTTGGATGATGAAGGATGAGCTTGGGATGAAGGATTAATGGTTTGAGGAAGATGGGGGCTCAATGGGGGAGAAATTAAGGTTTTAGGTCATGAGGGAGGAGAAGAAAACGTTTGGAGGGGTATTTATAGAGTTTGGTGGCGGCTAGGGCAAAACTAGGGTTTCCTGTACTGTTTAGTCGGTCAAGGAACAACCACTGACCGACTAGTTTGGGAACTAGTCGGTCGGTTGACCAACGCAGACCGACTAAGTGTAAACAGTAACCCAGACGAAAATTAGGATTTAGATTTAGTCGGTCAAAGAACAATTACTGACCGACTAGTTTGACATCTAGTCGGTCGATGAACGTTCTTGGACCGACTAAGAGTAAACAGTAACTAGTGTCAAAAATAATTAAAGAGTTAGTCTGTTAAAGGAGCATTGCTGACCGACTAGTTTGCAACCTAGTCGGTCGACCAACGTTCTTAGACCGACTAATGATAAACAGTAACTCCTGAACATTTAACAAAGCTCACTAGTCGGTTCAAGAAGGTTTTCCGACCGACTGGATCGTCATCTAGTCGGTCGGTGCCCCTTCTTATACCGGCTAACGTGCACCAAAAGTTCCGAAATGGAGTGCGAAGCTCCGGGATCGATTCCTAAGACTCATAGGCTTGATCTAACAATAAGATATGACCGATATGAAGCCCGTCACGAATGACTTACCTCAAACACAGCGACCGACGGAAGAACCTAGAGAATCACAACGAAATGAATGAAAATGAAAACTACGGAGACGAAAATCACGCATAAGGAGAAAATCCACCAAAACATGTTATATTATATAATAAATCCAGATACATGAAAACCAGTCGTTACATCCTCCCCAACTTAAGAAAAATTCCGTCCTCGGAATTTCCCAACACTCACGTGTCCGGGAACAAAAGTGGGTAGCGCTCTCGCATCTCATCCTCATTCTCCCAGGTAGACTCTCCAGGCGAGCCATGTCGCCACATCACACGCACAAGATTGACAACCTTGTTTCGAAGTGACTTCTGACGCCTGTCCAGAATCTGCACTGGATGCTGGTCATACGTCAAATCTGGGCGAACGGTAATCTCCGAGAAATCCACAGCATGAGATGGATCGCTAATGTATCGACGAAGCTGCGACACATGGAAAACATTGTGAACTCCTTCCAAAGATGGTGGCAAGGCGAAGCGATAAGCTACCTCGCCAACTCTCTCCAGAATATCAAACGGTCCAATGTATCGCGGGTTCAACTTCCCTCGCTTCCTAAAACGAATCACTCCACGATTCGGGGAAATCCTCAGAAACACATGATCGCCCGGCTGAAACTCCAAAGGACGATGTTTAGCATCCGCCCAATGCTTAAAACGGTCCTGAGCAATCCTCAACCTCTCCCGAATATTCCTGACAGCCTCCACAATCATCTCAGGTCCCAACAGCTCCCGATCACCAACGTCATCCCAACTCAATGGCGATCGACATTTCCTCCCATACAAAGCGGCGAAAGGCGCCATGCCAATAGACGCCTGGTAGCTGTTGTTGTAAGAGAACTCCACCAAGTGTAGATGGTCCTCCCACGAACCCTTGAAATCCAACATGCACGCTCTCAGCATGTCTTCCAAAATCTGAATTGTCCTCTCGGACTGGCCATCCGTCTGCGGATGGTACACCGTGTTGAAACTCAGACGCGTACCCAAACTCTTCTGCAAACTCTGCCAGGACTGAGAGGTGAATCTCGTGTCTCTGTCCGACACGATACTCACGGGGACCCCATGAAGTCGCACGACCTCCTGCACGATTCACGGTACATCACTATCCAAACTAGGAAAAAGGAAATAAAAATGGAGAGTAAAAGAATTTTACCTCCATATATCTCCTTGCTAGCGCCTCAGTGGACTGTCCCACTCGGAACGGAATAAAGTGTGCGGATTTGGTCAATCGATCTACGATCACCCAAATCGCGTCATTCTGCTTCGGACTCCGAGGTAGTCCAGTCACGAAATCCATAGTGATGTGTTGCCACTTCCACTCCAGAATCGGAAGTGGTTGCAGCAACACTGCCGCACGCTGATGCTCCGCCTTCACTTGCTGGCAAACCAAACACTTGGCTACACTCCGAGCCACACTCCTCTTCATACCATGCCACCAATAGTTCAGACGAAGATCCTTGTACATCTTGGTCCCACCAGGATGCACGGAATACGGCGAGCTATGTGCCTCCACCAACAACTCCTCTCTAATATCTCCAGCTGGCACACCCAACCTGGCTCCAAACCTCAGCGAGCCATCCTCATGAATCAAAAAGTCAGTCCGCAGACCGGCTTCCACCTGCTCCCAAATCTTCACCAGCTTCGGATCCTCAGCCTGGCCATCCTTGATCCGATCCACGATCGTCGACTGTACATGCATACACATCAACGAAGAAGCCTCCCCAGGAAGAACAATCTCCACACCAGACTCGCAAAAATCCTGCTGCAATCTCCACTGCGAGGTCAAAATCATCACCACTGGAAGCCTACTCAGCGCATCAGGAACCACATTCACCTTGCCAGGGTGATACTGCAAATCGATCTCATAATCCTCCATGAGCTCCAACCATCGACGCTGTCGCATGTTGAGCTCCTTCTGAGTAAAAATATATTTCAAGCTTTTGTGATCGGTGAAGATTTTCACTTTCTCACTCAGCAAGAAGTGCCTCCAAATCTTAAGGGCAAACACAACAGCAGCCAACTCCAAATCATGCGTCGTGTAATTCTTCTCATGAACCTTGAGCTGACGAGAAGCATAAGCCACAACATGCCCGTGCTGATGCAACACACAACCGAGACCCTTGCCAGAAGCATCGCAAAAGATCTCAAATCCACCGCTGCAATCAGGCACAACAAGAATAGGGGCAGTCGTCAACCTCTCCCTCAGAACACCAAAAGCATTCTCACAATCACCCGACCAAACAAAAGCAACATCCTTCCGCGTCAACCTGGTCATCGGCTCGGCAATACGGGAAAAGTCCTTAATGAATCGCCGATAGTAACCAGCAAGCCCAATGAAACTCCGGATCTCAGACACTGACGACAGAATAGGCCACTCTCTGATGGCCCTGATCTTCTCGGGATCCACTGAAATACCTCTCCAGTCACCACATGCCCGAGAAAAGCAACTCGGTCCAGCCAAAACTCGCACTTTGAAAACTTAGCATACAACCGATGCTTCCTCAAAATCTCCAACACCGTCCTCAAGTGCGAGGCATGCTCTTCCTCTGACTTCGAATAGATCAGAATGTCGTCAATAAAGATAACGACAAACTTATCCAAAAAGTCATAGAAAATCAGGTTCATCAGATTCATGAAAACTGCGGGTGCGTTAGTTACGCCAAAAGGCATAACCACAAACTCATAGTGTCCATACTTCGTCCTGAAAGCTGTCTTCGGAACATCATCCTTCTTCACCTTCAACTGATGGTAACCACTCCTCAAATCCAACTTAGAAAACACCCTCGATCCTCCCAGCTGATCAAAGATATCATCGATGCGAGGCAACGGGTATTTATTCTTAATGGTCACCGCATTCAGCTCCCGATAGTCCACGCACATGCGACGCGAACCATCCTTCTTCTTCACCAGCAGCACCGGTGCTCCCCACGGAGACACACTAGGATTGATATAACCCTTCTGCATAAGCTCATCCAACTGCCTACGCAATTCCTCTAACTCTGCTGGCGCCATACGATATGGTGCCTTCGAAATGGGCTGTGCACCTGGAATAAGATCAATAGAAAACTCCAAAGCTCGATCAGGCGGTAATCCAGACATCTCCTCGGGGAAGACGTCACCAAAATCACGCACCACAGCTGGCCACTCCAACTCCATCTGCATAGCCACAACATCCACCGGTCTGGCCCGAAATCTGACCGGACCCAGCGAACTGCTACCACGACTGAACTCAAATACTGGATGTTCGGGAATCTCGAACACCACCTTCTTCCTCCGACAGCCAATCGTAGCATAGAAGCTCGCAAGCCAATCCATCCCAAGGACCGCATCGTAGTTGATGATGTCGTGGATAATGAAATCAGCATAAAGCTCACGTCCACAAACCACCAACGGACAAGAATCACACCCATGATGCACCGAGACCACACCGTTCCCTGTGACGATATTCCAACTCTTAGGAAGAGAGGACGTCGACAAGGAATGCTTCTCTACGAAGCTCCGGGCCAAAATGCACATCGACGCACCTGAGTCAAAGAGGACTCGTGCAGGAAATGTGCAAACCAAAACCACACCTAGTAAACAATCTAACAATCAAACCCTATTCTAGCGACAATCATAAGCAAGCAACCAACACAATCAACAATCAAACTAACTAAGGAAGAAAAAAATAGCCAGGACGAGCGTTACCTGTAATAACCTCATCCACGGCCATGCTCTCCTCCTCAGTCATCAGAAAGGCCTGCACTCTCGGTGGAACAGCCTGCCGAAAGGCCTGTCTCTGTGGAACAAGAGGCGCTCCACGTTCAGCAGGCACAGGAGCTCGCTGCTGCAACGGCTGTGCTGCAATAGGTCCCCGCCAAGGCTGCTTCGACCTCGGGCACTCTCTGATGGAATGGGCAGGATCTCCGCAGACAATACACTGTCCCAGGAACCTCATACACTGATCCCTGAGGTGTCCAGTCTTGCCACAGAAATGGCAAGTCTTCAGAATAGGCCCTCCTGGCCTCTTGAACTGCACCGGATGATTAGGCTTGAAACCAGGCCTAACCACCGCCCGGGCTTGCTCCATAGGCCTCTTCCCAGCTCCGGAAACATGTCCCTTCCTCTGGTTCAAATTCAACTCTTTCCGTCTCGCAGCAATCAAAACCTTCTGACATGTCTCCAGGTCAGAAGAGGTCACAAAGCTCTGAAGCTCCAAGGCAAGTCCCTGAAGAAATCGCTGAGCTTTCTCATCGGCATCTTGCACCATCTTTGGTGCAAACCGACTGAGCTTCGTGAACTCTTGGTGGTACTGATCCACCGACAAGCTCCCCTGCTTCAGATCTATGAAGCGCTGCAGCTTCACCTGCATAGCAGCCTTCGGGAAGAACTCTCCATCAAATCTGGACTTGAAGGTAGCCCAAACTATCGGCTCCACCAGCATCTTCTCTTCAGCATCCCACCAGTTTCTGGCATTGTCCTTCAGCTGCCTCTTAGCCAAATCAACCCATCCAGCCGGGTTAATCTTTGCCATTGCCAGGTTATCCTCAATGTTCCGAATCCACTCATCGGCAGCCAGAGGACCCTCAGACCCATCAAAATATGCGGGACCCAGCTCCCGAAATTGCTTCGCTCCCGGCTCGGATCGAGGGGCATCCAGAAGTGCCCAGGCAGCTCGAGCAAGCGGAGCATTCTGGACTGGCAGGAGCACTCCCTGCTGCACTTGCATCATCTGGATCATCATCCGCATCATCTCACCATTGGTGGGTTCCCGCTCAGGCTCCTCATCATGAGGGGGCGCACCACTACCTCCACCACGGGTGAATCGCCTTCCTGCCATCTAGTGACACAGAAAACGAAGTAAATTAGACTCATAGCTTATGACTCGGATATCGAACTTATTTGGTGTACAATCTTATATTATTATCGTTATCCCGATATTTGTAGTTACAGAGAGACCTGCATGGGCCACCACTAAAACCTGTCACGCCCCGCTTCCCTAAAATGGAGGCGAGACGTGAGAAGGTCCGCTCAAGCGTGGAGCTGTGAAGCTGCACGCCTGATAAGCGTCAATTTAGTATAAGCAGGTCCCTGTAAACGCAAACGGAACAACAACAATAATAATAACAAAATGAGACATATAAGAAATAGCCAATCCCAAAGTTTGTCCACAAAGTATTCAACATCACAGAAAAGCCACCAGGCTAACAGGAAAGAGTCTAAGGCCCAGAACAAGGCCAAACAAAAGACAAACATGACAGAGTATCAAACTAGGTGCCACGCACCGACAACTAAGCAGTCTAAATAAAGAAGCCAACTAAGGACTAAGACTGATCCCCAGTGTCAACGAAGTCCTCGATCAACGTGGGTTCTGACTCCGCGTCAGCGAACACCACGTCCTCAGCAAGTGACTCAGGCTTGGGCTCTAACATGTGTCACCCAAAAGAGAAAAGGGGCACATGTCAGCAAGTCGAAAGACTTATGCAAGGAAGCGGAAAGAAAGGTAAACTAGCAACCTAGCAGTTAAAGTATGGTGCATGTCAAGTAAGGTAAGATGGTAACAAGAAAAGTAAAGTACAAGTAGCAAGTGGTTGTTGTGACATGTTATGTCAAGTAACAAGTACAAGGGATCACCCAATGAGTGCCCTATTGCCCGCAGGCTGTGTTCAAGTATCAAGTATAAGGGATCACTCAACGAGTGCCCTATTGCCCGTAGGCTGTGTTCAAGTATCAAGTACAAGGGATCACTCAACGAGTGCCCTATTGCCCGCAGGCTGTGTTGAGCTCGTCTTCTGGAACACGAGCCAGAAAGTGTATTTGGCATAGGATTATGCCCACGCAAGGTGGGTGCCTAGCCGGAACAAATAGTACGAGTATGTAGCGAAGCTACGCAATCACGATGAGTATTCAAGCATGCAATGACATGAGCAGATATTCGCGTACCGTTAATTGTATTTAAACGTGACAGGCAAAATGCAATGACATGAACATATTCGCTACCGTTAATTTAAATTAAACATGGCAGTTAAAATGCAATAGTAGTTAAGGATGCATGGATGACATGAACAGTTAATACGTGTACCGTTAAGGGAAAGTAAACATGACATACAAGCATGATGTGGGTGACGGACCAAGCTTCGTTGTCAAGCTAGGTCAAAGGCGTCTAGACGGCTATCCTTTCACCGTCTAGTCTCTTTTACGCTAAAGCAAGGTAATGGCCTAAGACATGGCCCAAATCAAGAGATGCAAGTTTCACTTGCCTGATACCAGGATTGACGAGCAATGAAGATCGTCACACAAGCTAACTACGAAATGGATCACATGAAGAAGCGAAGGAACGATGCCGAGCAACCACGGCAACGGAAGAACGATCCGGCTCAGATCTGGAAAAGAGGGAAAAATCTGGAGAAATGGGTTTGGATGTGGATTTTGAGGGTTTGATGAAGGTTTGGGGAAGATGGAAGGTGGGTTGTGACAAGGGAGGGTTTGGATGATGAATGATGAGCTTGGGATGAAGGATTAATGGTTTGAGGAAGATGGGGGCTCAATAGGGGAGAAATTAGGGTTTTAGGTCATGAGGGAGGAGAAGAAAATGTTTGGAGGGGTATTTATAGAGTTTGGTGGCGGCTAGGGCAAAACTAGGGTTTCCTATACTGTTTAGTCGGTCAAGGAACAACCATTGACCGACTAGTTTGGGAACTAGTCGGTCGGTTGACCAACACAGACCGACTAAGTGTTAACAGTTACCCAGACGAAAATTAGGATTTAGATTTAGTCGGTTAAAGAACAATTACTGACCGACTAGTTTGACATCTAGTCGGTCGATGAACGTTCTTGGACCGACTAAGAGTAAACAGTAACTAGTGTCAAAAATAATTAAAGAGTTAGTCGGTTAAAGGAGCATTGCTGACCGACTAGTTTGCAACCTAGTCGGTCGACCAACGTTCTTAGACCGACTAACGATAAACAGTAACTCCTGAACATTTAACAAAGCTCACTAGTCGGTTCAAGAAGGTTTTCTGACCGACTGGATCGTCATCTAGTTGGTCGGTGCCCCTTCTTATACCGGCTAACGTGCACCAAAAGTTCCGAAATGGAGCGCGAAGCTCCGGGATCGATTCCTAAGACTCCTAGGCTTGATCTAACAATAAGATATGACCAATATGAAGCCCGTCATGAATGACTTACCTCAAACACGGCGACCGACGGAAGAACCTAGAAAATCACAACGAAATGAATGAAAATGAAAACTACGGAGACGAAAATCACGCATAAGGAGAAAATCCACCAAAACATGTTATATTATATAATAAATCCAGATACATGAAAACCATTCGTTACACTTCCACAGTGAGGTACTCGGCCTTCAGGGTCCGATCGATATGGCGTCTGATATAGATAGTTGCTTTCGCTTTATCTATGTCAGAAATCGTATTGCCTACAGCAATGGCATGACTCAGTCCCTGTGAGCGCAGGTGGAATTTGATATCCAACTGCTAGCTCAGATAATTTTTGCATGTAGCATCCAATACGTCAAAGTCGACGCTCGCAATTTTAGCCATTATCTCTAGCATATTAAAAATAAGCAATAATTAGATATGTTAAAATAAAACAAGTAATTATGCATTTCAGACACAAATATTTGTTGCGCGGATCAGCTAATCACCATCTAAAGAAAATAAAGTCCATACAGTCTCAAAAAAATAGAAAATACAACTTGGAAACCCTCGTGGGGCCCCTATTCTTCTGGAAATAGATCTTCATATTCGTGGGACGTGCACCAATCTTGGAGATTATACAATTATATCCTCACTACAATTTCTCTCAAAATGAAAAAAAGCGAGGAAAATGATGGTGATAGCTAGCCAATCCAAAACCACAACAAATATAAATATATGTCGCAGAGAAAATGTAGCAGGCATTTTATTTTATCGCAGACAATTAATCATCACAGGCATTTAATCATCACAGGCATTTAATAATGGAAATGAAAATTTTTCGTTTAATAATTATTGGACCACTGGGTAACATCATACACCGTTAAATTAGTTAACTAACGGCAGAGCGGTCGCAGGATCTTCTCAACTATTAAACGTGTCATAATCAAATGTGATAATTTATAAAGTATGTAATTAATCGGGATTTAACGAAGAAAAAAATCTTAATTAAATTTGAAAAAGAATTTGTAAGAACGAAATTTTTGTGGGAAAACCCATAGTTAGGGTTTTTGGAGGCGATCTGTCGTGCGATCCCGTGCAACCTGCTAGGGTTTGCGTCGCACTGGTTACCGCTTCTGGCGGCTAGGGTTTGGTCGCACGTGCGCGGGGAGGGGGGTTAACGTCGCCACCACCACTTCTGGCGGTTAGGCGGCGGCGCCGCCGCTTCTGGTGGCGGCATCAGTTGCCGCTTCGGGCTGTAGCGGCGACTGCCGCGGGGAGCGGTAGCACCGGCTGCCGCTCCTGGCGGCAGTGACAACTGCCTCTCCAGGCGGCAGCGGCACGACGCCGCTTCTAGCGACAGGGAGATCGCAAAGGAGGGGGGTTTCGTGCGTTCGTGGCTTCTGGCCACGGGGCGACGAAAAATCCCCTCTATGGTTTGAAGATTTGGGGAAGAAGATCATAAAAACAGGATTTTTATTGAAAAAAATCTATTTTTAGTCTTCAAATCAGCGTTTTTAATTTAAAAAATTGATTTATAGTGATAAAACGTCGAGTTATCATTCAAAGGTTGATTTAGCATGTAGATCTTAGGCGAAAAAACAATATATACTAACGAAACATTGAACCAATCATATGCGCATAAAAGTTAGATCTAAAGAATAAAAATTACCTCTAGATCCTACCCGTCGGATCTAGCGGCGTTCGGTGAAGGAAGCTCATTCGCGTCGCAATTCGTCCGTTGGCAGAGGTTCAGCTCAGCTTTGCGCGTGCTGATAACGTGTTGTAAGCTTGGCGGCTACGGAACCCCGTAGCCCTGTATTTATAAAAGTAGGGTTACATAATAGGTGGATACACAATACACTAATGGGCATACAAAAGCCCGCTCATAACAATAACAAGAACAAAAGGAAAAAGAAAAATGCTTAAAAAGCATAACTTTAAGGGAGTTACTTTGCCAACATACCATTTTACCCAGCGTACATACTGGATTACCGAATATGTCCTCAAGTTCACATTTCTCATTTAATTTTTGCTCAAGTGTACATACTTCGTTAATGCTGCATGTTAGCTAACTAAAACCTAAAATTAATTGCACATTATACAGACCTAATTAGTTAATTAGTTAATTAACTGGGAAGGACGAAGGGGTCTGGTGAGGAGGGAGGAAGGAAAAGGTCGATGTAGAGGAGAGGCTATGGAGGAGGAGGGCTAGGGTGGGGGTGGGGGTGGGGGCCTGTGGGGATGGGGGTGGGGGCAGAGGAGGGATGAGGGAGGGGGAGGAGTGGCAGCTGGAGGGGGGAGGACGTCGGCAGATAGGGGTGGGGTGCTGGGGAGGAGCTGTGGGCGAAGGGGAGAGGAGGGATGGGGATGGGCAGAGGGGGAGGGGGAGAGGGTTCCAGAGGGAGGGGCTAGGGTGCATGTAACGAACCGCTCTCAGGGGGCCATTACTTATTTGATTTTAATTACAGGTCTACAGTTTACTAGTGAAATCAATATAGCCACAATCCAGAGATGTACCAATACTCAAACCAGCGTACATTATTACAGTCCAAATTTAAAGTACAACAACAAACAGCACTCTCTCACCAAATACATAAAGGAAATACAGAAAGGAAATGCGAAAAGGAAATACATAACATAGTACACATAACAGCACAAGCAGCTAGAAGTCTGCAGTCTCCGGGTCGAACTTTGGCTCCTCAAACTCAGGGGCAACTTCCTCGATTTAGTCGTCGTTTGCCGGTGCCATAAATGGAACCATAGGTAAGTCACAACAATTCTAAATATAGAAAAGAAGCAGTGCAAATGTATGACAAAAGTAACTATGTACAAATAGATCAGAGTGAAAAGTAAAATACTGAGCAACAACTGTACACAACTGAGTAGTAAAAGTAAACATGATTGAAAGGAGAGAACAACTGTACTTATTACCATACTCGTCACTACCACTCCTTGTATCAACTTGCATAACGTCTAATAACAAACCAACAACGAAATCATTATCCAAATCCAAACACAAGATCGACATCCAACTTCAACACCTAAGGCCAATAGCAAGCCAATACTCATCCCCAATGATACTCCTTGTCTACACCAATGGTTGACATCCACAGTTATCACCATCAACCCTAAAAAATTCAACGACCAATAACCCACGGTCCAACAAACACAAAGGAGTGGACCCAGGAAGGAAACGAAGCGGGGCACCTTTAGGGGCAAGACCCATGACAATGAGCTTGAAAGAACACCAAGAACAGTGACTTCCCAAGATCTCAACCACACGGCAACATCGAGGGTGGCGGCGAGGGTTGTCGCTAAGCCCAACAATCCCAAAAATCGTCAGTGGGCCATCGGTGGCTGTCGATCCATGTTATGCGACGGCTGCGACTGCTCGACGTGGCGGGTGAGGCCGGAGGAGCTTGAGGCATGAAGGGCTGGGCTCACTGGGAGAGAGGCAGGGTGGAGGAGAGGGTGTCGTCGGGGCGAAGAGAAAGCCACGGGATGGTTTTGCTGAAGGAGAGAGACGAGGGGTTTAAAAGGGGACGCCGAAAGTCGTCGATAGGGTAGGGTAGGTTAGGCGGGACCGGGGCTCGAGGAGAGAATGAGGACAAAAGGTAATAATGAGGGGGAAGACGGTGGGCAGAAAGATTCAACCCATGGGGAAAAAGAAGACTGCAAGTTCAAGAAAAACGAAGAAGAAGTAGCTGCTCACGCTTGCACGTCTCGGTTTGGTTTGTCTCAACCCATCCTCGATGCTTGGCATGCTTCTGAGCGTCCCTCATTCATTTCCGTTGTCTAACTCGAACTTTTGGTGATCGAAAATTCGAATGCTACCCTCCTTAGACGTAGCTAGAGTTTAGGCAAACTAAACACGACTAGGAAAAATTATAACAATTAGTAGAACGATCAGAAGGCCATCACTAGCTAAAGACAGGGTGAAGTGGGATAAGTGGTTCAACTTATCAAAGATCCCTCGGGTGGTCAACGAAGGAGGTTACCATGGAAGGTATAACCAAGAATGGAACAAGAGTTCCTAAGTAAGGGTTAAGAGTTCAAAGGAAGTGATGAGGATCAAAGAGGATCAAGAAAGATGGTTAATAAGAACACTTCACCCGTATATCCAATACAGGTGAACACTCGAGATGTCCTGTACTCGAGAGTTCAATTTGAGTATTTTATATTGTATACCCTGATCTTGCTATATTGTTCATGAGGTAGTTAGCGCTGACCTGCATGGGCCACCAAACTTGTAACGGCCCGCCCTCAGGGGACCATTACTTATTTGATTTTAATTGCAGATCTGCAGTTTACCAGTGAAATCAATATAGCCACAATCCAGAGATGTACCAATACTCAAACCAGCGTACATTATTACAGTCCAAATTTAAAGTACAACAACAAACAGCACTCTATCACCAAATACATAAAGGAAATATAGAAAGAAAATGCGCAAAGGAAATACATAACATAGAACGCACAACAACACAAGCAGCTAGAAGTCTGCAGTCTCCGGGCCGAACTCTGGCTCCTCAAACTCAGGGGAAACTTTCTCGATCTGGTCGTCATCTGCCGGTGCCATAAATGGAACCATAGGTAGGTCACAACAATTCGAAATATAGAAAAGAAACCATGCACAAGTATGACAAAAGTAACGACGTACAAGAAGACCAGAGTGAAAAGTAAAGTACTGAGTAACAACTGTACACAACTGAGTAGTAAAAGTAAACAGGACTGAAAGGAGAAAACAACTATAATATGGTAGTGCAATTATAAAGCAGGCTAGGCAAGTGAAACATGCTACTGTTGTAGCTAAAAGTACGACAATTAAGGTACTGGTGATTGCACAGGTGTAGTAGGTAAAGTGCATGTGCTACAAAGAAGTGATCGTGCAAGCTACACTAGAACTACGTGACTCAAGTCGAAGAGTATAATATGTGACCATCGAGTTCATCTCTTGCCTGGGTGTGCTTACCCAGACGAATGTCAAAACACAAGCAACGGTACATGTATTTTGTCGAAACTCAGGCAGCGTGACGGGATGCCGATACATAGGCAGCGGGACGAGAAGATGAACTCCAGTCACTCCCACACTCTCTCAAACTATGAGTTACCCCAAAAACCCCGGTGAAGTGTCAAGTGTTATACGAGATGGTTCACAAGATGTTTCATACGATGTATCACATGATGCTAGTCAAACCAAGACCACTGGTTGACTTTTTTATTGAAAACCAGAAAGTAGGAACTCATTCCACAGCAGACTGTGCCAAAGCACAGTGGATGATAAGGAATTAGAGGATAAAGACATGTCCAACATTCGGGGTGGATGCTAAAGAATTAGAGGATAAAGACAAGTCCAATATTCGGCGTGTCGATTCCATGCTTCGAGCACGTGGTAGTGTTGTTTAGCACTCAATTTACCCAAGTTGATGGTTGTGTGCCACAACCACCAAAGTTAAACATTGACAAAGTAATCTGTAGTTGATTACTTTCCTATTAGATTAGGTTTCTAGTTCGGTTCAAGTCAAGTAGCCGTTCTGAGGCTATACTAGCTAATTTTCTAAATCTAGAAATTATCGTGACTTACTAATTTCGAGGTTGACGTAGCAAGTCGGGACTGGATCTAGGGCTTCACGGAAGTTGATGCACAAGAATTGGTACCTGCAATCACAAGAATACTTAGTTAATGAATACATTTATTTTTTATCTAATTAACTTGATCGTTACAATTTTAAAAACGATCGAAACGGTGTCGAAAAACGTTCTAAATTATTATATAGGCTAGATATGAAGAAAATAATTTTACTGCAGGAGGAAATATTTTTCAGAATCTCTGTTAATTTTTATAATTTTTAAAATCTCAAAAATCAATTTAAAACTAATTTCAATTAGGCAACGTATTTATTCAACAATTTTTTCTGGGTGCAATATTAATCGGAAAGTTGCAATTGAGTTGTCAAAATGACCGTCTCGAAGAGTACTACAACATATAATTTTCTCACGTACCAGTTTACGTGAAAATAACAAGTTATGGATTTTTAAGTGAAAATGACGTATTTAAGTTTTAGGCTTAAAAATTTATTCTGGGAAAACTATTCGTCTGATTGAGATGAAACTAGTGCCATTGGATCCAGAATGTCATTTCTGATTTTCTGGAGTTGGCCTTGCAATTTTTTGAGGCCTATAGGATTTATTATGAATTTAAATTAGTAAACCCATATACTATAAGTGTAAAATATGCACGTATATGCATTTTCGTATACAAATCGTATACAGCTTACCCTCGTTGTGCTTACGTTAGTAGTATGCGGGAGGGGCCTTAAACGGAGCTGCGGTGGAGGGAGGGGCTGTGAGGCAGCAGCAGTCGTGGAGGAGGGGAGCGGCGGCAATGATTTGCGGCGGCGGCGGTGGCAAAACGGCGAGCGTGGCTCACGGCAGTGACGACGTGATGCGATGAAGGAGGGGGCTTCGGGCATTGCTCACGGTGGCGGTCTGCTGATGTGTCCATATTCCATATCTTTTCATAGCATCATTTCATTGCATTTCATGTCATATCCGCATCCAAATCCTACATTTTCATACGATACTACGCTTCTAACGCTATATTCGAGTTTCCTAGAGCTTTGTGGATTTTCAGGGATTTTGGTGCGATTCAGAGCCTTTTTGGGACATCGACACATCCATTACGTCTGTGATGCCGTTGGCGAGGCTCTATAGGAGTTCGCCGAGGTTCAGGAGCATATGGGAAGAGAAGAGGACAAGCGAGCGAGAGAAAGAAATCGAAGCCCCAGGCATATACAGCTTTCCCAGGTGACTTGACCAGAGTAGCACAAGCTACTCAGTCGAGCTGACACACAAGCCCAGCAGGAAGAATAATTGTATCATACTCGACCGAGCAGAATGATGACTCGACCCGAGTTGATCCATTCTTTGAGCCCCTCCCATCAGCATCCTACTCGACCGAGCAGGATTTACTTGACCGAGCAGAGTCTACTCAAATCGAGTAGGCAGAGCGACATTTTTGCAAGGGGAGTCCCGATCTACTAACAACTCGACTAAGCAGGCGAGCTACTCGACCGAGTAGCTCAGATCCATTCTTTCGAGCAAGGAGCAGCTAAGGTGCCTGCTCGACCGGGCAGGCGCCTCTCAACCGAGCAGGTGCCTACTCGACTGAGCAGCCGACTCGGTCGGCAACATGTGTGCACCAAACTTCCAGATTTTCAGAATTTTTCTTGGGGTCCACCCTTTATGTATTTAAGGGATTTTTCCTGACATTTTAGAGAGATCCTAATTAGCTTTTAATTAATTTGGAGAGAGGAGATTTGAATTTTGGTTGTTTTTAGATCTAGGGTTTTGGATTTGCACCGTTTTTGCTAAAGATTGGATTTTTCTTGTTTCTTGCACCTGGGAATCTGTTAGAGTTCTTTTATTCGCTATTGAGCATCGTTCTTTCTCGGTTTTGGTACATAAGATCCTCATATCTTGCTCGATTTAATTGCTACAATGTTTTCTATGATAAAAAGCGCATTTTTATTTGTCAAAATTGCTGTGTGTTGTGTGAGTAGTCTTCTGTAGGGCCGATGGGTTAGCCCTAAGACTCTAGGAAAGAGATTTAGATCTGGATTTCTAGGTTGAGTTGGGAATACAAGGGGAGTATTTCGGTCGATCCTCACAAATCCCTAGGAGAACTCGTACTGAGATCATGCCCACGGTCGGTGGAATTGATTTGCTTAAGGAGCATCCTTGGGATTTAATTAGGGAGTTAGTGGATCCAACCAAGGCACGTGACCATGCCCAGCTCGTGCCTTGAGGAACCGGAGGACTCGCAAAGGCACGCCTTCCACTCCCAAGCGTAGGAGCATCAATGCAATAAAATATAACCGGTGAGTACCTGGTCGGATCACTGGGACAAGTCGTTCTACATTCGCAAGTTTGATCGATAAAGAAAAAATAAAGCGTGTTACAACCACCTCGCTAACGGTGGAAAAGTGTGGGAAAAACATGAGGTGAATATACAATTCTATCCTAAGTGGGTAGGGTTAGAGAACCAAATGAGAGGTAGGATAGCTAGGTAAGGAGCATGGGTTGTGTGTTCACCAAGATCGGTGTTAATCAAGCCCAAATCATCCACAAATAACTCAATTAATCATCCGGCTAAGGACACTCAATCGGAATATTTAACGTTAAAGAACACAATAATTTGCAATAGGGATGGATGTATCATTATAGCACTAATCAAATTAGAACATGGATACATCTCGAATTGTGCCCTTTCGGATCTTTACCAATGAAATTGAGCCCTAATAATTCATCCAACATTAACAAGATAATAGGCAAGAGTTATTTGGAACCAAAATTAACAACCAATCATAATGAATCACAACCCAAGCAAATTAACACTACTCAATCATGCTAAACAAGATGAGATTTTTATACAAAAATTCATCCCAAGTTTACTACAATAGAGAGAGATCAAAATACAAAGTGGAAGAGGAAAAATTTCACCCAAGATCTCCCAAATAAGCCATTGCTTCCTCCACCAAGCTTCTAAGCTTCCATGGCCTCCAAGCCCTTTCCCTAGCTTTGGGGAAGAAGAAGAGCCCCCAAAAAAACCTAAAATCTGTAAAAAAAACCCAAATAGCCGAATTGCCCTATTTTTTTGCTCTCAGGCCGCAATAACCCAAAGGAATGGGTTGCGGATCGGGAGCACAGTGCGCCCGACCCAAGGCGCCTGCTCTTGGGCGAGTTATAGCAGAGCGGGCCGGCCAATAGGCCGACCTGCAAAACTTTCTTTATTTATATTTTTTTAAACACTGCGGCGGCCCGCTCCAAGAGCGGGCCGCGGGCCTACATTTTTTTATTTTTTATTTTTATTTAAACTTTCCAAGCAGCGGCCCGCCTAGAACAAAGGGCACAGATGGCTCCACATGGCGCCTCCAGAGCGCGCCACGTGGCGCCCCTTTAAATTCCTTTTTCCTGCTTTTAAATCCCTTTTGCTCCTCCAAATAATTCCAAAAAATACCTAGAAATCTCAGAAAAATCCCAAAAATTTCTGGAAAATCTCCAAGACTCACAGGAGTACAAGAAAAATAGGAGAAGGAAAAATTAATCCATTTGATTATGAAATAAATATAATGACTATTAAAACACAATATTGACTTCCAATAATCATATAAAATAATCCATTGCTCAAATAATTCTCAAAAATTGACAATATGATCACAATAATACCAGGAGCATATGAAAATATTAGGAAGCCAATAAAGACGATAAAACTCATATTTTGTGCCAAGAATGAGAGTAAGCTCCTAAAATGACATGAAATGAAAATATACCCAAAAAGAGCAAGTTTAAGCCTAATCTTTTGCACAAAATAGGGGTAGTTAGGGGGTATAAATATACACCTTTCACTCTGAATCACACTCCCCAACTAGCTATTTGCTAGTCCCTAGCAAAATATGCGATAAATTCGGATTAAAGTGAAAAACATGCACCAAACTCAAGATATCCTCATGGCATACTCCAAATGGTATTTCCAAATGATTCCAAAGCTAATATACACAATGTATGAAAGTAAACAACAAATGACATTCTCTTCAGTCCAATTCAAAGAAAAGTAAGGAAATAAGCACTGTATCGCATTCTTTGGGATATATCGCAAATGACAAAGTTTCTAATTTTCATGGAAATGGCCAAAACAAAAGAAATTCCTCTAAGTTGTGGGAGATGATATTGCATCACTCATGTTGCGTATTCTTTTATTTATTCATTCATTTTTATTTTCTTTTCTTTTTCCTTCTTTTTTTGTATTCTTTTTATGTTTATGTTTTGCATTTACGCGATAACGCTATGAAATGCAAACACGGCCACCTTTTGCCTACACGCGATAACGCTATATAGGCAAAGGGATGGAATGATCCCCTAAACCTCATTTTTGGCATCCTCTCCAATGTTTCATGGTGCACCGGCTACTCAATTTGATTAGGAAAATCATTCACTTATATACCTCTCTTTCTCATTATAAACATGAATTATCAACTCATCCACCCACTCTTTAAGAGGAAAACAAAACATGCACCATATGGCCATACCCAATCCAATTAAAAACTAAGCCATTCATCCCAAATCATGCAATCACTTACACCAAACTATTCCCAAATTATCTCAAAGAGAGTATCACAACATCTAAAATAGTTTCATACATGTCATATTAACATTTGACTCCAAAATGGAAAAGAAATTAAAACGTGTCAATCAAACATCGAAGAAGTTGATACCAAAATAATAATCCGAAAAAATTGCATGGCATTAAGCATGTAGGGACTACGCATAAAGCAAGCGGCATAGGACAAGGAGGACAAATATGAAATGCAATAAATAGCAATGGGTGATGGCGAAATGGAGGCATCTCAAAAAAAATTTAAGCTAACATCAAATCCTAACAATCCTAAATATTCTAACACTCTCCCCCCCCACTTAAAATAAACATTGTCCTCAATGTTGGGAGAGTATTAGATCTCGGCAAAAGATCCTAAGAAAGAAAAGAAAAGCATATGAAAGCACTAAAATAAAATATTTATTTATTTACACTATTGGAAAGAAAACACCGTGGAAAAAGGCGGATCTCGAATGTATAACGGTGGAGGAAGTTGATCTATCAGCTCCTTTTGCTCCTCCACCAGCTGCTTTGGAGCTAGGCCTCCACCGGCCTCCTTGGATTCCAGCAATGCAACTCCCAGCGTCCCCTTTGGGTAATATGTGTCATGTGGGAGACGAGCTGCATCAATCCAAGCCATGTCCTCATGCCCGGCAAAAGCATTCCAAAACGGGTCGTCAAAACAAATAAAAGAATGTAAATGCAATTGACGACAATCTGAAGCAAATGTATATGGAAATGAAAATTTCGGTTCAGAAATGCAAGGTATGAGATGGTGGGAACTTCCCTAAACATTGTCGCTAGGTGTGGCATGATACTCTGCCTCAAGAGGAGGTGGAAGCAGCTGTAGAAAGGAATCTGGAGGAGACGACGACTCAAGCTCACTGTAGACCATCTAGCAATTGTCCTCGCTATCAGAAAGTGTAGGCTCTGCAGACCTTCCCAGACTATGAAATGTATCCTGAAAATCTCCATGAATGATGGCATGGTGTGTATCATGGGGTGAAGGGTATATGACCTGTTGCACGGAAGTAGGAGGAAAGTCTGGCGCGGGCTCCGTCATGGTCTGTAAACTCACTCCCTCACCAAAATCATCCTCATCATCGTCAAAGAAAACTCTTTCAGCAGTCCATCCCATGCACTCATACACCTTAAAGTGGGTGGATGTAGTAGACGAGAAACATAACTCAGGCTCTCCAATATCATTCATATCGCTCGTGCCTTCACATGCATCCACCACAACATCATCACCAACATAAAAATGCATCGTGTCATCAACATAGTAGACACGCACTCCATCATCCATCTCCTCAGGCTCATCCAAATGTATATGCTCAAATTCCTCTACTTGGCCCCAATGCACCTTCTTTACATGTTTCTCTTGGTATTCCATAGGGTCGCATTGGAATGAGCCCTCAGCTGGCTCCTCAGGCTGCTCTGGAACCTGTTGTACCGCGTCCTCATACTCTGCTAGGTCCCTCAGGTAACACCATGAATCCTCGGTCGAATAATCAAAGAACTCCCCACCGCAGCTCATCTGCACGAAATCTCGCATAGATGGCGATAATCCCGTATAAAATTTCTATAGTAGATGATCTTCGTGAAAACTCTGGTGTGGGCACGCAAGCACCAAATCATTGAACCTTTGCCAAGCCTGATGGTAGGCCTCCCATTCAGCTTGGCTAAAGCTCGCAATATGCTGCTCCATAGCCTGTCGCCCCTGTACATGCTCCAAGAAAATAGGCAAAAATACTCGGAGAAATTCAGTCTGGAATGACAACCAAGTAAAATATGAGTCGAGAGACAATGAATCAAACCAAAGCCTAGCATCATCTGCAAAGAAGATGGAAAAAATCTAAAGTATATGCAATCATCAAAAATTTTCCCACCAAGACATGAAAATATCCAATCTTCAAACTTTTTCAAATGTAAATAATGATTTTCCCACTCCGAACCATGAAAGTATGGCGGGAGTGGGATATCCTCCAAATCAACATCGGAAAAATCTGAAGATGATGCCATTTTGTAAAAAAAATTCAAGAAAATGAAAATAAACAACCAAACGACGCAATAAGTGGAAAATAAATAAATTGGAAAGACACAACACTAAGAGATAGAACTAAAACTTTCAAAATCAATCAAAAAATGCTACTAATAGAAACCGTTGTCCCCGGTAAAGGCGCCAATTGGTTGAACCGGAGGAAGCGCAAAGGCACGCCTTCCACTCCCAAGCGTAGGAGCGTCAATGCAATAAAATATAACCGGTGAGTACCGGGTCAGATCACAGTGACAAGTCATTCTACATTCGTAAGTTTGATCAATAAAGAAAAAATAAAGCGTGTTATAACCACCTCGCTAACGGTGGAAAAGTGTGGAAAAAACGTGAGGTGAATATACAATTCTATCTTAGGTGGGTAGGGTTAGAGAACCAAATGAGAGGTAGGATAGCTAGGTAAGGAGCATGGGTTGTGGGTTCACCAAGACCGGTGTCAATCAAGCCCAAATCACCCACAAATAACTCAATTGATCATCCGGCTAAGGACACTCAATCGGAATATTTAACGTTAAAGAACACAATAATTTGCAATAGGGATGGATGTATCATCATAGCACTAATCAAATTAGGAACATGGATTCTTCTCGAATTGTGCCCTTTCGGGTCTTTACCAATGAAATTGTGCCCTAATAATTCATCCAACATTAACAAGACAATAGGCAAGAGTTAATTGGAACAAAAATTAACAACCAATCACAATGAATCACAACCCAAGCAAATTAACACTACTCAATCATACTAAACAAGATGATATTTTTATACAAAAATTCATCCCAAGTTTACTACAATAGAGAGATATCAAAATGCAAAGTGGAAGAGGAAAAATTTCACCCAAGATCTCCCCAAATGAGCAATTGCCTCCTCCAATTTGCTCCTCCACCAATATTCTAAGCTTCCATGGCCTCCAAGCCCTATCCCTAGCTTTGGGGAAGAAGAAGAGCCCAAAAAAAACCTAAAATCTGTTTAAAAACACAAACAGCCGAACTGCCCTATTTTTTTTGCTCTCGGGCCGCAATTACTCAAAGGACTCGGTTGCGGGTCGGGCGCGCAGTGCGCCCGACCCGCGGGCGCCTTGGGCGCCCGCTCTTGGGCGAGTTATGGCAGAGCGGGCGCGCCCGACCCGCGGGCGCCTTGGGCGCCCGCTCTTGGGCGAGTTATGGCAGAGCGGGCCGGCCAGCAGGCCGGCCCGCAAAACTTTATATATATATATTTATTTATTTATTTATTTAAACACTACTGCGGCCCGCTCCAAGAGCGGGCCGCGGGCCTACATTTTTTTTATTTATTTAAACTTTCCAAGCAGCGGCCTGCCTGGAACGAAGGGCGCAGATGGTACCATGTGGCGCCTCTAGATCGCGCCACGTGGTGCCCCTTTAAATTCCCTTTTCCTGTTTTTAAATCCTTTTTTGTCCTCCAAATAATTCCAAAAAATACCTAGAAATCTCAGAAAAATACCAGAAAATTCTGGAAAATCCCCAAGACTCCCAGGAGTACCTGAAAAATTGGAGAAGGAAAAATTAGTCCATTTGATTATGAAGTGAATATAATGACTATTAAAACACAATATTGACTTTCAATAATCATATAAAATAATCCATTGCTCAAATAATTCTCAAAAAATTGACAATATGATCACAATAATACCAGGAGCATATGAAAAATATCAAGAAGCCAATAAAGACGATAAAAACCATATTTTGTGCCAAGAATGAGAGTAAGCTCCTAAAATGACATGAAATGAAAATATACCCAAAAATAGCAAATTTAAGCCTAATCTTTAGCATAAAATGAGGTAGTTAGGGGGTATAAATATACACTTTTCACTCCGAATCAGAGATCCATCGACGAACTATATCACTACATTGACGGCTACCGCCATTGCGTCAATGAGAGCTACCGAAGTACCTCAAAGCTCTTACCCACGAGAGTGGTATGAGCTGAGAGACCAATCCCCATAAACCCAATGCAACATAGGAATCCTATTCTAACATCGACCTCCAACGGTCCTAGCGGTGATCCCTAAGGCCCTAGTTTCTTTATATTGGACCAACAACAACATCAAACAAACAATTCCCCCAATCGACTGCTATATCATTCTGAGATCTAGAAATAATCTGAGACTCCAATACACTGTCACTGTCACTGTGTGATTTGACAATCTTATATACTATAATTTGACACTGTCCGCTTGCGGTAGAACCCAGAGTCGACACCTAGGAGCCATATTGTGCTTGGCGACCATGACACCGCCAGGTGGATTTTAGGTGTAAGTTCTGGGAGCGTCAAGTTTTTGGCATCGTTACTGTGGACAGCTCCGGTGTATCTCGGTTTATTTTTTTATTTCAAAGAATCTGCTAGCGAATCCTATCATTTCTTATCCTTCCCCCTTTATATTTATTCTTTTTATCTATTATCATCTTGCTACTCATGGTGCTCACTGAGTTGTTTTGTGCATGATTACTCGCTTCGGAGCAGCTAATAAAGAACTATTATTTGATCTTGAAATCGAGAAAATAACAAGAACTCTCAGAGCCTCTACTAGGGGACAGACCCCCTCCAATCAGATGGCAGAAAACACTGCCACTCCTCCTCGCACCGGGTCCATCCGGGACCATATGAAACCGAGCTTTGGGAACAATTCATCCATCCTGAGACTGCAACTGGCGGCAAGTAGCTTCGAAATAAAGACCGAGCTCATAAATTTGATGCAGTAGGTCCCTTCCATGGGAACCCGCACGAGAACCCGAACCATCATATCGACACTTTTCTGGCAAAGTGTGATACCTTCAAGACTAAGGACGTGAGCGAAGACGCTATAAAGTTGAGGCTCTTTCCCTTCACTCTAAGGGATAAGGCTTCATATTGGTTGCGGGCCCACCCATCCAACCACTTCACCTCCTGGGAGCAACTGGCGCTTGCTTTCGTAGACAAACTTTACCCACAGTAAAAAACTGTGAGGATCAGAGGAGCGATATCCAACTTTAAGCAACTGCCGCAAGAGTAGCTCTATGAAGCCTGGGAAAGGTTCAAGGACCTTCAGCATCAGTGCCCGGATCATGAGATCCAATCTTGGGATCTGGTACAAAGCTTCTACAACAGGCTGCAGTCCAGCACGAAGATGATTATCGATGCTGCCGCGCAAGGCGCCCTTCTTGACATGTCAGCAGATGAAGCGATCGGCCTGCTGGAACATATGGTAGCGAATAACCAACAGTAGAGCGAAGAGCGCACCACTATCACCAGGACTCCTGAGGTAAAAGCTGTTAGCTACCTCGATTCTCATATTGAAACTTTGTGCAAGTAGATGGCTAGGATCGAGCAACGGTTGGATGCCATTCCAACAACTACCAGCGCTCCCGCCTACCATCCTCAGGAGGAATACGGAGAGCAAAGCTACGTTTCCAATAAGGGACCTTATGACGGAGCTGAATCATCTGAACAAGTGCAGTATGTACAAGGAGATGGACGAAATCAGTGGCAACATCCGACTGCAAGGAATCAACCTGGATTGTCCTACGACAATCCAAGTGGAGGGCTGCAACCTCCACAGTTTCAGAGGCCACCGCTCCCTCCCCCTCAACAACAAGGACCGTCGCCGCATCAATAGCAGAGCAGATTTAGACCATCTGGGCTGTATCGACCACCGGGCTACCAATTTAATCTCCAGCCCCAACAAAACTATGCACCAATGCCACCACGTTCCAGTCTGGAGAGTACCCTAGAGACGTTCATGAGCAGACAAGCAAAGTTTAACCAAGATACGTCTGCTCAATTCAAGAACATAAATACGTCGCTTGATGAGCTAAGGGGTCAGATGTCTCAATTACTTAAGCATCAAGGGAGGTTGCCTTTGCAACCAGAGCCGAATCCAAGGGCTCAAGCTAATGTCGTGGTCTCCGTTACAACGCGAGGAGGACGGACGACCAACGCTGTAATGGTGCCGGTTACGAACAAAGAACAAGTCACAATTGAGGATACCATTATTGGAAATGAAGGGGAAGAGGCTACGGATGAGCCTACCATAAACGAAGAGAGGGAGGCTCTGCCTCCCACCATGCCCACCGTCACACCGGCACTAAGGGACGATGCAACTACTTCTAGTTAGCCATCTCCCAAGGCCGCCGCCAAAGACAAGGGAAGCCGACCCCCTCTGCCGTATCCACAGAGGCTCGCTCTAGCGACAACGGAGAAGAAGTACGCAAAGTTTACGGAACTTCTGAAGGGCATTCAACTCAACATCCCTTTTATGGATGTCATTACGGAAATTCCTATCTATACTAAGTTCTTGAAAGACTTCATTACCAGAAAACGGAGACATGAGGAAGTAAATCTTTTGGAGGAGTCTACCTCCATCATAAAGAACTATCTACCGAAGAAATTACCGGATCAGGAAGCTTCACAGTCCCATGTTCTATTGGAGGTACGCCTATCAACCGTGCTTTGATCGACTTAGCAGCGAGCATCAGCTTGATGCCGCTCTCCAAATTTGAAAGGCTACAAATCAAAAGTGAGTTGGAGCCCACAAACATGTCCATACAACTGGCGGATCACTCAATCATGTATCCGGTAGGTATTGCCAGGGACATCATTCTGCAAATACCGCCCGGTTTATGTGTGCCTGTGGACTTTATTATAATGGATATGATGGAGAGAAGAAGCTCCCAGCTCATACTTGGCCGTCCTTTCATGGCGACGGCCGGCGTCCTGATAGATGTTCGCGAAGGGACTCTCTCAATGAACGTGTGTAATATTGAAGCCCAATTCCGGTTGCAAAGATCTATGAAGGAGCATGTCCGGGATGAAGGGTCGAGTTATCTGGAGCTCTTAGAAGATGATGCTATAGAGGAGTATACAGCTGAAGGGGTCATGAAGGACCCGATGAGGACAAGTGTTGATGATGATGACGACTCTATATACAATAAGGCGGTTGCCGCCTATCTTCGTGTCCTTGATGAGGAGCCCACAGACGACTCTTTGCACCACCAAGAGCCGGAGGCCATCAACCATGTAGCTAAGGAGAACAATGGAGAGGAAACATGCCAGATACCGCCGCACGGTATCATTGGCAAGTATGATGCGCGCATCTCTTACGCACCAAACAACAATTGAAGAACTTGAAGGATTCGAGCACATGACTCAAAACGAGCGCTTATCGGGAGGCAACCCGACTTTTTATACCTTAGATTTTCTTTTCTTCAGTTTTTGTTTTGCTCTATCTATCCCAGAAAAACCAAGTAAAACGCTTTCTATTCCACAAAAAATGCAAAAATATAAAAATCTGATAGGTTCTTCCTTCCTACAGGTTGAACGTTGAGAGGAGCGCGTAAGCGATGTATTGAATGGAAGGGAGCAGGAGAGAAGCAGCTGATAGAAGAACAAGTTTAGGGAAAAAGAGTAGCAGGTGACTCGACCGAGTAGGCACATACTCGCTCGAGTAAAAGAGAATGCAGGAGGAGCAAAGGAAAATGGCGTTCTGCCTACGCGGCCCGAGCAGCACTCACTCGGTCAAGTAGCAGCTAGCTAACTCGAACGAGTATCCATCTACTTGACTGAGCTAAGGAAAGAACATGGAAATAATGAAAAATGGCGTTCTACCTACACGGCCCGAGTAGTACTTACTCGGTCGAGTACCTGCTTACTCGACCGAGTATCCACCTGCTCGATCGAGCTAAGGCAAGCACAGGAAAATATTGGAAAAATGGCGTTCTACCTACACGGCCCGAGCAGCCCTTACTCGGTCGAGCAGCTGAGGGAGTATTCTAAACCTTAATTTCGATATATTTTTTACCATCTGACTCAACCGAGGAGTTACGCTGCTCGGCCGAGTTACAGGAGCCCTATTCATGATGGGCCCATGATGTGACCGAGTCGGGTTTATTAAAACCCGGCTTGTTTTTTTATTATGCCCTAACCCTTTTCAATTATCCCCAAACTGAACTGCTCGAGCACCTAACCCTACTCGATCCGCACCGCCGTCGACGCCTTCCCCTCTGCCCTCCGCGCTGCCGGCCGCACCACCGTTCCGGTCCGCCATCTCCCTCCCTCTCTCCCTCTCTCTCTCCCCTATTCTTCCTCTCTCTATTCCCTCTCCACTGTTCAAATCCGACCCCCTCCGCCTCGGTGATCACCGGAACAACACCGCCGACATTGCCCAGTGCCGGCGGCACCCCCCAAAACCTCACCCCACCCCATCCTCTCCTCTTGAAACACCCCCTCCCCTACCCCCCTCTCCTATCAAAACACCCCCACCCCCAATAGCCCTAGGGCACCCAATTCACTCGACCGAGCACTACTAGTGCTCGGCCAAGTAATCTGTCTGCACCCCCTCCCCGTCCGACCTACTCGACCGAGCACACTTACTGCTCGGTCGAGTAACCCTCTCACCAATGCAACCCCGCTGCCCTACCTACTCGACCGAGCATAGCATATGCTCGGTCGAGCTCCCTCACACATCTCCCCCTATACACTACTTTTGATCCCACTGATATTATTTTCTACTTATATTTCATATACGTTGCGCCTACAGAGGAGGACACGCACCGGAGCAGCTTGGGGGATTCCTCTGATTAGCAACAGTCGCATGCCCGATCACATCGCACTTGCCGCGACCGTCTTGTTGGTACACTCTACCCTCTTTTTATTTATATTCCGACACCCTCTGTGTACCTGTAGCACGATGCTGCCTGGCACAGGAAGGCCACTGACGCGTCCCCTTCTCGACCCGCACACCGCACTCGCCATGCCGCTTCACCCACCACCAAGGAGGAGTACGTGGTCGATTCGTCGTCCGCGTCTGACTCCTCGGACTACACCACCACCCTCCCACTCGTCGTACTGCCCGCACACGATCACCCACCACATCGCCCACATCCCCACTACCGCACCATGCGCCCCTCCCACCGCTTTTCCGCCGCATGTGCGAACATTCGGCATCACCTTTTGGGACGATGCACACCCCGACCGCTTCGTCGTCCCGTCGCAGCAGAGGATCGTCCCCACACAGTTCATCCACCTCCCCACCCTCAGATGCCTAGGACTCATGCAGGGGGTCCATTGGCTTTACCGTACCATCAGTTTTGACCGACTCCTCGCCGACCACGCCCCACCTACACCTGCCTCACTCTAGAGGCATTGAGTTCCATTGCCCGCACCCCGACGGGCGATGGAATTAGCTTCAGGCTGCTGGACCAGGACTTCATGGTCACATATGCCTAGATCCGCGCTCACTTCCACTTTCCAGCTGTCCCTGACCCCCGCGCTGCCTTCTCTCCAGACAACGAGCTCTCCACGTTTGATGCCTCCGCTTTCTGGCATCGTATTTCTGGTCTGGACCATTACCGTCCCAGCCGGACGAAGACATTGTGCATTGTGCACCCTTGCCTTCGCTATGCCCAGCGACACCTTGCCACCACTATTTTCTGCAGGCCAGAGGTCGGGACCATGTCCCTACCCGAACTTTTCCATCTCATGGGAATGACCCGACCGTTGCGCTACCACCGTAACGGCTCCCTCTACCCCTTCGTCCTTTCCGATGCAGCCCACTGGCTATGTTACTGCCTCCTACAGACCGCACACACCCACTACGCCACGGATATCTGCTGCGGTGGATTTTTCACCATTTTCACATGGATGCTAGGCATAGATCTTCTTGATGGTCTAGCGACCCCCCTGGCCCCACACGTTTGACTTTGGTTGTGCTTGAGCACATGCACATCATTCGGCCATATGGGGCACGTCACTGGGCCTATCTTTTAGGCACCCATCACACCCCCCCCATTTTGTCATTCCCGCCCCTCACCTCACCACCGTAGTGCCAGTCCAGCAGAGCTGGATGATTGATAGGGTCTTCCCACTTCCTGCCCTCCAGTCCTCGAGCCCCCCCAGAGCACCCGTCGATGTTGACACCAACGACTGGGTGCTCAGCTCTTTTGAGGATGAGGAGCTCGACCTAGCTGCCATTGTGGCTGCCCAGCCACCACAGCCTGCCCACCCCCCGCCACCAGGAGGCACTACCTTCTCCACTTATGTCACGACCACCACCACCACCACCACCGTCGGGACCACAGGGACTGTCACCACCCTCTACCCCGAGGCCCCAGCCACTGTCTCCTCCGTGCCCATACTTGAGGGCACGGTCACCCCTTCTGATCCCGATCCTACTGCTCCACACTTTCTAGATCAGGAAGCCGCCAGCACCCTTCCACCGCTTAGGGACCTTCTAGCATCTCTGCCTATCTCCTTAGGGTCCTATATACCCCTCACTGGCCCCACTTCCACACCGGTAGCAGCCGTCCTTATCGCGAGCGTCTTGACTTCTGTCTGCACATCTGTGTCGACAACAGCTACATCTTCCGCTGCCGATGCTGCTGCTTCCACCACTGCTTCTCCAGATCTCGGCCATACTACACTTTGCACTTCCACCGCCGAGATCCCTTCGAGTTCACCCTCTCCTACCTTTCAGCCTAGGCACTGTGGATCCACTCGACGGGGCCGTTTTACGAGAGTCGTGTCTCACGGTACCCATCCTCCTCTCGACTCCCGTACCACTGTCACTCGTCTGACAGCATTGGAGGACTTAACTTCTTGCCTTCGACGGGATTTCAATGACTTCGTCCACTCGACAACCACCCATCACCAGAGAGTCGAGGCGGACATCGCTTCTATATAGAGCTGCTGCAGACACGGGGCCCACCTCTCATGATCCTTGCTCATGCCCCTCCCCCAGGCAAGCCCTTGTCTCGATCGATGCACCACTTAGTGCCCCCACACTCTCAGGCTTCTGCAGGGCATGCCACTTCTACACCTGAGTTGGTAGCCACGACAGTGAGCACCTCAGTCGTCGACGCACACACTTCCACACTAGTCGAGACTGCCATTGTCTTATTTTCACCTGAGCCCTCTACCACCACCTCTGATCTCCCGACCGACACACCTGTCGAGCCACAGCCAGCTGTTGCAGTTTCTGTTCCACAACAGGGGGACCCACCACCGCCCTCAGAGGGCGGTGCCCCTGCTTGATGCTGTCCCTCCACCACTTTTTGTTCATGTCCTTCCCTCATCCTATTTTGTGCCCATCTGTCTTTTTGGGGCCTTAGTCTTACATAACTTGGGGGAGGACCCACCATGCATTATTCCTTTCATTTGCATCATTACTTTATCCTTGCATCACATCACTTTTTCTTTCTTTTGCACAGTTTTATTTTCTCTTCATTTTCTATCTCTGCACTCACCCACCCACCCTAGCATCATTTCCAGCATACCAGTGTTTTCTCAGCAGTCAGGACACTACTGCGTTTAGCTTGGGGGATGAGCGCTATCGCTTTATTTTTCATTTTTTTCCTTTGACGTTTTTCTTTCATTTTTCACCTTTTTACTTTACTTTTCCACCATTTTCCACCTTTCCATCTTTTTCTCATTCAGCATCAATTTTTCCACTTTTTTTCCCATGCTTGCATGATTGTTTTCATTTTCTTACTTTCTCTGCCCTTCTCCCTTCTAGCTAGAATTGTTCTGCATGATGATATCTCTCATAGCCCTCAGTAGCTACTCATGATGCTTATATCTGTCGACATGCTATTTAGAGTAGTCTTAGTCTTACTATTTATATGCTTGCATATTCTCTTGCTGATCTTTCTAATTTAATGCCTATTATGTTCTTTGTTGGGTAATGCACCTAGGTTCAAGCATCATTAGAATATTTGGAGCACCTGTTTGTTATCTTATCCACTTCTGTTTGCATGCCGGATATTATTGTGCTTTATACCGCATGCTTTCATTATTCACTGAGATGAATGAAAATATCCATGCTAGCTATGGGTTTAGTTAGAGTATTATCCCATTGAACCGTTGTGCACATCTTATGAGTGAACCGAGTGATAAATTATCTTCTTTCTCCATATATCTGTATGATTCTTTACATATCATTTGGTTTCACCCCCTACAGCTACCTATACTGCACCTACTTCCCAAAAATCCCAAAAGAAAAAGATAGCTTCTAAAGACCCATATGTGTGTGTGTGTGTGTGCGTGCGTGTGTGTGTGTGTGAAAAGAAAAAGAAGAAGAAAAAAAGAGAAGAAAAGAAGAAAAGAAGGAAAGAAAAATATTTTCAATCTCTTTATTAGAAGCTACTACAAATACTTCGGAAAAGACAAAAAAATCCACACACCCTATTCCTAGATGCGACGCCTCAAGCTAAGCTTGGAGGGTGAACCACTTGATCATATGAGCGAGTATAACATTAGCGTGGAGATGGTGCACAATGGGGAGATTCGATTATACTTAAACTTTACAAAATGTTTTAGTTTTGGAGATTTTTCATGATTTGAAGTGAATATTTGAATGTCATGACCTCTTTCCATTCTCTATTGCATGTTGGTGTGATCTCTTTGTGCTTCACTTATATCTATTGATTGAAAAGTGCATTGCCAATTCTTTTTATACTAGACTCTATATATTGCATGAAATTAATATGAGTAGATGGCATGATTTTAGAGGATCCCTACTTTTGCCTTTATTGCATGCTAGCCATATGATTAGTAAGACTCGAAAATACTATTAGCATGTGTTCTATTATTCGAAGCATCATGATATGCTGCTGGGGCTTGAGATCTGATTGAGCATTTTAGCACTCCTTTCCATCTCTTATCTCTCCTATTTTCTTTTATTTTCTTTTATTATCGCCCGGTAAGCCTAGTATTCATCTTCCTCGAGGATGAGTAAGAGGTAAGCTTGGGGGATTTTGATGTGTCCATATTTTCTATCTTTTCATAGCATCATTTCATTGCATTTCATGTCATATCCGCATCCAAATCCCGCATTTTCATATGATACTGCGCCTCTAACGCTATATTCGATTTTTGTAGAGCTTTGTGGATTTTCAGGGATTTTGGAGCGATTCAAAGCCATTTTGGGACATGGACACATCCATTACGTCCGTGATGCTGTTGGCGAGGCTCTACAGGAGCTCGCCGAGGTTCAGGAGCATATGGAAAGAGAAGAGGAGAAGCGAGCGAGAGAAAGGAATCGAAGCCCTAGGCATATGCAGCTTTCCCAGGTGACTCGACCCGAGTAGCACAAGATACTCGGTCGAGTTGACACACAAGCCCAGCAAGAAGAATAATTGCATCCTACTCGGCCGAGCAGAGTGACAACTCGGCCCGAGTCGATCCAGTCTTCAAGCCCCTCCCATCAGCATCCTACTCGACCGAGCAGGATTTACTCTACCGAGCAGAGCCTACTCGAACCGAGTAGGCAGAGCGACATTTTTGCAAGGGGAGTTCCGATCTACTGACAACTCGACCGAGCAGGTGAGCTACTCGACCGAGTACCTCAGATCCATTCTTTCGAGCAAAGAGCAGCTAAGGTGCCTGCTCGACCAAGTAGGCGCTTACTCGACCGAGCAACCGACTCGGTTGGTGACGTGTGGGCCCCAAACTTCCAGATTTTTAGAATTTTTCTTGGGGTCCACCCTCTATATATTTAAGGGATTTTTCCTGACGTTTTAGAGAGCTCCTGATTAGCTTTTAATTAATTTGGAGAGAGGAGATTTGAATTTGGGTTGTTTTAGATCTAGGGTTTTGGATTTGCGCCGTTTTTGCTAAAGATTGGATTTTTCTTATCTCTTGCATCTGGGAATCTGTTGGAGTTCTTTTATTTGCTACTGAGCATCATTCTTTCTCGGTTTTGGTACGTAAGATCCTCATCTCTTGCTCAATTTAATTGCTACAATGTTTTCTATGGTAAAAAGCGCATTTTTATTTGTCAAAATTGCTATGTGTGAGTAGTCTTCTCTAGGGCCGATGGGCTAGCCCTAGGACTCTATGAAAGAGATGCAGATCTGGATTTCTAGGTTGAGTTGGGAATACAAGTGGAGTATTTCGGTCGATCCACACAAATCTCTAGGAGAACTCGTACTGAGATGATGCCCACGGTCGATGGAATTGATTAGCTTAAGGAGCATCCTTGGGATTTAATTAGGGAGTTAGTGGATTCAACCAAGGCTCGTGACCATACCCGACTCGTGCCTTGAGGGGATCCATCGACGAACTATATCACTACATTGACGGCTACTGCCATTGCGTCAATGAGAGCCACCGAAGTACCTCAAAGCTCTAACCCACGAGAGTGGTATGAGCTGAGAGACCAACCCCCATAAACCCAATGCAACGTAGGAATCCTATTCTAACATCGACCTCCAACATTCCTAGTGGTGATCCCAAAGGCCCTAGTTTCTTTATATTGGACCAACAACAACATCAACCAAATAATTCCCCCAATTGACTGCTATCTCATTCTGAGATCTAGAAATAATCTGAGACTCCAATACACTGTCACTGTCACTGTGTGATTCGACAATCTTATATACTATAATTTGACACCATCCGCTTGCGGATTGAACCCAGAGTCGACGCCTAAGAGCCATATTGCGCCTGGCGACTGTGACACCGCCGGGTGGATTTTAGATGTAAGTTCTGGGAGCGTCGCCTGCTCGCCGGCTCCTGGGAACAGCGGAGGGTGGATCCGTGGGAGGTGGCAACGGCGAGGTGGCTGAGCATGCGATAGAAGAGGAGCTCGATGGTGGCAGCGTCGAGCTGAGGTTGGTGGACTGCTCTGGGCGGCGGCGTACGGCGAGGCGGGCGGCCTTCGCTGGCAGCGTACGGTGGTCGAGGGTGGGAGAGCGGACGAGAGTGAGAGGGGGAGTTCGTTTGAGAGGAAGCTCAGCAGTGGTGGGCTTGGGGCAACGGTTCGGGGTGCTGGGGCGACGGATGAGTGGGGGTGTCGAAGGCTGAGCGAGAGAGGGTGAGAGGGCCTCGCGGGAGTATTTCGACGGTGGAGGCGGAGGGAAGCTGGGCGGTGGCCTAGGGAAGGAGGAGGACGCAGGGAGAGGGATGGCGAAAGTGGGTCGAGGGGTTTGAACGAGAGAAAAAAGATAGAGAGAGATAATGTGATATGGGCTTGTGGGTGGGCTTGGGAAAAATCGAAAGAGAGAGAGTTTTTGAACGAGAGGGGTTTGGGTTTTAACAACAGGGGGAGAGAGAGAGAGAGAGAGAGAGAGAGAGAGAGAGAGAGAGAGAGAGAGAGGCCTGGGTGGGAGAGGGTTTAGGGGGGAAAAACTTAGGGCTTAATTCTTTGTGTGTGATTAACTGGGTTTAGGGGGTATTTATAGGTTAATTGGGTTCATGAACCCACTATTAGTAATTAATATGGTAGTTAGGACTTTTTGACTAAATATTTAATAGGAGTGGTTAGAGCTTGACTAAATTTAGAAGAAACTAAAACGTTTACACGTTTTAGTGTTGGGAATTAGGTTAGTAAGAAAAGTGATTAGTAAATAGGTTAAAGTAAATAACTACTATGTGGTTATTTTGAAATATCATTTTCTATATGCAAATGACTCCGAAAAATTACGAAAAATTAGCCACGGGTTCGTATCGTCACGAGGATCGCGAATATGAAGTCCGTTTTGGGGTTTGAGCTACGGGGATACGGGTTTTGGGCCAAAATGTTTAGGATGTGGGTTTGTGGGTTCTCGGTCGATTTGACTTCAGAAAATTACGAAATTAAAATGGAAAGCCCTAAATGGTCATAGAATGATACTGTAGAAGTTTGAAAACGGTTTGATGATGTTTATATAGAAAATTAGTTCATTCAGCTAAAACAGTAACAATTGAAAATGATTTATTGTAAAAATTATTTAAATGTATTTGATGAAACCCGAACTTACTGAAATACACTATAACTAGTTTGGTACTTCAAAATATTTTTGTAAGAAATTTTGTAATCATTTTTGATATAAAACTCCTGATCAACCACTATAAAATATTTTTTAAATATGAAAATACGTTAAGTACGGAATTAAATGTATTGAAAAATACGGGTCGTTACATCCTACCCTCCTTAAAATAATTCCGTCCTCGGAATTTCTCGAACTAGACAATAGGTGTTATGAAGAAGCTCAAGCAAATAAAATGATAAAATGATAGTGATCTAATAAATCAGGTTGTAAATAACATGAAATATAATGTGATATTATAGCTTCAAGAAAACAAGAGATGTTATGTATGAATACATACTATTGACATCGCTATATCTTCCGTAACTAGTCCTGAGACCAGTATCATCATCTTGACTTCTCAAGTAGGCAAAGTTAATATGATAGTTATTATGATAACATCTGTTCGAACTTGGAACCTGAGGTGATAAGTCAGTAACAAGTTATCTAAACCACATCAAAAAGGAAGATCATAAAGTTTTAAATTATCAACGTAGGCTAACGATGACAAATGGGGCCTAGCCAAGTAAGTCATCAATATAGCATACACAAACGTAATTACTAATCCATATGCATTCGTGCTGTTATACCTTAACTAGCCGAACACAAATGACATCAACTCACATAGGTACCAAAGACAAGTCATCGTCCAAAACAACACAAATAAATGAGTACAAGGCAAACTACTAAAGACCATACTTACTACTATACTCATCAATGCCACTCCATGTATTAACTTCCATAACGTCCAATAACAAACCAACACCGAAATCATTATCCAAATCCAAACACAAGATCGACATCCAACTTCAACACCTAAGGCCAATAGCAAGCCAATACTTATCCCCAATGATACTCCTTGCCAACACCATTGGTTGACATCCACAGTTATCACCATCAACCGTAAACAATTAAACGACCAATAACGGTCCAACAAACACAAAGGAGTGGACCCAGGAAGGAAACGACGCGGGGCACCTTTAGGGGCAAGACCCAGGACAATGAGCTTGAAAGATCACCAAGAACAGCGACTTCCCAAGATCTCAACCACACAGCAACATCAAGGGTGGCGGCGAGGGTTGTCTCTAAGCCCAACAATCCCAAAAATTGTCGGTGGACCATCGGCGGCTGTCGATCCATGTCGTGCGACGGCTGCGGCTGCTTGACGTGGCAGGTGAGGTCGGAGGAGCTTGAGGCAGGAAGGGCTGGGCTCGCTGGGAGAGAGGCAGGGTGGAGGAGAGGATGTCGTCGGGGCGAAGAGAAAGCTACGTGATGGTTTTGGTGAAGGAGAGAGATGAGGGGTTTAAAAGGGGACGCCGAAAGTCGTCGGTAGGGTAGGCTAGGTTAGGCGGGACCGGGGCTCGAGGAGAGGATGAGGACAAGAGGTTATAATGAGGGGGAAGACGGTGGGCGGAAAAGATTCAACCCATGGGGAAAAAGAAGACTGCAAGTTCAAGAAAGACGAAGAAGAAGTAGCTGCTCACGCTTGCACGTCTCGATTTGGTTTGTCTCAAACCATCCTCGATGCTTGGCATGCTTCTGAGAGTCCTTCGTTACACATCCGTTGTCAAACTCAAACTTCTAGTAATCGAAAATTCGAATGCTACCCTCCTTAGACGTAGCTAGAGTTTAGGCAAACTAAACGCGACTAGGAAAAATTATAAGAATTAGTGGAACGATCAGAAGGCCTCACTAGCTAAAGAAAGGGTGAAGTCGGATAAGTGGTTAAACTTATCAGATCCCTCTGGTGGTCAACGAACGAGGTTACCATGGAAGGTATAACCAAGAATAGAACACAAGTTCCTAAGTAAGGGTTAAGAGTTCAACGAAAGTGATGAGGATCAAGGAGGATCAAGGAAGATGGGTAATAAGAACACTTCACCCGTATATCCAATACAGGTGAACACTCGAGACGTCATGTACTCGAGAGTTCAATGTGAGTATTTTATATTGTACACCCTGATCTTGGTATATTGTTCACGAGATAGTTAGCGCTGACCTGCATGGGCCACCAAACTTGTAACGACCCGCTCTCAGGGGGCCATTACTTATTTGATTTTAATTGCAAGTCTGTAGTTTACCAATGAAATCAATATAGCCACAATCCAGAGATGTACCAATACTCAAACCAGCATACATTATTACAGTCCAAATTTAAAGTACAACAACAAGCAGCACTCTCTCACCAAATACATAAAGGAAATACAGAAAGGAAATGCGGAAAGGAAATATATAACATAGTACGCACAACAACACAAGCAGCTAGAAGTCTGCAGTCTCCGGGTCGAACTCTGGCTCCTCAAACTCAGGGGCAAGTTTCTTGATCTGGTCGTCGTCTGTCGGTGCCATAAATGGAACCGTAGGGAAGTCACAACAATTCAAAATATAGAAAAGAAGCAGTGCATATGACAAAAGTAACTACATACAAGCAAACCAGAGTGAAAAGTAAAGTACTGAGCAACAATTGTACACAACTGAGTAGTAAAAGTAAACAGGACTGAAAGGAGAGAACAACGGTATTGTGGTAGTGCAAGTGTAAAGCAGGGTAGGCAAGTGAAACATGCTACTGCTGTAGCTAAAAGTACGACAAGTAAGGTACTGGTGATTACACAGGTGTAGTAGGCAAAGTGCATGTGCTACAAAGAAGTGATCGTGCAAGCTACACTAGAACTACGTGACTCAAGTCGGAAAGTATAACATGTGATCATCGAGTTCATCTCTTGCCTGGGTGCGCTTACCTAGACGAATGATGGAACACATGCAGAGGTACATGTATTTTGCCGAAACTCAGGCAGCAGGAAGGGATGTCGAAACACAGGCAGTGGGACGGGAAGATGAACTCCAGTCACTCCCACACTCTCTCAAACTATGAGTTACCCCAAAAACCCCGGTGAAGTGACAAGTGTTATATGGGATGTTTCACAATATGTTCCATACGGTGTATCGCATGATGCTAGTCAAACCAAGACCACTGGTTGACTTTCTTATTGAAAACCAGAAAGTAGAAACTCATTCCAAAGCAGACTGTGCCAAAGCACAGTGGATGCTAAGGAATTAGAGGATAAAGACAAGTCCAACATTCGGGGTGTCAATTCCATGCTTCGAGCATGTGGTTGTGTTGTTTAGCACACAATTTACCCAAGTTGATGGTTGTGTGCTACAACCACCAAAGTTGAAAGTTGGCAAAGTAATCTGTAGTTGATTACTTTCCTATTAGATTAGGTTTCTAGTTCGGTTCAAGTCAAGTAGCCGTTCTGAGGCTATAGTGGTGTTCTAAGTTCGTACGAGTACACTAGCTAATTTTCTAATTCTAGAATTTGTCGAGAGTTACTAATTTCGAGGTTGACGTAGCAAGCCGGGACTGGATCGAGGACTTTCACGAAAGTTGGTATACAAGAATTGGTACCTGTAATCACAAGATTACTTAGTTAATGAATACACTTATTTTCTATCTAATTAACTTGATTGTTTCGATTTTATAAACGATCGAAACGGTGTCGAAAAACGTTCTAAATTTTTATATAGGCTAGATATGAAGAAAATAATTTTACTGCAGTAGAAAATATTTTTCAGAATGTTAATTTTTATAATTTTTAAAAGCTCAAAAATTAATTTAAAACTAATTTTAATTAGGTAACGTGTTTATTCAACAATTTCTTCTGGGTGCAATACTAACCGGAAAGTTGCAAGTGAGATGTCAAAATGACCGTCTCGAAGAGTACTACAACATATCAGTTTACGTGAAAATAAAAAGTTATGGATTTTTAAGTGAAAATGACGTATTTAAGTTTAAGGCTTAAAAATTTATTCTGGAAAAAATATTCGTCTGATTGAGATGAAACTAGCGCCATTGGATCCAGAATGTCATTTCTGATTTTCTGGAATTGGCCTTGTAATTTTCTGAGGCATATAGGATTTATTATAAATTTAAATCAGTAAACCCATATACTATAAGTGTAAAATACGCATGTATACGTATTTTCGTATACAAATCGTATACAGCTTACCCTCGTCGTTCTTACGTTAGCAGCATGCGGGAGGGGCCTTCGTCGGAGCTGCGGTGGAGGGAGGGGCGATGAGGCAGCGGCGGTCGTGGAGGGGAGCGGCGGCGACGATCTGCAGCGGAGGTGGCGGTGACGACGACACGGCGAGCGGGGATCACGACAGCGGCGGTGTGATGTGATGAAGGAGGGGGCTTCGGGCGTTGCTCACGACGGCGGGCTGCTTGTCGGCTCCTGGGGATAGCTGAGGGTGACTCCGCGGGAGGTGGCAACGACGAAGGGGTTGAGCATGCGATGGAAGAGGAGCTCGACGGTGGAGGCATCGAGCCGATGGGTCGGAGGTTGGTGGAGTGCTCCGGGCGGCGGCATACCGCGAGGCTGGCGGCCTTCGCTGGCGGCTTACGGCGGTCGAGGGTGGGCGAGCTGACGAGAGTGAGAGGGAGAGTTCTTTTGAGAGGAAGCTCTTCGGCGGTGGGCTTGGGGCGACGGTTCGGGGTCGCTGGGGCGACAGATGAGTGGGGGTGTCGGAGGTTGAGCGCGAGAGGGTGAGAGGGCCTCGCTGGGGATTTTCGACGGTGGAGGCAGAGGGAAGCTGGGCGGTGGCCAACGGAAGTAGGAGGACATTGGGAGAGGGACATCGAGTGTGGGTCGAGGGGTTTGAACGAGAGAAAAAGAGAGAGAGAGATACTGTGAGATGGGTTTGTGGGTGGGCTTGGGAAAAATCGCGAGAGAGAGAGAGAGTTTTTGATCGAGAGGGGTTTGGGTTTTAACAACATAGGGGAGAGAGAGAGAGAGAGAGAGAGAGAGAGAGAGAGAGAGAGAGAGAGAGAGAGAGGCCTGGGAGGGAGAGGGTTTAGGGGGAAGTGTGATTAACTGGGTTTAGGGGGGTATTTATAAGTTAATTGGGTCCATGAACCCACTATTAGTAATTAATATGGTAGTTAGGAATTTTTGACTAAATATTAAATAGGAGTGGTTAGAGCTTGACTAAATTTAGAAGAAACTAAAACGTTTACATGTTTTAGTGCTGGGAATTAGGTTAGTAAGAAAAGTAATTAATAAATACTAAATAGGTTAAAATAAATAACTACTATGTGGTTATTTTGAAATATCATTTTCTTTATGCAAATGACTTCGAAGAATTACGAAAAATTAGCCATGGGTTCGTATTGTCGCGAGGATCGCGCATACGAAGTCCGTTTTAAGGTTTGAGCTACGGGAATACGGGTTTTGGGCCAAAATCTTTAGGATGCGGGTTTGCGGGTTCTAGGTCGATTTGACTTCAGAAAATTACGAAATTAAAATGGGAAGCCCTAAATGATCATAGAATGATACTGTAGAAGTTTGAAAACGGTTTGATGATGTTTATATAGAAAATCAATTCATTCAGCTAAAACAGTAACAATTGAAAATGATTTATTATAACAATTATTTAAAGGTATTTGATGAAACCCGAACTTACTGAAATACACTATAACTGGTTTGATACTTCAAAATATTTTTATAAGAATCATTTTTGATATAAAACTCCTGATCAACCACTATAAAATACTTTTTAAATATGAAAATACGTTAAATACGTAATTAAATGTATTAAAAAATACGGGTCGTTACAGTGTAGAGGGGGAGGGGCGCTTTTTCTGGGGGGTTTGGCTATGAAGGGTGGGCTTAGGAGTTTGGCGGAGGGGGAGAAGTGTAATTAATTAATTAAGGTAATTAATTGCAATTAGTTTCTCTAATAGTTTTTTAAAGTTAAGTAGTATGTGTACTTAGTAGAAGAACTAGAGGGAAAGGCAGAGAAGATGATGCTGATGATGCTGAGAGAAGATGAGTAAAATATTTTTAAAAAGAAGAAGTGGTGTATGTGCGCCGAGTTATTTTTTTAAGCGGGATGTGCGCTGTGTTACTTGGTAAGTGCGCGGAGTAAATTTTTTAAGCAGGATCTGAGTAATTTTGAATGTGTGTAATTTTGACTGTGTGAGGAGAAATTTTTTGAGTCAGGTGTGTGCGGTGAGTAATGTAATGTGTGCAGTGAGTAATGTAATGTGTGCGGTGAGTAATTTGGAACGTGTGGAGTAATTTGCTGGTCGGATATGCGCGATGAGTAATTTGATGTATGCACTGAGTAAATTTTTGCAGTAGTAATTTGGGATTTTTGAAAATTATGGTTTCATGATTTTTCAAAAAAAGTTAAGCGATATGTGCGCTGAGAAAAAGGGCGTGTTCACAAAGTAACGCCCGAACCTTAATCCATTCAAATACAAGAACCCTTTCCTCAATGTCCTGCCAGAAAACTGACCGGTAGCTCTGACCATATCCAAATTCACGATCTCTCGATGACGCACTTTTAGAAACGACCGCTTTAGGATCACCAGTAGATTATTAGAGCTATGATTTGTAGGGTTCTAGGTCACCTTTTGGGTAATACCAACCCTCGCGGAAATTCCAAGATCGTTGGGACAACGAACAAGGCAGAATGGTCTTTCGCTACAAAATACGCAACCAAGTAAAATAAAAGGAAATTACCACAAAAAAGCAACACACCTTGCACACCGGAGTTTTATACTAGTTCCACCTAAATATAGTGTACGTTCAGTTGGAGAGATTCACTACTGCTTCAGCAAATTCGGATTACAACCTGGAGAAACCTCACAACCCAAGCTCCAAACGCCCCTGGTTCGCCTCCTATTTATTCTATAGGAAGCCGCGAACCTTGCATAAAACAGCGTTCAAAATGCTCTGGGATCCCTTACTGTTTTACTTGAGGATTGCTCTGAGTTGCTTCTGAAGCTGCTCCATAATCATCTTGAAAGCATCACCGCATCCCCTTTTATAATCTCCAAATGCGGCCTTAAGTTGAATTAGTCTTCACTGGAAACCAAACGGAAGAAGCTAATGTTGCTTTCGAAGACCAACTTTCCATAACGTGTCTGGTGGCCAAAAAAGGAGCGGGGACACAGCCTTTAATTTCGCAACCAACACTCTGTTGGTCAACAAAGGCTTGCCTGGTTAGGTGGCCTTTGTTTTGTAGCAAATAATTCAACACTCCACCTTGATACAAAACACGCCACATAACCCCCAAACCAAAACCTCCACCTTCAGACAAACCACCTTTCCATGAGGTCAGGGCACTTGGCTAGTGAGCTTCACTCTAAGCATCACCAACTAACTGAGTGTCCAACGAACCCATTTCCAAATGTGAGTCTTCGAACACTGCCGAATCTCCATGAATCCATACCTGAAGCAAAACATGTAGTGATCTCTCCCTTTGCCACCTCGTGGCACCCTAGCACCTCTTCAAGGAAAACAAGTTTGAGCGTCGCTCAAACTTCACTGCCGACCTTTCTCATGTCGGGTTCTCCTTCTTGTGAATCTCTTTGGGATATGCGTTGTCGACCCTTGCACATCGCCACCCTGAGTTTGTGTCCAAACTCAATGCATCCATCGCAATCTTATCTGCCATAAGATCTCCACGCTCCTGGAATGCATAAACTAAATTCATGTAATCATCAAAACGAGCTGGGGCCTTTACAGTGCGCCGCCCCACTCTGCTAGCAATATAGTCGTCCTCCATAGCCCTAGTCTCTCCACCTCGACTAGAACTTCCACCACTGTCGATGCATATAGTAGTCTCCACTTGTGGACTCTCTCCTTCAACCGCCTCGCCTTTACCTTTATCTGTGTCAATACATGGATTTGGAAAAAATACCTCCACCTCGTTCGAGGCCTTTTCGGTATTTTCTGTAGCCTTCTTTTGCAGCACTGTCGACTCTTCAAACGTAACATGTCGACTAACCAGGACCTTCTTCTCTTCTGGACTCCACAGTCTATAACCTTCAACGCCATCCATGTATTCCAGCAAGATACACTTCTTCCCATTCGCGCTGATCTTGTCACTTCCCTCGTGAACCTGTACTGGACATCCAAATATTCAAAGATGATCTAACTCTACTGGCTTACCTTTCCAGACTTCCTCTGGGATTTTATCGTCGATAGCTGAAGATGGAATTCTGTTCACCAAATATACAGCGGTTGACATAGCTTCAGCCCCAAATCCCTTTGACAATCCAGATGTAAACCTGAGACACCTCGCTTTCTCAAGAAGTGTCCTATTCATCCGCTCGGAAACTCCATTTGACTACGGATCTCCTGGTGTAGTGAAGTGATGCCTTACTCCTTGCTCCCGACAGAATCTTGTGAACATTACAGAAGTAAACTCGCCACCATTGTCGGATCTCAGCACTTTTAGCTTCTAACCTGTTTGAGTCTCCACAAGGGTCTTCCATGCCTTGAACTTCTCAAACACCGCCGACTTTTCCTTCATCACATACACCCATACTTTTCTAGAGAAATCATCAATAAATGATATGAAATAACGCGCCATATCTAGAGAGTGAATTGGCGGAAGGACCCCAAACATCGGTGTGAACATAATCAAGAATCCCTCTCGTGTTATACCTCCCTGTGCCGAAACTAACCTTTGTCTGCTTGTCGTAGACACAATCCTCGCAGAACTCCAGCTCCTTGAAGTTCACCCCATTGATCAAACCACGCTTCCTTAAAACTTCCAAACTTTTCTTCGCGACATGTCCTAGTCTAAGATGACACAGCCTGGTCGAATCAATCACATGCGAGCTCTTAACGCCAACACTGGAGTCGCTAATGATTGTCGTCCCCTTCAACAGATATATGTCATTTACCTTTTCACCTCTCATCACAACTATCGATCCCTTCGATATCTTCAGCGCATTCCTCTCGATCGTGGCCTTGTAACCCATGGAATCCAACGACCCCACGGAAACTAGTGACTTTCTCAAAGCTGGAACATGCCACATATTGGTGAGTATGCGCACCACGCCATCAAACATCTTGATTCTTGCCGAACCAAATCCAATAGCTTTGCACTCTTCATCATTTCCCATAAAGACTGATCCATCCTGCTTAGTGTTGTAGGTATGAAAGAAATCTCTATTTGGAGTCATATGAAACGACGCACCTGAATCCATGATCCAGTCATGGTTCGTAACTTCTAAATAAGTTGCAGTGAAGAGATCGTAGGTCTCCTCGCTCCTCACGTCTTCCTTTTGCACAATTGCAACTGATGATGATGCTTGCGCCTCCTTGTCGTTTTTCCTTCTCTCCGGGCATTCTCTTTTCCAATGTCCATGCTTCTTGCAAATATGACACCTCGTGTCTCTGGTCCTTGATCTCGATCTTGATCTCCCGTTGTAGTTGCCTTTTATGTTGCTTCGCTCCGAAGCAAACATAGCCTAGCTGTCTGAAGCTCCTTCGCTCAAGCCAACGCTTGCCATGCGATCTCGCAACTCCTCGCTGTAGAGCCCCGTCTTCACATCTTCAAGAATGAGAGTATCTCGACTGTAGAGCATGGTGTTGATGAACGTCATGTACCGCTCTGGTAACGACAGGAGCAGGATCATAGCTTCATGCTCCACCTCCACAGTCAGTCCAACCGTCCTCATCTTCATCACTAAGCCGTTGAAGGTATCAATGTGATCCTTCAATGAGATCCCCTCTCGCATCTTGAAAGTAAAGAATGTCTTCAGTAAGATAGCCGATTGGTGAGCGACTTCTTCAGGTACAGCTTCTCGAGCTTCTCCCATAATTCCTTGGCCGTAGTTTCTTCGGACACTTGGTAGATTACCTCGTCCGATAAGCTGAGCTGGATGGTTGTCATCATCGAGTCCTCCATCTCATCTTCTCCCTTTCCGAGATATCTGCAGGTAGAGCCTCCGTGTTGTACACCATCCGGTGTACGCGGTCCTTTCACAAGATAGCCTTCAGCTTGTACTGCCATATCTCGAAGTTGCCCTTGCCATCGAATCTTTCGATTTTGTAGTGCGAGCCTCCCACCGTCGCATGTGATTGCCCCGCATACGAGTCTGAATTGGTTGCGTCTCCTTTTGTATAAGAGTCCTCCGCCATCGCCTTGGACTTGTCTCACGAGCCTTGATGCTCTGATACCAATTGCAGGGTTGTAGGTCACCTTTTGGGTAATACCAACCCTCGCAGAAATTCCAAGATCGTTGGAACAACGAACAAGGCAGAATGGCCTTTTCGCTACAAAATACGCAACCAAGTAAAATAAAAGGCAATTACCACAAAAAAGCAACACACCTTGCACACCGGAGTTTTATACTTGTTCCACCCAAATATGGTGTACGTCTAGTTGGAGAGATTCACTTCTGCTTCAGCAAATTCGGATTACAACCTGGAGAAACCTCACAAGCCAAGCCCCAAAACCCCCTTTGGTTCGCCTCCTGTTTATTCTACAGGGAGCCGCGAACCTTGCATAAAACAGCGCTCAAAACACTCTGGGATCCCTCACTGTATTACTTGATGATTGCTCTGAGTTGCTTCTGAAGCTGCTCCATAATCATCTTAAAGGCATCACCGCGTCTCCTTTTATAAGCTCCAAACGCAGCCTTAAGTTGAATTAGTCTTCACTGGAAACCAATTGTAAGAAGCTAATGTCGCTTTCGAAGACCAACTTTCTATAACGTGTCTGGTGGCTAAAGAAGGCGAGGAGACACAGCCTTTAACTTCGCAACCAACACTCTGTTGGTCAACAAAGACTTACCTGGTTAGATGACCTTTGTTTTGTAGCAAATAATTCAACATGATTCGTGGCTCAGCTGTTGCATCAACGGAATGGCCTATAGGGAAGGCCAACGGGTACACTCCCACTTGAGCAAGACCCAACCATTGGCGCCCTCTTAACTCTATTCAAGGCTCGTTATCTTGCACCTCAAGCACGATGTTTTGGGGGATGACTGGCAGATGTTCGAGGAAATGCCCGAGAGGAGCATCATGTCATGGCCTGAAATGATCTCTGGCTACCCTAGAAGGGTCATGATTTTAATTTTTCTTTTGTATTCTGAGATTTTCTTATCATGGCCATTGATTGTATTGCCGATAGCTTGCTATCCTCATTTCTATAATTACGTAGTTATTGTGGTTATAGAATATGCACACTGTTCTTCATCGAGCATGCCATATTCGGTGTTAGCAAAATAGAATACAATCGTCTTCCCCCGCCCAACGCTTTCGCAGCAAAGAAAGGCATGGTATCACCTCACAGGGACAAAAAATGTTAGCAAAGTAGCATCAGCTGCAACCAAACAAAGGCCAACCAAAATGCATGCCATTCTAAGTGACTACAAACTCCTGGGTGTTGTCGGGCCGCAGCTCGCTTTCATGATACCAGAAGCTCTTGCACCATCAGTGACTGTACCCATAAAATACCTTAAATCACACCCATGGAATGAACTGGATTCATAAACACAAGATTCAAGATTCAAGATTCAAAATACGACGATTACTCAGAACAAAATTCCAGCTGAAATCTGAGACAGTCTCTAAGAATAAATTAGTAGAATGTGCTTTTTGGTGGGATTTAGTCTGCCTCGTCAATGACCTTGGTTCCCAATCCCTTGAGCCCTTCTGAGGGTACCTCTGCTACAGTGACCAGCGAGTAGAGCTCTTCCTTGGCATCCTCTTCTTCGTTCCTCTTGCGGGCAATCCTTACTCGCACTCTCCTTGGAACGCTGCGGATACCGCGGCTCCAAATTTGCTTGTTGAGCTTTACGTCAACCCTCACGTCCGTGGTCCCCATTGCCTTCTGGGCAAACTTCCTGATCTCTTTAATTGCCTTGGGCGCCATCTTCTTAAAGGTGCTGCAGCAGGGATCAAGGCGAAATGCAAATATCAGAGAGAGATCTTATCTTAAAGTTGAGAGGAACGGTGAAGAAAAATTGAGACTGCAGTGAATGATTCCAACCACAGCTTAAACTCAGATTCATTTAGGGCAATGGCCAGTCCCAATTTTTTCCCCTTCCATCAGCAACAGAAAAGTTCTTCAAAATTAAATAAATAAATATCTCGAGCAAGAGATCATAGCCACAAAGTGGCCACAGTCAGTTGACTAGCCCAAGCAACTTCCACAACTTGAAAACAGGTAAGAAAACCATTAGAGTGCAAGCCTATTAGCAACAGCAAAATTAAGCAAACTGCAACCGCAACTACATCTGATACACAGTCTTTCATTTATTACCCATACTTAATTTACCACGAATACCTTAAACTATTCACGGTTTTGAAACTACCACCTTTAGAATTTCACCAAACCCCCTTAAACTTTGTTTATTTACCTAAACTACCATAAAAAGTTGGAATATATTTTTCCTAAATTCGGCTCAAACTTTAAGATATTTTATCTAAACAATTACAAAGTTCTGGGTAATTTGAACGTGGTGAACGATGGTAAAGTTAGGGGTAGTTTTGATAAAATTTTGTTTGGGGCAGTTAAAACTACAAAGTATAGGGGGATTTTGATGAAATTCTAAAGTTAATAGTTGTATTTTTAAAACCATGGATAGTTTAGGATAGTGTTTGTAAAATAAGCATATTATTCAAGGCAATGGAAGAAACAGCTGATGCAGGTGATCGTTAAGTCCTAAATATCTCCGTTTTTCACTTTGCAACCAAGAAGAAAAATGTCCAATATTTAATAGTTAATTAATTCTGTCAAAATCAGCCAACAAATCCAATCCTGAAGAATCCAGACCAAGCAAAATCTTCACTTCAAGGTTAAAGCTGATCTTCACAATGCGTGAAATTTCAACTATAAATCCAGCACGATACCCTCAGGTGCATATTATATATATGATGATTGATATCGCATAATTAAAAAGCAAATGATGGGATTTTGCTGAAAGCAATCTAGTTATTACGGCCATCAGTTTAGCTAACCTAGTCAATATGATTTCTGATTTTGTGCTACCAGCTAAATGCAATCACCATCCTCTAAATAAATAAACCTAAAGCTAACATAAGAAAACTACAACAGAAATTAATCTAAAAGCTTAGTAAATCACAGAGGGAGTAAAGAATATTTAAGTATCATTGCATATCACAAGGTCTAAGAGGAACCAGAGCTCAAATCATTTAGGACCACAAATTCCCAAGTCTATGTACGCTTACCGAGACGGAGATGGGACTTTTCAGTTCCATAAACAAAAATGGTTTCTTAGTACAGTAGCTTAATTACAAGGTTATCTCAAACATTGACACAGTAAACAAGATGTCAAATGTCAGTGTCTTGAGGTGTTGTTCAACTTGGAAAAAAAAAAGTAGACAAACCATGTCTACCTTTTTACAGACCAATGTACCCTGTTTAACACTGGCATATGGAGTATGACGGTTTAAACAACAAGACATAGTAGAAACATGCAATTTTCTTCAATTTTACGTCAATCCCCTATATCAAACTGCACTATGTGTGATTGAGTGAAAACTCGTTTTTCCCCTCTAAGCAATATTATATAATGCAATAAAGACACCCATGTGCATCGACACGGTATTGGGCAACCAAAAAGACACAATATCCCATATCCACTGGAATGACAAAATGACCCGACTCGACCCGTGTTTGGTAGGAAATTGCACGTCTCGTACTGGCATAGAGCCTTGGCCCGGTCCACAGACAGGTCAGGGCGGGCTCAGGTCTTCTACACAACCAGCCCTGCCCCGGCCTGCCTCGGCCCAGCTCACTAAAGGCCTCCTTTTTTGAAGTGTAAAGCCCTACCTAATTTGACCCAAGCCCCCAACCACCCAACACAAAAAAAAACCCGATCACCACATCCCTAATACGAATCGTAGTCTCTCTCCCATATCTAGAAAACCCAGCATTTTCACCCCAAAATTTCTCCTCCCGAGATCGTCATCGTCATCGTTGTTGGAGCTCTCTACCTCTCTTTCCGGTAAGATCGTCGCTTTTATTTCTTCCATCGGAGTTTCTACACATTGTCTCTTCTTCTTTTTGGATCAATATCTGGCTATCATCGTTCCTCCTGTGTAAGAATCGCAATTTTACAGGACAGGTCGAATATTTAAATGCCCAAGCCTAACCTGCGGTCTAGCCTAGGCAGCCCGCCCTAGCCTGTGCCATGGAGCGGGCTAGACATCACATGCCCGTGGCCTACCCCGCGCAAGTCGAGCCGGCCCGCCCTAACATGCGTTTATTATTTTTTATTTTCTTGTATCTTCTTTAAAGTGCCTAGGGACTCAAGATTTTAGATTTGTAGGACTTGCATTGCTATCCATCAAACACTGTTTAAAAGGGGGTAAATTAAGGATATCACTTATTTATACAGTTATATCAATCATTCCTTAAGATAATTGAAAAAAAATTCCAAGAAAATTTTCATCCCAAAGAGAACACAACATTAAATCTCAACGATGCTAATATAAAATAAATTGAAGGTCAACTTCTTCACTTTAACTTCAACTTCAACTTTCAACTTCAACTAGCATGTGATAATTAGAAAAAGATATCACATAAAATGTAGAATCAGGAACGAAAACTATTGAAACAATTACGTGAAGAATTTTTGAATACATCAACCTCAATCGCGTGATCAGAATCCTCCAAAACCGAAGCATGTACGTGATCCCCAGAAGAACCATTTATATCAATAAGTGAGAAGATATTGAACACAATTTATAGAAGTATATATCATTTAACTCTTCATATCTAAAATCGACCTAAAAATAATTACCATTCGAATCAGCTAAAAACCAACTTTGTGCACACATTAAGGCCTTTATAGTTTTCTCATGGAGCCTACTACGATGAGTACCAATCACCCTTCAACTTGTATTGAAAGCGGACTCTGAAGCAACAGTTGACGCGGAAATAACCAAGATATCTCTTGCAATCCTATGCAAGATAGAATACTTATCCTTATGATAAGACATTAGAATCGGATGTTTGTAGTAAAATATCATCTTCCAAATACATATCCAACTCCAACCACACTGGCTTCCTTTTCTTTTGAGAAGCATATAAATTAAATTTGCTGAGCTGAAAAAATTTAGGATTACTCATATTTGTTTTCAAACTACTCGCCCCCACCAACATCATTCAATTTCTTGCTCATCATATTGTTTAAATAACCTACAAAACAAAATAAGAATCTTCTATATCTCATATTCACCGTCCTCATGATAAATATCTAAAAACTAATATTCTAATAGAGTCACTTTATACCTTGGATCAAAACAGTTCCTACTCCCATCAAAACATGCACCTCAGACCAACACTTCTCAAACTTCTTCACAATCTCCTAAAACATCATCTCAATGGCATTAATGCCACAAGTACGTCACTGATCCAAAGTTACCTTAATCTCATAAATTATTGAAAATTACAAATTTGTTTTAGGGTATTTAGATCCAGAGAACACTCTAATTTCATTATAAAACATCTCCAACCTCTCACGAATCTCGCTAGTCGAGTTCCAATCACGTTCATTATGCATACATGAAAACTTCAGTTCACATTACTTCAAACATTCTAAGACAGTGTGTAGAATCAAATAAATAAATTTCCAATGGGTTTTACAATCAACTTTAAGATTCTTACCAATTGAAATCTTAAGCTGACAGACAGTTTCCTAAAACTTTTCACATCTCTTCGGTGTCCCCGTCCAATATGCAACACTATCATGTATTCTTTCAATCGACTCTTTGATGACTTCATAACTTTCCTTCACAATCAAATTAAGAATGTGCGTTCCACATCGCATATGGATCACTCCTATCAACCAAAAGAGATATGTTTTCTTTTGAATTACAAAAAAATATTTGGTTATTAGTGGTATTTTTCTTCTCCACATATATCGTATTTGGTTATTAATCGTATTTTCCTTCTTTATTATAGCCTCTTAAAAAATTAATCTCTGGTAGTTCACTTTATTTGATATTATTTCTGATTTATAGTTCTCGATTTGGCTTCTGTCATAAAAGTTATTTCTTGTAGTATAATTTAGTTCTTTCTTTAGTATATATCATATCCTGTAAAATGAAAGAAATAGAGGAACAATACTAGAAATCAAGATGAATATTTATATGAATATTTATATGATGGTCTCTTGAGAAAAGTATGACTTAGTTCTTTCTTGTGGGATACATATCCTATAAAACGAAAGAAATAGAGGAACAATACTAAAAATCAAGATGTATATAAATGGTCTCTTGAGAAAAGTACGACTTAAACCAAACTATACAACAAAAAAGAACTTTTATCACAGAAGCTAAATCCAGAAGTAGAAATTAGAAATAATTTCAAATAGAATGAACTAGCAGAAATTAAAAAAATTCAAGAAGCCATAGTAAAGAAGAAAGATACCACTAATAACAAGATATTATATATGTGAAGAAGGAAGATACCAGTATAACCGCATAATTTTTTGAAATTCAAAAGAAAACATCTCTTTTGGTCGATGTGAGTTCAATATATATGCGATGTGGAACACATTCTTAATTTGATTGTGAAGGAATGTTTGGAAGTCATCGGAGAGTCGATTGAAAGAATACGTGATAGGATTGCATATTGGACGGGGACACCGAAGAGATGGAAAATTTTGAAGAAACTGCCCCTCGGCTCGAAATTTCAATTGGTAAGAATCTTGAACTTGATTGTAAAACCCTTTGAAATTCTACTTATTTGATGCTATACATTGCCTTAGAATACAAGCATGTATTTTTTTCGTTTGAAGCAACATGAACCAAAGTTCACATGACTAATGAACGTGATTAAAACTGGACTAGCGAAATTTGTGAGAGATTGGAGATGTTTTATTTTGACATTAGGATGTTCTTTGAAACCAAATACACTACATCAAATTTGTATTTTTCAATAATTTATGAGATTAAGCTAGCTTTGGATCAGTGACGTACTTGTGGCATTGAGGCAATTGAGATGATGTCTTTGGAAATGGTAAAGAAGTTTGAGATGTATTGGTCTAAGATGCATGCTTTAATGGGGTAGTCGATGTTCTTGATCTAAGGCATAAAGTGACTCTCATAGAATGTTATTTTCAGATATTTATTGTGAGAATTGTGAATATAAGGTAGAGAAGACTCGTATTTTGTACTGTATGTTATTTGAAAAATACGAAGAGAAAAAGAAATCGAATGACGTTGGCGGCGCGAGTAGTTCGGAAAAAATGAGTTATCCTAAATTTTTTGAACTCGGCAAGTTTAATTTATATGCTTCTCAAAAGAAAAGGAAAGCGATGAGGTCAGAGTTGGATATGTACTTGGAAGAGGATATTTTACCCCCAAACACTCGGTTTTGATGTCTTATCATGGAGAAAATCAAATAAAAATAAATAACATATCTTGCATTAGATTGCAAGAGATATCGTGGCTATTCATATTTCAACTTATGGCTTCGGAGTCAGCTTTAAATACAAGTGGAAGTGTCATTGGTCTTCATCGTGTAGGCTCCATGAGAAAACTATAGAAGCATTAATATGTGCACGGTGTTGGTTATTAACTGATTCGAAGGGTAATTATTTTGTAAGTTGATTTTAGATCTGAACAATTAGATAATACATATTTTTTAAATTATGTTCATGATCTTATCAATTATTGATGTAGGCGGTTCTTTAAGGACTCACACACGTGCTTTGATTTTTTAAGAATTCGGATGCCGAGATTGAGGTTGAGGTATTCTAAAATTCTTCATGTAATTGTTTCACGGGTTTACTTTCTTGTTTCTACATTTTATTTATTTGATATCTTTTTTAAATTATAAGAATTGAAGTTGAAGAAGTTGAATGAAAAAGTTGACCTTCAATTTATTTTATATTAGTGTTATTGAGATTTAACTCATGTTCCATTTGGGATGAAAACGTGCTTGAAAATTTTTTTTGTTAATCAATTATTTTTAAAATGATTGACATAATTGTATAAAACAATGATATCCTGACTTGACCTCGTTCACTTTAACTGCAGGTACTATTTTTTGAATTCAAACAGTGTTTGATTGATCAATAAGCAATGCAGGTCCTACAAATATGAAGTCTTAAGTCCCTAACCACTTTAAAGAAGATAAAGGAAAATAAAAGAATTATAAAAGCAGGGTGGGCCAGCTTGACCCGTGCAGAGCAGGCCCCGGCCAGTGATGTATGGCCCACTCAAGGGGCACAGGCCAGGGCAGGCTGCCTAGGCTGGAAACAGGTCAGGCTTGGGCATTTAAATACCCAACTGGACCTGCAAAATTGACATTCCTACATATCCATACACAATATATATTCTGCATATATTCATTTATCCATAAGATACTACTAATCACAATTAGTCTTTACTTGGACTTTTGAACAACATGAAAAAACCCCAAGGAATGGTAAAACGTTTGAAAAGGTACACTTTAATTATGCTCATTTGACTTGAAACAACATTGGTTACATAATTCTGCTCTCAGAAATAACATTTTGGAAAGAATGTATCCATGGCCCAAAATATACAGGCATATTGGCTTCTCTTTATCTAGCAATTTTAGGATTATTGCTTCGCTTCATATATGTTTATACTAATTGGACTTGCAAGCCTCAGAAAGATTGCTTTATTTGCACTCAAAACCCAAAAGAAACACGCCTACCGAACTCACAATATGTATCAGATCAAAATTGGAGATTATTGGGAAAACAAAGATTACGAAATAGCTTCTTGTATGCCTTGATTAGTTTAAACTTTGATAAATATGCAAATGGCATCAGACATGCTTCTGTCCAACCTTTTGTAACATTTGAACTTAGCTCTAACTATATACAGTTAGATCACATTATCATGATTGTATTCACTATTCTCTCATATCAAACTCGAGATCTGATGAAAGTTAAAAAATTAAGAATCTGAAAGACTAAATCCTTGGATATAGACGGAACACACAGTTAATAATAAAGACCCACCAGATAAAGGCATGAGCTTTTCATATAGAACATGCAGATCCATTGTAAAAACTTGATGATTTTTTTCTGTTTCTAGAAGTAATTAAATTGGTAACACATGAAATGATCTCAAGACATACACAGTGAAAGCGTTCCCAACATGATCAATACAAGCTTCAACCCAATACAAGAGAGCAGCTGAGCAATAAAATAAACTCAAACAACCCCTAGTTTTCGCCACAAGCCTCAAACCAACACAAGAGATGAACTTAGCTATCAAAATAAACTAAGAACAACCACTAGTATTCATCACAAGCCTCAACCTAACAAAATAAAGGAACAAAGCCAACAAAAATGTAAACGGTTGTTATCACAAGCCTCAAACCAACAGAAGGAAATAGATTATTTATGTTCAATCATATGACCCAAAGAATAATGGGTTTCTATATCCCTAACAAGGCCATCCAAGAGATACTCATTATGTATTTTGACCAAACTGGCTCATTCTACCATCATATGATGGGCAGGAAGGTTGTGCAAATGTTGCAGAGTGGGACTATGCATACCGTGGTCACTCCATCGTCTAACAGCGTTTTCTTAATAACTCCATCACATAATGATATGGAAAACAACACTCAGAAGTGTGTCATCTATAAAGACCATCCGCAATGAAAATGATGGTTTAGTGTCCTCTCCAAAGAAAAAAACTAAGACATCTTCATGTGCAAAGACTAACAAAGGCCATTCAAATAAAATGTAGCCCTTGGAACACAATAAAGCTCTTATCAGTTATCACATTCCTTGTAGAACAAGCAAGGCAAGAAAACAAGGTGTATACGACTTTTGAAGGCTCAGTCTTCACTGCTTCTACTGCCTATATTAATTCAATGTTTTTGGTACCTATTGCACCTATCATAGCTCATCAATTGGTCAATATCTTGAGTTTCTTTAAGATAAGGGGGGGCTGGTTTGTGTGCGGAGAAGATGGTAACTTTGGACAGTGTAATATATAATCAATGGGCCCTGATATTGAATTCTAAAAATTACTAAATAAATGTCTAAATTGTTGGATGTTTCATGTTTTATAAACTGTTTATCTATACGTAGAGGCTAATTATGTCAACAAGTATATCGTGTGGCTTGGTGACCTTGAGCTTATTAAGTTATTAATTCAATGTTCTAAATATCGGACCGATATCCGATATATCGGCCGCAATATCGATTTTATCGCTAAGCCGATACGATATAGACTTATATATTGCGGTTTCTGATATTTGAAAAAATATCACCGCAATATCGGGTTGCGGCCGATACTGCGGCCGATATATCCCTTTGAAATATCGGTCGCAATTCACAGTTTTTTAAAAATAAAGTTAGCGAGTCGGTCCACTTAAAAGTGGATCCGACCCGAGTCACACGATCCAATCATTTACTTTAAAAAACGACGAGAGGCATCGGGATTTTTGAGAGATAATCGCTGCTTTGCCCTAATTCTAATCACGCCGCTCCTCTCCTCTCGTTGCTCCGCTCCTTACGCCGCTCCGCTCAGCTCCATCTGGCGAAAATTTTCAACAACAATCGATTGAGTTTCTATAGTTTATATTTTCTTAGACGCATCTATACTTTTATTTGACATCATTTTTTAAACTCTGATATGACACTCCGATATTTAGTCAATATCACACATACATTCATATTTAACGAGAGAAATATAACCTAAACATACTTTTATTTGAGTTAGTATAGTTTATATGTTCTTATATATATCTATACTTGCATATTTCATCATTTTAAGCCTCCGATATGACACTCCGATATTTAGTCAATATCCCTGATATATCCCCGATATCTGCAATACGATATCAAATTTACTAGGTCGATATGCGACCGATATCCGATATTTAGAACACTAGTTATTATTAGTGATGACGTGGCTAAGTGTAACTTTAAAAGTAGTCTACCAACAATTTGGTAGCTTCAAACCTGAACCCAATAACAAAGAAGAAAGTGATCAAGATCCTCCTAACATATCAATGGAAATTGACATCGCAAGAGCTAAGGGGCCGGCTGATGTCACATTAGCTCCAAGCGGGGTTAGGCCTTTGTCAACTGGGAACTAAAAAAAGAAAAAAACATTGTTGGCCGTGACCGTGGATCCAAATCTCATGTAATTAATGGTTGATGATGTGAGAGAGCTTGCCTAAGCAATTAAACATGTGCACACCTATTGTTGATGAGCTTTCTATGTAATGGACATACAGAGTACACCGAAAATGTGCTTGATGTTTATTTACAAAATCTTAGTGGCAACAAAATCCAAAATATGAGATTTTTTAGCTAAGTTGAAGAAGTCTAGAAAGATGTAACGTTCAAGTCTTCTAACTTTAGAATTGGGTCAACGAGTGGAGATGGGGAAGATAATGATTATAAGTAAATTTTTATTATATTTAGTAGTATGGTGATAACCGATTAAGTTTGAGCTTATTTTGATGGCTTAGTTCCTTTGTTTTGTTGGTTTGAGGATTGTGATGAAAACTAATGGTTGTTTTGAGCTTATTTTAATAGTGAAGTTCCTCTCCTATGTTGGTTTAAGGCTTGTGATGAATACTAGGAGATGTTTGAGTTTATTATTTGTGATGTAATCTATGGGTTGTTTTAGTTTATTCGATGAGCCAGCTGCTCTATTATTTAGGTTTGAAGCTCGTATTGATTATGTTGTGAATGATTTGCCCATGTATGTCTTACTTGAGCTCCTTGTGTTACCAATTTTGTACCCTTGTTAAGCCATCTCAAGCCAGAAATACAGTTCATATAATGATTGCCCCTGGTTTATGTGAGGCCTCCCCATCTTTGGGTTCTCTTGCTGGAATTCAATATCTTGAATTTGCCATGCTTGTGTTGGTCTAAACCACTTCTCTATTTCCTCTCCAATGTTGATTATTCGCTAGTTTTTCTAGCCTTGTTTCTATTCTGCAAATTGGGTTTTGCTTTTTGCTTTTCTGAACTTTTTTATGATATCATGCTTTCATGTAATGATCGTTTTGAGGCAATCAAGTTGGTTTCTGGCATTATTTATGATCTTTGATGCCTCAATTTATTTCTCAATGGCTCAATTTATTTCTTGAATATTTTGGAGTTGTTGATTAATAATAAAAGATGTTTTGAGCTTCTTTAACAAAAAATTTCTGAGTTTGAGCTTCGTTGTTGTTTTGTCATGGAAAGTATACACAAAGATAATAACTCTGCTTCTATATGCTGCCATGAGTTTTGTTCAAGTGTCTCTTTGATGCTCAGCTCCGTATTTAACTCATCCTACGATTCATCTTTCCTCCCATGTATTGTTGATTGCTTGTTTTTCTGATAGCCTTTCTGGTTTGTATATTAGGAATTAGATGTTCTAAAATTTGTTGACTGCTAATGGCTGGTATGAAGCCATAAATTTGTGTGCTTGTTTGTGTTCATTTACTTGCCTCGGGGACTCTTTGTTTGTTTGCTTCTTTATTGTTCTGTTAATGTTCTGTTCTATTGGACCCTTTGCTTGTTTGTGTTGAGCTTCTTTCTTGTTTTGTTGCTTCTATTTTGCTCGATGATTTGCTTGTTTACTTGGTTTACTAGTGATCCATATTTCTTTTCGGATTTATATTTCATCTACTATTTATCTTTAGATATTGTTTGTTTCTTGAGAATTTTTAACGGATTAAAAATCTGTGATGAGTGTCTGAAGTCTTGAGGCCTTGTTTCACAATGTATTTTGCCTAGAGAAGATGACCGATGTAGAGTTCACATGATTTTCAGCTATTTATATTAGCTCACAATAAGATGTTACTATATAATGATGATTGCTCCAAGTGCTGAGCCAACAACAGATCACGCTATAGACAATAACTAACTCAAATCATGCTATAGACAATAACTAACCCAAATCTATGTTTGGAATCCATATGGAAGGGATACAAGCAATAGAGATCATGCATCATTTGCATCTTTGGACATAACATAATTACAAGATGTATGTGATGAAGATGAACCCGATTTGAAGATGGAATTTTTCTATTCAATCTTTGTAATCATGTACTTGTGTAATTCTATGGAAGATGGTGAAAGGGGGGCTTTTGTATCACAAGGTATATCTAGTAGACGTGATAATAGGAAGAAATAATTAAATTTGTGCTTTTTATTGAGGCTCTATAATATTGTTATATTTTTCCTTGCCAACAATTGAATTATGAGTTTGCAATTGTGAAATACAATGGTTTCAGACACAAACATTATTTCATGCATCACATTGGAGTACAAAGTGCATTAATGAAAATGATTAAGGTAAAATTTCTATTATTGATTTAATCTTGGTTAGCGTAAAATCGGTTTAATGCTTAAAAATGACATAACCACATGTAGAGTCTTAAAAATAATAGATTAAAAATAAGATTAAAGAGTAAATGTAGCAAAAATCATTATTATTATTTATTTAAATTTCAATTTTTAAAAAATAGTACTTTTCAATCATCAAGATTACATCCCAACAACCAAATGGACACGAAGCAAATAGGCCACTAACGATTGTTCTCGCATAATTCATCAACAATTTACTAAACTAGCAAAAGACATTATATATCATTAAAATACAATAATAAATAAAAAGATGACGACGACGACTGGTCCTAATTAACATTTAAGCATGACTGTAAATCGTTTTACTTCCAGTTTGCCAATTTTGTAAATATGAGCATTGGTAATAATTTGGATCTAAAGCAATAAGCAAATCAATAAAGATAACTTTTTTGAACTGGAATCGGATTAAATGATCACATATTCTTCTAACAGCATCGCAAATGGACAAGTGTATCATGTATTCAGATAAAGAAGATCGCATCTCACAACTTAAGAAATGACAATAGGGGAAATCGGGGGAATATCGAAGGATTTGGTACCATCCATGGAGCCTTTTGTGAAGATTAACCGTGTACTCTCTTGTGACGACCTCCTCTTTTCTCCCCTTCGCTCCCTTTTCCACCATTTTTTGTTTACTGCCAGCCGCAACCCTAGACGCAGAAGATACCCTAAGGCTCTGCAAATGGGACCTTATAACTGTGGTGTAACCCGATATTGATAATCAACTCCGACTCCGGATTCGCAACTGTATGTAATCGGATCCGGACTCGGATTCGGATTCGGACAATGGTCTGTTTTTGGGATCCGAATTCGGTGTAAAAAAGATTTAAAAACGAATTTGTTGTAAACGGACGTTGACAAGTGTATGTATAGGGATACGTCTTATACATAGGATAAGACCATATCTATTGTAATTATATCTGTGTACGCTCTTCCCTCTACTATAAATAAAGGATTGGGGCCTCCCTCCAGATTCGATGCTTCACAACACATTATTAGCACGGGCCTCTAATATTTTTCCACAAACCCCGATCATTGCGAAAGCGGAAGAGAAGGTGGTAGATCCACGCGGGCGGCTTCGTCCACTACGAATGGGCGTCGTTTTCCATGCGTAGGCTTTGTCAATCGTTGCTAGATCTAGAGGACGGATCTAGAGGTACAATCATTAAAAAATTTATTTTTATCATGTCCATGATTTTTTTTTTCCATCGATCTTGCAAGATCGGAATGGAGATTGGGTTAATATTCTAAACGACGAATTTTAATCGTCGATTTTATGTTTTTCGTATCATTAAAAACCCTATTTTTAGTATTCATATTTTCTAAAATATTTTCGATTAACATGAACAATTTGTGGTCCCCCTCTCACGGCACTCTCGCCGTGCCTGCCACTGCAACCGCCCTGAAGGCGGTTTCCCCCCACCCCTCAACCCCCGCCTCACGGCGAGATTTTCCCCTCAACCCCCACCATACAGCGGGGTCGGCCCACACCCCCCGCCTCACGGCCGGGTCGTCCCCCCTCGAGCACCGCCTCACGGCGGGGTCCCCCCCCCCAATGAACCCCCGCCTCGCGGTGGGTCGCTACTCTGACCTCGCCTCAGGGCGGCCTCCACCATCCGCCGTGTACGAACCCGTCGCTCTGCGGCGCTGAAGGGCGCGGGGTTGGCAAACCCTAGCCGCCGCCCCCCTTTCCCCCAACATTTCGAGAAAAAAGAGAAAAGAATTATAAGCTCTATGGGCCTGAAGCCCGCAGCCGCATGCTGACTATTATAAAAAAAGCAGCGGGCCTGAGCCCGCAGCCCCATTGCGGGCGCCTGCAACCAATTCTTACAAAAAAAATTACTAAATACTGCGGGCCTGAAGCCCGCAGCAGGCTTCAGGCCCGCAGGCCGCATTATGCTGAAAAAATGAAAATGAAAAGTGGGAGGGGGGATATATATATATAAATAAATTGTTTTTTGGGTCCTAAAAATTCCAGATAATTTGATAATGATGGGGGACTAAAATGGGACCTTATATGGATATTTGGGGACTTGTGGGGATTATTTGGGGGTATATAAAAAGGAAAACTTTTTCCTTTTTCATGGAGAACAAGTAATTTGGATATCATTCAAATTTATTTGGATTAGCCCATAATACACAACATATTGCATATTTGATCCCCCTTTTAGGATCATACTTATATGCATTACATCACATTCTATGGCTCATTATTTGGATAAATTTATGCTTGGATGTGCGGCATTAACTTAATAATTAAGAAGATCCTGCGACCGCTCTGCCGTAAGTCATCTAACCTAACGGTATGACGTTACCTAGTGGTCCAATAATTATTAAGTATTTAATTTGTTATATTTATCCTCCTGTGAATCTGAGAAGCATGTGATGTCTATGATGCATGTGATAAAAAAGTTTGATGAGCACAAATTTTTGCATGGATGGCTAATTATGGTTTTGGATCGACTGTTTAGTCCCATATTTTACTTTTCCTGTATTTTTCTTTTCTTTTTGAGAGAAATTGTAGTGAGAAAATTATGTAATGTTCAAGACCGATGACTACTTTCTATGGAGGCGGATGCCACTTTTGAAGCTGAAGACTTTAAATATGGGACCCATGAGGTTTCCAAATTTGTAATTTTTCGCTTTCATTTGTGTAATATGGACTGTGATATGGACTTTGGACATTATTTTATTTATGTGGGACTGGTCGATCCATGCAATTAGCATATTAAGTTAAAAATTGCCTCCGCATGAAAATGTTTGATGTATTATTAATTCATGCAAATTTGTGCTCTGCTAAATAAAATGGCAAAAATCGCAAGTGTTGATTTCGAAGTGTTGGATGCATCAGGCAGGAATTACTTAAGCTAGCAGCATGATGTTAAATTCCACCTGCGGGCTAAGTCTGCTGTGACAAAAGATGGAAAAGCGGCTGACATTGAAAAGGCGCATGCCATTATTTATATTCGTCTCCATGTGGACAAGACCCTAAAGGCTGAATACCTTACGGTCGAAGATCCACTTGAGCTGTGGACTGCCCTTGAGGAAAGATATAAACATCAGAAAGGAGTTATACTTCCAATGGCACGATATGAGTTGGAGAACCTTAGACTGCAGGACTTTAAGTCCATAGCTAAGTACACTCAGCTCTTTTTAGCATCACCTCATGCCTGAAGTTGTGTGGTGAAAAAGTCTCAGAAGATCGCATGCTGGAAAAGACGTACACGTCTTCCACGAGAAGGATGCGATACTGATGCAGCAATACCGTGAACGAAAGTTCACCAAGTATTCTGAGCTGCTGTCATGTTTACTCATACTGAACAAAAAAGAAAGCTTCTCCTCGTCATTCACAACATGCGCTCTCTGGCACTGCCCCCTCCCTGAAGCTCACAATGCATCTTCTTCTAAAAAGAAGAAAGGTAATAAAAAAAGAAGACCACAGAATGGGGTACAGAACAAGAAGGTCAGAGGCCAAGTCCAACAGTGAAGAAATGAAGGGATGTAGAAGTTCAACTAGCGCAGAAACGACAACAATAGAAATGATGCACCCCCACCCAAGAGGAAATGGTAAGACCAGTGCCATAGCTGTGGCATGAAAGGACACTGGTCTAGAGTGTGCAAAAACTCCGCGGCATCTCCAGGAATTGTATAAAGAAAATATGAAAAAGAAAGCTGAAACAGACCTAGTGACCACAAACGCTCCAGTCAAGTTCACAGCTGACGACTTCGAAAAAGATGACCTGCTTGATTAGCCACTTTTTATCTTTGTATTTGTTTCAAAACAATTTATATTATGAGAGCTATTTGAATGTTATGAATTTGTTTTGAATGAAATTTGGTTATGTTCCTGAAAAGTAAATGTTTTTATTCATCTTTTATAGATGGATCGCTCTTATGACTGCTTAGTAGACAGTACTTTGACATATACGATCCTTCAATATAAATGTTATTTTCATAACATTATACCATATAAAAGCCCTGTAAATACCATTTCAGTGCCATCAAATATTATTGAAGGTTCCGAGAACACAACTTTATTACACCCAAATGGAACAGAAATAAAAATAAAGGATGCACTATTCTCTCCGAATTCCAATAGAAACTTACTAAGTTTCAAGGACATCGGTTTAATCGGATTCCATCTGGAAACAACAAATATAAATGAAAAAGAACTTTTGTATGTAACGTCTCAAGAAAAAGGAGTAAAATCCATACTTGAACGATTTGAGAGCCTTTCATCATGTCTCTATTATACAAAGATTTGGAGAGATGAAGCTAATTTAACGGAACACCTGAAGTGCCCGACATCAGCCAATTTTTTGTGTTGGCATGATAGACTTCGCCACCCTAGATCAGTGATGATGCACCGCATCTTATCTTAATCCTATGGGCATGACTTGAAGAACCAGAAGATTCTTCAGAAGGGAGAATTCATGTCACGCCCCGCTTCCCAAAAATATGGAGGCGAAGCGTGAGAAGGTCCGCTCAGACTTGAAGCTACAAATCTGCAAGTCCGATAAGCGTCAAAACATTAAATGGCAGGTCCTTGCAACGCGAAACGAAACAAAGATAATAATAATAAAATGTGACAAAAGAGTAATCTCAGAATGTCACGCCCCGCTTCCCTAAAATGGAGGCGAGACGTGAAAAGGTCCGCACGAGAGTGGAGCTGTGAAGCCCCAAACCCGATAAGCGTCAATAAAACATAAGCAGGTCCCTGTAACCACAACGGAACAACAATAATAACACAAGGAGAGACTGAAATAAAATCTCATATCTCATAAATTGTCCAACATGAAAATAAGTCTAACATCCAGAAAATCCACCAGGCTAAAGGAAAGAGTCTAAAGGACCAGAACAAGGCCAACAAAAGCAACAACGCAACAAAGTATGGGTGCCACGCACCGACAACAAAATAGCAGTCTAAACAAAAGGGAAAACACCACGGAGACACTAGGACTGGTCCCCAGTGTCCACGTACTCCCCGTCAAACACAAGCTCGGGCTCGGCGTCAGCAAACACCTCGTCCTCAACAAGGTACTCAGGCTCAGGATCTAACATGTGTCACCCAAAAGAGTAAAGGAGCACATGTCAGCAAGTCTAAAAGACTTGGGCAAGGAAACTGAAAGTAAGGCAACTGGCAACCTAGCAGTTATAGTATGCATGACATGGCAGTTATACATGAGTGCACAAGCAAGACATGGCGAGACAATAAGTACCAGAGAACAATTAACGGGACAAGACAAGAGTAGCCAAGCTACTAACAATCTCAATCAATTCACTAGTCACGTTTCAAGTTGTTTGTAGATGTTTACGCCTTACAGCTGAATGGTTTGACATTCACGCTGATTGGCCGCTTAACACTACCCCAAAACCCAGAGTTTACGCCTTACCACTGCAGTTGCTGATCGGGCAGACTCCCAGTTGATTGGCCGCTTAACTCTTACCCCCAATACCCACATGTAATCAAGCCAGGGTCCCCGCACACGAGCTCAGTAAATGAGCCAGGGTTGCCCCGCACAGGAGCTCGTATTCTATATCACGATTCATAAACAATTGGCGTAGGGGTGCACCTAGCCGGAACAAGCAATTCGGGCATTGGCTATCAACCAACACATGGCCCGCTTCTGGAACACGAGCCAGGAACACAAACATTGTAGCGAAGCTACGCAATCACGGAAACACTTAAAGGATGCAATGACATGACAATTAATTTGCGTACCGTTAATGGAAAGTAAACATGACATGGTAATTGTGCAACATGTTAAATGTCGGAACTAGCTTCGTTGTCAAGCTAGTTCCCCAATTTGCGCCTAGGCGAGTATCATTTCGTCGCCTAGCCTCTTTTACGCCTACAACAAGCAAATGGCCTAAAACATGGCCTAAACCCTAAGTGGCAAGTTTCACTTGCTTAGCACCGAGGATGACGATCAACGAGGGTTCGTCTCACGGATGCTAAACTACGGGGAAATCGCTGTTATGGAGAAACAATCATCAAAACACAAGAAATCTCATTAGGGTTTTCACAAAACATAACGGGTTATGAAAACATCAAGAGATCGATTTATTACTGTGAGGAAGCGGAAAAAGCACTCCGGAGAACCTATGGATCAGATCTGGAGGTGATTGGAGAAGTTTGGAGAACTAGGGGTTTTGGGGATTTGATGAGATTTTGGGGAAGATGAGTGGTAGAATGTGTTGAGGGATGGTTTGGATGATGGATCTTGGGCTTGGGATGAAGGAATAAGGGTTTGAGGTAGAAGGGGGCTCAATGGGGGAGAAACTAGGGTTTTGGGTCGAGTGGAGGAAGAAGAAAACGTTTGGGAGGGGTTTAAATAGGATGGGCTGGTGGCTGCCCAGAAATTAGGGTTTTAACACAGATTAGTCAGTCAAAGAGCAACCACTGACCGACTAGTTTGAGATCTAGTCGGTCGGTTGAACAACGCAGACTGACTAAGTGTAAACAGTAACTTCTGAACAAAAATAGGATTTAGATTTAGTCGGTCGAAGAACAAATACTGACCGACTAGTTTGTCATCTAGTCGGTCGAGAGATGAACTTAGACCGTCTAAGAATGAACAGTACTGATACCAAAATTTAGATGATGTGTTAGTCGGTTAAAGAAGTATTGCCGACCGACTGGATCGTCATCTAGTCGGTCGGTGCCCCTTCTTACACCGGCTAATAAGCACCAAAAGTTCCGATACGGAGCGCGGAGCTCTGGGATCGATTCCTAAGACTCCTAGGCTTGATCTAACAGTAAGATACGACTGTTATGAAGCCCGTCACGAATGACTTACTCCAAAATCGACGATCCTAAGGAAGAAACGAGAAAACACGACGAAACGATCGAAAATGAAAGCTACGGAGACGAAAACCACACAAAAGGAGAAAATCCACCAAAACATATATTATATTATAATAAATCCAGATACAAGAAAACCAGTCGTTACATCCTCCCCAACTTAAGAAAAATTCCATCCTCGGAATTTCCAAACACTCACGTGTCCGGAAACAAAAGTAGGAAACGCTCTCGCATCTCATCCTCATTCTCCCAAGTAGACTCTCCAGGTGAGTCGTGTCGCCACATCACCCTCACAAGATTGACAATCTTGTTCCAAAGTGACTTCTGATGCCTGTCCAGAATCTGCACTGGATGCTGGTCATACGTCAAATCTGGGTGAACGGTAATCTCCGAGAAATCCACAGCATGAGATGGATCGCTAATGTATCGACGAAGCTGCGACACATGGAAAACATTGTGAACTCCCTCCAAAGATGGCGGCAAGGCTAAGAGATACGCTACCTCGCCAATGTTCTCCAAAATGTCAAACGGCCCAATGTATCGCGGGCTCAACTTCCCTGGCTTCCCAAAACGAATCACACCACGATTCGGGGAAATCCTCAAAAACACATGATCTCCAGGCTGAAACTCCAAAGGACGACGTTTAGCATCCGCCCAATGCTTAAAACGGTCCTGAGCAATCCTTAACCTCTCCCAAATATTCCTGACGACCTCCACAGCCTCCACAATCATCTCAGGTCCCAACAGCTCCCGATCACCAACGTCATCCCAACTCAATGGCGATCGACATTTCCTCCCATAAAGAGCGGCGAAAGGCGCCATGCCAATACTCGCCTGGAAGCTGTTGTTGTAAGAGAACTCTACCAGATGTAGACGGTCCTCCCATGAACCCTTGAAATCCAACATGCACGCCCTCAGCATGTCTTCCAAAATCTGAATCGTCCTCTCGGACTGGCCATCCGTCTGCGGATGGTACGCCGTGCTGAAACTCAGACGCGTACCCAAACTCTTCTGCAATCTCTGCCAGAACTGAGATGTGAACCTCGTGTCCCTGTCCGACACGATACTCACGGGGACTCCATGAAGTCGCACGACCTCCTGCATGATTCACGTTACATCACTATCCAAACTAGGAAAAGGAAATAAAAACGGAGGGTAATGAATTTTACCTCCATATATCTCCTTGCTAGCGCCTCAGTGGACTGTCTCACTCGGAACGGAATAAAGTGCGCGGATTTGGTCAATCGATCTACGATCACCCAAATCGCGTCATTCTGCTTCGGACTCCGAGGTAGTCCAGTCACGAAATCCATAGTGATGTGTTGCCACTTCCACTCCGGAATCAGAAGCGGTTGTAGCAACCCGACCGCACGCTGATGCTCCGCCTTCACTTGCTGGCAAACCAAGCACTTGGCTACACTCCGAGCCACACTCCTCTTCATACCATGCCACCAATAATTCAGACGAAGATCCTGGTACATCTTGGTGCCACCAAGATGCACAGAATACGGCGAACTGTGTGCCTCCACCATCAGCTCCTCTCTAATATCCCCAGCTGGCACACACAACCTGGCTCCAAACCTCAGCGAGCCATCCTCATGAACCAAAAAGTCAGTCCGCAGACCGGCTTCAACCTGCTCCCGAATCTTCACCAGCTTCGGATCCTCAGCCTGGCCAGCCTTAATCCGATCCACAATCGTTGACTGTACCTGCATGTACATCAACGAAGAAGCCTCCCCAGGAAGAACAATCTCAACACCAGACTCGCAAAAATCCTGCTGCAATCTCCACTGCGAGGTCAAAATCATCACCGCTGGAAGCCTACTCAGCGCATCAAGAACCACATTCACCTTGCCAGGGTGAAACTGCAAATCAATATCATAATCCGCCATAAGCTCCAACCATCGACGCTGTCGCATGTTGAGCTCCTTCTGAGTAAAAATATACTTCAAGCTTTTGTGATCGGTGAAAATTTTCACCTTCTCACTCAGCAGGAAGTGCCTCCAAATCTTACGAGCAAACACAACGGCAGCCAACTCCAAATCATGCGTCGGGTAATTCTTCTCATGAACCTTAAGCTGACGAGACGCATACGCCACAACATGCCCATGCTGATGCAACACACAATCGAGACCCTTGTCAGAAGCATCGCAAAAGATCTCAAATCCACCGCTGCAATCAGGCACAACAAGAATAGGGGCAGTCGTCAACCTCTCCCTCAGAACACCAAAAGCATTCTCACAATCACCCGACCACACAAAAGGCACATCCTTCAGCGTCAACCTGGTCATCGGCTCAGCAATACGAGAAAAGTCCTTAATGAAACGCCGATAGTAACCAGCAAGTCCAAGGAAACTCTGAATCTCAAACGCAGACAACGGAACAGGCCACTTTCTGATGGCCCTAATCTTCTCGGGATCCACTGAAATTTCATCTCCAGTCACCACATGCCCGAGAAAAGCAACTCTATCCAGCCAAAACTCGCACTTCGAAAACTTAGCATACAACCGATGCTTCCTCAGAATCTCCAACACCGTCCTCAAGTGCGAGGCATGCTCCTCCTCCGACTTTGAATAGATCAGAATGTCGTCAATAAAGATAACGACAAACTTATCCAAAAAGTCGTAGAAAATCAGGTTCATTAGATTCATGAAAACTGCGGGTGCGTTAGTTACGTCGAAAGGCATAACCACAAACTCGTAGTGTCCATACTTCGTCCTGAACGCTGTCTTCGGAACATCTCCCTTCTTCACCTTCAACTGATGGTAACCACTCCTCAAATCCAATTTAGAGAACACCCTCGAACCTCCAAGCTGATCAAAAATATCATCGATGTGAGGCAACGGGTATTTATTCTTAATGGTCACCGCATTCAACTCCCGATAGTCCACGCACATGCGACGCGAACCATCCTTCTTCTTCACCAGCAGCACCGGTGCTCCCCACGGAGACACACTAGGGTTGATATAACCCTTCTGCAAAAGCTCATCCAGCTGCTTCCTCAATTCCTCCAACTCAGCGGGTGCCATACGATACGACGCCTTCGAAATCGGCTGCGCACCCGGAATAAGATCAATAGAAAATTCCAAAGCTCGATCAGGTGGCAAACTAGACATCTCCTCGGGGAAGACGTCATCGAAATCACGCACCACAGCTGGCCACTCCAACTCCATCTGCATAGCCACAACCTCCACCGGTCTGGCCCGAAATCTGACAGGACCAAGCGAACTGCTACCACGACTGAACTCAAATACTGGATGTCCGGGAATCTCGAACACCACCTTCTTCCTCCTGCAGTCAATCGTAGCATAGAAGCTCGCAAGCCAGTCCATCCCAAGAACTACATCATAGTTGATGATGTCGTGGACAATGAAATCAGCGAAAAGCCCATGTCCACAGACCACCAACGAGCAAGAATTGCAACCACGATGCACCGAGACCACGCCATTCCCTGTAACGATGTTCCAACTCTTGGGAAGAGGGGACGTCGACAAGGAATGCCTCTCCACGAAGCTCCGAGAAATAATGCACATCGATGCACCAGAGTCAAAGAGGACTCGTGCAGGAAATGTGCACACCAAAACCACGCCTAACAAGCAATTAACAATCAAACCCTAGTCTAGCAAACAACCATGTTCAAGCAAACAACACAATCTAACAATCAAACCAGCTAGGGAAATAACAGCTAGATGGAGGATTACCTGCGATAACCTCATCCACAGCCTCGCTCTCCACCGCGGTCATCAGAAAAGCCTGCCTCCTCGGTGGAACAGCCTGCCGAAAAGCCTGCCCCTGTGGAACAAGAGCTGCTCCACATCCAGCAGGAATAGACGCTCGCTGCTGCAACGGCTGTGCTACAACAGGTGCCCTCTGCAGCTGATTCGCATGCCGACAATCCTTCGCGACATGGGAAGCATCACCACAAACCAAACACTGGCCCAGAAACTTCCTACACTGATCCTTGACGTGGCTAGGCTTGCCGCAGAAATGGCAAGTCTTCTGAACAGGCCCTCCTGGCCTCTTAAACTGAGCTGGCTGATTAGGCTTAAAACCAGGCCTAACCACCGCCCTGGCCTGCTCCATAGGCCTCTTCCCAGCACCAGAAACATGTCCTCTCCTCTGACTCAGGTTCAGCTCCTGCCTCCTCGCAGCGACCAGAACCTTCTGATAAGAGTCCAGATCGGAGGAAGACACAAAACTCTGGAGCTCCAAAGCAAGTCCCTGCAGGAACCTCTGAGCCCTCTCATCAGCATCCTGCACCATCTTCGGTGCGAACCGACTCAGTCTAGTGAACTCTCGGTGGTACAGGTCCACCGTCAAGCTCCCTTGCTTCAGATCAATGAAGCGCTGCAGCATCTCCTTCCTAGCAGCCTTCAGAAAGAACTCCTCATCAAACCTGGACTTAAAGGTAGCCCAAGCTATCGGCTCCACCAACATCTTCTCTTCCGCATCCCACCAGTTCCGAGCATTATCCTTGAGTTGCCTCTTCGCCAAATCAACCCATCCAGCCGGGGTGATCTTGGCCATCTTCAAATTGTCCTCGATGTTCCGAATCCACTCATCGACAGCCAGAGGACCCTCAGACCCATCAAAATATGCGGGACCCAGCTCCCGAAATTGCTTCGCTCCCGGCTCGGAGCGAGGAACATCCGGAAGTGCCCGGGCAGCTCGAGCAAGTGGAGCATTCTGGACTTGCAGGAGCACGCCCTGCTGCACTTGCATCATCTGGAGCATCATCCGCATCATCTCACCGTTGGTGGGTTCCCGCTCAGGCTCCTCATCATGAGGGAGCGCACCACTACCCCCACCACGGGTGAATCGCCTTCCTGCCATCTAATGACACAGAAAACGAAGCAGATTAGACTCATAGCTTATGACTCGGACGTCGAACTTAGTTTATTGGACATTCAAATATTATTATCGTCATTCCAAAAATCGCAGTTACAGAAGAGGACCTGCATGGGCCACTAACAAAACCTGTCACGCCCCGCTTCCCTAAAATGGAGGCGAGACGTGAAAAGGTCCGCACGAGAGTGGAGCTGTGAAGCCCCAAACCCGATAAGCGTCAATAAAACATAAGCAGGTCCCTGTAACCACAACAGAACAACAATAATAACACAAGGAGAGACTGAAATAAAATCTCATATCTCATAAATTGTCCAACATGAAAATAAGTCCAACATCCAGAAAATCCACCAGGCTAAAGGAAAGAGTCTAAAGGCCCAGAACAAGGCCAACAAAAGCAACAACGCAACAAAGTATGGGTGCCACGCACCGACAACAAAATAACAGTCTAAACAAAAAGGAAAACACCACGGAGACACTAGGATTGGTCCCCAGTGTGCACGTACTCCCCGTCAAACACAAGCTCGGGCTCGGCGTCAGCAAACACCTCGTCCTCAACAAGGTACTCAGGCTCAGGATCTAACATGTGTCACCTAAAAGAGTAAAGGAGCACATGTCAGCAAGTCTAAAAGACTTGGGCAAGGAAACTGAAAGTAAGTCAACTGGCAACCTAGCAGTTATAGTATGCATGACATGGCAGTTATACATGAGTGCATAAGCAAGACATGGCGAGACAATAAGTACCAGAGAACAATTAACGGGACAAGACAAGAGTAGCCAAGCTACTTACAATCTCAATCAATTCACTAGTCACGTTTCAAGTTGTTTGTAGATGTTTACGCCTTACAGCTGAATGGTTTGACATTCACGCTGATTGGCCGCTTAACACTACCCCAAAACCCAGAGTTTACGCCTTACCACTGCAGTTGCTGATCGGGCAGACTCCCAGTTGATTGGCCGCTTAACTCTTACCCCCAATACCCACATGTAATCGAGCCAGGGTCCCTGCACACGAGCTCAGTAAATGAGCCAGGGTTGCCCCGCACAGGAGCTCGTATTCTATATCATGATTCATAAACAATTGGCGTAGGGGTGCACCTAGCCGGAACAAGCAATTCGGGCATTGGCTATCAACCAACACATGGCCCGCTTCTGGAACACGAGCCAGGAACATAAGCATTGTAGCGAAGCTACGCAATCACGGAAACACTTAAAGGATGCAATGACATGACAATTAATTTGCGTACCGTTAATGGAAAGTAAACATGACATGGTAATTGTGCAACATGTTAAATGTCAGAACTAGCTTCGTTGTCAAGCTAGTTCCCCAATTTGCGCCTAGGCGAGTATCATTTCGTCGCCTAGCCTCTTTTACGCCTACAACAAGCAAATGGCCTAAAACATGGCCTAAACCCTAAGTGGCAAGTTTCACTTGCCTATCACCGAGGATGACGATCAACGAGGGTTCGTATCACGGATGCTAAACTACGGGGAAATCGCTGTTATGGAGAAACAATCATCAAAACACAAGAAATCTCATTAGGGTTTTCACAAAACATAACGGGTTATGAAAACATCAAGAGATCGATTTATTACTGTGAGGAAGCGGAAAAAGCACTCCGGAGAACCTATGGATCAGATCTGGAGGTGATTGGAGAAGTTTGGAGAACAAGGGGTTTTGGGGGATTTTGGGGATTTGATGAGATTTTGAGGAAGATGAGGGGTAGAATGTGTTGAGGGATGGTTTGGATGATGGATCTTGGGCTTGGGATGAAGAAATAAGGGTTTGAGGTAGAAGGGGGCTCAATGGGGGGAGAAACTAGGGTTTTGGGTCGAGTGGAGGAAGAAGAAAACGTTTGGGAGGGGTTTAAATAGGATGGGCTGGCGGCTGCCCAGAAATTAGGGTTTTAACACAGATTAGTCGGTTAAAGAGCAACCACTGACCGACTAGTTTGAGATCTAGTCGGTCGGTTGAACAACGCAGACCGACTAAGTGTAAACAGTAACTTCTGAACAAAAATAGGATTTAGATTTAGTCGGTCGAAGAACAAATACTGACCGACTAGTTTGTCATCTAGTCGGTCGAGAGATGAACTTAGACCGACTAAGAATGAACAGTACTGATACCAAAATTTAGATGATGTGTTAGTCGGTTAAAGAAGTATTGCCGACCGACTGGATCGTCATCTAGTCGGTCGGTGCCCCTTCTTACACCGGCTAATAAGCACCAAAAGTTCCGATACGGAGCGCGGAGCTCCGGGATCGATTCCTAAGACTCCTAGGCTTGATCTAACAGTAAGATACGACTGTTATGAAGCCCGTCACGAATGACTTACTCCAAAATCGACGATCCTAAGGAAGAAACGAGAAAACACGACGAAACGATCGAAAATGAAAGCTACGGAGACGAAAACCACACAAAAGGAGAAAATCCACCAAAACATATATTATATTATAATAAATCCAGATACAAGAAAACCAGTCGTTACATCCTCCCCAACTTAAGAAAAATTCCATCCTCGGAATTTCCAAACACTCACGTGTCCGGAAACAAAAGTGGGAAACGCTCTCGCATCTCATCCTCATTCTCCCAAGTAGACTCTCCAGGTGAGCTGTGTCGCCACATCACCCTCACAAGATTGACAATCTTGTTCCGAAGTGACTTCTGATGCCTGTCCAGAATCTGCACTGGATGCTGGTCATACGTCAAATCTGGGTGAACGGTAATCTCCGAGAAATCCACAGCATGATATGGATCGCTAATGTATCGACGAAGCTGCGACACATGGAAAACATTGTGAACTCCCTCCAAAGATGGCGGCAAGGCTAAGAGATAAGCTACCTCGCCAACTTTCTCCAAAATGTCAAACGGTCCAATGTATCGCGGGCTCAACTTCCCTCGCTTCACAAAACGAATCACACCACGATTCGGGGAAATCCTTAAAAACACATGATCTCCAGGCTGAAACTCCAAAGGACGACGTTTAGCATCCGCCCAATGCTTAAAACGGTCCTGAGCAATCCACAACCTCTCCCGAATATTCCTGACGACCTCCACAGCTTCCACAATCATCTCAGGTCCCAACAGCTCCCGATCACCAACGTCATCCCAACTCAATGGCGATCGACATTTCCTCCCATAAAGAGCGGCATGTGCGACGACGGGCTACGACGTATCGCAACGTCGTAAACGGCAAATCGTCGAAGAGAAAGTACCTAGGTGGGACCCACAGCAGTTCTAGGGACCAACGGGGGACCCACAATAACTCTGGAGAACTTGGGGGGCCCACGGTGGCAAGCGGTGCGAGAGTTGCGACGTTGCGACGAACGTCGCTCGATCAGACACGGTCGGTGCGGGGGATTGTCTCGGTCGGACACAGTGGACGACCGCTGTGCAACGCTTGCGGAGATGCAGGGTCGGGGCTCTCGGTCGATGCGGAGCGGGCCTTCGGTCGGGCGCTGCAGATGCGGGGGTCGGTGCGGGCTTGCGAAGCGGGGGCTGTGCGGTGCGGAGTGGGGCGTGCGGAGCGGGCGAAGCTCTCGGTCAGACCGAGAGATCCTCTCGGTCGGACACGGGGCGAAGCGGGCGGCTACTGTGCGGTGCGGAGCGGCCTTGGTGCGGGCGGGGCTCTCGGTCAAACCGTGGGAACGGGGGCGATTTCCTTGGTCGGTGCGGGCGACGGCGGCTGCAACGTTGCGACAAAACGTCGCAAGTGAGAACGGGGGTTTTGGGAGCGGCTAGGGTTAATTTCTTGCGAAAATGAGTCTTCTTAGGGGTTGTTTATATAGTATAGAGGGGTTGACTTGGTCTAGGGCTAATTCTAATAGGATTGGGATTTTAAAATGATTTAAAATTCAAAACTCTCTCTCTCTAACCCACGCATGGCTAGGGTGCAGTCAAGATGAGCTAGGAGTTGGCTCAAAAATCGTTTGAAATATTATAAACTTAATAAAATTTTATTTGGCTGAAAATACTTTAAAACTTTAGTGATTAAAAATATTATAAGCCTTGCTAAAAATGTAAAGTAGGTCAAATAAACTCCAAAAATTATAAAATAAATATTGGGGTGATCGGGACGACGAGAGTAAGGTAACTAAGAAGACGGATCTCAATTTCGATGTCGAGTGACGAAACTAAAAATAGAAACGTCCTACGTCAAAAGTGAAAATCACAACGTCTCTTCGAATAAGATCAAATCGTGGGGGAACGACCCGAGTAATGTTGTTCCAAATTAGTGCCACAATTTAATACTCTCAGAGACGTCCACAACGGCATATCACACTAAAGTGTTCACAAACAAGCAAAGTCTAAAATAACTACGTGCACGGTCAAAAGCACGTGCACAAACAAAGTACAACGAAAACAGACCGTTACATCCTCCCCACCTTAGAAATGATTCCGTCCTCGGAATCAACATCCAGCACTACTCAGGAGAGATGCGGGAAGCGCTCTCTCATCTCATCTTCACGTTCCCAGGTGGACTCACCTGGGGAACCGTGACGCCACTGCACTCGAACCAAGTCGACGGTCTTATTCCTCAGCTGCTTCTGCCGTCGATCCAGAATCTCCACTGGCTACTGATCATAAGACAGATTCGGACGAACCGTGATCTCCGAGAAATCCACAGCATGGGACGGATCACTAACGTATCGACGTAACTGAGATACGTGAAATACGTCGTGAACTCCCTCCAGCGACGGTGGCAACGCCAAGCGATAAGCCACCGCTCCAACTCTCTCCAGAACATCAAACGGTCCAATGTACCTCAGACTCAGCTTGCCTCTCTTTCCAAATCGGATAACTCCGCGGTTCGGAGAAATCTTCAGAAAGACATGATCTCTAGGCTGAAACTCCAAAGGCCTCCGTTTAGCATCTGCCCAATGCTTGAAACGGTCCTGCACAATCCTCAGCTTCTCCCAAATGTTCCTCACAACATCCACGGCCTCCACAATCATCTCCGGCCCTAATAGCTCCCGATCTCTAATGTCATCCCAGCTCAGTGGCGATCGACATTTCTTCCCATATAGCGCGGCGAAAGGCGCCATGCCAATACTCGCCTGGTAGCTGTTATTGTAGGCAAACTCAACGTGATGGAGATGATCCTCCCAAGATCCCTTGAAGTCCAACATGCACGCTCTCAGCATGTCCTCCAAAATCTGAATCGTCTTCTCAGACTGGCCATCCGTCTGCGGGTGGTACGCTGTGCTGAAACTTAGACTCGTACCCAAGCTTTTCTGCAGACTCTGTCAAAACTGAGATGTGAATCTCGTGTCTCTGTCCGAAACGATATTCACGGGGACTCCGTGAAGTCGTACGATCTCCTGCACGATTCACGTTACATCACTATCTAAACTAGGAAAGGAAATAAAAACGGAGAGTAAAAGAATTTACCTCCATATATCTCCTCGCTAGCATCTCAGTAGACTGTCCTACTTGGAAGGGAATAAAGTGCGCGGATTTGGTCAATCGGTCTACGATCACCCAAATCGTGTCATTCTGCTTCGGGCTCCGAGGTAGTCCAGTCACGAAATCCATAGTGATGTGCTGTCACTTCCACTCCAGAATCGGAAGCGGTTGTAACAACCCTGCCGTACGCTGATGCTCCACCTTTACTTGCTGGCAAACCAAACACTTGGCTACGCTCCGAGCCACACTCCTCTTCATACCGTGCCACCAATAGTTCAGGCGAAGATCCTTGTACATCTTGGTGCCACCAGGATGTACAGAATACGGCGAACTGTGTGCCTCAACCAATAATTCCTCTTAGATATCTCCAGCTGGCACACACAACCTGGCTCCAAATCTCAACGAACCATCCTCATGAATCAAGAAGTCAGTCCACAGACCGGCGTCCACCTGCTCCCGAATCTTCACCAGCTCCCGGTGTTTGTCCTCTCTTCTGCCTCGCAATCCTCTCCTGTCTCCGAGCAGCTACCAGCAACTTCTGATATGACTCCATATCCGTCGTAGACATCAGGCTCTGCAAGTCTAGGGAAAGACCCTGCAGAAACCTCTGAGCCTTCTCCTCAGCATCCTCCACCATCTTCGGTTAGAAGTGACTCAATCTAGTGAACTCCTGATGGTACTGGTCCACCGTAAGATTTCCCTGCTTCAGCTCAATGAAGCGCTGCAACATCTCCCTCCTGGCAGCCTTTGGGAAGTACTCCTCATCGAACCTGGACTTGAAAGTAGCCCAAGGTATAGGACTCACCAACAGCTCCTCCTTTGTATCCCACCAGTTGCGGGCATTATCCTTGAGTTGCTTCTTCACCAACTCAACCCATCCAGCCGGGTTGACCTTCGACATCTTCAAGTTATCCTCAGTATTCCTGATCCACTCCTCAGCATCCAACGGTCCCTCAGATACATCAAAGTAAGTCGGGCCCAGCTCCCGAAACTACTTCGCTCATGGCTCGAAGCGAGGGGCACTCTGGGTATTCTGGAGCATACCCTGCTGCACCTGCATCATCTGATGCATCATCCTCATGATCTCAGCATTGGTGGGCTCTCTATCCGGCACCTCAACACGATTGGGCCCACCACTAGCCCAGGTCCGTCGTCTTCCAGCCATTTAATGACATAGGAAACGAACAAAATTAGACTCAAAGCTTAATGACTTGGATGTTGTAATTTATTTAATGGACATTCCGTTATTATCGTTGTTCCGTTAATTCGCAATTGCAAGATGGAGGACCTGCATGTGTCACCAACAAAACCTGGCACGCCCCGCTTCCCAAAAATATGGAGGCAAAGCGTGAGAAGGTCTGCTCAGACTTGAAGCTACAAAGCTGCAAGTCCGATAAGCGTCAAAACATTAAATGGCAGGTCCTTGCAACACGAAACGAAACAAAGACTATAATAATAAAATGAGACAAAAGAGTAATCTCAGAATATCCATAATAATAAATTCCAACATCGCAGAAAAGCCACCAGGCTAAAAGAAAAGAGTCTAAAAAGAGGCCCCAGCACGGCCAACAAAAGTACAAAGTACAAAAAGCAAAGTAATGGTGCTACGCCCCGACAACTAACAGCAACCTAAAGCAAAAGCAACTCAAATCAGTCTCTAAGACTGGTCTCCGGTGTCCACCAACTCCTCGTCAAATGTAAGCTCCGGCTCAGCGTCAGCAAATACCTCATCCTCAGCTACGGTCTCTGGCTCAGGGTCTAACATGTGACACCCAAAAGAGCAAGGGGCACATGTCAGCAAGTCTACAAGAGACTTGTGCAAGGAAACTGAAAGTAGGTAAAGCAACCTAGCAGTTCTAGCATGATGCAATGACATGACAGTTAAAGTATGATTGCAACAAGTAAAGAAAAGTACGAGCATGGCATTTAATTCATGGCATGGATATCAAGATTTACAAGAAACATTCACAAGTACAAAGACAAGTCTAGTAAGCACGTCGTGCACAGAGATTACGCCTTTTGGCTAGAGTGGCTGCGCGGGCCAACTCCTAAGCTAAAGTGATCACTTATCCCTACCCCTTCACGTGTATATGGACTGGCGTCCATCTTCTGGATCACGAGCCAGGAAGTGTTTTTTATGATGGCATAGGGGTGCACCTAGCCGGACAAGGAAGTACAGGTATTTTGTAGCATGTGCTACTAATGCAACAATCAACTGGAATGACATGTAAGATGCAATGCATGGCAGATAAAAGTGCGTACAGATAAGGAATTTAAACATGGCAGATATCAGTGCATGAATGACATGGCAGGGTGACAGATCTAGCTTCGTTGTCAAGCTAGATCTTAAAGTTGCGTCTAGACAGCTATCATTTCACTGTCTAGTCTCTTTTACGCTAAAAACAAGGAAGTGGTATAAAACATGGCCCTAAACAAGAGTTGGCAAGTTTCACTTGCCTGCAAGTCAAACGTCAGAGAAACACCGTCCAACGAGTCCAAAGTCACAATAATCCTACGTGCACAAGTCCACCGGCCTAAATTCCATTTTATTAATCTTTGATTAGTGAATTTAAAACATTTAAAACACTTTTAAAACATCAATTTTTAGTCTTAATTATTAGGCTGCGGTTGGGGTCCTAAGGGTGCAAAGCGTTACCTCAACACGACGCGAAAGCTATACTGGCGTCGGGTAGCGACGCCAGGGGTTGGAATAAAAGAACACGCTCCAAGTCCAGATTCCAGAATAGATTCCTCGCTCGAATAATCTGATCAGCAACTAGAGCAACGAACCAAGATTCCAAAGCTTGCACGTGCGACGACGGGCTACGACGTATCGCAACGTCGTAAACGGCAAATCGTCGAAGAGAAAGTACCTAGGTGGGACCCACAGCAGTTCTAGGGACCAATGGGGGACCCACAATAACTCTGGAGAACTTGGGGGGCCCACGGTGGCAAGCGGTGCGAGAGTTGCGACGTTGCGACGAACGTCGCTCGGTCAGACACGGTCGGTGCGGGGGATTGTCTCGGTCGGACACAGCGGGCGGCCACTGTGCAACGCTTGCGGAGATGCAGGGTCGGGGCTCTCGGTCGATGCGGAGCGGGCCTTCGGTCGGGCGCTGCAGATGCGGGGGTCGGTGCGGGCTTGCGAAGCGGGGGCTGTGCGGTGCGGAGCGGGGCGTGTGGAGCGGGCGAAGCTCTCGGTCAGACCGAGAGATCCTCTCGGTCGGACACGGGGCGAAGCGGGCGGCTGCTGTGTGGTACGGAGCGGCCTTGGTGCGGGCGGGGCTCTCGGTCAGACCGAGGGAACGAGGGCGATTTCCTCGGTCGGTGCGGGCGGCGGCTGCTGCAACGTTGCGACGAAATGTCGCAAGCAAGAACGGGGGTTTTGGGAGCGGCTAGGGTTAATTTCTTGCGAAAATGAGTCTTCCTAGGGGTTGTTTATATAGTATAAAGGGGTTGCCTTGGTCTAGGGCTAATTCTAATAGGATTAGGATTTTAAAATGATTTAAAATTCAAAACTCTCTCTCTCTCTCTAACCCACACATGGCTAGGGTGCGGCCAAGATGAGATAGGATTTGGCTCAAAAATAGTTTGAAATATTATAAACTTAATAAAATTTTATTTGGCTGAAAATACTTTAAAACTTTAGTGATTAAAAATATTATAAGCCTTGCTAAAAATGTAAAGTAGGTCAAATTAACTCCAAAAATTATAAAATAAATATTGGGGTGATCGGGACGACGAGAGTAAGGTAACTAAGAAGATAGATCTCAATTTCGACGTCGAATGACGAAACTAAAAATAGAAACGTCCTACGTCAAAAGTGAAAATCACAACGTCTCTTCGAATAAGATCAAATCGTGGGAGAACGACCTGAGTAATATCGTTCCAAATTAGTGCCACAATTTAATACTCCCAGAGACGTCCACAACGGCATATCACACTAAAGTGTTCACAAACAAGCAAAGTCTAAAATAACTACGTGCACGGTCAAAAGCACGTTCACGAACAAAGTTCAACGAAAACAGACCGTTACAATTCCCTTGCATCCCCTGCTTCAAGGGGAAATTAATAACAATGCCATCACCAGTAAAAGTAGATATTGAATCTCCAAGCTTCCTTGAAAGAATACAAGGAGATATATGTGGACCTATCCACCACCAAGTGGGTCGTTCGGTACTTTATGATACTAATAGATGCATCCTCAAAATACTCGTATGTGTGTATATTATCCGCAACTTAGCTTTTCCAAGACTACTGACACAAATAATAAAGTTGCGGTCGTATTTTTCGAACAACCAAATAAAGAAAATACATCTGGATAATGCCGGTGAATTTACCTCCCGCTCATTTTAAGAGCACTGCCTTGCAACGGGAATAGAAATTGAACATCCAGTGCCACATGTTCATATCCAAAACTGGTTGACAAAGTCACTGATAAAAAGACTCCAATGGTTTGCACGCCCATTGTTAATGAAATCCCAGTTGCCGGTGGATGCATGTGGACATGCAATTTTGCATGTTGCATCATTGATAAAAATAAGACCCTCTTGAGGTCAGAGTCTCTCTCCAATACAACTTGCATATGAAATACCATCAAACATATCTCACTTGAGAATATTCGGTTGCACAGTTTATATCCACTTGCACCACCACAAAGGACAAAAATGGGTTCTCAACGTCGCCTATGTATCCATGTAGGGTTTGACTCACCCTCAATTATACGATACCTAGAACCCAAACAGGAGACGCATTTAAGGCACATCTTGAAGACTGTGAATGTGATGAGACGAGTTTCCCCAAAATGGGCCCAGATACTGCAAAATCTGGAGCGAAGCAAATTATATCGTAAGATACAAAAACTTTGACCCACTATGATCCGGTAACGAATCAATGTGAAGATGAGATCCTGAAGATCCTCAATATACAGAACACTGTTCACCAGTTACCAGACTCATTTACTGACAACCAGAAGATTGTCAGATCACACATCCCTGCTGCAAATACTCCAGCTAGAATTGACATCCCCAGAATCGATGCAATCCACCTGCAGCAGAAGTGGCTGCTCCTCAACAGAAAAGAGGCAGACCACCAAGCTCCAAGGACAAAAATCCAAGAAAAAGAAAAATACCTAGAGACCTTGGAACGATACACCCACAGAAAAATGAGCTCATGTCCATACCCTTATCCCTCCCGGAATCCACTGCAGAGGAACTGTCGGGAGAAACTGAAATATCATTAAATTAAGTATGTACATTGGAGATGTTGGATAGAAAGAGCATAATCGTCGACGATGACTTTGTGTTTCATATTTCCATTCACGTCGTCGAAAGCGACGATGATCATGACCCACTTTTCCTTGCCGAATGCAAACGAAGAAATGATTGGCCAAAGTAGAATGATGCAATAAAATCAGAGCTGGACTTGCTTGAGAAACGCAAAGTCTTTAGGTAAATAGTCTAGACACCAGTTGGTGTCAAACCTGTAGGAAATAAATGGTATTCGTTAGAAAAAGAAGTGAAAATGATGAGATCACACGCTACAAAGCAAGGCTGGTAGCACATGGATTTTTCCAAAGACCGGGTATAGACTATGAAGAAACATACTCTCCGATAATGGATGCGATCACTTTCCGATTCTTAATAAGCTTAACAGTAAATGAAGGATTAGATATGCCTCTAATAGATGTTGTGACTGCATATCTATATGGTAATCTCGATAAAGAGATTTATATGAAACTTCTTGACGGCTTTTCAATGCCTGCTGAACTAAAAGATAGACCTCAAGACGTCTACTGTGTTAAGCTTTAAAGATCATTATATGGTCTTAAACAATCGAGAAGAATGTGGTACAACAGACTTAGTGTTCCTTGTACAATAAGGATTCAACAATAATGAAGTCTGCCCTTGCATATAAGAGCAAAGGGAAAAGGATTTATCATAATAGCAGTCTACGCAGACGATCTGAACCTCATCGGATCTCCTGAAGAGATCAATGAGATATCTGTAAGCCTAACAAAAGAATTCGAAATGAAAGACCTAGGCAAAACGAATTTCTACCTTGGCTTACAGATTAAACATTTAAAAGACAGAATCCTGCTACATCAAACCACATATACAAAGAAACTGTTGCAAAATTTCACATGGACCAATGACATCCACTAAGTACACATATGGTGGTATGATATCTGGATGTACATAAAGACCCCTTCCGACCGCTGGAAGAGGGGGAGGATATACTTGGTCCAGAAGTTCCTTATCTGAGTGCTATTGGAGCACTTCTATATCTGGCCAACTGCATGCATCCCGATATAGCATTCATAGTAAACTTACTAGCCAGATATAGTGCATCACCTACACAGCATCACTGGACTGGGGTTAATCACCTTCTGTGCTACCTCCAAGGGTCAATAGATTTGAGACTATTTTACAAAAATGGATTATCCTCCACACTTTTTGGTTATACTGATGCAGGTTACAGGTTTGATCCTCACAATAAAAAGTCACAGAAAATGTACGTGTTTACCTATGTAGGGATAGCCATTTCCTGGAGATCCGTCAAGCAAACCATGACGACGACTTCATCCAATCACTCAGAGATCCTCGCCATCCATGGAGCAAGCAGAGAATGTGTCTGGCTACGCTCAGTTGTACATCACATCCTGATGACGACCGAATTGAAGACTAGAGACCTTGAACCTACTACAATGTTCGAGGACAACACTGCTTGCATCACTCAGTTATGAAGTGGTTACATCAAAGGCGACAGAACGAAGCATATTTCACCAAAATTCTTCTGGACGCATGAGCTACAAAGAGATGGCGAGATCGACATCACACAAGTACAATTATGTGACAACCTGGCAGACTCGTTCACTAAATCTATTCCTACAACTACTTTTAGGAAGTTTGTACGGAAGATTGGTATGAGGCGCCTAAGAGATCTGAAAGCCTGAGTGCTTGTACAGATTAGAGGGAGTTAGAGAGAGTTTGTACTCTTTTTCCTTAGATATGGTTTTTCCCACAGAGTTTCCATAGCCAAAGGCTTTAACGAGGCAAACCTCATCAACTCTGGATCCTGAAGTATCCACCCCATGCGAGACTCATAAAACACTCAGAATCCCGAAGTATTTATAAGCAGAGTCCACACCTCTGGCTGGATAAGGGGGAGTGTTGTAAACGGATGTTCACGAGTGTTTGTATTGGGATTACATCTTATCCATAGGATAAGACCATATCTATTGTAACCCTATCCGTGTACGCTCTTCCCTCTACTATAAATAAAGGACTGGGATCTCCCCCCAGATTCGATGCTTCACAACAGAATTCGAATTCAGATTTTCGAAATAATTGATTCAATGATATTAGACATTAATACCTGATATGCTATACCATTTATTAAATTTACCATATGCTACAATGATACTAGACACTAATACCCAATCGCTTGATGTTGCAGCATACAAGTGGACCCAAACAACTCTTTTCTACTGTCACGTATGTAAGTGGGTCTGGGACGACTTCCTTCGACATATCAGATGCGTCAGTCATTTTGAATGACTTCATTCCCCTTGCCTTGAGTCGTCATGCCAATCTGCACACACCATAATAACCCAGATTAGTGAGTCGAACTCGGGATGGGAGCCTCAGCTTCGGCTCCTCCAACGCTTAAGTTAGAACTTAAGGGAGATAATATATAAAATATAACAAAAGAGAGAATGTATGAGAATTAAACTGAAGGCACATCCTCCCAAATTATATATTAATGTAGACATATGCATATTTTATATAAAGTAATCACACTATAAAAAGTACAAAATAGTACACTATTAATTTGAACAAAATTTGTCAAGTACAATAATTGTCTTGAGGGCACACATTGCCCAACAGTAGATTACCTAATACACGTCATTAACTTTACCATATTATACTATGAGCAAATGGGCATCATCTAGCATAGGAGGAAATTTCATTCTTGGCTAGCATCAAAACTACGGCCCTTCGATTTTTTCAATGATCAAATCTATTGATTTTGAGCTTCATGTTCTAAAACCCCAACACATCAATTCTCAAGTGAATCTAAAAGGTTTTGCTTGTTCATCCACTCATCGCAAATTGAACAATTTCGTAGTAACAAGACTTTTTGCAACAGCGAGATGAATAACTAAAACCCTTAGTGCTCACTTGAAAATTGGCGGTTTGATATTTGAGAACATGATGATCAAAATGAACAGAACCAATCGTCAAAAACATATGGGTGGTGGGTTACGTGAGCTAGTCAATGAGAAAATTTCTTTCTTGGCTAGTTAACATCAATATTGCTCTTATAATATATATTCAATACTTAGATAGATTTACAAATTTGACCCACATTCCATCGGATCCACTACTCACGTTTCAGTTTTAAGCCTATCGAATCATGATACCCTTTTTTAAAATCTAACACAATGCAACTCTCTCCCTCATCTTCTTCATTTAAAAGAACTGTGAAACCTTTATCTTCTTTGTTTAAAAATGGAGGATTAAAAAGGAACTGATCACCTCACCTCATCTCAACAAGTTTCTTATAGTCTTTTAAGGTTAGTTCATATTTGCTTACGGTGGCTCTAGTTATTGTCGCGATGTCAAAGCCCTTTTGACTTAGCCCTATTATTAAATTATTCATGGATAGTACTTGTAAGATAATATGCTAGGTAGCCCTATTATTAGATTATTCATGGGTAGTACTTGTAAGATAATATGCTAGGTACACTAAACAATTTAGCATGCAGTGGAAGACTGAAAAATCAAAAAAAAAATACGACTAGCATATTCTACCAAGATCTACTGCAATGCTTTGAAATTAATGCTAATAAAATGTCATACCTTTACGCGGATATTCTTACGCGATATCTATGGATCAAAAAAATTTATAATAAAGTCAAAAATGAGATCGCTCCATCCACCATGGTACAATAAAAGTCGCATAGTGGTGACCATCTCGTCACAATTCACGAGCTCATTCTAAGTTCAAACTCAACTCCCAATCGTAGTGGCTATGGATTGAGAGGAGAAGAAGGAAGATCTTCATAGTTATGCAACCCATTGTGTTAAACTCCATGTGCATGGGACCATTGGATATATGCAGCTCCATGGAAATAATTCATGCATGGTGAGCATGAAAAAATCTTCATTGATTGCATGGATTTGCCATGCACGCATGTCCTTGCTACATATTGTGTGTGACTTGGTTTCATGGGATAAAGCCCATGCAACAATTGCATGGCTTTCCTTTTTACACCAATGGGAAGAAACCCTTTCAGTGATTAAAAATCTCCATTGTCCAAATTACACAAGCACCTCATTCCCCATAGGCCACACCAGTAGAGAGAGCAAGGAGGAGGAGGAGGAGGAGGAATTCAACTTGAATCATACTTCATCTAATCACTCGTTTAGAAGAAAGCACAAAGAATAGGTTTTCACAATCTTATTAGGACTCTTGAGTTGAATCTAAATCAAATCATAATATAAGGTGAATTATTCAAATAAAACTCACATGAATATCATAGCACTTAGGAAGTCATATTAGAGTCAAACTCTATTAGTTTGGGTGTGTTTTGGTCTAACTGTCGAATCAAATCCGCACCTAAATGCTGAACCATAGCTCCTTGTGCATATGAGCCAATTAGTAAACTAGTGCTTATGCATTAGTCTACTAGTGCCCAGTGCTAAAGCACTGGTCGTCTAGTTAGCTCTCTGTTTTTTTCTGCATACTGGTTAGTCGACTACTGAAGCATCATTCATCGATTAACCACCTTTTAAGGGTTTGTTGTGGAGTTTATGCCTTCTTATTTTTCTTGGATCATTCGTAACACTTTACAAATATTTCCAACATGCACTCGTAACTCCTTGAGAAGCATATTCTCTCTCTAATAAGCTTGATCACAACACTTGTGATCGGCCTCATACATCACATGTACATGAAGCTCATTCCTTCAGAATCTCGTGAGAGGTCGTCACCTGTGTGTGACTCTAATAGCTCGATTCTGATAATCACGATTATATAATGTTCTAGGTGTAGTAGAGGCACTGGCCACACATACAGCCACCCTCGTTAAGGAATTGTCATTGTTTTGTTAGTATGAAGACTAGAATCTCTATGAACCAAATCCTGGGCCTTATAATGACTGATTCCTTGCTGTATGGTCCCTTCTTCATCACTATATTGCTAAGGTGTCTAGGTACGGTTCTTGTTAAACTGCATTACACATTAAACCTTGAATGGACTGCGATCCCATGGTTTGAGGTTATATACAACTTGTTACATTAACAAATTTTTTAATTTGCATTGGCCAAGAACTTAACTAATGGATTGCATTAGACTATTTGCAACACTAACCTCACATACCAGGCGAGGCGAATCACATCTTGATGGCCACTCCATTCGCATACTTTCGACTATACCTAATGAGTACCTACATATGGTGTAATACCGATCTTTGGCAAACGCATAAGTATAGCCTTCCATATGCAAGATCGTCAAGCACATCTCAAGTAATAATGACTATGTGTTGGTTATTGCATCACTCCTAAGTTAGTTTTGATGATAAGCAAACAATTGTGGTTGATAATGATGTTTTTATAAGATGATGAAATCAACTTTTCAACAAAGTCATGAAATTTATGCAAGCTTGCTAAGATTGATGATTCTGAGTAAGAGCTTGATAATGAAGAGTCAAAGTACTTAGAGCTCATATGAAGATCAAAAGCTCAAGTCAAAAATGTTGGATCATGTGGATGGTAAACAACACTAGAAGGGGATTGAATAGGATTGTTAACAATTATAAACTTTTTTGATAAACAACAATCCTTCTATGTGTTGCCTAAGTTACAAATTGAGTTGCCTCGAATTTGAACTTAATCCACGATATAATAAGCTTGAATATAAGTATGAGAGTTACCGCAGAAAATAAAAGATTCAAGCAACAATATTAAAATAGATAGGGAGACCAAATCACAATGCAAACACAAGGCGATTTTACCCTGATTTGGATATGCAAGTCCCACTTACCCACTGTATCCTACTCCAGCAACCAATCCATTAGCTCTCAACAAGAGCAAACCTTGCCTCAACACAAGAGGACTTCGTACAATCACCTAGCCTCACTCGCTAGGAATTTCTAACACATAGTTACACTCAACTAGGATTTCCACTTACACGATTTTCCCTTATAATCATGGAAAATTACAACACAAGTCTTCTTCAAAGACTTACAGCAAATATAAAAACGAAGTACATGATTTTCCTATAGCCAATAGTACATGTGAGCAAAACATGGCTAAAGAAAATCAAAGTTTTGATCAAATATATGATATCGATTAAAACACGATTTGATCAAAAAAACTTTGTCTTGAAAATCGATTCTCTAAAATATAGCTCTAGGGCTTTAGATATTAATAGTCAAGTATTTTAATCTTTGATAAAAAATATGAACTTTAAACCTCGTTCAAAGATTAAAAATAAAAAGACCAGTATTTGAATCTCGAAAGAAAGCGTTTAAGCTTGGAGATCAAAATAACAAGTATAAGAAAAAGGTAAAATAAGATAGCTGAAAAGGATCTTTAGAAAAGATTAGAACACAGCTTAAAAACAGTAGCCTTTTGAATTTAGAACACAAAGAATAGAGAGCTTGGGAGCTTTTGAGCAATAGAGAGATTATTTCAATTTGAATAATGTTATTTTAAACTTCTGAAATCCCCAAATATTTATAGGCAAATAGAAGCTTGAAATCTGCTCAAAACAGCTTGAAATCAGCTCTAAAAGTCAACTATAATGGCTAGCAAAAATCAAGGCAGATCTCCAAATCTGGACTGAGTTGACCCAGATAGTCGGCTATCCTACCAAATAGTCGGCTATCAGCTCTAGATAGTCGGCTATTTTATCAAATAGCGACTATTATTTTGACAGAGAGATTTGAGAAAAATCTCTGTAGGAAATAGTCGGCTATCAGTCCAAAATAGTCGGCTATTTTGGGATACCCTCGAATATATACTTAAAAATACTTCAAAACAATTCTATAAAAATTATATTATAGAAATATATATAGTGATGTATTTTAAAAACATTTTTCACTGAATTTTGGAAAAGTGTGTTTGTAACATACTATGACTTTACATTTCTATGCAATTACTCATATAACCATAGCTTTAGCTCTTCATCTTTATTCTTGATCTTGAGCTAACTTCTTTTGTTCTTAGTTCTTCATTTGATTCACGATCTAAGATCATCATTATATGCTTCATTTTGTAGCGTTCTTGATCGTGGCTTCAAGTTTTTTGATTTGTGTCGCAATGGCTCCAAATCTATAAAATAATCTACATACACTTGAAATGAATTCAGTAGTCTATATATCACTTATGCACATCATCCAAATCCACTGGGGTGGATCTCAATATCCCAACAAAGAACTCATGTAGGTGCAAGACTTCAAGACAAGTTGGTCAAGTTAAAGGAAGACAATAAGACTCCAAAAGAAAGTGTGTGTAATGTGTCATTTTGTAAACTTGTCTTAGAATATTTAAGCTATTAGTTGAAGCTTGCTGTCATGCCCCGCTTCCCATTATACTTGGAAGCGAGAACGTGAACAGATCCGCATGTGCTTAACGCAAAGAAGAAGTACCTTTTTCTTTCTTCTTTGACTTAAGCACAATAAGCATTTTGTATTTAGCAATCCGGTCCTTACAAGCTAAGTTCTCAGAAGCAGCATAAATATTTATTACAACTTATTCCATCGTTCAACATTATACACAAATTATAAGGGTTCAATATTGCTTATTTTACCCCTCATTAGATGTATTTTGTGCATAATTTGTGTTCATTTTGGCTCCGATACACGCATTTTGATGATATCACTTAATATTGTAGCTTATCGTTTATATATGCATAAAACATAATTTTTACAGCTTATTACTATTTTCATCTTAGTCTCCTATTATTTTTCATTTAAATTTCCTGAAATCCCGACTCCAACACATATTTATCCAGAATCTTTGGAGGTCGGAGCAATTTACTGCATTTTTTAGAAGACTGGGTGACGGTGTCGAAAATTTCTGGTCTGGAAATTCTGCTATTCCCCTCTTGCACAGAATTTTGCTATCATTCCAGTGTATATTCCGGCCTAGTGATATTTTTCAGTCGTATTACACTTTGTTACGGTTCCATGGAAGCCTGGAACACGTCATTCCGAGGTCGGATGATTTTTCTAGAATTTTCACAAGACAGAGTGACGATGCTGAAATTTTCTGCAGATTTGGGCTTTAGTTGCGGTTTTGGGCGTGGCTGTGGGTCGGATCCGACCAAATCTGACCCGCAATGCATGTTAAGTGATTGGGGCTTGGTTTTTGCAGGTTATGGGGAACAGTTTCGACTCGCAATGCCTAATTCCAGACCCATTAAGCTGTAGGTACGTTTTAGGCGAAATTGAGGCTGTTTTCAGCCCCAATCTTCTTGCTTGCTAAAATTTCTAGGGCTTGGAGGTCATGGAGGAGATGGGAAGCTTGGAGGAGGTGCTCAAGTGAGAGGAAAGCCTTATTATTTCAGAGATTGGTGATATCTTTCCTATCTTTTTGTGTATTTTTTCATTTCTCCTTTGTATTTGAATGAGATGTTGTTTGTACCAAAATTCCATCTTTGTCATTATGAATGAGTGACGTTAATTGGTGTTGGTTGTGATTCATGGTGATGTTGATCCTTGTTTTAAGTATCCCTTGCCTATTTCCATGATATGTTGGATGAATCATTAGGGCACACTTTTATTGGGTAAGTCCCAAGAGGGCACACTTTGAGAAAAGATCATGTTCTTATTTTGAATAGTGCCATGATGAGGCATCCATACTTATTGCAAACTATTGATGTTCATGAATGCTAAATATTCCGATTGAGCATGCCATAGGCGGAGGCCCAATTGAGTTATATTTGGGATATTTGTGTTTGATTGACATCGTTCATAGCGAACCCACAACCAATGCTCTCCTCCTAGCCGTCCTAACTCTCCATTTGGTTCTCTAACCCTACCCACTTAGGTAGGATTGTGGATTCACCACACTTTTTTCCCACTACCATTCACTTAGCGAGGCGGTTGTATCACGCTTTACCTTTTTTTACCGATCAAACTTACGAGTGTAGAACGACTTGTCCCTGTGATCCGATCCGGTATTCACAGGTTATAAATTTATATTGCATTGACGCTTCTACACTTGGGAGTGGAAGGCGCACTTTCCTTGTGTGTTTTTCGGTTCAATCAATTGGCGCCATTGCCGGGGACAGTGGTTTCTATTATTTTCATTTTTGATTGATTTCGAAAGTTTTAGTGTGATACTTCTATCTCTTAGTGTTGTGTCTTTCCATTTTATTTATTTTCCTCTTATCGAGTCTTTTGGTTTATTATTTTCATTTTCTCGAAGAAAAAAATTATTTAAAAAATGGCATCAGCTTGACTTTTCCGACATTGAATCGGAAGATATTCCACTCCCACCATACTTTCATGGATTGGAATGGGAGAACCCTCATTTACATTTGAAACGTTTTGAAAGAATGGATGTATTCTTGTCTTGGTGGGAATGTTTATGATGATTGCATATATTTTAGATTCGTTCCCTATTCTTTGCAAGATAATGCTAGAATGTGGTTTGATTCATTGTCTCTTGACTCACATTTTACTTGGTTGTCATTTCAGGCTGAATTCCTCCGAGTATTTTTGCCTATTTTCTTGGAGCAGGTACAGGGGCGGTAGGCCATGAAGCAGCATATAGCGAGCTTTACCCAAGCTGATGGAGAGGCCTACCATCATGCTTGGTAGAGGTTCAGTGATTTGATGTTTGCATGCACACACCATTGTTTCCACGAGGATCATATCCTACAGCTATTTTATATAGGGTTATTACCATCTGGGTGAGATTTCGTGTAGATGAGCTGCGATGGAGAAATCTTTGATTATTCGACCGAGGATTCATGGTGTTACATGAGGGACCTTGCATAGTAAGAGGACGCAGTCCAACAGGTTCAGGACCACCCCGAGGAGCCAGCTGTGGGCTCATTCCAATATGACCCTATGGAAGAACAAGAAGAACAAGATGATGGGGTGCATTGGGGCCAAGTAGAGGAAGCTGAAGGTCCACATCTTGAGGAGCACGAGGAGATGGATGATGGGGTGTGTGTCGACCATGTTGATGACACGATGCATTTCTTTATTGGTGGTGATGTTGAGGTGGAGGCACGTGCAATTCTTGTTTTCCACCTACGTCATTATCCCATTTTGAGGTGTACGAGTGCATGAGACGGACTGTTGAGATGGCTTACTTTGATGAGGAGGAGGATGATATGGACGAGGGAGTGATTTTACAGACCATGACGGAGCCCGAGCTAGACCTTCCTCCTACTTCAATACAGCAGGGCATATACCCTTCACCTCGGGATGCGTTCCAGGCCATCATTTACGATGATTTTCAGGATAGCTTGGGGATGACAGCAGAGCCTACACTTCTTGACAGCAAGGATGAGGAGAGCGAAGGTGAATGCAAAATGATTTATATCGAGCCTGAGTTGTCTTTTTCTCCAGATTTGTCTTTGCATCCAGTTCCCTCTCCTACTGAGATCGTGCATCAACTACATCCTAGCGCCATTATTCAGGGAAGTTTCCACCATATCATGTCTTGCATTTCTGAATCTCAATTTGCACTCCCGCACATTTTTGATTCAGATTGTCCTCATTTACATTTAAATTCTGTTTCTGACGACCCATTTTGGAATGTTTTTGTTGCATGGCATGAGGACACGGATTGGATTGATGCATCTCGTCTCCCACATGACACAAATTATCCAAAGGGGACACTGGAAGTTGCATTGCTAGAATCTAAGGAGGCCAGTGGAGGCCTAGCTCCAAAGCAGCTAGCGGAGGAGCGAAAGGAGCTGATGGATCAGCTACCTCGACCGTTATACATCCGAGATCCACCCTTCGATCACATTGCTTTCTATCTATTAGTGTATATAAATAAAATTAGTGTTTTAGTTTTATTTGCTTTAGTAGCATGTTTTTCCTTTCTTTCTTTTATATAAGCTTTTGTTCTAGGATCTTTTGTGAGATCTAATACTCTTCCAACATTGAGGACAATGTTTATTTTAAGTTGGAGGAGAGAGTGTAAGAATCTTTAGGATTGTTAGGATTTTGATTTTAGCTTATTTTTTTTGAAGAGATGCCTCAATTTTGCCATCACCTATTGCTCTCTATTACCTATCATATTTTTCCTCCTCGTCCATACGCCGTTAGCTTCATGCTTAATCCCTTACATGATTCATATTCATGCATACATTTGGATTCAAACTTTATTTTCAAACTCCTAAATTGTGATTGGCATGCATTTTATTGCTTTTTCTTCATCGGGATCAACTTTAATATGCCATTCCTAAAACTAGTGCATAATTCGATGAATTTAGTCTTCAATATGGTTTGGATTAGTTTTGTGCAAACTTTGTGATGCACAAGTTAGATTAAGTCATTAGTATAGATTAGTTTTCAATTTGATGGGATTGTGTCGTGGATATATGCTTGATTTATGCTTGAGAAGTGGCTGATTGGTGTATTGGATCAAAAAAACAAAAAAAAGAATAAAAGGAAAAAGGAAGAAGAAAAAAAGAATAAGTGCATCGTTCTTCTAGTTTTGTCAAGTAACCGGGTCCTCACGAAACGTTGGGGATTCATGGCGAAAGATAGGATTTAGGGGAGTGCACAACAGAAAAATAAATGAATCTTAGGTGATTCGAGTTATTAGGTCCGCAGGGTCCTTTTGGCCCAATGCCCCAAAATCTCCTGATTTGGGAGTCATTGACCGAACCCTCGTTACATGGGTCATCCTAAGTTTCATAATAAAAAAACATGAATAAACTGATCCACATATCAAACTTCTATGAATTAGGACAGCAAAGTGTTGTTTTTGGCTAAGTTCTTGAAGATTGTGATATTATGATACGCTTGTGCTTTCATCTCAATGAATGCAAACTTTGCTTGTGCTTTATTGGTTTGAGCCATATTGAAGTATTGCTTATGGATTTGCTCTCTTTTATGAGTTGATATATTAAATTTTAGATTATGTAGGAAATTTTCTATTTGCCATGAAGATTGTGGAATTTGATATGGGCAACGTTGCAAATCCAAATATATCGCTTGTTTTGCTAGGGACTAGAAAAAATCTAGTTGGGGGTGTGATTAGGGTTTAATATTGCTTATTTTACCCCTCTTTAGATGGCATTTTGTGCATAATTTGTGTTCATTTTGGCTCCGATACACGCATTTTGATGATATCACTTAATATTGGAGCTTAACGTTTATATATGCATAAAGCATAATTTTTACAGCTTATTAGCATCTTCATCTTAGTCTCCTATTATTTTTCTCGTGAAGTCCCGATTCCAACGCATATTTTTCTAGAAATTTTGGAGGTCGGAGCAATTTACTGCATTTTTTGGAAGCCAGGGCGACGGTGCTGAAAATTTCTGGTCTGGAAATTCTGCTATTCCCCTCTTGTACAGAATTCTCCTATCATTCCAGTGTATATTCCGCCTGGTGATATTTGTCAGTCGTAGTACACTTTGTTACGGTTCCATCGAATCCTGGAACACGCCATTCCGAGGTCGGATGACTTTTCTAGAATTTTCGCATGATAGTGTGATAGTGCTGAAATTTTCTGTAGATTTGGGCTTTAGTTGCGGTTTTGGGCGTGGCTGTGGGTCGGATCCGACCCAATCTGACCCGCAATGCATGTTAATGTTTGGGGCTTATTTTTGCGGGTTCTGGGGCACAGTTTCGACCCGTAATGCCTATTTCCAGACCCGTTAAGCTGTAGGTGCGTTTTAGGCGAAATTGAGGCTGTTTTCAGCCCCAATCTTCTTGATTGCTAAAATTTCTAGGGCTTGGAGGCCATGGGGGAGATGGGAAGCTTGGAGGAGGTGCTCAAGTGAGAGGAAAGCGTCATTGTTTGAGAGATTGGTGATATCTTTCCTATCCTTTTGTGTATTTTTTTTCATTTCTCCTTTGTATTTGAATGAGATGTTGTTTTGTATCAAAATTCCATCTTTGGCATTATGAATGAGTGACGTTAATTGGTGTTGGTTGTGATTCATGGTGACGTTGATCCTTGATTTAAGTATCCCTTGCCTATTTCCATGATATGTTGGATGAATCATTAGTGCACACTTTTATTGGCTAAGTCCCAAGAGGGCACACTTTTAGAAAAGATCATATTCTTATTTTGATTAGTGCCATGATGATGCATCCATACTTATTGCAAACTATTGATGTTCATGAATGCTAAATATTCCGAATGAGCATGCCATAGGCGGAGGCCCAATTGAGTTATATTTGGGATATTTGTGCTTGATTGATATCGTTCATAGCAAACCCACAACCAATGCTCTCCTCCTAGCCGTCCTAACTCTCCATTTGGTTCTCTAACCCTACCCACTTAGGTAGGATTGTGGATTCACCACACTTTTTTCCCACTACCATTCACTTAGCGAGGTGGTTGTATCACGCTTTACCTTTTTTACCGATCAAACTTACGTGTGTAGAACGACTTGTCCCTGTGATCCGATCCGGTACTCACAGGTTATAAATTTATATTGCATTGACTCTCCTACACTTGGGAGTGGAAGGCGCACTTTCCTTGTGTGTTTTTCGGTTCAATCAATTGGCGCCATTGCCGGGGACAGTGGTTTCTATTATTTTCATTTTTGATTGATTTCGAAAGTTTTAGTGTGATACTTCTATCTCTTAGTGTTGTGTCTTTCCATTTTATTTATTTTCCTCTTATCGAGTCTTTCGGTTGGTTATTTTCATTTTCTTGAAAAAAAATTATTTAAAAAAATGGCATCAGCTTGACTTTTCCGACATTGAATCGGATGATATTCCACTCCCACCATACTTTCATGGTTTGGAATGGGAGAACCCTCATTTACATTTGAAACGTTTTGAAGAATGGATGTGTTCTTGTCTTGGTGGGAATGTTTGTGATGATTGTATATATTTTAGATTCGTTCCTTATTCTTTGTAAGATAATGCTAGAATGTGGTTTGATTCATTGTCTCTTGACTCACATTTTACTTGGTTGGCATTTCAGGCTGAATTCCTCCGAGTGTTTTTGCCTATTTTCTTGGAGCAGGTACAGGGGCGGCAGGCCATGAAGCAGCATATAGCGAGCTTTACCCAAGCTGATAGAGAGGCCTACCATCATGCTTGGTAGAGGTTCACTGATTTGATGTTTGCATGCACACATCATTGTTTCCACGAGGATTATTTCCTACAGATATTTTATACAGGGTTATTACCATCTGGGCGAGATTTCGTGCAGATGAGCTGCGGTGGAGAAATCTTTGATTATTCGACCGAGGATTCATGGTGTTACCTGAGGGACCTTGCATAGTATGCGGACGCAGTCCAACAGGTTCAGGACCACCCTGAGGAGCCTGCTGTGGGCTCATTCCAATGTGACCCTATGGAAGAACAAGAAGAACAAGATGATGGGGGTGCATTGGGGCCAAGTAGAGGAAGCTGAAGGTCCACATCTTGAGGAGCACGAGGAGATGGATGATGGGGTGCATGTCGACCATGTTGATGACACGATGCATTTCTTTATTGGTGGTGATGTTGAGGTGGAGGCACGTGAAGGCACGAGCGAGATTGATGATTTTGAAGAGCCGAATTCTTGTTTTCCACCTACGTCATTATCCCATTTTGAGGTGTACGAGTGCATGGGACGGACTGTTGAGATGGCTTACTTTGGTGAGGAGGAGGATGATATGGACGAGGGAGTGATTTTACAGACCATGACGGAGCCCGAGCCAGACCTTCCTCCTACTTCAATGTAGCAGTGCATATACCCTTCACCTCGGGATGCGTACCAGGCCATCATCTACGATGATTTTCAGGATAGCTTGGGGATGACAGTAAAGCCTACACTTCTTGACAGCAAGGATGAGGAGAGCGAAGGTGAATGCAAAATGATTTATATCGAGCCTGAGTTGTCTTTTTCTCCAGATTTGTCTTTGCATCCAGTTCCCTCTCCTCCTTGGATCGTGCATCAACTACATCCTAGCGCCATTATTCAGGGAAGTTTCCACCATATCATGCCTTGCATTTCTGAATCTCAATTTGCACTCCCGCACATTTTTGATTCAGATTATCCTCATTTACATTTAAATTCTATTTCTGACGACCCATTTTGGAATGCTTTTGTTGCATGGCATGAGGACACGGATTGGATTGATGCAGCTCGTCTTCCACATGACACATATTATACAAAGGGGACGCTGGAAGTTGCATTGCTAGAATCTAAGGAGGCCGGTGGAGGCCCAGCTCCAAAGCAGCTAGCGGAGGAGCGAAAGGAGCTGATGGATTAGCTATCTCCACCGTTATACATCCAAGATCCACCCTTCGATCACAGTGCTTTCTATCCATTAGTGTATATAAATAAAATTAGCGGTTTTGTTTTATTTGCTTTAGTAGCATGTTTTTCCTTTCTTTCTTTTATATAAGCTTTTGTTCTAGGATCTTTTGTGAGATCTAATACTCTTCCAACATTGAGGACAATGTTTATTTTAATTTGGAGGAGAGTGTGTAAGAATCTTTAGGATTGTTAGGATTTTGATTTTAGCTTAATTTTTTTTGAAGAGATGCCTCAATTTTGCCATCACCTATTGCTCTCTATTACCTATCATATTTTTCCTCCTCGTCAGTACGCCATTAGCTTTATGCTTAATCCCTTACATGATTCATATTCATGCATACATTTGGATTCAAACTTTATTTTCAAACTCCTAAATTGTGATTGTCATGCCTTTTATTGCTTTTTCTTCATAGGGATCAACTTTAATATGCCATTCCTAAAACTAGTGCATAATTCGATGAATTTAGTCTTCAATATGGTTTGGATTAGTTTTGTGCAAACTTTGTGATGCACAAGTTAGATTAAGTCATTAGTGTAGATTAGTTTTCAATTTGATGGGATTGGGCCTTGGATATATGCTTGGTTTATGCTGGAGAAGTGATTGATTGGTGTATTGGATCAAAAAAAACAAAAAAAAAAGAAAAAAAGGAAAAAAAGGAAAAAAGGAAGAAGGAAAAAGAATAAGTGCATCGTTCTTCTAGTTTTGTCAAGTAACCGGGTCCTCAAGAAACATTGGGGATTCGCGTCGAAAGATAGGATTTAGGGGAGTGCACAACAGAAAAATAAATGAATCTTAGGTGATTCGAGTTATTAGGTCCGCAGGGTCCTTTTGGCCCAATGCCCCAAAATCTCCTGATTTGGGAGTCATTGACCGAACCCTCGTTACATGGGTCATCCTAAGTTTCATAATAAAAAAACATGAATAAACTGATCCACATATCAAACTTCTATGAATTAGGACACCAAAGTGTTGTTTTTGGCTAAGCTCTTGAAGATTGTGATATTATGATACGCTTGTGCTTTCATCTCAATGAATGCAAACTTTACTTGTGCTTTGTTGGTTTGAGCCATATTGAAGTATTGCTTATGGATTTGCTCTCTTTTATGAGTTGATATATTAAATTTTAGATTATGTAGAAAATTTTCTATTTGCCATGAAGATTGTGGAATTTGATATGGGCAACGTTGCGAATCCAAATATATCGCTTGTTTTGCTAGGGACTAACAAAAATCTAGTTGGGGGTGTGATTAGGGTTCAATGTTGCTTATTTTACCCCTCTTTATATGGCATTTTGTGCATAATTTGTGTTCATTTTGGCTCCGATACACGCATTTTGATGATATCACTTAATATTGGAGCTTATCGTTTACATATGCATAAAGCATAATTTTTACAGCTTATTAGCATCTTCATCTTAGTCTCCTATTATTTTTCTCGTGAAGTCCCGATTCCAACGCATATTTTTCTATAATTTTTGGAGGTCGGAGCAATTTACTGCTTTTTTTGGAAGACATGGCGACGATGTTGAAAATTTCTGGTCTGGAAATTCTGCTATTCCCCTCTTGTACAGAATTCTGCTATCATTCCAGTGTATATTCCGCCTAGTGATATTTTTCAGTTGTAGTACACTTTGTTACGGTTCCATCGAAGCCTAGAACACGTCATTCTGAGGTCGAATGACTTTTCTAGAATTTTCGCAAGACAGGGTGACAGTGCTGAAATTTTATGCAGATTTGGGCTTTAGTTGCAGTTTTGGGTGCGGCTGCAGGTCGGATCCGACCCGATCTCGGCTGCAGGTTGGATCCGACCCGATCTTACCCGCAATGCATGTTAATGTTTGGGGCTTATTTTTGCGGGTTCCGGGGCACAGTTTCGACCCGTAATGCCTATTTCCAAACCCGTTAAGCTGTAGGTGCGTTTTAGGCGAAATTGGGGCTGTTTTCAGCCCCAATCTTCTTGCTTGCTGAAATTTCTAGGGCTTGGAGGCCATGGGGGAGATGGGAAGCTTGGAGGAGATGCTCAAATGAGAGGAAAGCTTCATTGTTTGAGAGATTGGTGATATCTTTCCTCTCTTTTTGTGTATTTTGCCTTTCTCCTTTGTATTTGAATAAGATGTTGTTTTGTATCAAAATTCCATCTTTGTCATTATGAATGAGTGATGTTAATTGGTGTTGGTTGTGATTCATGGTGATGTGTTGTTGATCTTTGTTTTAAGTACCCTTGCATATTTCCATGATATGTTGGAAGAATCATTAGGGCACTTTTATTGGCTAAGTCCCAAGAGGGCACACTTTGAGAAAAGATCATGTTCTTATTTTGATTAATGCCATGATGATGCATCCATACTTATTGCAAATATTAATGTTCATGAATGCTAAATATTCTGATTGAGCATGCCATAGGCTGAAGCTCAATTGAGTTATATTTGGGATATTTGTGCTTGATTGACAACGTTCATAGTGAACCCACAACCAATGCTCTCCTCCTAGCCGTCCTAACTCCCCATTTGGTTCTCTAACCCTACCCACTTAGGTTAGGATTGTAGATTCACCACACTTTTTTCCCACTACCATTAACTTAGCGAGGTTGTTGTATCATGCTTTACCTTTCTTTACCAATCAAACTTACGAGTGTAGAACGACTTGTCCCTGTGATCCCACCCGATACTCACCGGTTATAAATTTATATTGCATTGATGCTCCTACACTTGGGAGTGGAAGGCGCACTTTCCTTGTGCGTTTTTCGATTCAATCAACAAATCAATTAATGCCTACCATGGCCGTACAATTTATTGCTGAAATGCAACACACCTAAAAAACAACAGCTATAACTAAATAATTAATGACGGCAGCAACTCTCTAGTCTTTAGTGGAAAGGACCTTAGCATCCTCGTAACTCTGATCTGTGGCATCTACTCCAGGTTGGGATCCTCAAAAGAGGGGTCTTGTAATAACCCTAATTTTCGTATACGCGTATTTGTACGTAATTTTGATGTAAATACGTCCGTATATTTTTAGGAAGTATGCCTATATTTTTCTTTTAATTATTTGGTGTAGGATTTTACTTTAAAAGATTTTAAACTCATTGCTTGAATTTAGTAAAAGAGAGTATTTGGAGGAAATTCTTGTATTTGGAATGTGTGAAGTATTTCTTCATGTATTCTTATTTTCTTAAAATACAAAATCCAAATTTTTATTACCATGACAACACACTTGCTATGTGTCATGTTGTTAATTAGTATGAGACACATGGCTTATTACGTGTAAGGAGGAGAGGGTTTTAAGGGATTCAAAAATCTAGGCAATGAAAAAACAAAACCAAGAAAGAAAGAAAAAAAAATCTCATTTTCACTCTCTCCCTCACTCCCCATTTCTGGTCAAAAATTAGCATGCCCCCTTTCTTTCATTTTTCTTCATCTCCTTCCTTCAAAAATCCTTCCAAATAATTCCTCTCTTCAACCTCTAAGAACCCACAAAATTCCCTTTCATTCTAACACCAAATGAGCCCAAAAATAGCCCAAAAATCAACCATTTGGAGACAAGATTGGAGCTTGGAGAAGGAGGTCTAGGGAGCTTTTCATCAAGGAGAAGAAGGGCCCAAGATTCTATTGGGAGGATTTTTTTGTAAGGTAGGAATCTTAACTCCTTATGTAGAATTTAGTTTAGAATGGTTTCCTAATTAAAATAGTAAGATACATAAAAAAAATTTGCATTGGAAGCTAAGTATGAATTTTATGATAGGATTTCTATGTTAGTAAGTTTAGTTTTTCCCATGATGATGGCTTTAATTAGTAATATAAAATTTTAAGAATCAATTAAACATGATTTGTTAGTATGATAGTTGTATGAAAATAATTTTGGGATCAAAATTCTTACTTTTGAATAAGATTGCATTTTCATGGTTAAAGATAACATTTTTATCACTTTGCTATGTTAGAATTAGTAATTTGTTTAATGTTGAAAAATTGGGAGTAGAATTTTCATGCTATCATGCTAAATTATGTTTGATTTGTGTTTAGGAAGTTAGTCTTAATGTTGGTTTCAATTAGTGAATATGTTGTATATATCATAGTCTTAATTAAGTAGATATATATTGATGGCTTGAAAATAGAGTAAACTTAGTATCATGATAGTTTTGTTATGTTAATTATGGCAGCCAATATGTTAGAAAACAAGTTTAGTTGGAAATGTTAGTTGCTGGAATTTTTGTTGCTGCAGAACAGTAACTTGTAAAATTCGTAGAAAATAGTAGAAAAATCAGAAAAATATAATTAAGGATACTACGAAAAACTAGAGAAAATTCCCGACAACTTTGAAGAGAGGCCGAGAGCCAATTCTGACTGTAATTAGGGTAACAGAGCCAATCTTTCCAGTGTGACAGTTTTGGACAGAATCTTGTTTAGAGATTTTTAATGTTGTATTTTATCTTGAGTTGAAATTGATTAATGTTGATAATACATCATTGTATGTTCCTGAAATATGTTCCTATGTTGATGTTTCATATGTCATGATTTATGTGGAATAATTATGATGATGAAAACTATGTAAGTACGAAATGAAAACGGTAGTTGGAACCGTTAAAGAATCGTTGCTAAAAACAATGATGTATCATGTTTAAAACTGAGAGTGAGGTTGAGAATTGACATCGGTGTTCTCGGTCCATTCTTGAAATGGGTGAGACTCCCGATGTGGGTTTGGGAGAAACACGGATAAATGGTAGGTGTTAAGGAGCGGACGTAGTATGATTCTCACTCGCTTCGTCACTCTCGGAAGGGGGAGTTGACTAGAGTTAGAGAGGCCGCCGGTGCACTCGTGACGCACCTGGACGGTAATTGATGGTTTTCTCCGTTTGTCTGACAGAAAAACCGAGAAGATTCTTACTCCGGTACCTTGTCCAGTCGGGTACGGAGTTACGAGAGGCCCCTCCAGTGCTCGTGTCACTGGAGTGGTACCACTTTTCACCCACCCTGGGTGATGTCCGCTCTTTTAACAGCCTATGGTTTATCCGGGTTCCAAATACAGAACAACAATTTAATTTACTTAATTTAATCATTTGTTACTTCAGTTCTGTTCACTGTTGTTTACTTTCAGCACTTATACTCTGTTTTTAATTTCTGCGTAAAATGTGATGATGTGACACCTGTGGTTAGTTAGTTAGTTAGTTAGGGAGACCAGTTCTAAACTGGGTTCTACTAGGGTGATTAGGAGTTCCTACTGGGTCACGCGTTGACGTGTCCCATCCTGTGGTTTATAGGTGCGAGTCCCGAGCAGTCTTCGGGTGTTCAGGAGCCAGAGGTCGGTGCCAGTGCTATCGAGGTAGAGCCTTCGGGCGACTTTGTACAGATAGACTTCCCGGGGTTAGACTAGTGAGTGCGTTTGTACGTTTGGGCTGGGGGTTTCTCTTTTGTTGTACCCGCTTTTTGTACCCCCGTTGTACAGCTGATGTATGTATGTATGTATATGGACTTATGTAATGTAATGTAACTTCAGTGTTGATGTATTTAATTTTCAGTACTGCGTTTTTATTTCTGTTGGAGAAATTTTCTTTCTATGTGTACTATTCCAGTGTTATTGCAGTGGCCTGCTAATTTATTTCATAATCAACCACAAAAAAATGCCTAGTAATATTTAGATAAGAGGGCTCGAAGCCTGAGTCTGAATACTACGTCGACCTTGTCAGCTACGCCCTCGTACTTGGGTGAGCGGGGCATGACAGGTTTTTGTGGTGGCCCATGCAGGTCAGCTCTCACTGCGATACACGTAAGAATAGTACAAGTAAGCTCCTACATTATAATTCGCAATTTTGGTACTGAATATTGTTTCCCTGTTCATTCTTGCAAAATGGATCCGGGGAATGGATCGTCTGAGAACAGGACCCCTGCTTCTGATGCTGCTTCTTCTGAGGCTTCCCTGATGGGGAAGATTCTGATAGGGATTCTGGAGCACATGCAGCAGATGAAGGATAGGGTGGCTAGTGGTGCGCCACCAAAGCCAGTGGGTATCAGGCAGTTTAGAGCTTTGCTACCGAGATCCTTTTCAGGCAAGGAGAGTCCTCTGGAGGTGTACGAGTGGATTAGGCATTCTAAGGATGATCTGGAGGCTATTGGATACCCGAGGGATAAGTGGGTGGATGCCGTGAAGAGACAGCTGACACATCAGGAACGTATTGGTGGGATGCTCAGGAGCTGCATTTGACTAAACCGATCTCATGGGAGAAGTTCAGAGAGTTGTTTGAGGCTCAGTATCTGCCAGAGACGAAGAAGGATGAGCTGCGGTTGAGGTTTGAGCACCTGACTCAGGGTAGACGGATCATAGATGCTTATGATGTTGAGTTTTCACTATTGAGCAAGTTTGCTCCGGAGTTGGTGCAGTCAGAGGCCACCAGAGCAAGGCGATTCAGGATGGGGCTGGACCCTGAGTTCAAAGCAGCGATGTCGACTCAGGTGTTGCTTACTTACAGTGCCGTGCTGGAGGCGGCCAGGATGCATGAAACGCACCTGAAGAGTGTGGGTAGAGGTCCAGTAGCATCTGAGAGGTGCCCTGCAGGTCAGCAGAGGAGTTTCCGAGGCCCACTCAGACCACTCAGTTCAGGAGGCCTGTAGCTCCACCAGCACCACATCGGCGTCAGTCTTGTGCATTTTGTGGGAAGACTGGGCATGAGCAGCGAGATTGCAGGTTTAGGCATGGGTGATGCTTTACCTGTGGTCAGTCTGGGCACATCAGTAGGCAGTGTCCTCAGCAGGGACATACTTCAGGATCTGGGGCACCAGTGGCAGTCCGGCCTGTGCAGCAGCAGCACTCCGCCGGCTCCACAGAGACTTCCACTGCCAGCTCCACCAGCGCCTGGTGCAGTGACTCAGAGAGGACCACCTAGGCCACAACAGCAGCAGCAGCAGACCCCTAGGAGAGCGGCGTCGAGGCGTCAGGCTTTCACCATGACGGCTGTCGAGGCAGATGACACCGGTCGTGTTATCACTGGTACCTATTTCTTTTCAGAGTTGAATGCTTTGTTATTATAGTATGTTTTGTTTGTGGTTGTGATTAGGATGCTTAGATTCTTATGTTAGCTTATGTTTATTCTCTTAGGTGTTATTAGAGTTTCTTCCTTCCCTGCCTTGTCACTTTTCGATTCGGGAGCATCCCATTGCTTCCTGTCTCAGCAATTTGTGACAAGGAATTCATTAGTAGTATACTCCTTTGCTTCTAGTTGGAACATCCATACAGGGAATGGAGTGATCCACAGTTCTTCAGGATACCGACAGTGTCCTGTTGAGATTTGTGGATGTAAGTTGTATGCAGATTTCTTAGTGATGGAGATACCCCATTTCGAAGCAGTGTTTGGAATAGACTGGTTAGGGATGTTCTAGGCCACTATAGATTGTAGGCTCAGGAAGATAGTGTTTCGAATCCCTGATCATCCAGAGTTCGAGTTTCTTAGTGGTAGTAGTTCCCTTGGACCATTGAAGTTTAAGGCCAGCCCAGTAGAAGTGATGATGGAGATGGATGCTGAACCTGTATTACCGAGGGTAGTCCGGGATTTTCCTGATGTCTTTCCAGACGATATCTATGGACTTCCTCCAGATAAATCATTGGAGTTCACCATCGATCTGATTCCAGGTACTCAACCGATTGCGAAGACTCCATACCGTATGGCTCCTCCAGAATTAGCTTAGCTTCGTAGTCAGTTGAAGGATTTGTCAGAGCGTGGTTTGATTCAGCCGAGTGTTTCGCCATGGGGTGCGCCAGTGCTTTTGGTGAACAAGAAGGATGGATCTCGAAGGATGTGCATCGACTATCGAGAGCTGAATAAAGTTACTGTGAAGAACAAGTATCCTCTTCCTAGGATTGATGACATCTTTGATTAGTTGGGCGGATCTCGTGTGTATTCAAAGCTGGATTTGAGAAGCGGATATCATCAGGTGAAGGTCAGAGGTCAGATGTTCCAAAGACTGCATTTAGAACCTGATATAGTCATTATGAGTTCTTAGTGATGCCTTTCGGTGTTACTAATGCACCAGCCACATTCATGAGGTTGATGAACCAAGTCTTCTATGAGTATCTGGATAAGTTTGTGGTCGTCTTCATAGATGATATCTTGGTATACTCGAGATCAGAGGAAGATCATGCTGAGCATCTGAGGATAGTCCTGGAGACTCTGAGACAACACCAGTTATATGCTAAGTATAGCAAGTGTCAGTTTTGGCTGACCAAGGTTGCTTTTCTGGGACATGTTGTATCTGGAGATGGGATAGCTGTAGATCCGAAGAAGGTTGCTGCAGTAGAGAAGTGGCCAGTTCCTAAGACAGTAACAGAGATCAGAAGTTTCTTGGGTTTGGCTGGGTACTACAGAAAGTTCATCAAGGATTTTTCTAAGATCGCTGCACCGATGACTCATCTAACCAAGAAGAATGTTGCTTACAATTGGTCAGAGGAATGTCAGCGAGAATTTGATGAACTGAGCATAGATTGATCACTGCACCTGGCCTGACGATTCCAGACCGTTCGGGTGGATATGAGATTTATTGTGATGCGTCAAGCAGAGGATTGGGATGTGTTCTCCATCAGCATGGTAGGGTAGTAGCTTATGCTTCTAGATTGTTGAAGACCCATGAGAAGAACTATCCTACGCATGACTTGGAGTTAGCAGCAGTGGTGTTTGCATTGAAGTTGTGGAGGCATTTTCTTCTGGGTGAACGTGTAAAGATATACACAGATCACAAGAGTTTGAAGTACGTGTTCACTCAGAAAGAGCTGAATATGCGGCAGCGCAGATGGCTCGAGTTGATGGCTGATTATGATGTCGACCTCCAATATCACCCTGGGAAAGTCAACGTAGTACCTGATGCTCTTAGTCGCATGCCGACAGTGATGATGTTGACAGCTCAGAGGGAACTTCGAGGTGATATTCGACAGTTGGAGATTGAAATTGTCTTACCTGGTTCCTCAGTGATGATGATGAACTTGCAGGTTCAATCTGATTTGGTTGAAAGGATTAAGGTAGCTCAGTCTGGAGATGCGAAGTTGAAGAAGATTCGCGAGCAGACAGAAGCCGGACTTCGTAATGATTTCCGTGTTCATGAAGATGGATCTCTGTGTTTTGGGAGCAGGATCTGTGTGCCATCAGGTGACATTCGGGATGAACTGTTAAAAGAAGCTCATAGCTCACCTTATTCTATCCATCCTGAAGGCAACAAAATGTATCGTGATCTGCTACAACATTTTTGGTGGCACGACATGAAGCGTAGTGTGGCTAGAAGTGTAGCTTCATGTATGACATGTCAGCAAGTCAAGGCCGAACATCAGAGAACGGCAGGACTTCTGCAGCCCTCCTAATTCCAGAGTGGAAATGGCAGCATGTGACTATGGATTTTGTAACTGGCTTACCCCGCACTTCTCGAGGATATGATGCTGTCTGAGTAATCGTTGACCGATTGACCAAATCAGCTCACTTCATACCTTTTCGAGTTGGCCAGTCAACAGACCATCTTGCTAAGAGATATATGGAGGAAATTGTGAGGCTTCACGGAGTACCTGTAAGCATAGTCTCCGACCGTGACACAAGGTTTACGTCTCATTTTTAGAGAAGTCTGCAGGCTAGCTTGGGAACTCAACTGAATTTCAGCACTGCATACCATCCACAGACAGACGGTCAGTCGGAGAGGACAATTCAGATTCTAGAAGATATGCTGAGGGAGTGTATGCTGGATTTCAAGGGTTCTTGGGACGAACATCTACATCTGGTAGAGTTCGCCTACAATAACAGTTATCAAGCCAGCATAGGCATGGCACCATTTGTAGCCTTGTATGGAAGAAAGTGCCGATCTCCTCTCAGTTGGGATGATGTTGGAGATCGCGAATTATTGGGGCCGGATATGGTCACTGAAACCATATATGTTGTGAGAGTCGTCAGAGACAATCTTCACATAGCTCAGGACCGTTACAAGCACTGGGCAGATGCAAAGAGACGACATTTGGAATTTCAACCAGGAGAATTGGTATTTTTGAAGATCTCACCGACACGAGGGTTGATTCGTTTCGGAAGACGTGGGAAGCTGAGTCTAAGATATATCGGACCTTTTGAAGTTCTGGCTCGTGTTGGAGAAGTGGCTTACAGAATTGCCTTGCCAGCATCTCTTGAGGAAGTGCATAATGTGTTTCATATATCGCAACTCAGGAGATGTGTTGGAAATCCTGATCATGTCGTTGACTTCTCTAAGATCGAAGTGCGACCAGACTTGACCTATGATCAGCAGCCTGTAGCCATTCTAGATCGGAGGCAGAAGATGCTGAGAAAGAAGTCGATCAATCTAGTGAGGGTTATGTGGCACCGAGAGTCACCAGGAGAGTCTACCTGGGAACTTGAGGATGAGATGAAAGAGAAATACCCTCACTTGTTTGTCTGAGTAATTTTGTTTTTGTATATGATATGATGTATAGAAAGTTTTTCTCCCTTAATTTGAAATTCCGAGGACGTAATTTATTTTAAGGGGGGTAGGATGCAATAACCCTAATTTTCGTATACGCGTATTTTTCTCCCTTCATCTTAGTCTCCTATTATTTTTCTCGTGAAGTCCCGATTCCAACGCATATTTTTCTAGAATTTTTGGAGGTCGGAGCAATTTATTGCTTTTTTTGGAAGACAGGGCGACGATGTTGAAAATTTCTGGTCTGGAAATTCTGCTATTCCCCACTTGTACAGAATTCTGCTATCATTCCAGTGTATATTCCGCCTAGTGATATTTTTCAGTTGTAGTACACCTTGTTACGGCTCCATCGAAGCCTGGAACACGTCATTCCGAGGTCGGATGACTTTTCTAGAATTTTCGCAAGACAGGATGACAGTGCTGAAATTTTCTGCAGATTTGGGCTTTAGTTGCAGTTTTGGGTGCGGCTGCAGGTCGGATCCGACCTGATCTCGGCTGCAGGTCGGATCCGACCCGATCTTACCCGCAATGCATGTTAATGTTTGGGGCTTATTTTTGCGGGTTCCGGGGCACAGTTTCGACCCGTAATGCCTATTTCCAAACCCGTTAAGCTGTAGGTGCGTTTTAGGCGAAATTGGGGCTGTTTTCAGCCCCAATCTTCTTGCTTGCTGAAATTTCTAGGGCTTGGAGGCCATGGGGGAGATGGGAAGCTTGGAGGAGATGCTCAAATGAGAGGAAAGCTTCATTGTTTGAGAGATTGGTGATATCTTTCCTCTCTTTTTGTGTATTTTGCCTTTCTCCTTTGTATTTGAATAAGATGTTGTTTTGTATCAAAATTCCATCTTTGTCATTATGAATGAGTGATGTTAATTGGTGTTGGTTGAGATTCATGGTGATGTGTTGTTGATCTTTGTTTTAAGTATCCCTTGCATATTTCCATGATATGTTGGAAGAATCATTAGGGCACTTTTATTGGCTAAGTCCCAAGAGGGCACACTTTGAGAAAAGATCATGTTCTTATTTTGATTAATGCCATGATGATGCATCCATACTTATTGCAAATATTGATGTTCATGAATGCTAAATATTCTGATTGAGCATGCCATAGGCTGAAGCTCAATTGAGTTATATTTGGGATATTTGTGCTTGATTGACAACGTTCATAGTGAACCCACAACCAATGCTCTCCTCCTAGCCGTCCTAACTCCCCATTTGGTTCTCTAACCCTACCCACTTAGGTTAGGATTGTAGATTCACCACACTTTTTTCCCACTACCATTCATTTAGCGAGGTGGTTGTATCATGCTTTACCTTTCTTTACCAATCAAACTTACGAGTGTAGAACGACTTGTCCCTGTGATCCCACCCGATACTCACCGGTTATAAATTTATATTGCATTGATGCTCCTACACTTGGGAGTGGAAGGCGCACTTTCCTTGTGCGTTTTTCGATTCAATCAACAAATCAATTAATGCCTACCATGGCCGTACAATTTATTGCTGAAATGCAACACACCTAAAAACAACAGCTATAACTAAATAATTAATGTCGACAGCAACTCTCTAGTATTTAGTGGAAAGGACCTTAGCATCCTCGTAACTCTGATCTGTGGCATCTACTCCAGGTTGGGATCCTCAAAAGAGGGGTCTTGTAATAACCCTAATTTTCGTATACGCGTATTTGTACGTAATTTTGATGTAAATACGTCCGTATATTTTTAGGAAGTATGCCTATATTTTTCTTTTAATTATTTGGTGTAGGATTTTATTTTAAAAGATTTTAAACTCATTGTTTGAATTTAGTAAAAGAGAGTATTTGGAGGAAATTCTTGTATTTGGAATGTGTGAAGTATTTCTTCATGTATTCTTATTTTCTTAAAATACAAAATCCAAATTTTTATTACCATGACAACACACTTGCTATGTGTCATGTTGTTAATTAGTATGAGACACATGGCTTATTAGGTGTAAGGAGGAGAGGGTTTTAAGGGATTCAAAAATCTAGGCAATGAAAAAACAAAACCAAGAAAAAAGAAAAAAAAATCTCATTTTCACTCTCTCCCTCACTCCCCATTTCTGGTCAAAAATTAGCATGCCCCCTTTCTTTCATTTTTCTTCATCTCCTTCCTTCAAAAATCCTTCCAAATGATTCCTCTCTTCAACCTCTAAGAACCCACAAAATTCCCTTTCATTCCAACACCAAATGAGCCCAAAAATAGCCCAAAAATCAACCATTTGGAGACAAGATTGGAGCTTGGAGAAGGAGGTCTAGGGAGCTTTTCATCAAGGAGAAGAAGGGCCCAAGATTCTATTGGGAGGATTTTTTTGTAAGGTAGGAATCTTAACTCCTTATGTAGAATTTAGTTTAGAATGGTTTCCTAATTAAAATAGTAAAATACATAAAAAAAATTTGCATTGGAAGCTAAGTATGAATTTTATGATAGGATTTCTATGTTAGTAAGTTTAGTTTTTCCCATGATGATGGCTTTAATTAGTAATATAAAATTTTAAGAATCAATTCAACATGATTTGTTAGTATGATAGTTGTATGAAAATAATTTTGGGATCAAAATTCTTACTTTTGAATAAGATTGCATTTTCATGGTTAAAGATAACATTTTTATCACTTTGCTATGTTAGAATTAGTAATTTGTTTAATGTTGAAAAATTGGGAGTAGAATTTTCATGCTATCATGCTAAATTATGTTTGATTTGTGTTTAGGAAGTTAGTCTTAATGTTGGTTTCAATTAGTGAATATGTTGTATATATCATAGTCTTAATTAAGTAGATATATATTGATGGCTTGAAAATAGAGTAAACTTAGTATCATGATAGTTTTGTTATGTTAATTATGGCAGCCAATATGTTAGAAAACAAGTTTAGTTGGAAATGTTAGTTGCTGGAATTTTTGTTGCTGCAGAACAGTAACTTGTAAAATTCGTAGAAAATAGTAGAAAAATCAGAAAAATATAATTAAGGATACTACGAAAAACTAGAGAAAATTCCCGACAACTTTGAAGAGAGGCCGAGAGCCAATTCTGACTGTAATTAGGGTAACAGAGCCAATCTTTCCAGTGTGACAGTTTTGGACAGAATCTTGTTTAGAGATTTTTAATGTTGTATTTTATCTTGAGTTGAAATTGATTAATGTTGATAATACATCATTGTATGTTCCTGAAATATGTTCCTATGTTGATGTTTCATATGTCATGATTTATGTGGAATAATTATGATGATGAAAACTATGTAAGTACGAAATGAAAACGGTAGTTGGAACCGTTAAAGAATCGTTGCTAAAAACAATGATGTATCATGTTTAAAACTGAGAGTGAGGTTGAGAATTGACATCGGTGTTCTCGGTCCATTCTTGAAATGGGTGAGACTCCCGATGTGGGTTTGGGGGAAACACGGATAAATGGTAGGTGTTAAGGAGCGGACGTAGTATGATTCTCACTCGCTTCGTCACTCCCGGAAGGGGGAGTTGACTAGAGTTAGAGATGCCGCTGGTGCGCTCGTGACGCACTTGGACGGTAATTGATGGTTTTCTCCGTTTGTCCGACAGAAAAAACGAGAAGATTCTCACTCCGGTACCTTGTCCAGTCGGGTACGGAGTTACGAGAGGCCCCTCCAGTGCTCGTGTCGCTGGAGTGGTACCACTTTTCACCCACCCTGGGTGAAGTCCGCTCTCTTAACAGCCTATGGTTTATCCGTGTTCCAAATACAGAATAACAATTTAATTTACTTAATTTAATCATTTGTTACTTCAGTTCTGTTCACTGTTGTTTACTTTCAGCACTTATACTCTGTTTTTAATTTCTGCGTAAAATGTGATGATGTGACACCTGTGGTTAGTTAGTTAGTTAGTTAGGGAGGTCAGTTCTAAACTGGGTTCTACTAGGGTGATTAGGAGTTCCTACTGGGTCACGCGTTGACGTGTCCCATCCTGTGGTTTACAGGTGCGAGTACCGAGCAGTCTTCGGGTGTTCAGGAGCCAGAGGTCGGTGCCAGTGCTACCGAGGTAGAGCCTTCGGGCGAATTTGTACAGATAGACTTCCCGGGGTTAGACTAGTGGGTGCGTTGTACCGGGTGTGGACTTTTGTACTTTTGGGCTGGGGGTTTCTCTTTTGTTGTACCCGCTTTTTGTACCCCCGTTGTACAGCTGATGTATGTATGTATGTATGTATATGGACTTATGTAATGTAATGTAACTTCAGTGTTGATGTATTTACTTTTCAGTACTGCGTTTTTATTTCTGTTGGAGCACTTTTCTTTCTATGTGTACTATTCCAATGTTATTGCAGTGGCCTGCTAATTTATTTCATAATCAACCACAAAAAAATGCCTAGTAGTATTTAGATAAGAGGGCTCGAAGCCTGAGTCTGAATACTACGGCGACCTCGTCAGCTACACCCCCGTACTTGGGTGAGCGGGGCGTGACAGGTCTTCAACGTACTCTGTCTTTGAACCTAACATATATTTCATAAATTCATTTGAAATATATGCCAGTGATAGCTCGGCAAGATTTTAAAGTAATTAGAGTGTTAAACTTGCGAATTAAGGAAACTAGTAGTGTTAGGACATATAAGAGAGCAAGTGCATAGTAAAAGATAAAAATAGGCTGTATAAATACATGAGGTTCATCAACAGTTAATACATGATTTGCATGATAAATAAGGTAAACGTAGTTTGTAAAATTGAGTACTTTTTAGTTGTTTGTGTTAGTGAATAATTCTATGTCCTAGTAGGTAAAATGTTCTCGATACACCCTATCATTGGGGGTTTACCATGACGCTTCTTGCCACCCCTAACCTGGAAAATGCCAAAATGCTTGCCTCCATTGGTGTGGTATAGAGGTAGCCGTAAGATGCTCAAGCCACAGTTACGAACTCTACTACCTGAACCAACCCCACTCCACGGTGTATGTCTAGTCATCGATTAGGTTTCATCCCATCTGTATTCGATGGTTACACATATTTGCCTCGAGGGGTTGTCCTGCCCTCTGCCTAATGTTGGATATTGGACTCCCAGGATTTGGTTTTGGATGATGAACAAACATAAATATATCGTGAACTAACACTTTGTGAGCGCAGTTATGGAGATCGTTGCCAAATTCATATGAACATCCAAAGCGACGTCTCGAGACATCTCAAAGCACGTGATCGTATGCCTAAAGCTTCGTTGAAGCTTTTGGACCATTTTAGAAGTCATGAAGATTCGGATCGAAGCTTTCGAAGACGGTTCGTCATGATTTATTTATAGTCTTTTAGCTTTGTTCCGTAGAATGTTAAGCCTTGAGTAGGTCTTACGTTTTAATCTTCATAACACTCCTATCTTAGACATAGGATCTTAGTAGAAGTCCATACGAACTTTTCCGAAGCTTCGCGCTTCGATTCGCGACTTCTTGTGCATGTTAGTTGGTTCAAGAAGAAGAACCAATCGACTAGATGGTGATCTAGTCGGTCCGCAATGCTTTTTGGACCGACTAGTTTGCCTTCTCAATTCTAAGCTCTTTACTGTTTACAGTTAGTCGGTCTACGTTGACTCACCGACCGACTAGTTTGTGAACTAGTCGGTCAGTGATCCTTCTTAGACCGACTAGTTGAGCTTTCCCTGTACATGCCTAGTTATTGTTTATCGTTAGTCAGTCTATGTACATTTGGCGACCGACTAGTTGATGAACTAGTCGGTCAACATTTGTTCTTGGACCGACTAAATCAATTTGTACTCAGACTATTTGTTTTATCTCTTAGTCGGTCTAAGTTCACTCACCGACCGACAGTTGTGAAATTAGTCGGTTGGCAAGTCTTCTTGGACCGACTAGTTCCTTAAGTCTGAACTTTGATCTATTCACTGTTCACCACTTAGTCGGTTCATGTTGATTGACCGACCGACTAGTTGATGAACTAGTCGGTCAGTGGTTGTTCTTTGACCGACTAGTTTGGTTCAGAATAGAGCCGTTGGAGCTTTAATTGAAACGGTTTTCTCTCTCTTTCCTCTAACATATATATACTTGGTGTGCTGCATTCATTGCACTCAAGGCTGATATTAAGAGAAGTTTAGAGATCAAAGAGAAAGCATTCATTCTCATTTAAAGCTCATTCATTTCCTTTCAAGAATCTCTCCCTCACTCTTATTTCAAAAGAGAGATTCATTGATTGTGAGCCTTCCAAGCCAAGTGCTTGATTCTAGGTCACCAACAACCTCATAGCTCTCTATCGCTGATCTACATCTTGGAGCTAGGGTTTGGTGCCTCTTCATCTTCCCCAAAATCCGTTTTGCCCTAAATCGTAAGTTATACTCAATGCATAGGATTTTGTCTGTAAGAATTTCTATTTCAATTTACTTTGATATTGTAAGTGATTCACTCTCGGTTGTGAGAGTTTGTTTGTGATCCCGGGTTGTGTGAGTCACAATTTCCTTTGTATATGATTTGACTTTGTGAAGGTTTTTTCACAAGTATTTCATAGTGCAAATCTTGAGTTAGGGTTTCTAACTCAAGTATCCGGAGGGGATCCGGGTGGTTGGGACGTAAGATCACCGGGAACAAGTCGGGAAGACTTAGGTGGATCCGAACCCATTAACATCCTGTGTTTGCGATTGTTTCTTTGTTGTCATTGTTAACATTTCCGCATTTCCGCATAAATTGGTAGAGTTTGCAAGATAATTAGGAATTATCCTCTTAGTTATTTTAAAGTATTATTCACCCCCCTCTAGTACTTGTGGAGTAGCTTAGCAGGGCATTACATTTGGTATCAGAGCCAAGTCTATAGCTATGTCTGCCAACGACAACAAGACCGTTCGTCCACCTTCTGACTATAGCACCTTCAAGAATCGTGAAGGAGCGTCTTCGGTGATGGAAGGACACTCCTCAACGAGGCCTCCCTTCTTCAACGGTACCAACTACGGGTACTGGAAATAACGGATGGAAACTTTTCTCCGGAGTGCTTCACTATGGAGGGCCACGATGAAGGAGTATGTCGAGCCCGCCGAAGAAGATTTCGAGAAATGGACTACCGCGGAGGTCGTCGCGGAGGTAAGCAATGCCAAGGCAATGAACGCCTTGCAATGCGCTTTGGAGCCCGAGGATTTCAATAAGATATGCACATGTAAGAGTGCATATCAAATATGGAACTCCCTCCTCATCTTGCATGAAGGAACGAGTAGGGTAAGAGACTCTAAACTCGTTGTAGTTAATAAAGATTACGAGATATTTCATATGCTACAGGGTGAGAAGATGAAGGAGTAATATGCTCGCTTCATCGACATCGCAAACGAGTTGGAGGCTCTTGGTTAGACATACACCTAAAAGGAGAAAGTCTCGAAGATCATCGATGGACTTCCTTCTAGTTGGGAGAAACGTACCTTCGCCATCGAGGAAGGTAATGACATGAAAACTTATACCGTTGTTCAACTAATGGGTACCTTGATGTCTTATGAGGTACGCAAGGATAGAAAGTTGAAGTTGCAAGAAAAGATGAAGTCCTACCTAAAGCAAGACGAGCCAAAGAAGAAGGCTATTGCTTTCAAGGCCGCTCCATCAACTTCCACATCGACCGATGATGAAAACTCGGAAGACGAGTTGGACTTAGAGTCCATGGCTCTCATGGCCAAGAAGTTCAACCGGTTCTTCCGGAAAGGTAACTTCAAAAACAAATCGAAGTTTAGTTCTACTAACGCCTCCTCTCCTTTGTGTTTCAAATGCAACACGCCAGGACACATGAAAGCGGAGTGTCCTCAAAACAAGCACATGGAGAAGTGGAAGGCACCGAAGTTCGACAAGTCCAAGAAGTACAAGGAAGGGTACAAAAAGGGGCCTGTCGGGACATTCACCGACTCCGAGGACTCCTCAAGCGGAGAGTCGGATGATGAGCAAGTGGAGCAAGCACACATGTGCTTCATGGCTAGAGAGGAGCAAGATAAAGATTCCTCTTCCGATGATAGCGACAATGAAGGCGATGAGGTAACCATGGATGACCTTAGAAATGCTAATGAGCAATTATGGTCTAAATACACTAAATTAGTAAATAGGTATACTAAAGTAAAAGATGATTTAGCTAGCATCCAAACCTCGCCTAAAACTATCATCACCAACAACGACACCGTTGTTGAAGAGTTGAAAAATGAGATTGTAAATCTCAAGTCTCAACTTGAACATGTTAGCATTGAGGATCCGGAGGAACACAAGATAGCAGATTTGACTTCTCAAAACTCAACTTTGAGTATTGAGAATGAAAATCTCAAATCTCGTGTTTATGTGCTCACATCGTAAGTATCCACTTTGGATGCTTCTATGCGTTCTCTCACCGAGAAATATGAGTGCACATTAGGCCGAATTAATAAATTCAATAAGGGTAAGGACCATTTGGATAACATCCTAAATGACTTACTTCCGGCCAATCACCACATTGGCTTGGGGTATACGATGGGAAGTTCATCCAAATCGGCCACTACTTTTGTTAGGCCAACTTCTGGTGACTCAACGAGTGGTAGCAAACACTCTATTGGTAGTTCATCTACCAATGGTGCTTCCACCTCGTACACACCTTCATTTGGAAAGAAACCCACTTTGGGTGGACCTCCAAAGAAGGGTCATGCCTACATGTACACAAATACCATGCCACGTAGGAACACACGTCTTACTCCACCGGCTCACACATATGATGATTTCTATGCTACACATCCACGGGCACGTGCACACCAAGTGAGACACCCTCACACACGTGTTCCCCCACATGCATATGTTCACCCACATCATCGTATGAATAATTATCCACATGCACCATTTCATCATGTTCCTTATGCCTATCCACGACATGCATCACGTAGAAATCAACAACGCATGCATGCACCCAATAGGGTTAAGGCTCCCAAAATATTCACTATTTGGAGCCCAAAGGACACAAGCATGAACGAAAAACAAGTTTACATGAATGATTATTTTATGAATGTAGTGGATAATGATAATTATGTGGGGAAGTCTAAGTCCAATTGGACTTGGCTTCCAAAGGTCTAATCTTTTGGACCCAATGACCTTGTGTACCATGATACGATATTTTCTATCTTTAAGGTTCTCAAGAAAAAGAAACGGAGCAACAAATTTAAATTTAGCTCCAAGAGGAATTGGATACTCGATAGCGGGTGTTCAAAACACATGACGGGTGATGCTCAATTGCTCTCCGGAGTGGTTCCCATTGCAAATGGAAACCGGGTAGTCTTTGGAGGCAACGAGAGCGGAACCATCATAGGTGTTGGAAAAGTGGGTAATCCTTCTAAACCTCTTATAAATGATGTTTACCTTGTTAAAGGATTAAATCACAATCTTATTTCAATAAGCCAACTTTGTGACAAAGGTTACAAAGTTAGCTTTGCGAAAGGAATGTGCCATATTTTAAGAAAAGATAATAATGAATTATTGTTTTTCGGCACACGCCATAAGGATATATACATCCTAGATCTTCCGAGATCACATGAACAATGTCTCATTGCCAACACAAGTGAACAACACTTATGGCATCGATGTTTTGGTCATGTGAACTTTGCAACACTATTTAAGCTTTCCAAGTTAAATTCTATTAGAGGCTTCCCTAAGCTTGTCTTTCAAAAGAAAAGCTTTTGTGACTCGTGTCAACGAGGCAAGCTTCCAAAATCGTCTTTTAAACCTAAGAAAAGCATTTCTTCTAAGCGGCCTCTAGAGCTATTACATCTAGATTTATTTGGGCCAACTAGAGTTGCTTCATTAGGAAATGCACGATATGGACTTGTCATCGTTGATGACTTTTCTAGGTTTACTTGGGTATTTTCATTGAGTAATAAAAATGATGCTTTTGAAAACTTCACAATTTTTGTTAAGAAAGTACAAAATCTCATTGGAACCACCATTGTCACTATTCGTAGTGATCATGGAGAGGAATTTGAGAATGAGTCTTTTGAGAACTTTTGTGATGAAGTTGGTATTACACACACCTTTTCATTCCCTCGAGCACCTCCTCAAAATGGTGTTGTTGAGAGAAAGAATAGGGCGCTAGTGGAGTGTGCTCGCACTATGCTTGATGATAGCCAACTTGGCCATCAATTTTGGACGGAAGCGGTACACACCGCTTGCTATGTGTTTAATAGAATACTTTTGAGGCCCGGCACTAAACAAACTTGTTATGAATTGTTGCTTGGTATATTGCCTCAAGTTAAACATTTTCGTGTTTTTGGTTCAGAATGTTTTATTAAAAACACGTATGGTAGTTTGGACAAATTCGATCCAAGATCCGATGAGGGGATTTTTGTTGGATATTCCTCACGTAGCAAAGCCTACCGGATATACAACAAACGAACCTCAACGATCGAGGAATCGCTTCATGTTTCATTTAATGAAGGATTTGTTCCAACTACAATTACTAATGATGATGACTCCATGGATGTTTTATGTGATTCAATTGGTAATTCTAACTCTATTGATTCTATTGATTCTATTGATACTAACCGACTAATGAAGTTTTTGAGAATGTTCCTAGTGACCAGGGAATTCCTAAACGGCTTCATACCGTTCGTGACCATCCTCATGAGCAAGTCATTGGCAATGTCCATGATAGTGTCAAGGCGAGATCTCAAGTTAACGACTTCGCTCATTGTGCCTTTGCCTCCTCGATAGAGCCAAAGAATGTTAATGAAGCGTGCGAAGATGGTGCTTGGATCCTTGCCATGGAGGAGGAACTCATTCAATTCGAGAGGAATGAGGTTTGGGAGCTTGTTCCATTGCCATCGAAGAACCACACCGTCATAGGGACAAAGTGGATCTTCAATAACAAGACCGACGAAAACCAAATCGTCGTCCGGAACAAAGCTCGGTTAGTAGCTCAAGGCTATCGGCAAGAGGAAGGTATCGATTTCGAAGAATCTTTTGCTCCGGTAGCTAGATTAGAATCAATTAGATTATTGTTATCTTTTGCATGCCATAAGGATTTTAAATTATTTCAAATGGATGTTAAAAGTGCGTTTTTAAACGGAGATGTTGTTGAGGAAGTTTATGTTTCTTAACCTCCGGGTTTTATAAATGAAAAATTTCCAAATCATGTTTTTAAACTTAAGAAAGCACTTTACGGTTTGAGACAAGCTCCTCGAGCTTGGTTTGACCATTTAAAGAATTTTCTTTTGGATTTGGGTTTTAAAATGGGAGAAGTTGATTCCACATTATTTGTTAAGTATTCGAATAATGATATAATTTTAGTTCAAATTTATGTTGATGATATCATCTTCGGTGCTACTAACTTTGCTCTTTGCGAAGAGTTTTCTAATGTGATGAAGGATCAATTTGAGATGAGCCACATGTGTGAGCTCAAATATTTCTTAGGTCTCCAAATTCGCCAAATGAACGATGCAATCTTCATCCACCAAACGAAGTATACGGTGGAGTTGCTAAAGCGATTTGGAATGGAGAATGCCTCCGGGAAGAAGACTCCAATGAGCACGACTACACATCTTGATAAAGATACGGGCGGAAAAGATGTAGACATTCGTCTATATCGAGGTATGATAGGTAGCTTACTATATCTTACCGTAAGTAGGCCCGATATAATGTTTGCCGTATGTGTATGTGCTTGTTATCAGTCTCAACCTAAGGAATCTCACTTAGTAGCGGTAAAACGTATTTTTCGTTATTTAAGTTACACACTTGATTTTGGATTACTTTATCCAAAATCTAGCACGTATGAGTTAATCTCATATAGTGACGCAGATTATGCGGGATGCCAATCCGACAGGAAAAGTACTAGTGGCACTTGCCATTTTATAGGAAATTCTATTGTCTCTTGGTTTTTCAAGAAGCAGAATTCCGTATCACTTTCAACCACTGAGGCAGAATATATTACCGTCGGTGTCGCGTGTGCTCAAGTTCTTTGGATGAGACACACACTTAAAGAATTTGGTATAAACTGTGATACTTGCCATATCATGGTGGACAACCAAAGTGCAATATGTCTCTCCAAGAATCCGGTACACCATTCCCGTTCTAAACACATAGATGTCAGACACCATTTCTTAGATGATCATGTTGCTAAAAAGGACATCATATTAGTGTACATTGAAACCCAGAAGCAAATCGCCGATATTTTCATGAAACCCCTAAAGGAAGACTCCTTTGTGCGGTTGCGTCGAGAATTAGGGATTATGGGTGAATCCGAGATTTAGGATTCATTTGTTCAATAATCTTGCATGCTATTCAATTTCATTATATTTGCACATGCTAGATTTATTGGATTTTTCTGGATTTTTCGTTGAATTTTCGGAATTTATGATCGATTTATTTATAAACGTCAAATTTCAGATTTTCGATGTTTAATGGGGTAGTATAATGATTAATGAGAGCTTTACGATGTTTCGTCCAAGTGCGATTAGGAGAGAACTCAAAATTTCTAATTCTAAAATTTTTGAACTCTGTTAGTCGGTTCATGTTCATTGACCGACTGACTAGATCATCATCTAGTCGGTCAGTGAATGAACTCAGACCGACTAACTCAAGCCCTAAAATTTGGCTTTAGTTACTGTTTGCAACTAGTCGGTTCAAGCTCATTGACCGACCGACTAGATCATCATCTAGTCGGTCAGTGCTTGAACTGTGACCGACTAATTGCGACGAGGACTGCTTGGTCTTTTCGACTTCCAATCGATTTTATCAGCTCCCGACCGACTTATTTTCATTCTAGTTGGTTCATCTCACTCTCAGCCAAAACCCCCCGTGACCCTTCGACTTCCTCCTCCATCCGTCGTCGTTTCCGGTCATCTTTCCGACCAACTCCGGCCGCCGATCAACCCCCTCCTCCTTCCGACCTAGGTACTCCCTCTCCTAGCTGTCCAGGGTTTGGTTTTCAGCTCTTAGGGTTAGGGTTTCTTGTTCTTTCAGCTAGGGTTTGTTTTTAGGGTTCTAGAATTCGATCTAGTGTTAATTCTTGCTTTGTCTCGTCACGCTTATGGCGAAGACAAGGATTCCGATCGACCCCTCTCGCCCATCCCCTATGACCGTAGAGTCACCTCCTAGGGAACCCTCACAACCCAAACGCCGATCGAAATCTACACATCCCTCTTCGTCTTCGCCTCCTCTTAAGAAGAAGAGGACGGCGACCGCCAAACCCCGTGCCCGATCTCAGCCTAGGAAGCAACCTGTTTCCCCTGCTTCATTCCGTGCCCACACTCCTCCATCCGATTCTGACATGGAATACATACCCGAGATCGAGGCCCATAGGGATCCTACTCCTCCACCCCATACTTCCACACATCAGCCTAAGGGAAAGGGTCCGATGCCAGTTGGTGGTGTCGATATCTCATTATGTCGCGACGACCCGATGTGTCTCGTGGCATATAACCGTATCGAACACTGTCCGCTACTGTTGGAGCATTTCGTATAGTTTTCAGACTTCCCAGGCCTTGCTGATCTTCTGTCGTCTTCCGGTCTTATCGATTATCTTCGGTATGACCCTAAGGCGAATCCACACCCATACCCTCGCCTAGTCAAACTCTTTTACGCGAACCGTGTTCGAGGTCAGTACGACGAGACCCACTCTATTGAGACGACTGTCTTGGGGACACCGATTGTTCTCACGGCAGAAATCTTAGGAGAGTTGATCGGTTGCTCGTCGTCTGGCCTCCTCCCTTCCGATATCTCCGTCGATGACATCTCTTCCCTTGATCAGGTCATCCTTTCTGAGATCTTCCATAAGATTCCTCCTGCCATGATTGGCATGCCATCGAAGTCTTTCAAGCTGAATGGCTGGGTCCTTAACCTGATTCTGAAGTCGTGCCTCCTCCTGAAGTACGGCTCCTCTTCTTTGCCTTCCCAGCGATTCCTGAAACTCATATATGCCATCTTCATGGGGAGAGAGATTAACTGGGCTCGGATCATACTCGATAAGATGGATTCTTTCTAGTGTATCCGTAAGTCTATGAAGTCTGCTCATATCCCATATCCGTGCTTTCTGACACTTGTCTTTCGCCACTTTTGTGTCCCACTTCCACCTGATGATGAGCGTCCTCTCGGTCCCCCTCTGAATGTGACGGCCGTCAAGAAGTCTCTTACGGCGCTCCATCACGTTCAGAGGACGCCCCCCTCTGCTTCAGCGTCTGCTTCTGCCTCAGCTGCCCCTGCTCCCTCTACCACTCTTGACGAGCTCGCACGTTCAGTGAGACGTATGGAGTCTCGTTATGCTCGTACTGAGGAGATACTTGCTCGTATCGCCTCTCGTTTGGGTATTGAGATCCATCCGTCAGTCTCTGATGAGGAGGAGTTGGATGAGAAGGAGATCGATGAGCTTGTTCGTGTTACTACTTGTGCCCCTGAGGGTACGTCTGGTGCTGTTACCTCTTCTGCTGGTGACCTCGAGAGCACACCTGGTGCCACCATACCTGCGGTGGATACTACGTCTGGTGCTCCCGAGGCCACTCCCGTCGCTCCCGTGGACACTTCTGCTGATCCGGTGACCACCACTCCTGCTGCAGAGCCTGCTGCTGCTGCAGATCCTCCCGCTGCCCCCTGAGCTTCATTGGAGGACTCTCCCGATGCACTTTGGATGATAGATCTTATAGTGAGAGTGTGGGTTAGGATAGTGTGGGTGGTTTTGTATTTTGGATATTTTGATGTATTTTGATGGATATGTATGTTTTGTGATACTCCGATGTCTTTTGTGATATATGATGTATTTTGTGCCCCGATCGTTGGATCGCCTTTTTGTATGTCGGTAATGTATATTTTTGATGTACTCATGGTTCATTTATATATATATATACATCGATGATGACATTTCATTCTCTTGTGCACATTATATATTCTTTTTATGTCTCTGATGTTCGATTTCGTCGCTCGACGATAATAACTTGGTTAAATAGAAATTATTTCTATGAAAACATAGAATTGTTTTCCATGCACTAAATTAGCCAAGAATGTTGATATTGGAGAGTATATTCCATAACTCAATTCGTAAAATTAATTTGAGTTTTGATGATTTTATTTATCGACTTTCGACTTTGGTCTCATTGGCACACTTTGATTTAATTCGTATTTTCCTTTGGTTTCATTTGGACCGTGGTCGTATTCTACGACTCCCGTGCTTTTTTATTTTGAATCCATTGTTGTTGTCGTTGATCTCCTCCCTCTCTTTTTGCTAATGCCAAAGGGGGAGAGATATAACAATGACATGTGCTAAATGATAATTTAAAGCATTATTCCAAGAATCTAATTTGATATGTTAGATTCAGGGGGAGTTAAGATATATAAATGGATTTTCAAATCCGATATTTCAATAATCGATTCTCATTTTATATACTTTACTCGTCTGCTTGATGCGTATTAGTATTATTCATTTTGGAATTAACGTGTCATCAATGAAGGGGGATTAAGTAAATTACATTTGAATCATTATTTTTGATTATTATTTATGTTGGTTTGTCATCACCAAAAAGGGGGAGAATGTTGGATATTGGACTCCCCGGATTTGGTTTTGGATGATGAACAAACATAAATATATCGTGAACTAACACTTTGTGAGCGCAGTTATGGAGATCGTCACCAAATTTATATGAACATCCAAAGCGACGTCTCGAGACATCTCAAAGCACGTGATCGTATGCCTAAAGCTTCGTTGAAGCTTTTGGACCATTTTAGAAGTCATGAAGATTCGGATCGAAGCTTTCGAAGACGGTTCGTCATGCATTATTTATAGTCTTTTAGCTTTGTTCCGTATAATGTTAAGCCTTGAGTAGGTCTTACGTTTTAATCTTCATAACGCTCCTATCTTAGACATAGGATCTTAGTAGAAGTCCATACGAACTTTTCCGAAGCTTCGCGCTTCGATTCGCGACTTCTTGTGCATGTTAGTTGGTTCAAGAAGAAGAACCAACCGACTAGATGGTGATCTAGTCGGTCGGCGATGCTTTTTGGACCGACTAGTTTGCCTTCTCAATTCTAAGATCTTTACTGTTTACAGTTAGTCGGTCTACGTTGACTCACCGACCGACTAGTTTGTGAACTAGTCGGTCAGTGATCCTTCTTAGACCGACTAGTTGAGCTTTCCCTGTACATGCCTAGTTATTGTTTATCGTTAGTCGGTCTATGTACATTTGGCGACCGACTAGTTGATGAACTAGTCGGTCAACATTTGTTCTTGGACCGACTAAATCAATTTGTACTCAGACTATTTGTTTTATCTCTTAGTCGGTCTAAGTTCACTCACCGACCGACTAGTTGTGAAACTAGTCGGTTGGCAAGTCTTCTTGGACCGACTAGTTTCTTAAGTCTGAACTTCGATCTATTCACTGTTCACCACTTAGTCAGTTCTTGTTGATTGACCGACCAACTAGTTGATGAACTAGTCGGTCAGTGGTTGTTCTTTGACCGACTAGTTTGGTTCAGAATAGAGCCGTTGGAGCTTTAATTGAAACGGTTTTCTCTCTCTCTCTTTCCTCTAACCTATATATACTTGGTGTGCTGCATTCATTGCACTCAAGGCTGATATTAAGAGAAGTTTACAGATCAAAGAGAAAGCATTCATTCTCATTTAAAGCTCATTCATTTCCTTTCAAGAATCTCTCCCTCACTCTTATTTCAAAAGAGAGATTCATTGATTGTGAGCCTTCCAAGCCAAGTGCTTGATTCTAGGTCACCAACAACCTCATAGCTCTCCATCGCTGATTTACATCTTGGAGCTAGGGTTTGGTGCATCTTCATCTTCCCCAAAATCCGTTTTGCCCTAAATCGTAAGTTATACTCAATGCATAGGATTTTGTCTGTAAGAATTTCTATTTCAATTTACTTTGATATTGTAAGTGATTCACTCTCGGTTGTGAGAGTTTGTTTGTGATCCCGGGTTGTGGGAGTCACAATTTCCTTTGTGTATGATTTGACTTTGTGAAGGTTTTTTCACAAGTATTTCATAGTGCAAATCTTGAGTTAGGGTTTCTAACTCAAGTATCCGGAGGGGATCCGGGTGGTTGGGACGTAGGATCACCGGGAACAAGTCGGGGGGACTTGGGTGGATCCGAACCCATTAACATCGTGTGTTTGCGATTGTTTCTTTGTTGTCATTGTTAACATTTCCGCATTTCCGCATAAATTGGTAGAGTTTGCAAGATAATTAGGAATTATCCTCTTAGTTATTTTAAAGTACTATTCACCCCCCATCTAGTACTTGTACAGTAGCTTAGCAGGGCATTACACCTAAGGTAGTGCAGTCCTTGATAATGAGTATAGAGTAATTCGTTCCAAAACTGAAGAGACAATTTAAACATAACATATCAAGGTTAAACACATCACCATGTCCATCGAAACATTCCAAAAACAGTTAAAGTAACATGATTATAAAGAGTTGTTATTATTGACAGTGTTAAATGACGTTTGATAGTTTCAGCTACTAAGATCTAAACATTATATCTTACGGTTTGCATACGATAAAATACTTGTGTGGTAGAGGCGATTTGGGTGCCCACGCGCTCGTAAGAAAGGCGCGAATATTTCTGCGAAATCGGCTTTTTAATAACAGACTAATGAATACTTAAACAATTAAAACACCATTAACTTAAGTTAAATAACACTATTCATATATAATTCAAATACTGTTTTATACAACATATATATGTATACTGTTATTTATAAAACTAACATTTCATAAACTAATTTATAAGTGTGTGCATATATATATATATATATATATATATATATATATATATATATATATATATATATATATATATATATATATATATATATATATATAGAAAGATAAGCTAATGAGTATATTAACGAATGTACATATGTTACAGTGTGGGGTTCATGTAAAGCTGGTATTAATAGAGAGAGGATAGGACACAGGCGTTGTCACTCTCTGACGTCCCTGCTTATGCGTGTGTTTGATGTGTGCAATAATACGATTGGGGGCGTGAGATTTAAATATTTGTAACCGCAAGCGCACGGTGTTGTAGTGTGGCTTGGGGGTCAAACTCAGGGAGGCGTGGATGTGCTTGTGTCAAGGATGATCAAATTCACCCCATGGGCGAGCTAGCCCGAATTGGATGATGGTTGTCACAGTAAATGGAATGCAAGGGATAAATAATATAAAGGAAAAACCAGGGACTTTGATTTTCACCCTATCGAGCGATTCTCGCCGATACGGCCTACGGGTAGGATAACGATCAGAATTAGGGTCTAATGGTGAGACGTTGCCTCTAAGAGTGGTACTAGTGTCCCATGGGCCCGATATTCCGGTCGGTGCCCAGGATGATACGCCGGACTTCCCGGGTTCGGTCAGTGGGCACTCCCGTGTCCATTAACACTGACCGACTCCGGGAGCACTAAGTTCGCAACGATAACTCCCAACGTCTCATCCTATCGCTCCCGCGCGCTAGGATTCGACGTCTATGCTAAGGGCGTGAGCTAGTGCTAGGGAGTCAACCGCCAAGTTTATTCGCCCTTGGCCCAACGGTCAAAGGCGGTCTTTTTTCTACCGATGACAATAAAACACCCCGCGTAATCGTTAGATTCCTAATCCCTATCGATTTCCTAGTCCTATGGATGTATCGGGAAGAGCCCACGAAGGGGTTTTCACCAAAATCCCAGATTTGGGAACTACTCACACATATTTAGTAAAAAGCAATCTAAATAGAAATTGACCGTTAGAAACATGATCGAGCGATTGAAAAGCAGTAAGAGCAACGCTAATAACACTATATTAAAGTTTGACAAAGATCGGAAAACTTACAAATATCTGAAAAATTACAACCGTCAAGAGAGAGAAAAAACAGCAAAAAATAACAACTCCCATTTCTGGAAAACCTAGGGGTTCTATTTATAGAATACGAAATCACCCGATCGGGTGAAAAGTCACCCGATCGGGTGACCTGCTTCGTTACTTCGGCAGCGCAGAATAGGACCCCACCCGGTCACTACGACACGGTTGGTTGAGGCATGAGTTGATCGGTTGGATCTTCGTGCCGTCGGGTGAACCGGTCGGTTGATCTCTCCGTGTCGTGGCCTCGGAGAATCGGCTACAGGTGAACCGATCGGGTGAAAGTCACCCGATCGGTTGGCATTCAGCGTCAGAATTCCAGAGAGTTGGGGCGTTTGAACCGGTCACTGAACCGACCGGGTGACTTCTTGGTAGCTCCAACTTGTGTCCGGGTGGTGCACGCGTGCATCACCCGATCGGTTGGAAATGACCAACCGGTCGGGTGAGGGGCTGAAAGATGCGATCTTCGTCGTTTGACCCCCTGGATCACGTGTGACTCCTCCCATTGCTCTGGGGACTCATGATATCGTCGTTTTATGTCCCCTATGCCAGTAAAATCCTGCAAAATACGAAAAACACGGAAAAGTGAAAGAAAACAAGAAAACACGAGAAACCGAATATAAGACGGCGGTAAATAACAGAAAAACACGGAAGAAAACGTGTGCAAATATATGAAATATAAACGCACGTCAAAATCCCCTAAGCTGAACTCTTCCTCGTCCTCGAGGAAGACGAGTGAGAGTAGAAGCTCGGAGAGAGAAAATAAAGAGAAAGAGAGAAAAAAAAGAAAACTCTATACCCTAGATCGCCTGTCAGGGCCAACAAAATCAAAAACGACACACCAAGCAAGCAAACGCCAAATCACATCACTAAACCAAGGAATGTAAGTCCAGGCAAGTGCCGTGGGCTTACGCGGTAAAGCACGAGTGAGTGTGGTCGTGCCCTAACAGACAGTGTAACTATCTACGATGTGCGATAAAGCTCAATATACACAAATCCAGGAAATGACCCAAATATCGATTTGAATTGAATAAAGCGGTGAATATATAGTTCAAGCATGCATGAGAATAGAGAGAGAATCGAAACATATCATGCGTCAGGGACTCCACAACTAGGGTTAAGGAAATCACCACACTATAGCCAAGATAATAGCTAAAAAGTTCCTAAGCCAAGTGTTTTCGAAACCGACGGGGGTTGAGATGATGTGGAGTAGAACACTTGGGGGCAAATTCTCGCATTCCCTTTATTCTCGGCAAGAAGGGAAAATATTCACACGGGAATTTTTTGGGGTCTGGGTATTTGTATTTTTTTTTGCTTTTTGGCTATACAATTTTCTTCTTTTCTTTTATTTTTGGGTTTTCCTTTTCTTTTCTCTTTTTTTTGAATTTTTGGGGTTTTGGCTATACACATGTGTACTCTCCCAAGTGGGAGAACGGTACACGACGAGGGGATTTGCACCAAGTAAAACAAAAAAGAAATCGGAATCTAAACATTTGGGCAAAGGAAACTATTCTCGCTAATTAGAGCATGGTCTAAATGGGTTATCCTAGTCCTTAATTGTGGAATCCCGACACATGCGAAAAGAAGTATACGATATATATAAAGCATGCAAAAAAAGCAGACAGTAGAAACAAATACCGCATATTCAAATCGAAGCATGATAATCTAGGGGTCATTCTTGGACAGGTATATAAAGTAAAATCACAAAGTAGAAGTACACCACACAGCTAGGCACGACGCACGACTCACAAAAAGCTAAGTGGACCCACAATGCACGAAATGCAAGAGGACCCGATATCCTAGGGCTAGTGAATGTGATTATCGATGCCATGCTAGGTGTGTGCGATTTTGTGGCAATTCATCATAGGGTTCATCTCTAGGAGAAAGAGATAAAAAGAAGAAAAGAAAAAGAAAAAGAAAAAGACGGAGAAAAACGACTCAAATAACAGAGAAAAAGAAACAAAAGACGCACGAAGTGCGACTCCCCCAAGCTGAAACTTGCATTGTCCTCAATGCAATAGAATTGAATACGAGAGGGCAATGGATATGGGGGGAATACGCACAGACACAAAAACACAGGAAAGATAAGAAAATCATACGAACTAAACTGAAAATAAGAAATAAAAATAAAAAGCGTACCACACGACATGAAAAACAGAAAAGAAAAATAAAGGAAAGAAAGAAAATCACACGACAAAAATTGACTTCCCCCAAGCTAGCCATGACAATGCTAGCAAGATGATGTGATCGTGAAAGTGCAGAGATATGCAAGGGGGAGGTCAATAAAAGAAAAGAAAGGAAATAGAAAAATAAAAAATAAAAAAGAAGGGACTCGACACGTGAATGAGCCCTCCCCCTAGCAGTGGTAAAGTAGGGCCCTGCAAAGACAGATGGGCACTAAAAATAGGGGGATGCAAAAGCTGGATGGGAAAGTATCAAGCAGAGGCACCACCCTCTGGGGGTGGTGATGGGGGCCTGTGCTAAGGACCAGGAGTGGTGGGGGGTGGGATGTGAAGCTCAGACACATCGGGTGGGTCAGTGCGAATGTGACGAATGAGGCTTTGAAGGACAGGCAGGTCACGCTCGACGGACTCCTGAGTTGCCCGACCACCAGCTCCAACTAGGAGGAGCATGGACATGAAGCGGTCGGCTTGGTCGTCGTCATGGAATGACACCTCGTATTCGGCATCGCCAATGTAAACGGGGTCAGGGACGCGTGGGGGTGGTGGATGAATTGGTGGTGGTGGTGGGTTGGGTGGTGGATTGTGTGCGACGAGCGCGACGGGTGGGCCTAGGGTTGGAATAAGTGGGGTTGGTGGGCTTAGCACGGCGAGTAGGCATTGTGTGGGAGTCGTGTGTGTGTGTGTGTATGCGAAATACGATGAATACACACTAACACGGCAGGCGATCAAAATGAAATTCTAGGGCAAAATAAAAATTGAGCTAAGGAGCGAGGTTACCCAATTGAGATGAAGATCGTTGCTCGTAGACGCCCCAATGCATTGTAACAGGAGCACGTGTGAAGCCGCGACAAATTCTTCCAGCAAGTTTCGAAAATGGGGGAGAATGGGTGAAAAGTAGGGTTTTGTGTGCGGGCGAAATCGAGGAAGATGGGGGAGAAATCGATAGCGATAGGAAGAGGGGGGGATCGATGGGGGTCGGTTTAGGGGAAGAACGAGGTCGGGTGAAGGCGGAGAAGGCAAAACGACAATCAGAATTTCGAAACTGGCGAGGGTGGAACGAACGGGCGGAGGGCGCTATATATAGGATTTTAAGTCGAACCAATCGGGTGAAAAGTCACCCGATCAGTTGACTTTAGGTCAAAATTTTAAGCTGAAGAAAATGCTACAGGTGAACCGGTCGGTTGATAACTCACCCGATCGGTTGGCCGCTCCACAAATTTTTCCGAAAGTTTGGTACTGCTCACCCGGTCTGTCACCCGATCGCTCAGTGTATCAACCGATCGGTTGATCATTTCCCAAAAATTCCCGAGAATTCAGCCCAGTTTACCCAGTCCATCACCCGATCTCACATGCTTTCACCCGATCGGTTCGTTGAGCGACAGATACGGCCGGCAGCTGATACATCTCAACCGGTCAGGTGAGTTATCAACCGATTGGTTGGGGCCTTGTTTTCTGCAAAAGTGCACAAACGACCTTAGTCCCTCAACGGAATTTCTTGCGGCTGGATTTATTTACTAAAAATAGACGAAATAAAGTTAAAAAATAGTTCAAAAATGGAAACAAAGGGTTAGAGCATGGGTTGCCTCCCATGAAGCACTTTTGTTTAACGTCGTTAGCTCGACGCCCGTTGATGATGTTCAAGGTGGCCGATACGGGTGATGCCCAGAGTTTGGCATCGTTTCAGCTTCTCCCTTTGTTGCAGTCGGTGGCGACAAGAGAGCTTGCTCGACCACTCTCCCTTTGTCGACGGGGTCCGGAGGTTTCTCCTTCATATTGGCATCCACCGCCACTCGTTTGAGGATACAGACCTCATCCCCGGCGAGCCCCATGGGCTCTTTGCCTTTTCTCCTCGTAGGAGGAGCTTTTGGGAATCCGGGAGGGATCACATGTCGGGCGACCGCCTCATCAGCAACTTCTTTCTTTGGGGAGCCAATTTGCTCTCTAAGGTCTCCCAAGTGATCGGGGGGATTTCTCGAGAGAATTTCCCAAGAGCTTGCCTCTACATCTCTCTCTTCTTCCAGCTCCAGCGCATTAATACTAGGATCATCCGGAGGATCGGGGTACTTCATCGACAACCCCAAGTCAAATTCGACTTTTTCTTGGCCGACGTTGAGGGAAAGCTTCCCATTCTTCACGTCTATCAAAACTCTGACGGTTGCCATAAAGGGCCGTCCAAGGATAATAGGGGTATGCTTATCTTCCGGCATGTCCATCACCACAAAATCAACCGGTACTTGTACTCCTCTCACATCAACGGGGAGGTCGTCTACTACTCCCATCGGGTACTTGACCGAACGGTCAGCAAGTTGTAATGTCATGCCGGTGGGCTCTAAGTCTCCCATCCCTATTCTCTTGTATAGCGACAGGGGCATTAGACTGACGCTCGCTCCTAGATCGACGAGCGCCCTCTGGATTTGCACTTCCCCAATAAAGCAAGGGATGGAGAAACTTCCTGGGTCTTTGAGCTTGGGTGGGTTTGCACGCTGAATGAGGGTGATGCACTCCGCCGTTAATACGACCTTCTCCTTTCTGGATCACCGTGTCACCAAGTCCTTTAGAAATTTGGTATATGAGGGAATTGTCTCGATGGCCTCGAGGAAGGGGATCTGTAAGCTCAGATCTTTCACCATGGCAAAGAATTTGCCATACTTCTCATCAATCTTGGCTTTGGCAAGCTGTTGTGGAAAAGGCACAACGTGCTTGAATACTCTGAGGTTCCCTTCCTCATCCTTTTTCTTCTCCTCTCTATGAACTCCCTCCAAAGTAGTTAGCTTTGGCGACGAAGCACCGTCGTCATTTAATTTCTCAATTGGTCGTTCCACGACCAACGGTGCTTCCGGTCCTTTGGGGGGCAATCTCGTGGGTATTTGTGTTCCGCTCCTCAAGATGATGGCGGACACATTCTCATGCTCATGCGTGAGCGCCAAGGTCCGATTTACCCCCCTCGGGTTTACTTCAGGCTGTGGCGGTAATAGATTCTGCGGTCTCTGAAGGTTTGCCACTTGTAACCCCAGCTGGGTCACCTGATCAGTGTGGCCTCTCTGTCCCATCTCCAGCTTCAGATTTATCTTCTCCTGGTTGGCGATGTATTGAGTCAAGAGGGACTCAACCGGAGAGATGGCCCTCTGCTGGCCATATTGTTGCTGGATGGGTTGCTGATTCCTTGGAGTGTACTGCTGGTACTGTTGTGGAGGTTGTTGCTGCTGAAATTTCTGCTGTTGAAACTGCTGCTGAGGCCTAGCCAGCTGATATATCTGATGTTGTTGCTGAGTCGGCTTTGATAAGGCGCCCGATAGCTAAGGTTTGGATGATTCCGGTTGTTTGGAGAGTAGGCCGGGTTGGAGTTGGTTCGTGGTGGAAAAGGCGCATTCCCCGTAGAATTGTAAAATAATGCGCTCGCCTGATCCAACGGTGGTGAGATGTCACCACCGTCGAATTCTCCAAAAACTTCGGATTCTACCGCAGCAATCTGTTATGTACCGGCGCCACCAGTGCCTACCATCAATGCGGTGATCTGGGTCGACATCAAGTCAAACTTGCTTGATAATTTGTCGACGTCCTCGACTCTGTGGATGCCCCCGATCTAGGTATGGCTCTCTCGTCACACCACCGCTCATTGTTGGATGCCATATTTTCTAGAATCTGTCCGGCATCTTCTTCGCTTCTTGACATAAAGGACCCTCTAGCCGCAGCGTCCATGGAAGATTTCAAATCATCTCTCAACCCATTATAGAACAGATTTATGATCTGCCACTTGGGGAGCTCATGGTGGGGACATCTTCGCTGCATCTCCTTGTATCTCGTCCAAGCTTCATGCAAGGACTCGTGGCTGGCCTGGGAGAAGGAGGAGATCTCACTCCTCAGCTTCATGGTCTTCCCCAGAGGAAAGAACTTCGTCAGGAAAGCATTTGAGAGCTTCTCCCAGGTGTTGAATGTGATCGGGTCCTTTCACCTAAGCCACAGCTTGGCCTTACTCGTAGAGAGAAGGGGAACAACTTCAGTCGGATCGCCTCAGTTGTGACACCGTTTATCCGGAAGGTGTCCATTTCTCCAAGAAGGAGTCCAAATGTTCAATGGGGCTCTCCATGGGTGCACCCGAAAATTGATCCTGCTGGATCCACGTCACCAAAGATGGCTTAAGCTCGAAGCTTTGGGCCGTAATAGCAGGAGGATGGATGGCGGAGGTGGACTCGATGGATGGCATCGAGTACTCCAGCAGGGACTTGTGAGGTGGGGTGTTCTCCCCCATGGCTTCAGGATCCTCTCTTCTTTGCTTCTCGACGGCCAAACGCCTTAGGGTGGCGGTTATATCTGGACAACGGGAATCAAGTCGTCGAGACTTCTTGAACTCCTGCGCATGAAAAACAACAAACACCCGTGAAGCGAAAAGTGGGAAAGAAACAGATAAGATAAAAAATAAAAATAAAAATAAGAAAAATAAAAAGGAAAAAGAAGAATGCGAAAATTATCGCGAGGTAGGGATGAGAGCTAGACACAAGGGTTCATGAAATCCTAAAATAACAAGCACGTTGCTCCCCGGCAACGGCGCTATAAAGCTTGACGTCCCCCGCTTATGCGTGTGTTTGATGTGTGCAATAATACGATTGGGGGCGTGAGATTTAAATATTTGTAACCGCAAGCGCACGGTGTTGTAGTGTGGCTTGGGGGTCGAACTCAGGGAGGCGTGGATGTGCTTGTGTCAAGGAGGATCAAATTCACCCCATGGGTGAGCTAGCCCGAATCGGATGATGGTTGTCACAGTAAATGGAATGCAAGGGATAAACAATATAAAGGAAAAACCCGGGACTTTGGTTTCCACCCTATCGAGCGATTCTCGCCAATACGGCCTACGGGTAGGATAACGATCGAAATTAGGGTCTAATGGTGAGACGTTGCCTCTAAGAGTGGTACTAGCGTCCCATGGGCCCGATATTCCGGTCGGTGCCCAGGATGATACGTCGGACTTCCCGGGTTCGGTCAGTGGGCACTCCCGTGTCCATTAACACTGACCGACTCTGGGAGCACTAAGTTCGCAACGATAACTCCCAACGTCTCATCCTGCTGCTCCCGCACGCTAGGATTCGACGTCTACGCTAAGGGCGTGAGCTATGGTTAGGGAGTCAACCGCCAAGTTTATTCCCCCCTGGCCCAACGGTCAAAGGCGGTCTTTTTCCCACCGATGACAATAAAACATCTCACGTAACCGTTAGATTCCTAATCCCTATCGATTTCCTAGTCCTATGGATGCATCGGGAAGAGCCCACGACATGGTTTCCACCAAAATCCCAGATTTGGGAACTACTCACACATATTTAGTAAAAAGCAATCTAAATAGAAATCGACCGTTAGAAACATGATCGGGCGATTGAAAAGCAGTAAGAGCAATGCTAATAACACTATATTAAAGTTTGACAAAGATCGGAAAACTTACAAATATCTGAAAAATTACAGCCGTCAAGAGAGAGAAAAAACAACAAAAAATAACAACTCCCATTTCTGAAAACCTAGGGGTTCTATTTATAGAATACAAAATCACCCGATCGGGTGAAAAGTCACCCGATCGGGTGACCTGCTTCGTTACTTCGGTAGCGCAGAATAGGACCCCACCCGATCACCAAGGCACGGTCGGTTGAGGCATGAGCTGATCGGTTGGATCTTTGTGCCGTCGGGTGAACCGGTCGGTTGATCTCTTCGTGTCGTGGCCTCGGAGAATCGGCTACAGGTGAACCGATCGGGTGAAAGTCACCCGATTGGTTGGAATTCAGCGTCAGAATTCCAGAGAGTTGGGGCGTTTGAACCGGTCACTGAACCGACCGGGCGACTTCTTGGCAGCTCCAACTTGTGTCCGGGTGGTGCACGCGTGCATCACCCGATTGGTTGGAAATGACCAACCGGTCGGGTGAGGGGCTGAAAGATGCGATCTTCGTCGTTTGACCCCCTGGATCACGTGTGACTCCTCCCGTTGCTCTGGGGACTCATGATATCGTCGTTTTATGTCCCATATGCCAGTAAAATCCTGCAAAATACGAAAAACACGGAAAAGTGAAAGAAAACAAGAAAACACGAGAAAACGAATATAAGACGGCGGTAAATAACGGAAAAACACGGAAGAAAACGTGCGCAAATATATGAAATATAAACGCACGTCACTCTCAACTATCAATTCCAGATTCTATGCACCAACCACAACCCATTACATTAAACCCTCCCTCAATCAAATTACTGGAAATAACCAAAAACCAAAAAACCAAAAAATATAGAACAATCATCCGTTATCAAGTATGTCCCAGTTCATAAACGCATCAGCCACTTCAACCTCATCCCCCTCTTCATCACGGAGAGCAATTCACACATCTGCAGACATCTCTTCAAAAAGTATTGTCTTCGGCCTCCCGAATCTTTCGAAAACTCGCCTGTTGCGCTCTCTCCACAAATGCTATACAACGGTCACAAGCACTGCTTTGGCAAGGCGGCTGAGAGCTCCCTTATTCAAAAATTTATCCATAATAATTTTGCCCATTTCCTGGAGCGTAAGTACTTGCGGCCCACTGATCCCAAGCTTCAGTAAAGAACAGCTTGCAATGTAATTTGAGTATGAGCATCTGAAAAAAATGTGTTCAATTGTCTCCAGATTGTTGTCCGCACAAAGCTCACATTCGGTTGATGCTTGAACACCCCATTCTACCAACCTGTCCTTTGTGAGTGGCTTGCTTTTAAATGCACGAAGTAGTGTTAGGGACATCTTTGGTACATGCTTGCTATACCAGACTAACTTGAAGAACTGAAATGGAGCCGATTTTGTTCGCACGTTTTCCCACACATCCTTGAACTTAAAAACCGGTCCAAGTTTCCATTCCCAGGAATCTGCTCCTGCATTTAGTTTTACTTGCTGTAGTAAATGCTTATATCTTGTATTGCCGCATCATCAATCATTACAGACCCCCCCAATACTCACTAACTCGCTTCCAACTAGCACCATCAGGAACGGGGAACATGTTGTTAAGAGGGCCACAAGGGAGCCAATTGTCGTGCCAAAAAAGTGTGTCATTTCAATCTCCAACTTTCCTCACAATAAGCTTCCGCGATTGTTCTCTGCATTTTAGTAGGAACTTCTATGTTCCATATTGGGATGCCGAACCCTTCACTTCATAGAATGCATTTATATCCTTGTACTTGCTACGCATGTACTCAGCCTATAAACTTCTGGACTTCAACAACCTCCATGTTAGCTTTATCCCCGATGCCATGTTCAGATCCTTGAGGAGCCTTAATCCAATTCTGCCCTCATTCTTGGGTTTGCAAGCGACGGACCAAGCCCAAGTTTTACTATTCCCCCATATGAACCTTCTGCACATAGATGTCAAAGTACGCAACACCGTAGATGGAATTCTGTATACTTGGGACCAAAAAGCAATCATTCTGTAAATAACAGATCTTACCAACTCTATCCGGCCAGATATGGATAGCGTTGTTGAAGTCCATCCGCTCATACGCTTCCTGCACTTGTCGATCAGCCGACTATACATGCAACTTTTAGGATATTTAGAAGAAAAAGGAAGCCCTAGATAAGTGGTGATGGTATTCACATGTTTAGCACCCAAAGATTCAGCAAGAGCCCCTGGGCTATTAGTCCACTTACTGAACATAGCAATGCTCTTGCCCCAGTTCATATCAAGTCCTGTGTAGCATTTAAATTCCTATAGCAGATTCATAAGACCATGGAAGAATTTGCGATTAGCTCTACAGAACACCAGCAAATCATCTGCAAAAAGTAGATGTGATATTGCTCCCGTCCGCCGCACTGGTTGAATGCTTCCTTTGGTGAGTGCCTTCTCCAGAAGAAGAGAGAAAGCTTCCATAACAATGATAAATAAATACAGCGATAGAGAATCTCCCTAGCTAAGCCCTCTGTTGCCTTCAAAAAACCCACTGGGGAACCGTTTACCATCACCGAGTAAGATGCCGTTGATATGCACTCCTTGATCCAGCTAATGAATGTATACCCAAACCCCATTTGGTGCAGTATAAAATAAACGAACTCTCTGTTCACGTTGTCGAAAGCCTTTCTGAGGTCAATTTTTAGGCATGCCCTGGAGCCCATAGGATTGCTGAAATCTCTAATCTATTCATGAGCCAACAGGGTGCTATCAGAGAGTGGCCTTCCTTGAAGAAATGCCACCTGATTAGGGGAAATCAGTTCATGGATAATCTTTTTAAGCCTGTTGCATATGATTTTGCTTATAATTTTGTAGATAACATTGCAACAGACTATCGGCTTGTAATCACCAAGATTGCTCGCATTTGAGCTTTTAGGGACCAAAGTTAAAAATATGTGATTAAATTGACGAAGAAGGCAGCCCGCCCTGAAAAAAGATTGTAATGCACCTACAACATCAGCTGCAATAAAATTCCAATTGTATTGATAGAAGTACCCATTAAACCCATCTGGGCCTGGTGCCTTAGAAGCATTGATTTGGAAAACCGCCTCTTTGATCTCCTCAACCGAAACATGTCTTACCAACCACCTAGCTGCTTCATGTTTCACTTTTCTTTTTGGAACTAAATTTGGAAAAACTCTCCAATAATTGGATTGGTTGTAAAGATCTTCAAAGCATTTAGCCACCTCTGATTTAAGTTCCTCATATGATTTGCTTTGGGCCCCATTTTCATCCACTAAGTGCAATAAATTGTTATGACCATGTCTTGCTCTCATAGTATTATAAATGAATTTTGTATTCCTATCTCCCAGATTTAGCCAGTCTTGTCTGCTTTTCTGCCTGTACATCTCTTCTTCTAATCCCAGTAGATCTGCAAGTTCCTTTGATAATTTATTTTCCCTCATTTGCAGGTCCAAGTCATAATGAATTATTTTCTTTTTCCTTACATCCTCAAGTTGGCTGCGGAAATAAGCAATAGCATTACTTGCATGATGAGTACGGGGCCATACACGAAGCTTAGATTTCAGTTCCCGTAGTTTATTTGCCAAACGAAACATTGGAGTCCCACTACCATATAGATTCCAGGACGCTTGAATAACTTCTTGGTACCCCGACAGGCAGACCCAATGGTTGAAAAATTTAAAAGGCTTAGGGTCAGATTGTACCTGGAGATAGAGATTAACAATCATCAGAGAGTGATCGCTTGTATGTGGATCCAAATAAGTGACAAAAAAATCTGGAAGCTTGTCCGCCCAAGCTACGTTGCATATGACCCGGTCCAGTTTTGCTGCAAAGCGCGCCTTGCCCAACCGATTATTACTCCAACTTAGCTGTTGTCCAGCAGTCTTGAGGTCTTGCAAACGACAATTAGAAATACACATGTTGAAATCATTTAACATACTAGCTGTTTCGGAGTGAAAAGTGTATACTTATACCCCCTAACTACCCCCATTTTGTGCTAAAGGTTATACTTAATCCTGCTCTTTTGAGTATATTTTCGCTTTATGTCGATTTTAGGGCTTATTCTCATTCTTTGCAAAAAATACGGTTTTTATCGTCCTTATTGGCTTACTACTATTTTTCCTATGCTCCTGCCATTATTTTGATCATATCTCTATTTTTTGGGAATTATTTGAGCATTGGAATATTTTATATGAATTTTGGAAGTCAATATTGTATTTATAATAGTCATTAAATTAATTTTCTCATCATATGGACTAATTTCTCCTTCCCCTATTTTTAAGGTACTCCTAGGAGTCTTGGACATTTTCCAGAATTTTCTGGGATTTTTCTGGAATTTCTGGGTATTTTTGGCGAATTAATTGGAGGATAAATGAGGTTAAAAAGCAAGAAAAAGGCAATTTTTACTGGGCACCACGTGGCGCAACTAGAAGGCGCCACATGGTGCCAGGAGCAGCTCACTTCCGAGCGGGCCGCTGTATTTGATATGAAAAAAATAAAAAAAAAAGAATGAAGGCCCGCTTGCGGCCCGCTCTTGGAGCGGGCCGCTGGGCTGTTTAAAAAAGAAATAAAATTAAATTTTTTTAAAAAAAGAAGCTGCTGAGCGGGCCGGCCCAGCGGCCCGCCCGCCCTGCTTGCGCGCGCAACAGGAGAAGCGGGGCACGCGCATAGTGCGTGCCCCCGCTGGGCGATTGCGGGCTCTTGGAGCCCACGGGTCGGGCGCAACCCGTGCCTGACCCGCAATACATTTAGAGGTGCTGAATGCGAAATTGAGAGGGGACTTCGTTTTTGGAGCTCCAGGTTGCTGTTTTGGGCGATTTTAGGGTTTTGGGGAAGCTCTTCTTCTTCCCCAAGGCTAGGGACAAGGGGAGGAGGCCATTGATGATGGAGGAGCTTGGAGGGAGTGCCCAAGGGAGAGGGAAGCTCATTTCTTGAGAGATTGGTGATCTCTTCCCTATCTTTTTGTGTATTTTTTGCATTTCTCTTTTGTATTAAACATTGGATGAATTTTTCTATGAATTCCATCTTATTTGATATGATTGAGTAGTGTGATTGGTATGGGTTGTGATTCATTATGTTTGGTTGTTAATTCTTGCCCTAATTGCCTCTTGCACAATTATCATGTTAATGTTAGATTTTTCATTAGGGTTAATTTGATTGGTTAAGACCCGAGAGGGCACAATTTGAGAAAATAACATGCTCATATTTGATTAGTGCCGTGATGATCATCCATCCCTATTGCAATTTTTCGCGTTCATGAAAGCTAAACTTTCCGATTGGGCTTCCTTAGCCGGATGACCAATTGAGCTATATGCGGTAATTAGAGCTTAATTAACACCAATCTAAATGAACACACAACCCATTCTCCTCGCCTAGCTATCCTAAATCCCCTTTGGCTCTCTAACCCTACCCACTTAGGATTTTTTTAGTTTCATCACTTTTTCCCACTCATTCACCGTTAGCGAGGTGGTTGTAACACGCTATTATTTTTCTTTTTCAATCAAACTTGTGAATATAGAACGACTTGTCCCTGTGATCCGACCCGGTACTCACCGGTTATTTTTATTGCATTGACACTCCTACGCTTGGGAGGTGAATGTGTGCATCCTACTTGGATTGTGCACGTCTCGCGGTCAACCACTAGCATCCAACTTGCGGCCTCCTATCTTTTCTTTCCATATAATACACAATTAAAATCCCCTCCTACCAACCATGCAGCATTATTTAGTTTTAGAGCATCACCCTCTAGTTGCTCCCATAACTCCTTCCTCTCCAAGATGGTATTACACCCATAGACTCCAATTAATGCAAATTCAAACCCCCCAACATTGAGAACACGTACCGTTACATGTTGCTTTGAAGCCGACAGAGGACTTACATGCCATTTTAGGGGATCAAACCCCATGAGAATATGCCCACCTTTATGCAAACTGAAATTGTCAAATGTTTTCTAGCTCTTATGAAAACAAGACCTACAATATATATATATATATATATATATATATATATATATATATATATATATATATATATATATATATATATATATATATATATATATATATATATATATATATATATGAGGTGGGATCAAATGACCCTAAAAAATAACCCCCAAAAATGACCCCCTATCAAAAATCCTATCCCCACCATTTTTTCGGAAGATCCGAACCGTTCATCTTGATCTCCACCCTCTAAATACCTGACCCACCAATTTTCAACCCGATCCCATGTGTTTTGTCTGTTCATCCATCCGACCCAAATTTGACGGTTTCGCATGAACAGAACTTTTGCGAATGGTTGATAAACGGGCAAAACACATGGGATCGGGTTGAAAATTGGTGTGTCAGGTATTTAGAGGATGGAGATCAAGATGAACGGTTCGGATCTTCTGAAAAAATGGGGGGCATAGGATTTTTGATAGGGGGTCATTTTTGGGGGTTATTTTTGGGTGTCATTTGATCCCACCTCTATATATATTAAACTGTAATATGTAAACTATATATATTTATATAACTTTACGTATTCTAAAATTCCATTAGCTATTAATACTTACGCATGAATATAATTTATGGATTTTACGTTGTTTTCGTTTTTCGTTTGCATGCATGTGACGTGCCTCGGGCGACGACGGTTGAGGTCGGTAGCAACGTGACAGTGTCCCGACAATGACCGTAGGCGGCGTATGACTGTGGGAGAGCACCGCGGGCTCAATGGGTGTGCTACCGTGTGCTGTCGTCGGGGTCTTGAGGCGACATTGCCACTGCGTGGCGAGGCGTCACGAGAGGTGGTCAGAGACTGGAGCGGGGCGCGACATCGAGGGTCTGCGGTGAGTGGTGGACGGTGGTGGTTAGAGGCTGGAAGGATGTTAACAGGAGGATGAAGATGAAGACGGTGGATGGGAGGAGAGTGGAGGTTCAGAGGTTTCGAGCTCAGGGCATCGGAGTTTGTGAGTGTAGGAGGAGGAATAAGACGGCGGTGCGTGGTTGTAGAAGTAGGGTTGAGGTGATCGGAGAGGAGCAGGGGTCACTGCGTAGGCTCGCCTAAAAAGATGGTCGGAGGCTCGAAAAGGGCATTGGAGGAGGTGTGGTTTGTGTTCGAATGTGAGAGGAGAGTGGCGCTGGGGGTGGTGTCGATGGCTGAGGGCGGAGTGAGGTAGAGGAGGTCGAATGCAGGGTTACGACGAAGCTGTGGTGGGATGTCGGTGTCTTTGCAGAGGTGACGAGGTTACGGAGATGGAGGGGAGGTCGAATGTGAGACTGCAGCCGTGTTCGTGGTGGAGAGGAGGTTCGGTAGTGGCAGGAGGTGGGGTTGCGGTATAGCTGTGGTCACACGGTGATGATGCCTGAGGAGGTAGGGTTGGTGGCCGGAGGTGAGTTGAGGGGAGAAGGAAGATGTATGGATTTGCAGGTTTCGTGAGTTTGAGAGGTTGAGGTGATGTCATTGCTTTATAGGAGGAAGTATGGTTTTCTTCATTTGTTTTATAAGGAAAATATGATGCAAGGCTACGTGAAATTAGACGAGGGAGTGGGATTCGGTTGACTCAAATCGTGGAGATGATCATGGAGAGAAATCGTGAATAGACTCTTAACCCCCACGATATAAGATAACATCTTACCCACTATGGTATTAGTCAATTTGTTAAGATTTATTATGATTGGATAAGTGGAAAAGTTATTAGAATATTTTAGTTAAAAATTCGGTCTAGGAATATTAATCTACTTAAGATTTGATTTGAGAAAAACACCATAGTTAAAATATTTTAGGTTATTACGATTTATGTTAAATTATGAAAATCAATTTGATTATGCAATCCAGTTAATTAAAATATTTAGATTATTATGAAATCGTCCTTACAATTAACGTCATCCAAAAATTGTAAGGGAAATACCGGAGCGATCGTGAAGTCATGAGGATCGCAAATACGGGGTCTGATCACACGTTCAATCTATGGAAATTAATTAATAAAATCGTAATGCAAATAATCACATAATTTGATACATTAGTTGAATACGTCCGAAATACATACCGATAAATACTGGTCGTTACATCCTACCCACATTATTTAAATTCCGCCCCCGAAATTCTATCAGTTAGGGTACATGGAATAAATAAGGATAGCGCTCACGCATTTTCTCTTCCCATTCCCAGGTGGATTCTCCAGGTAATTCGTGATGACACACCACTCTGACAAGATTGATGACTTTATTCCTGAGGGTCTTTTGTCGTCTGTCCAATATCTGAACTGGCTACTGCTCGTAGGTCAGATCTGGTCGAACAGTAATCAAAGAGTAGTCAACTGCATGAGTAGGGTCACTGACGTAACGACATAGTTGGATGACATGAAACACATTATGTACTCCCTTCAATGAAGGCGGTAGGCTAAAATATAGGCAACTCGCTCTAGCAGATCAAATGGTTCAACAAATCTTGGGCTAAGCTTTCCTCGCTTTCCAAATCATATCATTCCTCAGTTTGGAGATATCTTCAAGAAAACATGATCTCCTGGTTGAAACTCCAAGTGACGACGCTTGGCATCAGCTCAGTGCTTGTACTGGTCTACTTCAATGCATAACTTGTCCATGATATCACGCACCACGTCCACTGTTTCAACAATCATCTTTAGACCCAATAATTCTCGATCACCAATGTCATCCCAACTAACGGGGATCTCCTTCCATATAGTGCAGCAAACGGGGCCAGGCCAATGCTGGCTTGGTAGCTATTGTTATAGGCAAACTTTACCAAATGCAGGTGATCATCCCACGAGCCTTTGAAATCCAGCATGCAAGCTCATAATATGTCCTCCAATATCTGGATAGTACGCTCTGATTGACCATCTGTCTGTAGGTGATACGCGATGCTGAAGCTAAGACTAGTACCCAGATTGGTCTGTAGACTCTTCCAGAATTGAGATATGAATGTAGTGTTGATTCATAGTGAAAAATGTATATTTATGCCCCATATCTACCCCCATTTTGTGCTAAAGGATATGCTTCTTTATGCTCTTTTGTGTATATGCTCACTTTATGTATCACATTTAGGGCTTATTCTCATTCTTTGCACAAAAATAGATTTTATTGTCCATATTGGCATTCTATTATTTTTCATATGCTCCTGTCATTATTGTGATTATATTGTCATTTTTAGGAATTATTTGAGCATTGGAATAGTTTTTATGAATTATTGGAAGTTAATATTGTTTCATAATAGCATTGTATTCATTTTATCATCATATGGACTAATTTCTCCACCCCCTATTTTTCAGGTACTCCTAGGAGTCTTGGAGATTTTCCAGAATTTTCTGAGAATTGTTTTGAGGCTTCGGAGCATTTTTGGTGGATTAAATGGAGGAGAAAATGGATTTAAAAAGGGAAATTAAAAGTTTTCTTGGGGCACCGCGTGGCGCAATCACGCAGTGCCACGCTGTACCAACTTGTGCCCTGCCCACTGTTGTGCAGGGAAGAGAGGTGCAGGGCACGCACTCCACGCGTGCCCCGCAAATGAAACGGGCCCTGCTCGCTGATGCAGGCAGGAGAATGGAGCTGTAGGGGGCACATGCTCCCCGCCTGCCCCCTTCAAACACAGCGAGCAGCACCTGTTGGTGTGGATCAGGCACCGCCCGACCCTTCTGCTACAACAAGGCGCGTACGCATTTGGAGAGTGAAGCAGGTGGTTCGGAGGCCCAGAATCCGACCCGCAAGCCCATAACTCAGACCTGCAAGCCCAGAAACAGCCCTATTTCGCATTTGGGGCGATTTCCAACGATGGGGATCAATTAATTCGATGTTTCACAGTTCTATTGGGGGAAAAAACAACCCCCTTCTTCTTCCCCAAGGGCTAGGGCAAGGGTTTGGAGGCCATTGGAGCTTGGTAGGGCTAGGAGGAGGTGCAAGGGAGGGAAAGATAGAGCTCCATCCTTGTTATTGGTGATCTCTTCCCCTCTTCTTGTAACATTTAGCTCTAATGTTTTGTATTTCAATATTTGAATGGTTGTTGGATGAGAGTGAGAATCATTGAACAATTATTTGATTAATAGTTTGTAATGAAGCTTGGTGTGTTCATTTTGCATGATTATCATCATGTTTTCATTATGAAGGCCTAGAGCCATTTGTGTGTGGATTTGGGATTAATTAGGGTTTTTGAGCTTGATTAGTGATTGTTCATCTCTAGTACATAATTGATTTAGCATGCCTTGAAATGGATGCAAGATAGTGTTGATTGGTGGGTTGTGCCCTAAATTTGATGGAGTCGTGCACTACTCTTGGTGGGGCTGTAGAATAGTGGTGTACCTTAAGGGTCACACCTACGTGCACGATACTTGCATTCTATTGACATGGATGCACGGATCGATTCATGAGCTCAAGTTAGGGATTTCAACCCATTAATAAACACATCGATGAATCATGCATTACTCTTGGTGGGGTCATAGAACAGTGGTGTGCCTTAAGGGCATTACCTATGTGCACACGCCTAGCATACCTTGAAATAGATGCGATGGTTGATTCATTTAGAATGAACTTATTGATAATCATCTCACAACCCTAATGATATCCTATTCCACACACTCTTCCTAGCTCGACTAGCTCCTACTTTGCTCTCCACCTTACCTACCTTGGATTTGACTAGACAGTGTCACCACCCACCTTCTCTCACATAACACATTTGTTAGTTTAGTTGGTTGTACCAACACCTTTACCTTTCTGTAGCCTATTGAGATTGTGATTGTGAAACGACTTGTCCCCGTGGATTTGACACCGTGCTCACCGGATTTATATTGCATTTGACACTCCTACTCTTGGGAGGAGAGCGTGTGCATCCTACTTGGATTGTGCATACCCTCGAGTCAATCATTTGGTGCCGTTGCCGGGAACAACAGTTTTCGCATTCACATTTTTGGTTGGTTTTGGACACTTTGGGTGTAGTACTTCCAGCTTAGTGTTGAGTCTTTTTTATTATTTATTTTACAATTCTTGAGTCATTCATTCATTCATTCTTTCTTTTGTTTTAAAAATTTTTTAAATTTTTTTCTTATGGATTCATTTTCAAACTTTAGCGATGCTGATGTGGAGGACTCCCAACTCCCACAGTTCTTTCACGGTATGTGGTTGGAAAATCCTAGTTCATATATGCAAAAGTTTGAAAAATGGTGTAAAAAAGAGTTTAGGAATTTATTTGATGAGAACATATGTGCAAACTGTATTTATTTCAAAGTGTTTCCCCATACATTGAGAGTTGATGCTAAACTTTATTTTGATGCTTTTCCTAGAGATTCATTTTCTACGTTGCTTTCTTTTCAGAGTAATTTTCTTCGAGCTTTCTTTCCTACTTATTACAGGAATCAGGTACACAAGCGCCAAGCATTTGAGCAACAAATGGCGAGCTTTATCCAGTTTGACGACGATGCCTACTGTTAGGTTTTGAAGAGGTTCGATGGTTTAGTGCTTGGGTGTCCACGCCATGCTTTCAACATAGAGGATCTACTTCAGATTTTCTACACAGGGTTGCAGCCATCGACGTAAGACTTTGTGCAGATGAGCAGCAGTTGAGATTTCTTTGCATACACGACAGAAGATACATGGTTGTACCTGAGGGACCTTGCAGAGTCGGAGCAGACTGCACCATCTGGAGAGTCGTTACTTGGATATAAGGATCATGGCCGATACCCACCCACTTCAGGATGCAGAGTAGCAGGTCTAGTGCCAGTCTGAGGAGCCACATTTGGGCTCTTTTCCTTGTGACCCCATGGGATACCGAGCAGAGCAGGATGTTAGGTTGCATGAGAGCCAGGCAAAGGACGTTCAGAGATTATATGTTGAGGATCAGGAGGAGATGGATGATGGAGTGTGTGTCTCCCGTGTTGGAGACATAATGCAGTTCCGCTGGGTTGGTGGTGATAATGAGACGGAGACGTGTACAGGCGAGAGTGAGATAGATGATATTGGAGTGCCTGATTCACATTGCGTGTCTGATCCATTACCACAGTTGGAGGTGTACGAGCATCTTGGGTGGACTGCTGTGATGGTTTACTATGGTGGCATTGAGGAGGATGAGTGCACAAGATACAGCCTACAGACTACATTGGAGCCTGAGCCTTCATCCTTATAGATTCAGTTCATCAGCCATCACTTCAGACACCTCAGGACACGCGTCAGTCCATCATCCAGGACGACGATATTCAGGGTGGACCACAGAGTCCAGGGATGACTACAGAGGCCATTACCTTCGATGGCGAGGATGCAACATGCGATAACGACTGCGAGATGATCTACATTGAGCCTGTGTTGCCTTCTCCTCCAGACTTGCCCCTGCAGCCATTTCACCCTCCTCCCGAGGAGTCGCATCAGCCAAGCGATAACATCGCCATCAAGGAAGTTCTCATCACACTTCTCCCTTCACTTCTGAATCTCAAGTTTTTTTCCATACATCTTAGATTCAAAGTATCGTCATATATATTCATATCCTCATTTTTATAATGATGACCCTTTTTGGACTTCCTTCATTGGAAGTTAAATTTCTTTTCCTTGGATTGGTACAGGTTGTCTCTCATAGGACACATGATCATATTCGATGGAGGTGCATGGAGATGTGTTGCTAGGATCCAATGAAGTTGGATGAGCATCGTCTCTAAAGCAGATGGCTGAGGAACAAAAGGTTATGATAGAGCAGCTGCCTCCACCATTACATAATCGGGATCCGCCTTTTGCTAAGGTGTATTCCTTCCTTTACTTAGTATAAATAAATTAAATAAAAAAATGTTAGTTTAGTTTGCTTTCGCATGTTTGCTTTTATATGCATGTTTTCCCCTAGCATCATCGAATAATATCTAGTTTCCCTTCAATCATCGAGGACAATGTTCATTTTAAGTTGGGGGAGGGAACTATGAAGTTTGGATGCTAGTCTTGGGTGGTTTTGAAATTTTTTTGATGTTAATAAAAATTCTCATTTGTCATCATCATTCATTCATTCATTTTTAAGCATATCTTTTTATTGCCTCCATCCTTACCTTCATCATATTTCTTTTGCTTATTCCCTACATGCTTAATGCCATGCGACTTTCTCGGATTATTATTTTGGTATCAAATTTATAGATGTTTGATTGGCATGTTTTAATTTCTTTTCTATTTTGGAGTCAAATGTTAAAATGACATGTATGAAACTATTTTATATGTTGTGATACTCTCTTTGAGATAATTTGGGAAAAGTTTGGTGTATGTGATTGCATGAGTTGAGATGAATGGCTTAGTTTTTGATTGGATAGGGCGTGGCCAATGGTTTATGCCTTGTTTTCTCATAAGGTGGATGAATTAATAACTTGTGTTGAGAATGAGAAAGAGAGATATAATAAGTGAATGGTTCTTTTAATCAAGTTGAGTAGCCGGTGCTCCACGAAACATTGGGGAGGATGACAAAGATGAGATTTAGGGAGTCATTCTAGCCATTTGTTTATATAGTGTTATCGCGTGTACACAAAGGTAGCCGTGTTTGCATTTCGTAGAGTTATCGCGTGTATGCAAAACAAAAACAAAAACAAAAACATAAACATAAACATAAAAAAAATAAAAAGAGATAAAAAGAAAAGGAAAAAAAAAGAAAAAAGTGAACGAATAAATGAAGGAATAAGTAACATGAGTGATGTAATCTCAACTCCCACAACTTAGAGGAAGTTTCTTTTGTTTTGGCCATTTCCTTGAATATTGGAAACTATGACATTGTGATATATCCTAATGAATGTGATAAAGTGCTTATTACTTTACTTTTCTTTGAATTGGATTGAGGAGAATGTCAAATGGTATTCATGTTCATACATTGTGTATATTGGCTTTGAAATCATTTGGAAATGACCTTTGGAGTATGCCATGAGAATATCTTGAGTTTGGTGCATGTTTTTACTTAATTTGAATTTATCGCATATTTTTCTAGGGACTAGCAAAATGCTAGTTAGGAGTGTGATTCGTAGTGAAAAGTTATATTCATGCCCCATATCTACCCCCACTTTGTGTTAAAGATAATGCTTATTCATGCTCTTTTGTGTATATGCTCACTTTATGTATAACATTTAGGGCTTATTCTCATTCTTTGCATAAAACATATACTTTATTGTCCATATTTGCTTTCTATTATTTTTCATATGCTCCTACCACTATTGTGATCATATTGTAATTTTTGGGAATTTTTTGAGCATTGGAATAGTTTATATGAATTATTGGAAGCCAATATTGTTTTATAATAGTCATTATATTCATTTTATCATCATATGTACTAATTTCTCCTCCCGATATGTTTCAAGTACTCCTGTGAGTCTTGGAGATTTTTCAGAATTTTCTAGGATTTTTCTGAGGCTTCTAGGCATTTTTGGTGGATTGAATGGAGGAAAAATGGATTTAAAAAAGGGAAATTGAAAGTTTTCTAGGGGCACCACATGGCGCAATCACGCGGTGCCGACCTGTGCCCCGCCCACTGTTGGGCGGGAAGAGAGGTGCGGGGCATGTGCTCTGCGCGTGCCCCGCCCACTAATGCGGGCGGGGGAATGGAGCTGCAGGGGCACACGCTCCCTGCGTGTCCCCTTCAAACACAGCATGCGGCGCCCGCTGGTGCGGATCAGGCACCGTCCGACCCGTCTGCTACAACAAGACATTCACACGCATTTGGAGAGTGAAGCGGGTGGGTCGGAGGCCCAGAATCCGACCCACAAGCCCATAACTCAGACCCGTAAGCCCAGAAACAGCCCTATTTCGCATTTGGGGCGATTTCCAGCGAGGGGGATCAATTAATTTGACGTTTCACTGTTCTATATGGGGCAAAAACAACCCCTTCTTCTTCCCCAAGGGCTAGGGCAAGGGTTTGGAGGCCATTGGAGCTTGGTGGGGCTTGGAGGTGCATGAGAGGGAAAGCTAGGGCTCCATCCTTGTTATTGGTGATGTCTTCCTCTCTTCTTATAACATTTAGCTCTAATGTTTCGTATTTCAGTATTTGAATGGTTGTTTGATGAGAGTGAGAATCATTGAACAATTATTTGATTAATAGTTTGTACTGAAGCTTGGTGTGTTCATTTTGAAGGATTATCATCATGTTTTCATTATGAAGGCCTAGAGCCATTTGTGTATGGATTTGGGATTAACTAGGGTTATGTGAGCTTGATTAGTGATTGTTCATCTCTAGTACTTAATTGATTTAGCATGCCTTGAAATGGATGCTAGATAGTGTTTATAGGTGGGTTGTACCCTAAATTTGATGGAGTTGTGCACTACTCTTGGTGGGGCTGTAGAACGGTGGTGTACCTTAAGGGTCACACCTACGTACACGATCCTTGCATTCTATTGACACAGATGCACGGATCGATTCACGAGCTCAAGTTAGGGATTTCAACCCATTAATAAACACATCAATGAATCGTGCATTACTCTTGGTGGGGTCGCAGAACGGTGGTGTGCCTTATGTGCATTACATATGTGCACAACCCTTGCATACCTTGAAATAGATGTGATGGTTGATTCATTTAGAATGAACCTATTGCTAATTAACTCACAACTCTAATGACATCCTATTGCACACACTCTTCCTAGCTTGACTAGCTCCTACTTTGGTCTCCACCCTACCTGCCTTGGGTTTGACTAGACAGTGTCACCACCCACCTTCTCTCACACAACACATTTGTTAGTTTAATGTACCAACACCTTTAGCTTTCCTTTGCCGATTGAGATTGTGATTGTGAAACGACTTGTCCCTGTAGATTCGACCACATACTCACTGGGTTTATATTGAATTTGACACTCCTAATCTTAGGAGGAGAGCGTGTGCATCCTACTTTGATTGTGCATGCACTCGAGTCAATCAAGTGTCCCGCTCAGAGACGATGCTCACTGGAACTCCATGCAATCGAACAATCTCCTGCATGGTTATTAATTACATCACAACGTATACTAGAAGGAAGTTTCAAAGGTATATGATAGATTATTACCTCCATGTACTTCTTTGCAAGTATCTCGGTAGATTGTCCCACTCAGAATGGTATAAAATACGCTGATTTGGTTAATCGATAACCGAGCACCCAAATCGCATCATTCTGCTTAGTACTCTGAGGTAGTCCAGTTACGAAATCCATAGTGATGTGCTGCCACTTTAATTTCGGAATAGGCAAAGGTTGAAGCAATCCAGAAGTGTGATAATGTTCAGCCTTCACTAGCTGACACACAAGGCATTTAGTGACACTACGAGCCTCGCTTCTCTTCATTCCATGCCACCAAAAGTTCAAACGAAGATCTTTGTACATCTTGGTACCACCAGGATGAATGGGGTAAGGAGAGTTATGCGCTTCATTCAGTAGCTCTTCTCTGATATCACCTGAAGGCACACACATCCTGCTACCATATCTCAAAGAACCATTCTCATGAATAAGAAAATCCGTCCGAAGTCCAGCTTTGACTTGCTCCATGATCTTCTGAAACTTCGCATCTCCAGTCTGAGCAGCTTTAATCCGATCCACCATAGTAGACTGAATTTGCATATTCATCAATGATGCTAGAGTCCCGGGTAGGATAAATTCACTCTCCATCTCTCGCATATCTTGCTGCAATCTCCATTGAGCTGAGAGAGTCATGATCACGGGTAATCGGCTCAATGCATCTGGTACTACATTCACGTTCCTGGGATGATATTGGAGATCGATGTCATAATAAGCCATGAGCTCTAACCATCTGCATTGCCTCATATTGAGCTCCTTCTGGGTGAAGATGTACTTCAGACTCTTGTGGTCTGTGTAGATCTTCACTTGCTCACTTAATAGAAAATGCCTACAAATCTTCAAAGCAAATATGACAGTGGCTAATTCCAAGTCATGGGTTGGATAATTCTTTTCATGAGTCTTTAGCTGTCGGGACGCATATACAACCGCATGACCATGCAGGTGTCAGAATCATGCAAGACCCTTGCCAGATGTGTCACAGAAAACTTCAAATCCCCCAGTCATATCTGGTATAGCTAGCACTGGTGCAGAAGTCAGCTGCGTCTTCAATTCTTCAAATGCTTTCTCATAGGCCTCAGACCAGATGAACTTGATATCCTTCCTCGTCAGACGAGTCATAGGCTCAGCAATCTTCGAGAAATCCTTGATGAATCGATGGTAATAGCCAGCCAACCGGAGAAACTTCAGATATCTGAAGCTGACCAAGGAGTTGGCCAATTCCTGACTGAAGCAACCTTCACTGAATCGATAGAAATACCATTTACCGATACCACATGCCCAAGAAAGATGACTCGGTCTAGCCAGAATTCACACTTTCTGTACTTGGCATATAACCGATGATGTGCAGGGTCTCCAATACAATCCGCAGATGCTTGGCATGTTCTTATCATTCCTCGAGTAGACCAGGATGTCGTCGATGAATATCACTAAGAATTTATTCAAGTACACATAGAAAATCAGGTTTATATGGTTCATGAATACAGTTGGGGCGTTAGTCACACCAAATGGCATGACTATAAATTCGTAGGCCCATATTTGGTTCGAAATGCTGTCTTTGGGATGTCTTCTATTCTAAACTTCATTTGACGATAACCACTTCAGAGATCAACCTTAGAGAAGACTCGTGATCCGCCAAGTTGATCAAAAATATCATCAATACGCGGTAATAGATACTTGTTCTTTATAGTCACCTTGTTCAATTCTTGATAATCTACACACATCATTCTTGATGTATCCTTATTCTTAACCAAAAGAACTGGCGCACCCCAAGGAGATACGCTAGGATGTATCAATCCCTTTTGCAATAGATCGTCAAGTTGGTTCCGAAGTTCTTCCAATTCAGCAGGAGCCATGCGATAAGGTGCCTTCGAAATAGGTTGAGTGTTTGGCAGAAGGTCGATGGTGAATTCCAGAGCTCGGTCAGGTGGTAGTCCTGAAATATCTTCAAGAAATACGTCCTCAAAGTCTCGAACCACTCTAGGTTTCTCAGGCTCGACTAACATTGATGCAATGATCATTTCATTTGGCTTGGCCCGAAACTTAATGTTGAGAGATGTATGCCCTCAGTTCATTTGCATTTGATGCAAATGCATATTAATATAAGATGTGGGAATTTTGCATATAATGCAAAGAGAATTAAATGTATTGTAAAATGTTTACGTGTATATTTAATATAATAAATGTAATAAAAGGTTATCTGAACGACAGGATCATCTCGATCTAAACACAGGTTCAAAACGCGTCAAAAACAGACACCAAACGCACAAAATAGAGCCAAAACAGTGAAAAGAAGCCAAATTTGGCATTGCGAGTCGCGCCCGACCCGCTTGGAGGCCATAGTATGGTTTTTTTAAACTTAATTTTGTGCTATGGCTGCAGTTTTTACAAAAAACTAGTTTTTGCGAAAAACTAGTTTTTGCAAAAAATTCGCTAAAGTTTGGTCTTTGTGAAAGACAAACTTTAATTAATTTTTTCTCCAAAATTTTTTGTCCCACTTCGGATATGGAGTGAAGGGGAGGGGTTAGCCGCCTATATAAATAGAGGTCTACCCCTCCTTGAATCTCGTCCCAAGCTCTAGATCTGAGTAGCTCTATTAAACGTGAGCAAGCCCAGATCTGAGCTTAAATTAAATATTCTCTTTCTCCCTAAATTTCTTCCTTGCTACTGTTCGGGCTCTAGCAAAGCTACGAAGGAGCTTGGATCGGATCCAAAGTCTTGATGAAGGATCCACTTAAGGTGAAATCTTCTTCAACTCATGGTTGGCTCGGCGACAAGGGTGTTGCTCGTCTCGGGATGCGGTGCGATTCGGAAAGTGGTTCGACTTGGGACAAGGTGCGGCTAGGGACGCGGTTCGGCTTGGGAGAAGCAGCACGGGGCCAAAGAAATATTGCTGAAAGCGATGTTTCGTATTCTACGAAAATGAAGTGGACGGTATGTAGTTTAAATATTCATGGGTTTATAAACTGCAAATGCTAGATAGATCTATCCTTAGGGGTTGGTCGGACTCAACCCCGGGATAGTAGAGATCTTGCTAGGGTTAATATCTTTAGGGCTAGACTTAAAACTGTTTTAAGTTGCTATTTTCCGCTGCTGATTTGTTTTCGTCATCCGTCCGAATTAGGCCAGATGTCGAATTTATAGCCCTAAAGACCTGTAAAACCCTTCATTGGTATCAGATCCAGTCTACTTGATCTATTATTTGCATTTATAAAAGTATATGATATATCATGTTTCTCCATCAGATGGAGGTTTTATTTAAACTATTAAATAGTCGTTCACATGCAATGTTTTTATTTTCGAAAATTGTTTTTGAAAACCAGATTTAATTTAAATCTTTAAAATTATGTGATAATTTTTTGTGTAACTTAAACTTATACGCTAAATTTTAAGTTGACTGTTTAGCAAGAAAATTTTATGAGATAAATTTCAATTGCTTTGTTATCATGCTAAATTGTTTAGTTAATATTTTTAATGGTTATATTAGTTAATTTTCATTATGTTATAATTCAAGAAAAACTATTAGGATAGCCATTAAAACCTTTCAGGAAATTATGAGATAATTTATGGACATGCTATGGTTTAAAAATTGTTGCAACATATTAAATTCCTATTTAGGGCAGCCCTCTCTAAATTATTATTTTAATTGTTCTAATAATAATTTCGAACAAAATGCTATGATTTAGATTGTGCCAACTTGAATTTAAATGCCTAATACATGATTAGGATATCACCTTAAAAATCCTTATAGGTTATAAGGACATTAATAAAAGTTATTAACCAATCCTAATAATTTTGAATTTTTAGGAATTAACTAGTTTTAATGAAGCCAATTCTAATCGATGGGACACATACGAATAATAAGTTTCCTTCAATGAACTATGATCCAGTCTAGTGGTTTTTGATTACTGTTGTGGATCACTCTAGCTCGACTGGGATAGTGATCATGGCCTAGCCAAATCCCTGGCTGTGTTCTGCAGGATTGTAAGGATGCGAATTATGATTATGTGACATCGTCGATTATATCTACTAAATTATGTTAAAATCTTCTTCAAGATTAGCCGTAACCCTCCTTGTTTTAGAGGTTGGCAACTATATGTTCTATGTTATAGTTGTTGAGCACACTCAAGCTATGTCATAGCTACTTTATGGAAACCAACTTCTCATTACATTAGATGTAGTCTAGACTTAACCCAAACTGTCGCGTCGTGTCCATACACCGAGCGCTGGTGTAAGTTAGGCTAGACTCGAAAACAAGGGTCCGATTAGACTAGTCATTGTGATTTGGATGAGCACACTCAAGATCATAAGTGGCTAGGGGTAAAAACCAATAAGGGAATCATATATAATATGATTGATGAAGAGTCATCTACCAATCGCAGAGTCAAGCAATTTGTTGAGCACACTCAAGGTTGTAAGGCTCAGGGTGGTTGGATCTCTTTTCCATTAAATTTAATTCAATTAAATCGTTCATTATTATGACTAAAAATGATTGCAAAAATAGTGGGAGGATATAGTTAGATAAAAGTCATTCTATCTATATTTAAAATTGAACATATGTTAAACTAGGGTTGTTCTATGTTTACCGATAGAATCCAAAACATAATATCCTAAGAGAATAAGTTGACTGGTCAAAATGGTTGGTTAAATGAATATCAGTTAAAATTCTAATTGACAGACTAAACTATGTTCTCATTGACATTAAAATGACATTCTTAGCACAGGCTTAAGGACAATGATTTCCTTGAGCTCTGGATCCAACAAAAAAAATGCACGCTACCTGTCACTCGTCTCTATGAGGGGCAGCTTGAACATACTGATTTTCATAGCAAGTTTCTCCATACGATTTGTTGAGTCAACTCAAGGTTGTATGAAAAATGGTTTCGATCCGCATAGTTCGAAACTTCGATCAAATTGTTTGAATCGAAGATGAGTGCATGAGCGGTGCAAGACTATGTATCATAACCGGTTCTTGAGACGAGCAACTTGTTGAGCACACTCAAGGTTGCAAAGCTCAAGCGTTTGGATACATGAGATGTTTGCACGGCTATTATTTGTGTTGAGACACGTAATATCTAAATGAGATTTAGAAAAGGAAGATAGCATTAAGGAAAGTCAATTGAAAAAGAATTTTTTATCTATCATTAGTAAAGGCAAAAGTAGGAGGGACTGAAAATGTGACATATTTGATGTCACGAGTTTAGGATAATAGTTATACAAAATTAGATTGTTATACGTGTTGGAAAAAGGAACAATTGTTGTTTCTTGGACCATAGAAGACGTCTAACATTTTTTACGAATGTCGTCACCTTGCTTTTGAAACAATGAGTAATTTGTATAACAATAATGTATTAAATGTTAATACATGAATACACAAGATAGTAGCAAAACTTATATGACTAAATAGACTAGGCCGTACCGAAGAGACTAAGCTTCAAAAGTCACATAAAGAATGGTCCGACCTATCGTATTATGAGTCAATAGACACCTGTGAATCTTGTCTCAAAGGTATAATGGCTGAAATTCCATCTGTAAGACAGTGGGAGAATGAGTTGGTGAACTCGTAGTCTCGTACATGCGGATGTACCTGGACCCAAGTCTAAGTTAGCCAGGATAAGTTTTTCTCAGTTTATTACGGCACGTGTTCTTGCTGAAACACAAGTCAGATAAAATAGATAACACAATGACATAAGTATTTGAACTACTTCGATTAGATCGAAGAGTCGAATACTTAGCTGTATAATTCTTGCGTGATTAAAATAAAATGTGATTTTCTCTCACGTCAAGTCTCTTAATACATCAGTGTGTTGGAGCGCATGAATCGCACTTTTTTAGACATGGTGCAATGCATGGCAAGCGACTCTGAGTTACAATCCTCCCTCTGGGTTAAGTCCCAGATAGTAATGCCTAGGTTCTTGATAAATTTCTACGAGGACCTTATCAATATGATATTCATTAAATCAATCGTTAGGAAGTTACTGGATTACTCGAGTCTCGTGAGACGAATAAGTCGAGTAAAACATCATAGTTGATGATGACTTAGTCAACTTCCGGATGCCATTCGGAGTAGGGACTCTGATTAATAACTTGATGCAATCCGAAAAGGGTCCTTGCATGTGAATAAAGTATAGACTATAGTTTACGTGCCCAAGGAAAGTGTTTCCTTTGGTAGCAAGTGAATCTTCGAGTCTAAACGATTGGTGCAGAAGGAAATTAGTGAAGTACAACTTATGTTGGCTTAGAACGATTATCATTCTAACTTCAATAAACGGATTATGATGAAACTTTCTCGCCAACAGCTGTGTACAGATCGATTCGAATCAAACTCGATATAAATGCTCATGATGACCACGAAAACTGGAAATATATGTTTTTCTAAATATGATTTAGAAGAACAAACATATATAGTTTTCAAGGTCAGTGGTAACAAATAAAAGGCATGTAAGGCAATCAAGGAGCCAGAACATATGTTTTGACAAAGTGGTCAAAGAGTTTGACACTTTATCAGAAATGATTATGAACCGTCTAAATGACCAATAACTTATTTGGATTATTTTCATAAGGTACGATGAGCTGGATGAGATCCAACCAAGACAATAATTATGGATTCCTAGAGACCAAGGAAATTATTTGGATGAGATTCAAATGTGTGGTCTAATATGAACATAGAAACTCCTTAAGTCTATACCTAAAGCCAGGTTTAGCAGATTCACTCACGAAGGCTCTGCCACATAGGTCTCGAGAGACGTATGTGTAAATGCAGCATGAAATACTGGGATTAATGGGCCTGAGTGCAAGTGAAAGATGTTGGGAGATAGGTATGCCTTTGAACTCGAGGCAATTTATCTCTATGTAAGTGTACAAACATCTTATTCAAAATTATAGTAAGTTGTATGGTAAGTATTTATCTAAGTTAATAAAAATGTAGTCGACATTAGAACTTAGGTAAAGTCCTGAGACTTAATGCGAGGTTAAACAAGTATCAAAATAAGGATCTCAATCATGGAGATTTGTTTAAACGTTAGTAGCATAAGTCTGAAATCGTTCGTGGTCGTAGATGTTTTGAGAAAAGGATATCGATACATCTGATAGACTATTATGTCTTAGTCTTCACCGTGTAATGGTGACGATGATCTCATGATTGTTTGACTTGGCGAATTCGAAGACGGGAACCAGGTGCTCATTGGAGAATGAGTTCACTGAACGAACCAACAAGAGTTATCATATGGTTATATTGACCAATCTGTCGCTGATAACTCTTAGTGATGATATGCTAGTTGGCTTTTGACTTGAGGTCATTGTACGAACCTGTGCGTGAATGGTGTCACTTAGACCACTGACCTAGCCTCGGGAAAGCCCTGTTGAAATTTTTTTGGTTGGGTGACACTTGAAGCGTGCGAGGAGAGTAATGACCAAGATAGGATTTGTCTCTCCCGGTCAAGGGGAGTTAGTGTCGCACTGTTATTTCGATCTTTAGTGACAACTCTGGCCAGAGTATGTTGGAAGAAGTCCAACATAATTTGACTAAAGATCGATGGAGACTAACCAAGTTCAAGCTAGTAGGTTTGACGGTTGACCATACCCTAGGCTTGACTAAGCGACATAGTTTTGACGAAAAGACTATAACTGCGGTACTCATCACGGACATTGTCAGGGTGGTCCCGACAATACTCATGTCAATGAGTTAACCATATAAGTATTATACCGAAAGAGAGGACGACACCTACTGCTCGTGGTCACTACCTTCTGGGGTATCGAGCCCCACCTGTAGTAGGGTCAGGCTGTAGGGTATCGAGACCTTCGCCAAGTAATATGTCTAAATTAGGGAGAAAATGCATTTGATGCAAGAGACGGAAAACTGTAAAGAGTTTGTAGTTAGCTTATGGACTCAGGATAAATGATCATGAGTGTAAGTGGGAGATGTTGAGGGATGTATGCCCCCAGTTCATTTGTATTTGATGCAAATGCATATTAATATAAGGTGTGGGAATTTTGCATATGATGCAAATGGAATTAAATGCGTCGTAAAATGTTTACGTGCATATTTAATATAATAAATGCGAGTAAAAGGTTACCTGGATGGCGAGATCTCCTAGTTTAAACGTAGGTTCAAACCGCGTCAAAAACAGACACCAAACGCACAAAATAGAGCCAAAACAGTGAAAAGAAGCCAAATTTGGCATTGCGGGTCGGCACCCGCTAGGCGGGCACCCGATCCACCTGGAGGCCCTAGTATGGTTTTTTATACCCAGTTTTGTCCTATGGCTGTAGTTTTTGCATAAAACTAGTTTTGGGCTATGTTTGGACACTCGTTTGAGAGGTCAAACGAACTCGAAATGACGTGATGTTTCTTCTTACACGTTCACCGTTCAAACCTCTTCGATTTGATAGATTGTTTCACTTACGAAGCTCAACAGCGAGGGAGGAAAATTTTGCTAAAGTTTGGCCTTTGTGAAAGGCAAACTTTAATTAATTTTTTCTCCAAAACTTTTAGTCCCACATCGGATATGAAGTGAATGGGAGGGGTCAGCTGCCTATATAAATAGGCGTCTACCCCCTCCTTAAAACTCGTTCCAAGCTCCAGATCTAAGTAGCTCCATTAAACATGAGCAAACCCGGATCTGAGCTTAAATTAAATATTCTCTTTCTCCCTAAATTTCTTACTTTCTCCTGTTCGGGCTCTAGCAAAGCTACGAAGGAGCTTGGATCGGATCCGAAGTCTTGATGAGGGATCCACTCAAGGTGAAATCTTCTTCAGCACGTGGTTGGCTCAACGACAAGTGTGTTGCTCGCCTCAGGACATGGTATGATTTGGGAAGCGGTTCGGCTCGGGATGAGGTGCAGCTCAGGATGCGTTTCGGCTTGGGAGAAGCGGCACGCGGGCCAAAGAAATGTTGCTGAAAATGACGCTTCGTATTCTGCGGAAACGAAGTGAAAGGTATGTAGTTTAAATATTCACACGTTTATAAATTGCAAATGCTAGATAGATCTATCCTTATGGGTTGGTCGGACCCAACCTTGGGATAGTAGAGATAGTGGCTAGGGTTAATATCTTTAGGGCTAGAGGTGGTCCGCACTGAGTAGGTCCAGAAGGTCAAGCAGTTGGTTTGTTGGTACGGCAAGGGTAGTCTCTAGTAGCATGTGCAGATGCTCCACATATTAGCTGGCATTGATCCAGCAGCACCCAGCAGTCCTTCTTGACATGTCCAGTCTGCTTGCAATGGAAGCACACCATCTGGGATCGGCTGTTGGTAGGAGCAGCATGCCTCTTGAATTGTGCAGTCTGAGTAGGCAGGAGATTGCTCCTGGGTGGCTCCTGTGGATGTTTGCTTCCTCCAATCTAAAGCGCCTTCTTATGCTTCATGATGTTCTCATGCTTCCTAGCAGCATCCAACACTTCCTGATATGTAATCGGATTCGTTAAAGATATCAAAGTTTGAATTTCCAGGTCTAGACCCTGGAGAAACTGATATACACGGTCTTCGGGATCTTTCACCAGGTGGGGAGAGAAACGACTAAGCATCGAAAATTCTACTTCGTATTCGTTAACCGTCCGAGTGCCTTTGACTAGGTTGATGAAACGTTGCTGTAGCTCCCTCTTAGCCGATCTGGGGAAGTATTGGGCGTCAAATCTCTCTTGGAAGATGGCCCAGTTGATAGGCTTCACCAAACGTGCTTCTTTAGCGTCCCACTAGTTTCGAGCATTTTCAGTCAGCTGTTTCTTGGCTACCTCCACCCAGCTTACCTGGTCAATGCGGGAGAGGCTCAGATCATCTTCCGTACTTCGAGCCCATTCTTCAGCTTCCAGTGGCCCTTCTCTTCCAGAGAAACTTTTCAGGTTCAGCTCCCGAAATTGTTTGGCTCCAGGTTCAGCTCGAGGGGGAGGTAGTGCAGGTTATGCAAGCTGTTGTCCTTGCTGGATCAGCTGATGTTGAATCTCCAACATGCCTCTCATGACACCCATGAGTTCATTGATGTCGGGAGTACCACTTCCATAGGCTCCATTCCTGTTGCGAGTGCACAGTCTTCCTGCCATGCTGAAAAGAAACAAATAAACATTCAGGGACAAGGTCATTTAAATGATCTGGTTAGTAATGATATCTATACTGTTTCCGAAATATTTCACAGCATGCTACTGACCTACATGGGCCACTACTAAAACTTATCACGCCCCGCTTCCCATTGTACATGGGAGCAAGAACGTGAACGGGTCTGCATGTGCTTAAAGAAAAGAAGTACTTTTTTTCTTCTTTGACTTAAGCACAATAAGCGTTTTGTATTTAGAAATCAGGTTCTTGCATACAAAGTTCTCAGAAGCATCATAAATATTTATTACAACTTATTCCATCGTTCAACTGCATACACAAATCAATTAAGGCCTAGCATGACCGTACAATTTATTGCTGAGATGCAACACACCTAAAAACAACAACTATAACTAAAAAATTAAAGAATGCAACAAATCTCTAGTGTTCAGCAGTGAGGACCTCATTGTCCTCGTAACTCTGATCTGCGGGTCTACCTCGAGGTGAGGATCCTCAAAACGGGGTTCTCAACGTTCTCTGTCTCTGAACCTAACATATATTTCATAAATCCATTTGAAATATATGTCAGCGATAACTCGGTAAGATTTTAAAGTAATCAGAGTGTTAAACTTGCAAATTAAGGAAACAAGGAGTGTTAGAACATATAAGAGAGCAAGTGCATAGTAAAAGATAAAAACAAGCTGTAATGTAAAGACATGAGGCTCATCAACAGTTAAAAATGATTTGAGTTTTTAATAAGGTAAATGTAGTTTGCAAAATTGAGTACTTTTCAGTTGTTTGTGTTAGTGAATAAGTACATGTCCGAGTAGGTAAAATGTTCTCGATACACCCTATCATCGAGGGTTTACCATGATGCATCTTGCCATCCCTAACCTGGAAAATGAACAAGATGATTGCCTCCATTAGTGTGGTATGGAGGTAGCCGTAAGATGCTCAAGCCACACTTACGAACTCTACTACATGAACCAACCCCACCGCAAAGTGTCTGTCTAGTCATCGACTATGTTTCATCCCATCTGTGTTGATGGTTACACATATTTTCCTCGAGGGTTTGGCATGCCCTTTGCCTAAGGTAGTGCAGTCCTTGATAATGAGTATAGAATAATTCGTTCCAAAACTAAAGAGACAACTTAAACATAATATGTCAAGTTGAAACGCATCACCAGGTCCATCGAAACATTCTGAAAACTGTTAAAATAACATGATTATAAAGAGTTGTTATTATTGACAGTGTTTAACGACATTTGATAGTTTCAGCTACTAAGATCTAAACACTATATCTTACGGTATGCATACAATAAAATACTTGCCTGGTAGAGGCGAATTCGGGTGCCCACACGCTCGTAAGAAAGGCACGAATATTTCTGTGAAGTCGGATTTTTAATATCAGACTAACGAATACTTAACCAATTAAAACACCATTAACTTAAGTTATATAACATTATTCATATATAATACAAATACTGTTTTATACAATATATATATGTATATGATCGGCCCAGAATTAAACTCCGGAAACGATGTCGTTTTACTGCAAACGCACGGTATAGCGGCGAGTAGGTATCGAACATGGAGAGGGGCCTATGATATGGCCTAACTCCCAAAAGAAAGTCTCCACAAAGATTCAAAGGAAATAAGAATCGATCCCCTCTAATGACAGCTACAAAGTCTATATATATTCCCCTTAAACCCTCGCAAATAACCCTAAATACCTCTGAAATTCGGCCCAAATCTACCTCTGGCCGCAACTTATTGGTGAACCCAGCCAGCTCGGACCGAGTAGAAACAACACTCGATCGAGTGCAGATTTCAGCACTGCAGTGTCGACTTGCAGAAATTCCCTAGGTTTCATCTGACCTATGATTGATGCATTCTTGGTGGCGTTGGAACCATCATGAAGTCTACTATCTATAAAAAATATGAGAAAAATACTTTGCCAACAGTAATGATATAAAATTGCAAAAGAGTTAGATGCTGTCTGAAAATCTGGGCATCTCACCTCGCTCGACCGAGTGCGGTTGCACTCGGTCGAGCTACAGTGGGCTAGAAAAGTCCCTCAAAGTATTTCTCTGTAATGGATTCCACTCGACCGAGTAGCCATAGTACTCGGTCGAATCGTTGATCTACTCGATCGAGCTATAGTAGGTTAGGAAAGCCTTCAAAATCGTCACTCTGTTTGGATTCAGCTCAGTCAAGCAACTGCCCCGCTCGGTCGAGTGAGGCGTATCTGTTCGGCTTCTTGATTCTGAGTATCAGCTCGTTCGAGTGCTGATGCACTCGACCGAGTAGCCTGGGAAAACAGATTTGGTTGCTTCTTGGCTTCTCCTTTCTCTCTCTCTTCTCCTCTCTTCCTCTAGTCTTCTTCTTTGGCACCTCAAGCATGTCATCATGAGTCTTCTTGGTGCTCTCACGTTGCCGATCGTTCATTGATTCCAAATTGCTCCAATATCGCTCCAAATCCCTGAAATGGGAATAAACGCTCCGAAAGTCATATTGTTCCAAATAGTAGCATAAAAGCTTATAAAATGGGGATTTGGAGGGTGAAACGCGTCATAAAAATATGCGATTAATCATGCAAAATAGGAGCATATCAGTATACTGTTATTTATAAAACTAACATTTTATAAACTAATTTATTAGTGTGTGTATACATATAAATTATAAACTGTAATAAATAAACTATATATATATATATATATATATATATATATATATATATATAACTTTACGTATTCTAAAATAACATTAGCTTAATACTTACGCATGAAAATAACTTATGGGTTTTACGATGTCTTTGCTTTCCATTTGCATGCATGTGACGCGACTCGGGCAACGACGGCTGAGGCCAATAGCAATGTGACATCATCCCGGCGGTGACCGGAGGCAGCGTATGACTGTGGGAGAGCACCTCTGGCTTAAGGGGTGTGCCACCGTGTGATGTCATCGGGGTTCTGATGCGACATTGCATGGAGAGGCATCACGGGAGGTGGTCAGAGACTGGAGCGGGTTGCGGGGTTAAGGGTCTGCGACGAGCAGTGGACAGTGGTAGTCAGAGGCTAAACGAGGTTGACAGGAGGAGGAAGATGATGACGGTGGATGGGAGGAGAGTGGAGGGTCGGAGGTTTCGAGCTCAGGGCGTCGGAGTTTGTGAGTGCGGGTGGAGGAAGAAGACGATGGTTCGTGGTTGGGGGAGTAGGGTTGAAGTGATCGGAGAGGAGCATGGGTCGCTGCGTGGGCTCACCTGACAAGATGGTCGAAGGCTTGACAAGGGCGTCAGAGGAGGTGGGGTTCATGTTCGAAGGTGAGAGGAGAGTGGCGCTGATGGTGGTGTCGATGGCTAAGGGCAGAGAGAGGTAGATGAGGTCGGATGTGGGGTTACGGTGGAGCTGTGGTGGAGGACTCGTCTCGAAATGTGCGAGCGGTACTCCCAAGTATATGAGATCGATCAAGTAGTAAACCTGGAGAGTCAGGTGTCAAATCTACGTGACAGTCGACCTGCAAACCAAAAGAGTCAGTCTCTAAAGAGTAGTAAATCGACGAAAAGAAACCACCTTTCGAAGGTGAGAATCATGATGATAGTTTTAAGTAAACGTGAGAGTAATACTAAAACGAGTATGAATAGTCGATCTAAAAAAGCAATGAGATGAGTGCGTGTCGGTTGTGATTTCGTTAGGGCTAATGCAATCAATGGTTATTAACATATTTTCTATAACTCAACATTTCACCCTACAATGGTATGAGAACGTCGGAAAATATAACGATAAACGATCATCAAAAAGTGCCGTAAATAATCACGTAAATTACTAAATTCATGGAGAATTTAAATTCATGTGCCTGCAAGGGTCACTGCAACAAGGATCATGCCACGAATAAGTCTGTAAAGATCAAATTCGATCCAAGTACATCAACAAAGTGAATACTTGAATAATACGTGTAGAATCTAGTGAAATACGTGATATAACACGTGAAATAGGGCAAAAATACATCATAACCAAAGATTACAACACCCTAACTACATCATAACCAACACACAAAGGTACTATCCACGCATGTAGAGAAGAAAACTCATAATCATAAGCAAATACATGTTCAAAGTCTCAAAATACGTGCTAAATACGCAAAAAACAAGGTATAAGTTCAGATTTATATCACCAAACCTCCTTTAAAAGCCTTATATATCCTTGAGCAAGAGCCCCTAGTCTCTGTTTCCAAAGCTCCAGAAACTCAAGCAAAAATACGCACAAGAGACCCTCCAATACGCTCAAAATACGGACAAAAACAGTCTAAATACACTCTGTAATTTGTAGGGTATTTATAAGAGTATATGGCAATTGCAGATGTGAATTTTCTACTGCAATCCGCTTTAAAACTCACTTGGATCGGCAAACCCGAACCGCTGTAATTGTACGCCATTGGATCGATTCGGGATCAGATGTAATCGCGACATGTGTCCACACGAATCCCCGAATCTTGCTACCGATACACTTGAATCCACATATGCTTCGTATTCTGCCGCTGCCGTTGGATGAAGGATCAAACATCTCACGATGAGCCACGTCACCCGCCTCTTTGGATCAATCTGATTCGAATGCGAAGATGATCTGGTCCGTCAGATCGTAATCGTGCGGTCGGATCAATGCCGCGTCACCCGCTCGAAGATCTGATACGCATACACATGTATTTGCGGCATATTTCCATCGTATTTTTCTCGTATTTCTTCAATTAAATGCTATTCTGCATTCAAAAATTCATAGAAATTAGCACAATTCTTAGAAAAATATGAATAAGTAGTTGGAATCGTGAGACTGAGATCTTTATATGAAAAATACTAAAAGGGCATAAATACTCAATATATTGCTGTTTTGTGCATAAAATAAGAGTTTGCTCTAATAAATAAGAGTATTCTAAATACGACCATATTAGAGATCAAATAAGCATCCTATACACACAAATTGCTCTAACTGGAGGGGTTAAATATGTGATATTTATCCCAAATCACACCCCAAACTAGCGTTTTGCTAGTCTTTAGCAAAAAAGAGCGACTAAATCAGATGTTTAGAAAATATTAAATTCTATCAATTGTCTAAGGCTTGACTCAATAACGCGTTTACCAACATGATATTTACCACAAATATACACAACTACGAAGGAGATCAAATTCATGGCATTTTCTCTAATCTAGTTTAAGTACATGACTTACAAGCATTGTTTTGCATAGGCCAAAGTATAACACGACATTAATTCATAATTTTTTAATTTCCAAGTCGGCATTATTTAAAGACTGTCTGACTTATGGGTGTTGAGTTTGCCATATCTTTTTTCTCTTTCCTTTTTCTTTTTGAATTAGAATGATTCATGTACTGAGCTTTCAGTTAATGACTCCTAGGCCAGACGACCTTTGGGCATTAGGCTTAGAAGGGCCCCTAGAACTTAATAACGCAAATCATCTAAGTTTTTATTATCTCTTTTTTTCCGAATGCACTCCCCATACATCCATCTTTCGACGCGAATCTTCAATGCTTCCTGAGGCAAGAAGACCTGACTACTTGATAAACCCAAGGGAATAGTGTATTTTATTCTTTTTCTCATTATCTTTTTTTCAAGCAACTCAACACCCATTCATTAGACTCACATTTTAGTGTGCTCGCGTGCACACACACAGATATATATATATATCCAACTTCTCTTTCAAAAATAAAATTAATCCTATTAATTATGTCCACCTTAAATGTAACGGTCTGTTTTCGATTGTACCGCTTTGTCGTGCACGTAGTCTTATTCGTGCACGTATTTATTTTAGACGGTATTTGTATCCGAACCCTATAGTGTGATATGCCGTTGTGATCCTCTCGAAGAGTATTAAATTGTGGAATTAATTTGGAACGTCATTTCATGGGTCGTTCTCCCACGATTTGGCTTTGTTTGACGAGACGTCACGATTTTCACTTTTGTCGCAAGGCCTTTCTATTTTTAATTTCGTTTCTCGTCTTCGAAATTGTGATCCGTCTTTTTTGTCTTCTTTCTCTCGTCGTCCCGGTCACCCCAGTATTTATTTCACGATTTTTGAGCTTCGTTTGACCTACTTTCACTTTTTGTCCCAACCTATTGTATTTTTAGACCTAAGTTTCATTGAAATTCCCTAATAATTAGTTAATAAAAGTTTACACCAGAATTTGGACTTAGCCCAGGCCTTGGCCGCACCCATACCCTGGGAGAGAGACAGGGATTGCAACTTGGGCTTTTTAATATATATTATATCAGTTTTTAGCCTATAACAACTCTAATACCCTAGACCTAGTCAGCCCACACCCTAACCAACGTTCGCAACCCCATACTCTATAAAAAAATAGCCCAAGGTCATTTGTTTCACAGCACAAAAACGAGGAGCGCCGCCCCCTTCATATTCATGCAAAACTCCCCCGAGGCCACTGTTCTTGCGTTCTCCGGCCAAGACCCACCACCGGTAGCCTCATCAACTTGCCCCAGACCATCTCCCCCCCTCTGCACCGCCGTAGTACCCCGTTGGTTACCGGAAACAGCCCCTAGCCACTGCAAGATCCGCAGCAAGCCGCAGCTTAGCCGCAGCAACGCAGCGGCGACGGTGGGCAGCGAACAGCAGCTGCTGCCACCGCTGTTGCCGTCGCAGGCCACCTCTCCCCTCCACTATCGACGCCCTGGACACCCCCACTGCCGTTGACATCATCCCTCAGGCCGTCGAAGTCTGAAACAGTGAGGGTGCTCGCTGTTTTGCGTGTTTATCGACATATCGACGCGTCGATGAGTTCTCGCCGTACCCTCTCGCTGTTGGGGTCTTTCGACAGCCCTCTACTTCTCCTAGGGGTGTTTTCCGATGTCACAAACATCTCCTACGATGCTCAACATCGTAGACTTCGTGTACGTCGAACCGTTCGTCCCTGTTCGCTGTTACGGCTTCCCGGAAGCCGTAAAAACGTCTACCGACCTCCTACTCGCTGTTTGGAATCTTGTTCGCTGATTTGGTCGCTGCCTGAGAATTGGCGAGCGTGTAATCTTATTTGGAATTTGGACGTGGAGCGTTTTCTATTATTCCAACCCCTGGCGTCGCTACCCGACGCCAATGTAGCTCTCGCGTCGTGTGAGGGTAAATTTCTGAACACTTAGGACCGCCAACCCATTCATGTTAATCAAGATAAAAATCGGTATTTTAATTGTCCAGTAATTCACTAATAAAGATAATCCAATTTGGGACTGTAGGCTGGTGATCCGAGCACATAGGTAGATTGGACTGGTTGGACGATATTTGCAGAACGATTGATTGCAGGCAAGTGAAACTTGCCAGTTCTTTGTTTAGGCCGTGCTTTATGCCATTTCTTGTTTTAGGCGTAAAAGAGACTAGGCGACGAAATGATACTCGCCTAGACGCAATTTTAAGATCTAGCTTGACAACAAAGCTAGATCTGTCACCCTGCCATGTCATTCATGCATTTCTGCCTGTCATGTTTAAATTTTCATAATTGCATGCTCTTTACTTATGCTCTGCCTGTTACGTTTAAATTCCTTATCTGTACGCACTTAAATTATAACTTGCCATGCCATGTCATCCATGCTTGAATGTTGCATTCATAGCACACGCTACGTACTTCCTTGTCCAGGCTAGGCACCTGCGTTGCAGGCACAACCCTATGCCAAATACACTTTCTGGCTCATGATCTAGAAGCGGGCTACATGTGTTGGTCAAAAGCTAATGCCCGATACACGTGGAGGGGTAGAGATAAGCGATCATTTGAGCTTAGGAGTAGGCCCGTACAGCCACTCCAGCCAAAAGGCGTAATCTCTATGCACGACGTGTTTGCTTGACTTGTAAAATCCATGTGATTGTTTAGTAGCTTCGCTACCCATGCCATGATGTACTTGTGTCTTGTTAAACTTGTTGCCATGTCAAACTTGTCGCATCTATTTAATTGTTGCATCCATACTTTAAACTGCCATGTCATCGCACATCTTTAGAACTGCTAGGTTATTTTACTTTCCTTTTAGTTTCCTTGCACAAAGTCTTTGTAGACTTTGCTGACATGCGCCCTCATCTCTTTTGGGTGTCGCATGTTAGTTGTCGAGCCAGAGTCCGTTGCTGAGGACGAGGTGTTTGCTGACTTTGAGCCTGGGTCCACTGTTGACGTGGAGTACGAGTACACCGGCGACCAGTCGTAGAGTTATCCTTCATCGTTACTTTCTGCTTAGTCTGTTGTTAGGTTGTCAGTGCGTAGCACCTTTCTTTTTGTACGTTGATTATTTCTGTTGGCCATGCTTGGGCCTTTTAGACTCTTTTCTTTTAGCCTGGTGGCTTTTCTGTGATGTTGGAATTTATTATGGACATTCTGAGATTGAAATAATTTTATTATCTGTCTCCTTATATTATTATTATTTTTGTTCTGCTATGCACTTGCAAGGACATATACGTGGTTATTCCAGACGCTTTACAGACAGGAGCCTCACAGCTCCAAGTCTGAGCGGACTTCTCACGCCTCGCCTCCATTTTAGGGAAGCGGGTCGTGACATTAAATTTATGCATCACAACGACTTGCATGAAATTAATTCAAACTATTTCGAGATATTAGCTATGAAAATTGAAACTTTTTATAAGAGACATATTAATGATTAATTCCATGAAGCAAAAAATAATTAATTCAAGCCATAAACAATTTTGTAAAATGCCATTAATGCATAACCATCCGATAAAGTGACACTTTAAGAGGGCTTAAATGAGGGTTAAATGATGAGTGATAGTGATTTATTCTTTTCTCTCCTTTTATTAAAAAAACTAAGATAAAAATTAGGGAATCCTAAAAAGATGTCAGTAAAAAGTCTAATACACGCCCTCAACTTAAAGACAACCATTGTCCTCAATGTTGAAAAGAGAATACTAGAGGCATAATCCTAGAAAAACGAATAACAAGTGTAAGATAAAGAAGGGAAAAAAATTTACTACTACTAAGTAGAGGAAAGAACACACCGGTTTAAGTGCCACCCGAAGGTGGATCCATAAGCTCCATGATTGTGTCCTCCTTGGTCCAAATTTCTTGAAAGTGTTTCAGTCGTTGTCCATTAACTTTGAACTCGTTGTTGTCTTTCTCATTCACCAAAATCATCGCTCCATGTGGAAACACTTATTTGACATAATAAGGGTCTGACCACTTGGAACGTAGCTTTCCTGGAAATAAGTGTAGCCTTGAGTTGTGCACCAAAACTTTGTCCCCTTGTTTTAAGTCCTTCCTTAGGATCATTTTTTCATCCACCGCTTTCATTCTCTCTTTCGCCAATTTTGCATTTTCATACGCTTCCCTCCGTAGCTCTTCAAGCTCTAATATCTGCAATTTACGAGAATCATTCGATGAGTCATCAAGCAAATTTAATGATTTAATAGCCCAATAAGATTTATGTTCTAATTCAACAGGAAAATTACAATTTTTTCCATAAACTAAACGGCAAGGAGACACCTCTAAAATAGTCTTGTATGATGTCATGTAGGCCCATAAAGCTTCAGGCAAGTGAAGTCTCCAATCTTTGCGCGTAGGGTTCACCGTTTTCTCAAGGATATTCTTGATCTCCCTATTCGCAAGTTCAGCTTGTCCATTCGTTTGGGGTTGGAATGGAGTTGAAACTTTATGCGTCACCCCAAACTTTTTCATCAAATTTGGGAAGAGCCTATTGCAAAAGTGAGATCCTCCATCACTAATAATGGCCTTTGGCATTCAAAAGCACGCAAAGATATTCTCTTTCAAGAACTTTAGCATGATGGATGCGTCATTAGACTTGTAAGGAATAGCCTCCACCCATTTATAAACATAATCAATTGCAAAACCTATCCAAACGAAGGTGAAAAAGGTCCCATAAAATCAATCGCCCAACAATCAAATATTTCTATCTCTAACATAGGATTTAATGGCATCGTATTTCCTTTTGTAATTCCCCCCAACTGTTGACAACGTACATATGATTTACAATAAGCATATGCATCTTTAAACATGGTGGGCCAGAAAAATCCACTCTGTAAAATTTTTGCAACAGTTTTGTAAGCAGAAAAATGTCATCCACATACACCATCAAGGCAAAATTGTAAAATACTACTAATCTCATGACCGGGTATACATCGCCTCATAATTTTGTCTCCACAATATTTAAAGAGGTAAGGATCGTCAAAGTAGAAAGATTTTACCTCATGTTTGAAACGTTTAAAATCAAGAGAGGACCAATGTGATGGAGTTCTACCCGTCACCAAGTAATTGACTGTCCCAATACCATGGTAGAGTAGAGACGGTGAAAAGTTGCTCATCTGGAAAGGAATCTCTCAATGGTACATTTGATGACTCTGTGCCAACCATCAATCTTGAAAGGTGATCTGATGTATGATTTTCCACTCCTTTCTTATCTCATATCGCAATATTGAACTCCTACAAAAGAAGAATCCATTGTATAAGTCTAGGCTTTGCATCCTTTTTAGACAATAAATATTTGAGTGTAGAGTGGTCTCTATAAATGACGATAGGCGATCCCAAAATGTAGCTCCTAAACTTGTCCAGCGCAAATACCACCGCAAGTAATTCCTTCTCCATTGTCGTAAAATTTCTTTGAGCATCGTTCATGGTCTTACTTGCGTAGTAAATCACATAAGGAACTTTTTCTTTCTTTTGCCTAAGAATTGCCCCCACTGTGTAATCACTCGCATCACACATAATTTCGAAAGAAAGAGTCCAATCCGGAACCTGCAAAATAGGTGATGAGACAAGTAAGGATTTCAGTTTTTCAAATGAATCTTGACACTCTTGTGTCCAAATAAATTCAGTATTTGAAGTTAATAAATTGCAAAGAGGTCCAGAGATAGCGCACAAATCCTTTATGAAGCGTCTATAAAATCCTGCATGACCTAAGAAGGAACGAATATCTTTGACGCTTTTTGGTGCTGGCAACTTCTCTATAACCTCAACTTTCGCCCTATCTACTAGAATATCTGCTTTAGAAACTAAGTGACCAAGTACCAAACATTCCGTAGTCATGAAGTCGCACTTTTCCCAATTGAGTAGCAAGTTCTTCTCTTTACACCTGTGCAAAACAATGGCTAAGTTAGATAAACAATTTTCGAAAGTAGTGCCATATACAGAAAAATCGTCCATAAATACTTATGCTATCTTTTCAACCATATCACTAAATATGCTTAACATGCAACGTTGAAAAGTATCGGGTGCATTGCATAATCCAAATGGCATCCTCCTAACTGCAAAAGTTCCAAAGGGACAAGTGAAGGTTGTATTTTCTTGGTCATCTGAGCGATCTCTATCTGATAATAACCTGAGTAGCCATTTAGAAAACAATAATATTCATTACTAGCCACTCTCTCTAAAATTTGATCTAGGAAAGGCAAAAAAAATGGCATTTTCTTGTTCTTGAATTAATCTTCCTGTAATCAATACACATCCTCCATCCAGTGGTGGTTCGCATTGGTATGAGTTCATTATTTTCATTTTTAACTACAGTTAAACCTGATTTCTTTGGGACAACTTGGGTTGGACTAACCCACTTGTTATGCCCTGGGAAGCTACTGCACAAGTACTAGAGGGGGGTGAATAGTACTTTAAAATAATCAAGAGAGTTATTCCTAATTATTGTGCAAACATACAAACATCAATACGGAATTATACTACAAACAACAAGAATAGACAATGCAAACAAATGATGTAACGGGTTCGGATCCACCCAAGTCTCCCCAACTTGTTCCCGGTGATCCTACGTCCCAACCGCCCGGATCCCCTCCGGATACTTGAGTTAGAAACCACTAACCCAAGATTTCCACTATGAAATTCTTGTAGAAAACCTCTACAAGACCAAATCATACATAATGAAAATGTGACTCCCACAACCCGGGATCACACACTTCTCTCACAACCGAGAGAACAATTCAAATATCAAATGCGATGAAATAATGAAACACTTACCACAAAATCCTATGCCTTGAGTATACTTACCAAATTAGGGCAAAGAGGGATTTTGAGGAAGAAGATGTCACCAAACCCTAGCTCTAAGAAGTTGACCAGCAATGGAGGCATATGAAGATGTTGGTGACCTTGATTCAAGCTCTTTGGCTTGGAAGACTCACAATCAATGAATCTCTCTTGAGGAATAAGAGTGAGGGAGAGATTCTAATGAGAAGAGATAGCTTTAGAATGGAGTTGATTTGCTTCTCTTTGATTTCTCTAAAACCCAAAATATGCAGCCTTGAATCCTATGAAAGAACCCCTCCAAGTATATATAGGATGGAGGAAAGAGAGGAGAGAAATTCGTGCAATAAATGCTCCAACGGCTCTATTCTGAAGCAGACTAGTCGGTCAAAGAAGGATCACTGACCGACTAGTTTCTCAACTAGTCGGTCGGTGATTCAACATGAACCGACTAACAGCTGAACAGCCAAAAGGAGAAGTTCAGACAATAAGGAACCAGTCGGTCCAAGAATACTTGCCAACCGACTAGTTTCACAACTAGTCGGTCGGTGAGTCTTCTTTGACCGACTAAGATATGAAATCAGAGTGGCTGAATCCAAAGACAGCTAGTCGGTTTAAGAACAACTTCCAACCGACTAGTTTCTCAACTAGTCTGTCGGTCATTGTGCTTTGACCGACTAACTGTAAACAGTAAGATAGGCTGTACAGAGGCAATGATAACTAGTCGGTCTGAGAAGGTTTCCTAACCGACTAGATCATCATCTAATCGGTCGGTTAACCTTCTTTGACCGACTAATTGATCAACAGTGCGAGGCTGAATTGAGCAAGGACATCTAGTCGGTTCGCGAAGAGTTACCGACCGATTAGATCGTCATCTAGTCGGTTGGTACTTCTACTTGAACCAACTAAGATGCACTAGAAGCCGAGGGAAGAAGCGATAAGCTTCGGGAAATTTTCTAATGGCTTCTATGATAATCCTAGCTCTAAGATACGAGCGAAATGAAGATTATAATGTAAGTCCTACTCAAGGCTTAACATTCTATTCTATGAAGCTAGAAGACATTAAATTAAACATGACGAACCGTCTTCAAAGCTTCAATCTTCACTCTTGACTTCAATAAAACTCCTTGAGCTTCAACGAAGCTTCAGGCACACGATCACGCGTATTGAGAAGTCTTGAGACGTCGCTTTTGATGTACGTAGTGTTTTGACGATGATCTCCATAACTGCGCTCACAAAGAGTTAGTTCACTATATTTATGTTTGCTCATCATCCAAAACCAAATCTGGGGAATCAATACTCAACATTCTCCCCCTTTTTGATGATGACAAACCAACATAAATAATAATCTATAATAATGATTCAAATGAAATTTACTTACTCCCACTGCGTTGATGACACGTTAGTTCCGTATTCAATAATATTCATACGCATCAAGCAGACGAGGGAAAATATAAAATATGAATCCTATTATTGCAATTTAGGATCTAAATCCATTTTATATCTTAACTCCCCCTGAATCTAACATATCAAATTAGATTCATGGTAAATTGCTTTGAATTATCAATTAGCACATTGTCATTATTAATTCTCTCCCCCTTTGGCATTAGCAAAAAGAGCGGGAGGAGATCAACGACAAGATTACAATGGCTAAAAGTAAAAGCATGAGAGTCTAAGAATACGACCACGATCCAAATGACACTAATGTAAAATACCAAATGTAAAATACCGAAGAAAATCAAAGCGTGCCAACGTGACCATAGTCGAAAATCGAAAAACGAAATCATCAAACCATAGGCGAAAATCAAAAAACGAAATCACCAAACCACAGGCGAAAATCAAAAAACGAAATCATCAAACCATAGACAAAAATCGAAAAACGAAATCACCAAAACTCAAATCAATTTCACGTATTGAATTTTGGAACATACTCTCCAATATCAACATTCTTGGTTAATAAAGTGCATGGAAAACAATTCTATGTTTTCATAAAACGAATTCTATTTAACCAAGTTAATCGTCGAGCGATGAAATCAACATCAGAGACAAAAATCCAATGTGAATACCAAATGTAGCATGCAAAAGTGTTATGCCAAAAATAGATAGAACATCATAAAACTATGGCATACACAATTGTAGCATACTAATTGAAACAAAATGATACCAATGTAAATATTCTAACAATGTATGCAATCAACACACATGGATACCAAATGTATATCAAATGTAAGAATATACTTACAACATTAGGCTCCCCCTACTTTGGTGCATCACTTAATCACCATCAACTCCATTTGAATGAAAAATCCTTTGCAAATCAAAGAGTTGGTAGGGTTGGTATCCCATGGTGGATTGAACCTAGAAGACACAATTCTTGGTATCCAAAAACCCTTTTGGATCCTATGGGTTAGGCAACAATTTTAACAAACTAAATTCAAATTAACATAACCCATAGCCCAACTAAATTCAAATTCAATATGAATTTAAGTTTCAAACAAACATGCACATCCAAGACCAATATGCAAATAAAAAATAAACCAATTCTTACCACAATTGCTTTGGTACCCATAAAATGAAATTAAACTTATGGTACCAAGCAATGAAGGGTCAAAGGAAACTAACCCTTCGGAAACCAAGTCCACGAGGACCATGATTTCCCAACATAATCATCATTCAAAATAATATCATTAATATACGATTGCACATACATATCCTTAGCATGCATGCTTGTGTTCTTCAGACCCCAAATAGTGTATGTCTTGGGAGTCCTATTCTGTAATGACTGGTTTTCATGTATTTGGATTAGCTATATTATATTATATGTTTTGGTGGATTTTCTCCTTAGCGTGGTTTTCGTCTCCGTAGCTTTCATTTTCGATCGTTTCGTCGCGTTTTCCTAGCTTCTTCCGTTGATCGTCGATTTCGGAGTAAGTCATACGTGACGGGCTTCATGTCGGTCATATCTTATTGTTAGATTAAGCCTAGGAGTCTTAGGAATCGATCCCGGAGCTTCGCGCTCCATTTTGGAACTTTTGGTGCACGTTAGCCGGTGTAAGAAGGGGAACCGACCGACTAGATGACGATTTAGTCGGTCGGCAAACCTTCATGGACCGACTAGTTGGCTTTGTTAATTTCTCAGGAGTTACTGTTTATCATTAGTCGGTCTAAGAACATTGGTCGACCGACTAGGTTGCAAACTAGTCGGTCAGCAATCGTTCTTTAACCGACTATCTCTATGATCATTTTTGCCACCAAGTACTATTCATTCTTAGTCGGTCTAAGAACGTTCATCGACCGACTAGATGACAAACTAGTCGGTCAGTAGTTGTTCTTTGACCGACTAAATCTAAATCCTATTTTTGTACAGGAGTTACTGTTTGGACTTAGTCGGTCTGCGTTGGTCAACCGACCGACTAGTTCCCAAACTAGTCAGTCAGTGGTTGTTCTTTGACCGACTAACTAGTGTCGAAACCCTATTTTCTGGGCAGCCGCCAGCACTCTCTATTTAAACCCCACCCACGATTTCTTTCACCCCTCTTTCATTCTCTTGAGCCTCCTTCTTCCCCAAACCACTCTCCAACATTTCCCCAAGCCATTCCTTCCTCCCTTGGAGTTTCCCTCTCCATTTTGGTCTACCACCATGCCCTAGGCCATCTCCAACCCCCAAAAAATCCCCAAAACCCCATTTCTCCAGATTTTCCCCATCCTTTCCAGATCTGAACCCTAGGTTCCCCGGAGCGTTTCTTCCGTTGCCATGCTTGCTCGGCATCGTTCTTCCGCTTCCTATACGGTAATAAATCGATCTCTTAATGTTCTCTTAACCCATTTGTGTTTTTGTGAAACCATAATGAAATGAATGTTGTTTTGATGATTGTTTCTCCATAACAGCAACTTCCCCGTAGATTAGCGTCCGTGAGACGAACCTTCGTGATCGTCATCCTCGGTGCTAGGCAAGTGAAACTTTCCACTTAGGGTTTTGGGCCATGTCTTAGGCCATTTGCTTGTTGTAGGTGTAAAAGAGACTAGGCGACGAAATGATACTCGCCTAGGCGCAAATTTAGGAACTAGCTTGATAACGAAGCTAGATCCGACATTTATCATGTTGCACAACTACCATGTCATGTTTAATTTCCATTAATGGTACGCAAACTAATTGTCATGTCATTGCATTCTTTAAGTGTTCCCGTGATTGCGTAGCTCCGCTACATCTTGTGAAATGATTGAGGCTAGGTGCACCCCTATGCCAAATGGAATACGCTTCTGGTTGTGATCCAGGAAACGAGCTCTTGTGCGGGGCAACCCTGGCTCATTTACTGAGCTCGTGTGCAGGGACCCTGGCTCGTCTACATGTGGGTATTGGGGTAAGAGTTAAGCGGCCAATCAACTGGGAGTCTGCCCGATCAGCAACTGCAGTGGTAAGGCGTAAACTCTGGGTTCTGGGGTAGTGTTAAGAGGCCAATCAGCGTGAATGCCAAACCATTCAGCTGTAAGGCGTAAACATCTACAAACAACTTGAAACGTGACTAGTGAAAAGATTGAGATCGTTAGTAGCTTGGCTACTCTTGACTTGTCCTGATAAATTGTTCTTTTGTACTTAATGTTCACCATGTCTTACTTGTGCACTCATGTTATAACTGCCATGTCATGCATACTATAACTGCTAGGTTGTTAGTTTGCCTTACTTTCAGTTTCCTTGCCCAAGTCTTTTAGACTTGCTGACATGTGCCCCTTTACTCTTTTAGGTGACACATGTTAGATCCTAAGCCTGAGTACATTGTAGAGGACGAGGTGTTTGCTGACGTCGAGCCCGAGCCTGTGTTTGGCGAGGAGTACGTGGACACTGGAGACCAGTCCTAGTGTCTTCGTTGAGCTTTCCCTTTTTGTTTAGACTGATGTTTTGTTGTCGGTGCATAGCACCTACACTTAGCTACGTTATTCCTTTTGTTGGCCTTGTTCTGGGCCTTTAGACTCTTTCTTTTAGCCTGGTGGCTTTTCTAGATGTTGAACTTAATTTTCATGTTGGACCTTTTATGAGATTTGAGATTTTATTTCTGTCTCTCCTTGTGTTATTATTGTTGTTCCGTTTGTGGTTACAGGGACCTGCTTATGTTTTATTGACGCTTATCAGGTTTGGGGCTTCACAGCTCCACTCTCGTGCGGACCTTTTCACGTCTCGCCTCCATTTTAGGGAAGCGGGGCGTGACATATTCCTATTGGGAGCATGCATACGTTGTTGATTTCTATGTGATGAATGCCGTGGATAAGCATATGATGCATGATGAAATGGTGCATGATGATAATCATTCATATAGTCATGAGGATGAACATATGCATGTGGAGGAACACGTGCATGAGTGTGTCTCACATGGTGTGCACGTGCTCGTGGATGCGAAGCATAAAAATCATCATACGTGCTAACATGTGGAGTAGGATGTGTGTTCCTACGTGGCATGGTATACATGAAAGCATGACCCTTCTTTGGAGGTCCACCCAAAGTGGGTTTCTTTCCAAATGGGGGTGTGTTCCTAGTGGAAGCACCATTGGTAGAAGAACTGCCCATGAAGTGTTTACTCCCACTAGTAGAGGCATTGGAAGTTGGCCTAACAAAGGTGACGGACGATTTGGACGAGCCTCCCATCTTATACCCCAAGCCAATGTGATGATTGGCCGGAAGTAAGTCATTTAGAATATTATCCAAATGGCCCTTACCTTTATTGAATTCATGAATTCGGCCTAATGTGCACTCATACTTCTCGGTGAGAGAATGCATAGAAGCATCCAAGGTGGACACTTGCGATGTGAGTGCACAAACACGTGCTTGAGATTCTTATTCTCAATACTCAAAGTTGAGTTTTGAGACGTCAAATCCGCTATCACATGTTCATCCGAATCCTCAACATGAACATGCTCAAGTTGAGATTTGAGATTTACGATCTCATTTCTCAACCCTTCAACAACGGTGTCGTTGTTGATGATGATAGACTAAGGCGAGGTTTGAAGACTAGTTAGCTCATTTTTAGTCTTAATAAATCTATTAGCTAATTTAGAAAACTTATACCAAAGTTGTTCATTAGCTAATCTAAGTTTGTCCATCGTTACCTCACCGCCTTTATCCTTGCTTTCCTCGCTTTCATCGGAGGAAGTCTCTTGAACATGCTCTTCTCTTCCCATGAAGCACATGTGTGCTTTCTCCACTTTTTCATCGTCCGACTCTCCACTTGAGGAGTCCTCGTCGGAGTCGGTGAATGTGCCGACAAGTCCTTTCTTGTACTTTCTCGATTTGTCGTACTTGGATGCCTTACACTTCTCCTTGTGTTTGTTTAGAGGACAATCCGGCTTGATGTGTCCTGGCTTGTTGCATTTATAACACACGGGAGTGGAGACATTAGTTGAAATAAATTTTGATTTATTCTTCAACTTACCTTTTCGAAAGAATCGGTCGAACTCCTTTGCCATACTGACAATGTATTCTATGTCTATCTCTTCTTCCGATTCTTCATCATCGGTAGATGGAGTGGCCTTGTACGCAATCGCCTTTTTCTTTGGCTCGTCTTGCTTCAAGTACGCCTTCATCTTCTCTTTCATCTTCATCTTACTTTCCTTGCGTACCTTGTAAGACAACAAGGTACCCATTAGTTTTACAACAGTGTACTTATTCATATCGTTACCTTCCTCGATGGCGAAGGTACGCTTTTCCCAACAAGAAGGAAGTCCGTTAATAATCTTCGCGACTTTCTCCTTTTGGGTGTAGATCTTCCCAAGAGCTTCCAATTCGTTGGATATGTCCACGAAGCGAGCATAGTAGTCCTTCATAGTTTCACCCTGTTCCATGTGAAACAACTTGAATTCTTTGTTAGCGACAACGAGTTTAGAATCTTTTACCGTACTCGTTCCTTCGTGCAAGATGAGGAGTTGGTTCCAGATTTGATATGCACTCTTACATGTGCATATCTTGTTGAAGTCTTCAGGCTCCAACGCACATTGCGAGGCATTCATTGCCTTGGCATTATTTACCTCTGCGACAACCTCAGCGGCAGTCCACTTTGCGAAATCTTCTTCGGCGGGCTCGACATACTCCGTCATCGTGGCTCTCCAAAGTGAAGCGCTCCGGAGGAAGGTTTCCATCCGGCATTTCCAGTACCCATAGTTGGTACCGTTGAAGTAAGGAGGCCTGACTGAGGATTGTCCTTCCATAACTGAAGAAGATCCTTCACGATTCTTGAAGATGTTGTAGTCATTGTTTGTCATAGCTTTGACCTTGGCTCTGATACCAATTGTTATGCATTGGGAAGCTACTGCACAAGTACTAGAGGGGGGTGAATAGTACTTTAAAATAATCAAGAGAGTTATTCATAATTATTGTGCAAACATACAAACAACAATGCGGAATTAGACTACTAACAACAAGAATAGACAATGCAAACAAATGATGTAACGGGCTCGGATCCACCCAAGTCTCCCCGACTTGTTCCCAGTGATCCTACGTCCCAACCACCCGGATCCCTTCCGGATACTTGAGTTAGAAACCACTAACCCAAAATTTCCACTATGAAATTCTTGTAGAAAACCTCTACACGACCAAATCATACACAATGAAAATGTGACTCCCACAACCCGGGATCACACACTTCTCTCACAACCGAGAGAACAATTCAAATATCAAATGCGATGAAATAATGAAACACTTACCACAAAATCCTATGCCTTGAGTATACTTACCAAATTAGGGCAAAGAGGGATTTTGAGGAAGAAGATGTCACCAACCCTAGCTCCAAGAAGTTGACCAGCAATGGAGGCCTAGGAAGATGTTGGTCACCTTGATTCAAGCTCTTTGGCTTGGAAGGCTCACAATCAATGAATCTCTCTTGAGGAATAAGAGTGAGGGAGAGATTCTAATGAGAAGAGATAGCTTTAGAATGGAGTTGATTTGCTTCTCTTTGATTTCTCTAAAACCCAAAATATGCAGCCTTGAATCCTATGAAAGAACCCCTCCAAGTATATATAGGATGGAGGAAAGAGAGGAGAGAAATTCGTGCAATAAATGCTCCAATGGCTCTATTCTGAAGCAGACTAGTCGGTCAAAGAAGGATCACTGACCGACTAGTTTCTCAACTAGTCAGTCGGTGATTCAACATGAACCGACTAACAGCTGAACATCCAAAAGGAGAAGTTCAGACAATAAGGAACTAGTCGGTCCAAGAATACTTGCCAACCGACTAGTTTCACAACTAGTCGGTCAGTGAGTCTTCTTTGACCGACTAAGAGATGAAATCAAAGTGGCTGAATCCAAAGACAGCTAGTCGGTTTAAGAACAACTTCCAACCGACTAGTTTCTCAACTAGTCGGTCGGTCGTTGTGCTTTGACTGACTAACTGTAAACAGTAAGATAGGCTGTACAGAGGCAATGATAACTAGTCGGTTTGAGAAGGATTCCTAACCGACTAGATCGTCATCTAGTCGATCGGTAAACCTTCTTTGACCGACTAATTGATCAACAGTGCCAGGCTGAATTGAGCAAGGACATCTAGTCGGTTCACGAAGAGTTGTCGACCGACTAGATCGTCATCTAGTCGGTTGGTACTTCTACTTGAACCAACTAAGATGCACTAGAAGCCGAGGGAAGAAGCGATAAGCTTCGGAAAAGTTTCTAATGACTTCTATGATAATCCTAGCTCTAAGATATGAGCGAAATGAAGATTATAATGTAAGTCCTACTCAAGGCTTAACATTCTATTCTATGAAGCTAGAAGACATTAAATTAAACATGACGAACCGTATTCAAAGCTTCAATCTTCACTCTTGACTTCAATAAAACTCCTTGAGCTTCAACGAAGCTTTAGGCACACGATCACGCATATTGAGAAGTCTTGAGACGTCGCTTTTGATGTACGTAGTGTTTTGACGACGATCTCCATAACTGTGCTCACAAAGAGTTAGTTCACTATATTTATGTTTGCTCATCATCCAAAACCAAATCCGGGGAATCAATACTCAACTCCACTTGCTATCAGAAATTGAATAAATAATTTCAACATTAAGTAATTTAAGAACCTCACCCTTTACTACTCCTTTTAACTTCGGGTTCAATTGACATTGCATTTCACGCATAGGTTTTGCATCATCTTCAAGATAAATGTGTTGTGTACAAGTTAAGGGATTTATACATTTGATGTCTGCAATGGATCATCCAATGGACCCTTTATGTTCCCTAAGTACATCAAGCAATGAATGTTCCTGTTCAAGTGTAAGTTTGGAGGATATTACCACGGGGAAGTTTCATCTCGTCCAAGGAAAGCGTATTTCAAATAATTTGGCAATGGCTTCAGCTCAAGCTTTGGATGCTCCATGTCAGAGGGTAATTGTGGTGGCACTCCAGTTGTTAGTGGTTCAAATCTTGGTGCCCATGCTTCCCTTGATTTTTCATGATTGCCCTGCACAAAATAAGGCTCGTTAATATCATCGAAATTAAAATCAATATAATTATATTCACATTCATACTCAGCCTCCAAATAGTCTGCAATCAAACTTTCAATACAGCATACCTTCTTCAAGACTTTCAACATATGTTGGCAACGTATATGATTTAAAGATATTTAATTCGAGTTTCATGTTACCAAATGTTATCTTCAACTGTCCATCTCTACAATTGATCGCTGCATTGCATGTAGCTAAGAATGGACATCCCAAAATGACAGGAGTGATGTTACCAGAAGGTGGTCCATGTATGACTAGGACGATGAAATCCACAGGGTAATAGAACTTGTCCACATGAACCAAAACATCTTCCACACAACCTATTGGAACTTTCATTGACATGTCTGCTAATTATAGCACCATGGGCATTGGTTTCAGCTCCCCCAGACCTAGTTGCAAGAAAACAGAGCAAGGCAAAATATTCACACTAGAACCCAAATCAAGCAAAGTATTTCCAAAGCTCTTAGTTCATATAGTGCAAGGAATAGTAGGGGAACCTGGATCTTTATATTTGGGTGGAGTGTTATGTTGAACTATGGCACTTACTTGTTGCATAAGAAAAACTTTTTTTTCACATTAAGCGTCTGTTTCACAGTGCATAAGTCCTTTAAAAATTTAGCGTAGGCAAGCACTTGGTTTATCGCATCAAGCAAAAGAATATTAATTTTTACGTGTTTGAAGATGTCCGTAATTTCTGCATGATACTTACCTTTCGAAGGTGGTGCTAGCCTCTGTGGAAATGGAGCTGGAGGTGTATATTGTTCATGCTCTTTTTCTCTAACCTCCTCTTTTTCTAAGCTTTTCTCCTCCTCTCTCAGCTTTTGCAGTACATGCTCATCCTCTTTCTCCTCCGCTATTTGTTCATGCTTAGGTGGTTCTGGCTAATATATTTCTCGTTCGCTACCCAAAGTAGTCACCGCCTTACATGGTTTCACGTTGTCACCTGAAAAAGAAGAGGGATTTATGTGAGGATTTACAACAGATTGAGCTGGTATAGTACCTTTTTCTAAAGATGCAGTAGTTTTAGAGAGGTTTTCGTTAAGCTGCTGAAATTGTTGTTGAAGCTATTATTGCTGTTGATTCTGCATTTGCATCATTTGCTGAAGTACATCGGTGATATCAGTGCTCTGCTACTTCTTCCCTTGATTGCTTGCATGATTCGGATGGTAGTAAGGAGTGGTCGTCTGTTGTGCCGGCTGCTGTGGTCTGCATCTCAAATTTGGTTGATTCTTCCAAGAAGAGTTGAAAGTATTCGAATTAACTCCTTTATTTGACACCCAATTCACCTCAGTTGGTGGCTTCTTGATTCGAGTTGAATATTGCATATTTAACCCGTCATCTAGTAATATTTTGTGTGTAAATGATGTTTAATGTGTCTCTAATGCGTTCGTATATTGTGTATCATCATTTATTAGAGTAAACCATTGATTTATGCACAAAATCTAAATTTTACTGAGTATTTCTGCATTTTTATATTTTTCAGCTAGATCCCGATCTTACGATTCCAACGACTATTTATTTGTATTTTTCTGATATCTATGCTAATTACTGTGAATTTTTGAATGCAGCATACCAATTTAATGAAGAAATACACTCAAAATACAGAAATACAGTCGCCTGCCAATCAAACGTCGACACATGGCATTCATCCGATTACTATCGCCTGCATCCAACAACGTCCGAGCGGACTCAGAAGCGTTCGATCTAGACCGTTAGATTAAGATCCAACGATCGACACGATTCCAAATTGAAAATGAAGCATCGCTTCGTTAGCGGGCGACGTGGCGTCGTTTACACTGTCGGATTCGAATCCAACGGTCAGGAGAAGCTCTCAGCAAGGTGACGACGCGGCGAATGAAGAGCCGCTGGATTAAGATCCAACGGTCGAAATCGGCTCTCCAACGAAGCAGTAGCGGGTGAATTCTAAAGAGGAACGCGCGGGCGAGATCTAACGCGGCTTCGATCTGACGGCCAGCATTCATCCCGACCCGAACTTGTATTGATCGTGCGTAACGGGTGTGCAAGCATGAGCGGATCCGTTTCGAGAGGACACGTGTCGAGCAATCGTCAAGTCCCGCTTGGATGAGCGGTCCACTATTGCACCGACCGGAGATAGCGGGTTGGGTTCGATATTGAAGCGGGTTTGAACCCGTTAACCCCCTTAAACCAGCAATGTTATTATTTAAGCGTATTCTTGGGTTTTTGGGGGTATTCTGGCGTATTTTAGGGCTTTTGAGGTGGCTACTGTGCGTATTTCTCTGAGGGAAGTTGCTGATAAATTCCAGCGGCTATTTTCCTTATTTCCAGAGAGTTTGGGTGCCTATCTTGGAGTTTTGGTGATAGATTCTTGAACTTATACTCCGCATTTGGTGCTTTTTCATTGTATTTTGCTACTTGAACGATGTATTCATCTATGAAATCTGATTTTTATTGCACCATGAATAGCTAAACTTATTGTGCTATGGTTTGATGTAATTAGGAGTATGTAATCGATAAATTTCACGTCTTTAGCCTTATTATCATGTTAAAATTGCTCGTAACGTTGATTTCTACATCGTATTTGTTGGGTATTGCTCATTGTCGATATTATTTATGTTCCATATGGCTAGGCCCTGATAAGGCTAGTTAACTCATGTTCTCTAACTTGGACATATAATTGTGCTTATCGTTTAATGAAATCAACGTTGCTAGTGATGCGTATACGGCTATTTTAACTCGTTTTTATCGATTCATCTTCTGACGCCTTCACGCCTTGACCAGGTGAAGCGTTGTGTGATATTAAAAGACATGATATTTCAGAGATTATAAACTCCTAATGAAATCACAACCGTAGCATATTCATCTCATTATTAACCAAACTTTCGAAACACCGTAATACTTTTTAGGAGTCACTCTTTTGATACCGATCGTTAAACCATTTTTCACCTTCACAAAGGTGGTTTTTTTCTTATCCGTATATTTTATTTGATATTTGAATTTGTGTTATCTCAGGTCGACTTGTCCTGTGGATTCGACTCTGGACTCTCCAGGTACTACTTGCACGATCTCCTACGCTTGGGAGTATTAGCTCACACTATTTTGAGACAGGTAAGTTTTTGGTGCCGTTGCCGGGGACAACGGTATCTTTGATCCACATTTTCAAATTTTCAAAGGAGTACTCGGTGAGATCCTTCCACTTTATAGCGTAGTTTTATTATTGAAAAACAAAAAAAATCTCTGTGCTAGTTTATGTGGCATAGGACCTCCACTTCACACAGATTGATAAGAATTGAAAACATGACTGATACTAATGAACAACACCTTGTACACCCACAAGAACTATCATTGAGTGCTACTTATATGCCCACTAGAGTTGCTTCTGAATCATGCATTGTGTTGCCTGAGGGTGCTCATTCTTTCTCGCTTAAAGCTGGGGTGATCCAAATCCTCCCATCTTACCATGGAGAGGATAGGGAAAATCCTAATTTACATATTAAAACATTTGAAGAAGCATGCTCTACACAATTAGATGGAAAAGTTAGTAATGATGTTGTCTATCTTAAACTTTTTCCATTCTCGTTAAAAGATAAGGCAAAAAATTGGTTCAATGCATTGCCTCCTAGATCTATTACTTCTTGGCTAACGATGCAAACTGAGTTTCTAAAAAAATTCTTTTCTTTACACAGGACTCAGGCTTTAAAGAGGCACATCATGTCTTTTTCGCAGAAGGAAACTGAAGCATATGATCAAGCTTTGGAACGGTTCAAGGAACTACTGTTAGTGTGCCCACTGTTGAGTATTGGACTTCTCCCTACTTGGTGTTAATGATGAGCAAATATAAATACTTGTAACTAATCCCCTATTTTGCAGTTAATCCATTGCCTAAGCTTATTATGAAGATCTACTTGCAATGTGTGACACTCAAAGTTCATTAAAGGCAAATGAAATGGATTGGATGATTGTAAATGGTGATTGAAGCTCCATGAAGACTTCAAGCTCATGCGTTGGATAGAAGAGAGTTATTCGTGGATGTAAATTTCTTTTATCTCTTCTAGTATGTAGCTTAGAAGTAGAACATTGTTGGAGCATACACACATCTTCATTTCAGCCTTAAGACATCATTATATCATTTGTCCTTAGACTCCAATTCATTACTTTATTTGATTGTGCTTGTATTGTTTATAACAGTCGATTGCTGAACAATTCACAGTCGCCTGTCTCAAAACAGTCGACTGTGTTTTGCTCTACAGTCGCCCGTTATGCACAAACTTTTACAATCTAGTTTTGGGCTTCTGTCACGACCCGCTTCCCTAAAATGGAGGCGAGACGTGAAAAGGTCCGCACGAGAGTGGAGCTGTGAAGCCCCAAACCCGATAAGCGTCAATAAAACATAAGCGGGTCCCTGTAACCATAACGGAACAACAATAATAATACAAGGAGAGACTGAAATAAAATCTCACATCTCAAATATTGTCCAACATGAAAATAAGTTCAACATCCAGAAAAGCCACCAGGCTAAAAGAAAAGAGTCTAAAGGCCCAGAACAAGGCCAACGAGAGCAACAACAACAACAAAGTATGGGTGCTACGCACCGATAACAAAATAACTGTCTAACAAAAGTAAAACACAACGAAGACACTAGGACTGGTCCCCAGTGTCCACGTACTCCCCGTCAACCACAAGCTCGGGCTCGGCGTCAGCAAACACCTCGTCCTCAACAAGGTACTCAGGCTCAGGATCTAACATGTGTCACCCAAAAGAGTAAAGGGGCACATGTCAGCAAGTCTAAAAGACTTGGGCAAGGAAACTGAAAGTAAGGCGACTAGCAACCTAGCAGTTTAGTATGCATGACATGGCAATTATAACATGAGTGCACAATTTAAACATGACAAGACGATTTGTACAAGAGGACCATCATCGGGACAAGACAAGACAAGACAAGACAAGAGTAGCCACGCTACTATCAATCTTAATCAATTCACATCGTTGTAGGTGTTTACGCCCTTCGCTGAATGGTACAACATTCAGACCGATCGACACTAAACACAATTCACATTTCACGGTTGTTTTGTAGATGTTTACGCCCTTCGCTGAATGGTACAACATTCAGACCGATCGGCACTAAACACTACCCCACCCCAGAGTTTACGCCTTACAACTGTAGTTGTTGATCAAACAGACCCCCAGTTGCCTGGCCGCTTAACCCTTACCCCATCCCATGTTTAAACAAGCCAGGGTCCCTGCACATGAGCCCAGCAAGTGAGCCAGGGTTGCCCCACACGAGAGCTTGTTTCTTAGTTCACAATTCAATATATCGAGCGTTGGGGTTAGCAACTCATTATGCTCGCTTCTGGTCACGAGCCAGGAACACAAGTATGGCATAGGGGACACCTAGCCTCATTATCGAGCATTGGGGTTAGCAACTACAGGGCTCGCTTCTGGAACACGAGCCAGGAACATAACATTGTAGCGAAGCTACGCAATCACAGCAACACTTAAGGAATGCAATGACATGACAATTTATTCGCGTACCGTTAATGGAAAGTAAACATGACATGGTAATTGTGCAACATGCTAAATGTCGGAATTAGCTTCGTTGTCAAGCTAATTCCCCAATTTGCGCCTAGGCGAGTATCATTTCGTCGCCTAGTCTCTTTTACGCCTACAACAAGAAAATGGCCTAAAACATGGCCTAAACCCTAAGTGGCAAGTTTCACTTGCCTAGCACCGGGGATGACGACCACTTCGTCACACGGATGCTAATCTACGGAGAAAATCGCTGTTATGGGGGAACAAACACCAAACAACATGAAATTTATTAGGGTTTCATAAAAATATAAATAAGTTATAAAAACAACGGTAGATCGATTTCTTACCGAGAGGAGGCGGAAGAAACACTCCGGGGAACCCTAGGATCAGATCTGGAAAAGATTGGAGAAGTTTGGGGAAACTAGGGTTTTGGGGGATTTGGGGATTTTAATGGATTTGATGAGATTTTGGGGAAGATGAGAGGTAGATAGAGTGGATGGATGGTTTGGATGATGGATTTAGGGCTTGGAATGAAGGATTGAAGCTTGGAGGAAGATGGGGGCTCAAGGGGGAAGATTTTAGGGTTTTGGGTCGTGTTGGGGAAGAAGAAAACGTTTGGGTTGGGTTTAAATAGGTTGGGCTGGCGGCTGCCCAGAAATTAGGGTTTCAACACTGGTTAGTCGGTCAAAGAGCAACCACTGACCGACTAGTTTGGCAACTAGTTGGTCGGTCGACCAACGCAGACCGACTAAGTGCAAACAGTAACTCCTGAATGAAAATAGGATTTAGAGTTAGTCGGTCCATGAACAAGTACTGACCGACTAGTTTAGCATCTAGTCGGTCGATGAACGTTCTTAGACCGAATAAGAGTAAACAGTAGCTCAACTAAAATTAAGATGATGTGTTAGTCGGTTAAAGAAGCATTGCTGACCGACTAGTTTGTAACCTAGTCGGTCAACCAACGTTCTTAGACCGACTAACGATAAACAGTAACTCCTGAGAAATTTAGAAAGCTAACTAGTCGGTCCAAGAAGGATTGCCGACCGACTGGATCGTCATCTAGTCGGTCGGTGCCCCTTCTTATACCGGCTAATGAGCACAGAAAGTTCCGATACGGAGCGCGGGACCCCGGGATCGATTCCTAAGACTCCTAGGCTTGATCTAACAGTAAGATACGACCGTTATGAAGTTCGTCACGAGTGACACACTTCGAAATCGACGATCCTAAGGAAGAAACGAGAAAATACGACGAATCGATCGAAAATGAAATCTACGGAGACGAAAACCACACAAGAGGAGAAAATCCACCAAAACATATATTATATTATAATAAATCCAGATACATGAAAAGCAGTCGTTACAGCTTCTCTGTCTTAATTCCCACAGGTGATTCATGAATGATTCACAGGCGCCTGTCCAAGTGACAGTCGACTGTGTTTTGTAAATCAGTCGCCTGTCTGTCATTTGCCCAAAATCTATTGATCTGTCTTCTATGGCCAGTCGACTAATGTTGTGTTTACAATCGACTGTCCATTGGATCAGTCGACTGTCTATACTGCATCATTCGTCTGTTTGTAAGCCAATTTGTTGACTCAGCTCTCTGCAAAATCTCATGGTTTTGACAGTCGTCTGTATAAGGAATTAAGAATTACAGTCGTCTGTTCTGATTAACAATCGACTGTCTTATCTTTATCAGTCGTCTGTCCTGTTATCCCAGATGTTTTCCAGAATTCTTTAACTTACCTAACTTACGGCCAGTCGCCTGTTGGTTTAACAGTCGACTGTCCATGTTGTAAGTTACCGTTATGAATTCTATCCTACCCGATCTGACTGTGCAACAGTCGACTGTGGTTTCTTCAACAGTCGACTGTCGCGAGCGCAGATTCTATCCATTAAGAGTTTTCTCACGGATTCCAAAAGGGTTTTTGCTAATTCTGTTTTAAGGATTTGAGAAACCTATATAAGGAGCATCTACTATTCCATTGAGATGTAACTCATTCCATTGGAAAATCTTTCAAGCTTTCATTCTCAAGATTAAAAGCTCTCAAATCCTAAAGCCCTAAGCATTCCAATCTTTGATCTCTTGCTCTCCAACCTAGAACCAAAGAATCATCTTCTAGGCATTTGGTGCTGTCAAGAGAAAGGGCGTTTTCCTCTCTTCCAAGAGAGTCTTCAACACACAACACACTTCTCCTTCAAGTTCTACTTCAAGGCATAGGTGATTGTAAGTGTTGCTTTCATATTTCATAACTTTTATTATTTGAATTTGCTCTCTGGTTGTGAGAGTGGTTTGCTTGCTCTCAAGTTGTGGGAGTCAAGGTCAATCGATTGTATTTCGATTTCACTTGTAGGGTTGCTACAAGTGGGTTTTAAGGAAACCTCAAGTTAGGGTTCTAACTTGAGTATCCAGAGGTATCCTGGTGGAAGGGACGTAGGATTACTGGGAACAAGTCGAGAAGTGACTTGGGTAATCCAAACCCTTGAAACATTCTTGTGTCTGCATTTGTTTCTCTTTGGGTTTAATTTTAATTTCGCACTATATTGTTGGTTAGCATTTAAAATGGTGTAACTATCTTTTTAAATTGATTAAACACTATTCAACCTCCCTTGTAGTGTTTTTTCCATAGCCATGGTCCTTACAATTAGAATCAGAGCACTAGGTTATAGCTATGGCATCCAACAACAACAATGTTCCTCCGCCGCCTTCGTACAACAATCACGACCGTGATGGAGCGTCCACTCTTTTCAAATGTCAATCAACGGTGCGTCCTCCGTGTTTCAATGGCACGAACTTCGGCTATTGTAAATGCCGAATGGAGACGTTCCTAAGGAGTGCTTCGCTTTGGAGAACCCTCCATAAGGAATACGTCGAGCCCACCGAAGAGGATTTTGAAAAATGGACGACTTCCTAGAAATCCGCCGAAGTCAACAACGCAAAAGCAATGAACGCTCTTCATTGTGCGTTGGACCCGAATGAGTTCAATAAGATATGCACATGTAAGAGTGCATATCAAATTAGGAACCATCTAGTCGTTACCCATGAGGGAACGAACAAGGTAAAACTTTCCAAACTTTATGTTGCCGTGCAAAACTTCGATATTTTTCATATACAGGAAAAATGGAAACATAGCATCGGTATATGGACGTTTTACCGACATCACCAATGAATTGGAAGATCTTGGTCAAGTCTACACCGAACCAGAAAAGGTAAGGAAGATCATAATGGGAATGACCTCCAAATGGGAAAGAAGAGCTATCGCCATCGAGGAGGTCAACGACTTGAAAACCTACACAGTTGTGAATCTTATCGGGACTCTCATGTCTTATGAAGTAAGACGGGAGAACCGATTAAAGGTTTGAGCTATGATGAATCCTTCGGAGGCCAAGAAGAAACATTGGCATTCAACGACAATTCATCATTCTCCGATAGTGAAGATTCAGAAGATGAGATGGATTTGGCTGAAATGGCCCAAATGGCGAAGACGTTTCAATGCTTCTTTCGCAAAGGTAAATTTCCCTCTAACAAAAGATTTGAGTCTACTAATAATACTTCCTCTCTTTGCTTTAAGTGTAACAAGCCAGGGCACATCAAGAAGGATTGCCCAATGCTACGAAACAAAGAGAAGTGGAAGACTCCGAAGTACCACAAGTCCGACAAGAACAAGAGAGACAAGAAGAAAGGACTCGTCGGTACATTCGATGACTCGAGTGGAGACTCATCAAGTGATTCCTATGATGAGAAGGGTGAAAGTGCCCATATGTGCTTCATGGCACGAGAAGATCCACTCTCTGATGAGAGTGATTCCGACATGGTGAAACCGAGGGAACAATGGATGAATTACGCATTGCAAATGAAGAATTATTTGCTAAATATCAATCTTTAATGCTTAGATATACTAGCTTAATGAAATTAAATGTTAGCAATTCATCCATACCATGCATTGTCAACAATGACACCATTGTTGATACTTTAACTGTTGAGAAAGCTAATTTAGCTTCTCAAAATGTCACTTTGAGAAATGAGGTGAATACCCTCAAATCTCAACTAGATCAAACACATCCTAAGGATAATAGTGATCTAGTTACATGTCACACACAATTGGGTTTAGAGAATGATTCTCGTAAAACTTAAGTGCACGAGCTCAAAGCACGGGTGTCCACCTTGGATACCAATATTTCTTCTCTTAAGGAGAAATATGAGCTCATGTCCTCCCGTATTGTGAGATTCAATAAGGGAAAAGGACAATTGGACGATTTGCTTGCAAACCAATTTCCAGCCACACATCATGTTGGTCTTGGTTTTGTAAAAGCAAATGCATCCAATGATCTCACCTCCTATAGTGGTGTCACTATAAACTTTGTGAGGCCTTCCTCCGGTGCATCCACAAGTGGTGTTAAAGACACTATAGGTATCAAACCTACCAAGAAAGTCACCACTTCACCATCTCTTCCTTTTGGCAAGAAACACACTAAGGATGGAAACCAAAAGAGAAGCCATGCTTACATGTACACCAACCTACATCCACGTAGGAAATCTCCTACTTCACAAGCGGTCACTAATGACACTTTTTATGCGCCACACCCACGGACACGTACAAATCCACACATGAGAAATTCACATATACATGCTCCTATACACGCATATGCTCATACGCATCCTTCTTACATGTATGCATAACCTCCACATGTCATGCATGACCCATATGTTTCATACAACATGCATGTTTCCAAGCATACATATAATCCGCATATGTTCAATGCATATCCACCACCTCATGTGTATGCTAGAAACCATGTTCCTAAGAAGCATGTACCACATAGAAATCTAACAAGTATGTATGCAACTAGGAAAAGGACTCCCAAAATTTACACCATTTGGGGTCCTAAGAACACTAGCCTAAATGATAGGAATGCATATGTTGATGTTGAGTATTGATTCCCCGGATTTGGTTTTGATGATGAACAAACATAAATATCGTGAACTAACTCTTTGTGAGCACAGTTAAGGAGATCGTCGCCAAAATTCTATGAACATCAAAAGCGACGTATCAAGACTTCTCAAAGCGCGTGATCGTGTGCTTGAAGCTTCGTTGAAGCTCAAGGACCTTTATTGAAGTCAAGAGATTCGGAATGAAGCTTTTGAAGACGGTTCGTCAAGTTTTCTTTTCGTAGAATGTTAAGCCTTGAGTAGATCTTACTTGATAATCTTCATAGCACTCATATCTTAGAACTAGGATTATCTTAGAAGCCCATACAAACTTTCCCGAAGCCTCGCGCCTCATTTCGCGGCTTCTGGTGCATCTTAGTTGGTTCAAGAAGAAGAACCAACCGACTAGATTGTCATCTAGTCGGTCGGCAATCCTTCTTGAACCGACTAGATCTCCTTGCTCAATTCAGCCTAGACACTGTTTATCAATTAGTCGTTCCAAGAAGGTTCACCGACCGACTAGTTATCAAACTAGTCGGTTAGGAATCCTTCTTAGACCGACTAGTTAAGCATTCATTTTCCAGCCTGAGTTGCTGTTTACAGTTAGTCGGTCCAAGAACATCCATCGACCGACTAGTTATGAAACTAGTCGGTTGGAATTTGTTCTTAGACCGACTAGTTCTACTTGTATTCAGCCTATTTGATTTCAACTCTTAGTCGGTCAAAGAACACACACCGACCGACTAGTTATGAAACTAGTCGGTTGGAAAGTCTTCTTAGACCGACTAGTTCTATATTCCCTGAACTATCTTTATTGGCTGTGATGCTGTTAGTCAGTCCATGTTGAATCACCGACCGACTAGTTGTGAATCTAGTCGGTCAGTGATCCTTCTTAGACCGATTAGACTGCTTTAGAAATAGATCTGTTGGAGCATTAAATGCACGAATTTTCTCTCTCTCTCTTCTCTATCATATATAATCTTGAGATGCTTCTTCATAGCATTCAAGGCTGATATTAATTGCATTTTTAGAGAATCAAATAGAAGCATTTATTCTCATTTTCCAAGCTTTCATTTCTCACAAGAATCTCTCCTCACTCTTATTCCTAAAGAGAGATTCTCATTGATTGTGAGCCACTCAATCTAAGAGCTTGATTCAAGGTCACCAACTCCACCCTAGGCTTCTATTGCTGGTCAACTTCTTGGAGCTAGGGTTTGGTGACTTCTTCTCCTCCAAAATCCTCCTTGCCCTAAAATCGTAAGTTTACTCAAGGCATAGGATTTTGTTGGTAAGAATTTCTTATTTCATTTACTTTGATATTGCAAGTTTAACTCTCGGTTGTGAGAGTTGTGTGTGATCCCAGTTTGTGGGAGTCACATTTTCATTTGTGTATGATTTGATCTTGTAGAGGCTTTCTACAAGAATTTCATAGTGCATATTTGAGTTAGAGGTTTCTAACTCAAGTAGCCGGAGGGGATCCGGGTGTTTAGGACGTAGGATCACCGGGAACAAGTCAGGGAGACTTGGGTGGATCCGAACCCGTTAAATAGTTTGTTTGCGATTGTCTTTTATTGTTGTCTATTTTCATTTCCGCATTGTTGGTTGAGTTTGCAAGATAATTAGGAATTATACTCTTGATTATTTTAAAGTACTATTCATCCCCCTCTAGTACTTGTGCAGTAACTATCAGGGCATTACATTTGGTATCAGAGCCAAGTTCATAGCTATGTCTACCAACGACAACAAGACCGTTCGTCCACCTTCAGATTACAGCACCTTCAGGAACCGTGAAGGAGCTTCTTCGGTGATGGAAGGACACTCCTCAACTAGGCCTCCCTTCTTCAACGGTACCAATTATGGGTACTGGAAATGCCGGATGGAAACGTTCCTCTAGAGCACTTCACTATGGAGAGTCACGTTGACGGAGTATGTCGAGCCCACCGAACCAGACTTCACGAAGTGGACTACCGCGGAGGTCGCCGCGGAGGTAAACAATGCCAAGGCGATGAATGCCTTGCAATGTGCTTTAGAGCCCGAAGACTTCAACAAGATATGCACATGTAAGAGTGCATATCAAATCTGGATGTCACTCCTCATCTTGCATGAAGGAACGAGTAGGGTAAGAGACTCCAAACACACCGTTGTTAATAAAGATTACGAGTTATTTCATCTGCAACAGGGTGATAAGATGAAGGAGTACTATGCTCGCTTCGTTGACATTACCAACGAGTTGGAGGCTCTTGGAAAGACCTACACCCAAAAGGAGAAAGTCTCAAAGATCATTGACAGACTTCCTTCTTGTTGGGAAAAGCGTATCTTCGCCATCGAGGAAGGTAACGATATGAATAAATATACCATCGTTCAACTAATGGGTACCTTGATGTCTTATGAGGTATGCAAGGATAGCAAAATAAAGATGCAAGACAAGATGAAGTCTTACTTGAAGCAAGACGAGCCAAAGATAAAGGCGATTGCGTTCAAGGCCGCTCCATCTACATCTACCGATGATGAAGACTCGGCAGACGAGTTGGACTTGGAATCCATTGCCCTCATGGCAAAGAAGTTCAACCGATTCTTCCGGAAAGGTAATTTGAAGAACAAATCTAAATTTAGTTCTTCTAACGCCTCCGCTTCTTTGTGTTTTAAATGCAACAAGCCAGGACACATGAAAGCGGATTGTCCTCAAAACAAACACAAGGAGAAGTGGAAGGCACCAAAGTTCGACAAGTCAAAGAAGTACAAGAAAGGGTACAAGAAAGGGCTTGTCGGCACATTCACCGACTCCAAGGATGACTCCTCAAGTGGAGAGTCGGACGATGAACAAGTGGAGCAAGCACACATGTGCTTCATGGCAAGAGAGGAACATGATCAAGAATCCTCCTCCGATGATAGCGAGGATGAAGGCGATGAGGTAACTATGGATGACCTTAGATTAGCTAACGAGCAAATTTGGTCTAAGTATTCTAAATTAGTAAATAGATATACTAAGATAAAAGATGAGCTAGCTAGTATCCAAACCTCGCCTAAGCCTATCATCATCAACAACGACACCGTTGTTGAAGGTTTGAGAAATGAGATTGTAAATCTCAAATCTCAACTTGAGCATGTTCATATTTAGGAATCGGATGAACGCGAGATGGCGGATTTGATTTCTCGAAACTCAACTTTGAGTATTGAGAATGAGAATCTCAAGTCTCGTGTTAGTGTAGTCACCACTCAAGTGTCCACTTTGGATGCTTCTATACTTTCTCTCACTGAGAAGTATGATTCCACATTAGGCCGGATTAATAAATTCAATAAAGGTAAGGACCATTTGGATAATATCCTAAATGACTTACTTCCGGCCAATCATCGCATTGGCTTGGGGTATAATATGGGAAATTCATCCAAATCGTCCACTACCTTTGTTAGGCCAACTTCCGATGCCTCAACGAGTGGGAGCAAACACCCCATTGGTAGTTCATCTACCAATGGTGCTTCCACCTCGTACACATCCCCATTTGGAAAGAAACCCACTTTGGGTGGACCTCCAAAGAAGGGTCATGCATTTATGTACACCAATACTATGCCACGTAGGAACACACATCCTACTCCACCGGTTCATAATTATGATGATTTTTATGCCCCACATCCACGAGCACGTGCACACCATGTGAGACACACTCAGGCATGTGTTCCTTCACATGCATATGTTCATCCACATCACTATCATATGAATGATTACCATCATGCATCATATCATATGTCGCCACCACCATTTCATCATGTGCCATATGCATATCCACGACATGCATCACGTAGACATCAACAACGTATGCATGCTCCCAATAGGAATAGGGCTCCCAAAATATTCACTATTTGGGGCCCGAAGAACACTAACATGCATGAAAAACAAGCATACATGAATTCCTATTTTATGAATGTCGTGCACAATGATGATTATGTTGGGAAGTCTAAGTCCAATTGGACTTGGCTTCCAAAGGTCTAATCTTTTAGGACCCAATGACCTTGGGTACCATGGAATGATATTTCTTATCTTTAGGTACTCAAGAAAAATAAAAGGAGCAAAACATCAAAATTTAGCTCCAAGAATAATTGGATACTCGATAGCGGGTGTTCAAAACACATGACGGGTGATGCTCAATTGCTCTTCGGAGTGGTGCCCATTGCTAATGAGAACCGAGTAGTCTTTGGAGGCAACGAGAGCAGAACCATCATTGGTGTTGGTAAAGTAGGTAACCCCTCTAAACCACTTATAAGTGATGTTTACCTTGTTAAAGGATTAAATCACAATCTCATTTCAATAAGCCAACTTTGTGACAAAGGTTACAAAGTTAGCTTTGCGAAAGGAATGTGCCATATTTTTAGTAAAGATAATGATAATTTGTTATTTTTCGGCACACGCCATAAGGATATATATATCCTAGATATCTCCAAGTCACATGAACAATGTCTCATTGCCAACACAAGTGAACAACACTTATGGCATCGACGTTTTGGTCATGCGAATTTTGGAACACTTTTCAAACTTTCCAAGTTAAATTCTATTAAAGGCTTTCCTAAGCTTGTCTTTCAAAAGAAAAGCTTTTGTGACTCGTGTCAACGAGGCAAGCTTCCTAAATCGTCATTCAAACCTAAGAAAAACATTTCATCTAAGCGGCCTCTAGAGCTATTACATCTAGATCTTTTTGGGCCAACTAGAGTTGCTTCATTAGGAAATGCACGATATGGACTTGTCATCGTTGATGACTTTTCTAGATTTAATTGGGTATTTTCATTAAGTAATAAAAATGATGCTTTTGAAAACTTCACAATCTTTGTTAAGAAAGTACAAAATCTCATTGGAACCACCATTGTCACTATTCGTAGTGATCATGGAGGGGAATTTGAGAATGAGTCTTTCTCAAATTTTTGTGATGAAGTTGGTATTCTCACACCTTTTCTTTCCCTCGTGCACCCCCTCAAAAAGGTGTAGTTGAGAGGAAGAATAGGACGCTAGTGGAATGTGCTCGCACTATGCTTCATGATAGCCAACTTGGCCATCAATTTTGGGCGGAAGCGGTACATACTGCTTGCTATGTGTTTAATAGAATACTTTTGAGGCCTGGCACCAAACAAACTTGTTATGAATTGTTGTTTGGTAGATTGCCTCAAGTTAAACATTTTCGAGTTTTCGTCGCAAAATGTTTTATTAAAAACACGTATGGAAGTTTGGAAAACTTTGATCCAAGATCCGATGAGGGGATATTTATTGGATATTCCTCTCGTAGCAAAGCCTACCGGATATACAACAAACGAACCTCAACGATCGATGAATCACTTCATGTTTCATTCAATGAAAATTTTGTCCCGTCTAGAATTACTAATGATGATGACTCCATGGATGTTTTATGTGATTCTATTGGTAATTCTAATTCTATTGATTCTATTGATATTAACCCTTCTGATGAATCTTTTGAGAATGTTCCTATTGATCAGGGAGTTCCCAAACAGCTTCATACAGTTCATGACCATCCCCATGAGCAAGTCATTGGCAACATACTTGATAGTGTCAAGACGAGATCTCAAGTCAACTACTTCGCTCATTGTGCCTTTGCCTCCTCAATAGAGCCAAAGAATATAAATGAAGCGTGCGAAGATAGTGCTTGGATCCTAGCCATGGAGGAGGAACTTATTCAATTTGAGAGGAATGAGGTTTGGGAGCTTGTTCCATTACCTTCGAAGAACCACACCGTTATACGAACGAAGTGGATTTTTAAGAATAAGACCGACGAGAACCAAATCGTCGTCCGGAACAAAGCTCGGTTAGTAGCTCAAGGCTACCGGCAAGAGGAAGGTATAGATTTCGAAGAATCCTTTGCTCCGGTAGCTAGATTAGAATCTATTAGGTTGTTGTTATCTTTTGCATGCCATAAAGATTTTAAACTCTTTCAAATGGATGTAAAAAGTGCGTTTTTAAACGGAGATGTCGTTGAGGAAGTTTATGTTTCTCAACCTCCTGGTTTTATAAATGAAAAATTTCCAAATCACGTTTTCAAACTTAAGAAAGCACTTTATGGTTTGAGACAAGCTCCTCGAGCTTGGTATGACCGCCTAAAGAACTTTCTTTTGGATTTGGGTTTTAAAATGGGTGATGTTGATTCTACATTATTTGTTAAGTATTCGAATCATGATATTATTTTAGTTCAAATTTATGTTGATGATATCATTTTCGGTGCTACTAACTTCACTCTTTGCGAAGAGTTTTCTAATGTCATGAAGGACCAATTTGAGATGAGCCACATGGGTGAGCTCAAATATTGCTTAGGTCTCCAAATTCGCCAAATGAACGATGGAATCTTCATCCACCAAACCAAGTACACGGTGGAGTTTCTAAAGCAATTTGGAACGGAGAATGCCTCAGGCAAGAAGACTCCAATGAGCACTACTACACATCTTGATAAAGATACATCGGGCAAAGATGTAGACATTCGTCTATATCGAGGTATGATAGGTAGTTTATTATACCTTACTGCCAGTCGGCCTGATATTATGTTTGCTGTATGTGTATGTGCTCGTTATCAATCTTAACGTAAGGAATCTCACTTAGTAGCGGTAAAATGTATTTTTCGTTATTTAAGTTACACACTTGACTACGGATTATATTATCCAAAGTCTAGCACATATGAGTTAATCTCATATAGTGACGCAGATTATGCGGGATGCAAATCCGACAGAAAAAGTACTAGTGGCACTTGCCATTTTATAGGAAATTCTCTTGTCTCTTGGTTTTCCAAAAGCAGAATTCTGTATCACTTTCAACCACCGAGGCGGAACATATTGCCGCCGGTGGTGCGTGTGCTCAGGTTCTTTGGATGAGACACACTCTTAAAGACTTCGGTATAAACTGTGATACTTGCCCTATCATGGTGGACAACCAAAGTGCAATATGTCTCTCTAAGAATCCGGTACACCATTCCCGTTCTAAACACATAGATGTCCGTCACCATTTCCTAGATGATCATGTTGCTAAAAAGGACATCATTTTAGTGTACGTTGAAACCCAGAAGCAAATCGTCGATATTTTCACGAAACCACTCAAGGAAGACTCCTTTGTGCGGTTACGTCGAGAATTGGGGATTATGGGTGAATCCGAGATTTAGGATTCATATTTTCAATAATCTTGCATGATATTAAATTTCTTTTATATATGCTCATGCTAGATGTGTTGGGATTTTTGGATTTATGTTTGAATTTTCGGAATTTACGCTAGAAATATTCATGAACGTCGTATTTAAGATTTTCGATGTTTTATGGGGTATATTAATGATGTATGAGAGTATTTCGATGTATCGTCCAAGTGCGATTAGGAGAGAACTCTAAATTTCTAAATTTCAAATTTTTGGACTCTCTTAGTCGGTCCAAGTTCATTGGCCGACCGACTAGATTGCGTTCTAGTCGGTCAATGAATGAACTCAGACCGACTAACTCATGCTCTAAATTTGGCTTCAGTTACTGTTTGCACTTAGTCGGTTCAAGCTCATTGGTCGACCGACTAGATCTCATTCTAGTCGGTCAGCACTTGAACTGTGACCGACTAAATGCGTCAGGGGTTGTTGCGTCTTTTTCTCTCCAAGTCGATTTATTAACCCCCGCACCGATTAGAATTCATTCTAATCGGTGCGAAAAATTCTCTCAGCCCTAAAACCCTTTGACTCCGCTCCTCTCTCCGTCGTGTGTCGACTATTTCGGCCACCATCAGCCATCTCCAATCGTCGTCGATCTTCCCTCTCCGTCCTAGGGTATAGCTCTCTCTTCCTCTCTGGTTTTTAGGGTTCATTTCTGTTAGATTTCTGTTAGAGTTCATTTTAGGGTTTCGACCTAGTTTTTCGATTTCTGTCGATTTCGTGCGTTTGCATTGTCTCGTCTCACGATCATGGAGAAGACATGTATCTCCATCCATCCCTCTAGTCTGTCTCTCATGACTGTCGAGTCTCCTCCTACGGACCCCCCTCAACCCAAACGTCGAGCTAAAACCACTCCCTCCTCTTCCTCGCCTCCTCTTAAGAAGAAGAGGACTTCCAAGCCAAAGCCCAAACCCCAATCCCAATCTCAATTTCAGCCCAAACCCAAGCCTAAGAAGTAGCTTGTGTCTCCAGCCTCCTTTCGTTCACCCACTCCTCCTGCTTCTGACTCTGACGCTGAGTATATTCCCGAGTCCGAGCCTTCTGATAGGGCTCCTACTCCTCCTCCTCGATCTAGCACTCGTCCGTCTAAGGGGAAGGCTCCCATGCCTTTGGGGGTGTCAATATATCGTTGTGTCACGATGACCCGTTGTGTCTCGTGGCATACAATCGTATCGAGCACTGTCCATTGATATTGGAGCACTTTGTTCAGTTCTCAGATTTTCCAAATCTCGCCGATCTTCATTCCTCTAGCGGCCTTTTAGACTATCTTCGCCATGACCCCAAGGCGAACCCTCACCCGTACCCCCGTCTCGTCAAATTATTCTATGCGAATCGTGTTCGGGGTCAGTATGACGACACCCACTCCATTGAGTCCACTGTCTTGGGGACACCTATTGTCCTCACGGCAGAGATTTTAGGGGAGTTGATTGGTGTCTCATCTTCTGGCCTGCTTCCTGCTGATATCTCCGTGGATAATATCCACGATCTTGCCCAGGCGATGCTTTCTGAGAGGTTCCATGTCATCCCTCCCGCCATGATTGGCGTCCCTTCCAAATTATTTAAGCCTAACACTTGGGTCCTCAATCTTATCCTGAAGTCGTGCCTCCTTCCGAAGTACGGCTCTTCTAGCTTGCCCTCTCAGCCGTTCCTCAAGCTTATCTACGCTCTCTTCATGGAGAGCGAGATAAATTGGGGTCGTATTATCTTAGATAAGATGCACTCTTTTGAATGCATCCAAAAGTCCACCAAATCAGCTCACATCCCATATCCTTGCCTTTTGGCCCTCGTTTTTCGTCACTTCGGGGTCCCTCTCCCTCCCGATGACCAGCGTCCGTTGGGTCCTCCTCTGAATGCGACGGCCGTCAAGACGTCTCTTGCGGCACTTCATCACGTTCAGAGGACTACCCCTTCTGCCACTGAGGGTACCTCTTCAGCTGCTCCTCCTCCTGCTCCAACACTCGCTGAGTTTGCAGTTTCTCTGAGACGTGTGGAGTCTCGTGTTTCTCGTTCTGAGGAGATGCTAGCTCGCATCTGCACTCACTTGGGCCTCGAGGTTCCTCCTTCTGTTTCTGACGAGAAGGAAATGGATGAGGCTGATCTCCAGGAGCTTGTTGGATCTCCTCTTCGTGCCCAGAGGGTACGTCTGCTGTTGCTACTTCTGCTGGTGCTCCCGAGAGTGCACCTGCTGCCACCATTCCTTCGGTGGATTTTTCTGTTGGTGCTCCTGAGACCACTCCTGTTGCGACTCTCCCTTCTGTGGACACTCCAGTCGACCCAGTGACCACCACCCCTTCTGCAGAGCCTGCTGCTTCTACTGATCCTGCCTCCACCTCCTGAGCTTGCGTTGGAGGACTCTCCATTGTGCACTTTGGATGATATATTTAGTCGTGAGAGAGTGGGGTAGGATAGTTGGTGGTTATGGATTTTTGATATTTTTGGATGTTTTGATGATACACTTTTTGATGTATATTCCTTTTGATGTCTGTTTAGACATATGTTGTATGTGTGCACCGATCTTTCGATCGTGTTTATGTATGTTGGCGGATGTATACATTTTGTTGTACCATGTTATATATATATATATACTAGTCATTACCCGTGCCCATAGGTCACGGTTTATTTAATGGCGGAGTTTTCCCCCACAAATTTCAAGTTCTCCCAAATTTCAAGTTTTCCCACAAAATTTCAAATTTCCTCCCAAAATTATCATTGCCACCTAAGACAAACTTGCCACGTAGGACAAAGTTTTGTCCTAATAGGATAAGATTCAAAATCTTCAAAGGATTGGAAAAAAATGGTCGAATGGGGAGAATAAAAATTGTGGGTGGGTGTGTGGGGAGGGTCCAGATGCAAAAATGCAAAAACCGTGATTGTATTTGCAAAATTTCCCATCTCTTCTCTTATCCCTTAAAATCTCATCTCTTATATTTTTTCTTATCCAATTTCCCTCTTTTATATAATAGATATCCAAATTCTCTTATCCAATTTCTCATGTCCAAATTCTCTTATCCAATTTCTCTTGATAACATCTCTCTTTTATATAATAGATATCTCTTATCCAATTTCTCTTGTCCAATATCTCTTGTCCAATTTCTCTTGATAACATCCCTCTTTTATAATATAGATATCTCTTATCCAATTTCTCTTGATAACATCCCTCTTTTATAATATAGATATCTCGTATCCAATTTCTCTTTTCCAATATCTCTTTTCCAATTTCTCTTGATAACATCCCTCTTTTATAATATAGATATCTCTTATCCAATTTCTCTTTTCCAATATCGCTTATCCAATTTCTCTTGATAACATCCCTCTTTTATAATATAAATATCTCTTATCCAATTTCTCTTGATAACATCCCTCTCTTATAATATAGATATCTCTTATCCAATTTCTCTTGACCAATATCTCTTATCCAATTTCTCTTGATAACAACCCTCTTTTATAATATAGATATCTCTTATCCAATTTCTCTTTTCCAATATCTCTTATCCAATTTATCTTGATAACATCGCTCTTTTATAATATAGATATCGCTTATCCAATTTCTCTTTTCCAATATCTCTTATCCAATTTCTCTTGATAACGTCCCTCTTTTATAATATAGATATCTCTTATCCAATTTCTCTTGATAACATCCCTCTTTTATTATATATATATATATATATATATATATAGGAGGGATCAAATGACCCCCAAAAATGACCCCCTATCAAAAATCCTATGCCCCCATTTTTTCGGAAGATCCGAACCGTTCATCTTGATCTCCACCCTCTAAATATCTGACCCACCAATTTTCAACCCGATCCCATGTGTTTTTCCCATTCATCCATCCGACCCAAATTTAACGGTTTCGCATGAACAGAACTTTTGCGAATGGTTGATGAATGGGCAAAACACATGGGATCGGGTTGAAAATTGGTGGGTCATGTATTTAGAGGGTGGAGATCAAGATGAACGGTTCGGATCTTCCGAAAAAATGGGGGGCATAGGATTTTTGATAGGGGGTCATTTTTGGGGGTTATTTTTGGGGGTCATTTGATCCCTCCTCATATATATATATATATATATATATATATATATATATATATATATATATATATATGGTAAAATGCGCCTGAGCTCGTGCTCAGATGGGATTCCTGCGCTCGACCCCTCCTGACCGTCCGATCCGATCAGCGATCATGGTAATATCTGACCTTTTTGTGCAATTACCAAAACGCCCTTTAAGCTCTTTTTAACGCGCCTCTGTACTAAATTACCTTTAACCCCTTTTGTACTAAAATACAATCGCCACCAATTCTTTTGCTTATTCCCGCGCAAAACGCAGAATCACTCGCAATCGCCACCAATTCTTTTGCTCACTCCGACGCAAAACGCAGAAGCTGGAGCAATCGACACCAATTCTTTTGCTCACTCAGGCGCAAAACGCAGAAGCTGGAGTAGATCTCCAGTTTTGCACAAGGTCTTCGATTTCAACAGCCCACGCCTAAGATCGCCCCCAAATCCAGGCCATCACACTCTCGTTGATTCCCCTGTTACTCTCCTCCATCGAGGTAAGGATCGCCATCCCTAATTTGTTGGACATCTCATATTGCTCAACGCAAACAACGGGATAAATTTTTGAAGGGTTTTGCGCGGGGAGTAATTTCCAACCGTTGGACGATTAGCCTGGAAATTCCTCTCCGCGCACAATGGGCTAAATTTTTGTCCCGTTTTGCGCGGTGAGTAATTTCCAAACTAGCGAAGTGTTACGATGGAAATTACTCTCCGCGCACAACCCTTCAAACATCGCACCCGTTGTGCGCGTTGAGCAATATGAGATGTCCATCAAAACTTGCCGAAGCAGCTCATATAGCACAACAACATGGAGCGAATGGCGTACATAATATTGCCCACCGCGCAAAACGGTTGATATGTTTGATTTTTTGATGGATTTGATCCGGTCATCAAATATGATGGTAACAATTAGATCAGATTGAAAAAGAATAGATATAATACGCAAGGTTTTAACATGATTAGTAATAGTAGTGTGGTTTCAACTAACATGCTGATGATGATCGACTGATACTTGGATAGACATGTATAGCAGTCATGCTGCGGCAATATTACTGATATTTTTACTTGTTTCTAATGTAGAAAATGAAAATCGAAGAGAGTGAACCCTATGTGCATGATCAGGAGATGCCAAATGAGATTGAAGCTGAAAATGACAGTGCAAACAGCGTATATCAAGAGGATAGGCATAGTGATAATGAAAAAGGCAGCCCACATGTTGGAATGACATTTCAAACAGAAGAAGATGCGTATCAATTTTATAATACATATGCAGCAATGAAAGGTTTTGCAACCCGAAAGGGATCTACGGGAAAGGGAAAAGATGGCAATACCACGAGGAGGAAGTATACGTGCAACAAAGAAGGGTATAAAAGCTTAAAAGATAAGAGGGAGATAGGGAGGGACGTTAATCGAAGGAAAAACGAGAGAGAAGGCTGTATGGCTCGAATGACAGTTCATAAAATCACCGGAGGAGTATGTCGCATAAACTCCTTTAATGATGATCATAATCATGAGTTGATAAAAAGCCCAGCGAAGATCCAGATGCTACGGTCACATAAAAGATCGCAGATGGACGGAACATGTAGGAATTTAGTTGATCAGATGCGTGGCTGTGGAGTAGGACCTGCAAAGATTGCAAGGATTCTAAATGCCACGAGTAGTAGTAATGTCAATATTACTACGCAACAATGCATTGATCATGGGAGAGTAGAAAGAAAGAACAATATTGGGAAGGAATACATTAGAGTAATAGAACAATTTATTAAAAGGCAAGCTACAGACTCTCAGTTCTATTATGCTATTGAGCATGATGAAGAGAATGTATGCAGGAGTATATTTTGGGCTGATGGAAGGGCGAGGACATCATACAGCCAGTTTGGAGATGTTGTTGTGTTTGATGTCACTTATAAGACAAATAGATTCATGTTGCCTTTTGCACCTTTTACAGGTGTCAATCATCATAAACAGTCTATTTTATTTGGATGTGCTCTTCTTGCTGATGAGAAGGAAGAAACCTTTGTTTGGTTATTCGGACAGTGGTTAACATGTATGTGGGATAAAGCACCAGGAGCTATCATCACCGATCAAGACCCGTCAATATGCAATGCAATCAAAAGAGTTTTTCCAAATACAAAACACAGGTATTGCATATGGCATATCAGTCTGCACGAAGATGAGCATCTACGTTCATTGCGGTCTTCTTATAACCCTGAATTTGAAGAAGACTATGCAAACTGGTGTAAGAACAGTCAAAATGTTGAAGAAGCTGAGAATTGTTGGTGCATCTTAATGGAGAAGTACCAAACGGAATTTCAGGAGCCATTGACAGAAAAACAAAAAAATGAAATGAAAGCCTGGAAGTGGTTGCATACGATGCATGAGAAAGCACAGCATTGGATTAAGGCGTACCTACTGGATACTTTCTTTGCGGGTATGAATGTTAATACGATAGAGATTGGTGTAAAAATATATGATCAAAATAAACTCAGCACATGGTATTCATTTCTTGTTTTGTGTGTAGGCATGGCGTCCAGCCAAAGGAGTGAAAGCATGAACGCGTATTTTGATGGATACGTAAACTGTATGACTCCATTATACGAGTTCATTGATCAATATGATAAAGCCGTAAAATTTCAGCGAGACAAAGAGGAGAGAGAAGATACTTTTTGTATGCGGAACAAACCAGAATTTAGCGGCATGCATGAGTTAGAGGTTCATGCCGCAAAGGTATATACTAGAGACATATTTTCCATTTTTCAAAATCGTTTCAAAAATACTTTATACTGTCGGCACGAAAGGGTGAGCACGGATGGGGACACGAGCACGTATAGAGTAACTATGCGGATTGATGGAAAGAGCTACGTGCATAATGTTCAATGCAATATATCTAAGGGAATGTTCAGGTGTACGTGTGCAAGGGCGGTGACTGAAGGTTTGCTATGCACGCAAATTTTATATATGATGAAGCAAAAGTATGATATGCAAGCCATCCCTGAGAGATATATTTTACACAGGTGGACTCTAAATGCAAGACATAGCATCATGAGTCTTGGGGCCTCGTCGACTAGCACAGTACACGGAGTGCGTCTAACTCAAATTACTCCACTTCAAGCCTGGAGACTTCGTTCATCTTTCGATAAAGTCGTGGAGGCGGTAACAAGAGATCCCCTTCTGTTTGATGTCGTCTTTGGGTGGGCAAACAGTTTTTTGGACCAGCATAATATGACTAATAAAGCGCAAACTGCTTCTGGAGAGCCAAGATCACAGGTGGGGTCCAGTTCACCTATCAAACAAGAAGTGGGAGTAAATGATGTCATTATGCATGATCCTGCAAAAGCTAGAACTAAAGGCCGACCACGAGTGGCGTCAAGGATTCCGTCTGGAATACAAGTCTCACAAGAACAAAGTCAAACAAGAACAAGGACATGCAGTGTTTGTGCAGAAAAGGGTCATGACATGAGAACTTGTCGTATGAGCACAGCTGGTAGAAATAAGGTATATATGAGCACAGCTGGTTACTATTTTATATACTAGTATAAATTATTGTAACATCATTGCTCCATAATCTCTGTAGGAAAAATCTTCGCCCGATGACTTAACAAGGCTGTGATATGAAGGATGACATTTTTATATCCTAAAGGTAACAATTTTGTATCAGCTTGGAAGAAATATACTACATGCATCTTTCACGGACATATCAGTGTAAATGGGTTGTAAGTAAACTGGTTCTCTTTAAAAATGGTCATCTGAAAACGGCAGCCTCCTATATTTTTAGTCCAAAATGCAGCCATCGTGGAGTTGAATTAAGAGGGCTGGGGGTCCAAATTGAACATTAAAACAGTAAGTCTTGGTTATAAGCCTATGAGGATGATGCCTATCATTCGAGACCTATATCCGATGCTGCGGATCTCATATCTTATAATTTCTCTGTTGCTGCAGAACCTGACAAATGTCAAGAAAATTAATGGGATTAAGGAGTAAGAAGCAGAAGCAGTAGAGCTGAAGAGAATGAAGATTCAAGAGAATGAGGCATGTAGCTGTCCGCGATGAGTAATGGTGGGTAATTGTATACAGTTTAGCTCCGCGCGCACAACGTTTACAACTTTTACCAGTTGTGCGCGCTGAGCAAAACTTGGTAATTTTACAGGCTTCCTAATAAGCGCACACAACGTTCAATAATGTTACGGATGTGCGCGCTGAGTAATATGGGTAATTGTAAGCAGTTAAGCCCCACGCGCACAACGGTTCATAACTTTGACGGTTATGATCGATGAGTAAATGTTGGTAATCGTAGACAGTTGTGCTCAGCTCGCACAACGTTCAATGCTGTTGCCGTTGGTGCGAGCTGAGTAATTGTGGGTACTTCAAGTTAGCATCACGCAATTTTGTAATGTGATGCAATTGTACCAAATTTAATGACATTGTATTAAGATCTGTATTCCAACATGCTACAACATTTATGCATTCAAATGTACATAACACAACAAAGTAGAAACTACATCTAAACATTTTGCAACATCACAGTTTTTGCCCGACTAAGCAATTAAAGCACTAGACTATACTAGGGATACAGGGATTCCCACCATGAAAAAAATTTAAAGTTTGTTGCCATTTATGAGCTGCTCCAACAGCTGCATCAGCGTCACTTGCTTCTTTGTATCTTGGCCATCCGTCCCCCTGTCTGCGTTGAAGAAGAATCAGTGATGAACACATAACAAAGCATAATTAAGTAAAAATATTGTACGGGTAGACTTAGAATAAGATAGAACATTTATTATCATCGAGCAGTGATGTCTGCAACGAAGTATCAAAGAGCATATACAAGCAGTGAAGAAACGGGTGTGCATGGAAGGTGATAGCTTCAATGACGACAAACAGAACATATGAAGGAGCAAAGAACATCTTCGAATCAATATATATGTGATGTATTCAATTTCTGCATCACGTCACTAGACGCTAGTATATTGTCCATCTTTGAGTGTTGAGGACGCAGCAGTGATGAAGGAAAAAATAGAATGTCGTAGAGAAAATATCATATAACTAGAATAAGATACAATAAGATAGAATAATATCATCAAGAAGTGTAGTGGTTACCGAGGGCTTGTGGGAAGGGAAGCCATTTATAGACGACTTTGGATGCCATTGGATGAGGATGAGACTACAGTAGAGTTACTGGGAAGCAACACAAGAGACCCCGTGAGTCTACAGCAAATTGCTTGTGATTATACAGAAGAATGCCCGTGAATCTACAGCAGATTGAGTTCCCAATAATGTATGACCGTGGTGGTGCGCGTTGAGCAAACAAAATAGCTCAACGCGCACAACCGGCAAGAATATGGCCGTTTTGCGCGGAGAGCAAATAATTTTGGAAGATGTGCGCGATGAATAAAATCTTATGTACATTCACGATCACTGCTTTGTAGACTCACGGGGTCTCTTCTGTAGACTCATCCTCATCCAAGGGCAGTCTAATTCGTCTATAAAATGGCTTTCCTACGCACAAGCCCTCTTCAACCTCTACACTTCGAGTGATGGTTATCAGTCATGAGGAAGGAGTAATGCTACACTCGACTGTAGGCTCATCCTCATCCAAGGGCTGTCCAATTCGTCTATAAATGGCTTCCATACCCACAAATTATATTCAACCACAACACTTCGAGTGCTGTGAAAGGCATGAGAAAGAAGTAACCTTGCTCAAATATTACTCTGACCATATCAAGCTAACCCTTCCCAAACAACTAGAAACCATAGCTTAAACAAACCATCACCGGTTTGATGCAGTAGTGCAGATGGCCACCCAAACGAGGTTGAAGCTTTTCATAGACAAGGGGATGAAGAGAGTGTTGTTCGCGGAAGCGGGCAAAGAGTTTGTCAATTTCCTCTTCAGCCTTTTGGCCATGCGTGTGGGCTCAGTCAGCAAGCTCATCACCAAAGAAAAAGTGGCAGTGGTATGAAAAGCATTTATGTAATGAAGCCCATCATTAAATGTGCTGAAAACTGAATCTCTGGAAAGCTGTATCTATGAAAAATGATTTATCTGGTATTTTAGTTCAAAATGCAGCTAGTGTGGCTTTGAATTCCTAGGTCTGTGGGTACAAACTAAAACTTAATACCCAAAGTTTTAATTATGAGAGTATGAGGATGATGCCTATCATTCGAGAAATCTATATGCTGCTGTCGATCTCATATCTTATAATTTATCTGTTACAGCAGGTCATGCCAATTGTCAAGAAATCATTCTAGAAATTGTTTCCATTGATCAAAAATATCTCCAAGTACAACGAACAAAAAGGAGAAACAAAAAAGGGTTCGATCCACCTATGATGCAGGAGCTCGAGAAGAGGCGTCCCCAGGCGATTCGTCTTCTCCCGAACCAGTAGGGTGACCAGGGACAACCGGAGGTCGGGGAAGCATTCTTCGGCCCCGCGCCTCGAACGCTGCCAAACCATCCCGGAAGGACCTCTCGATCTGAGCAGCAAAAATGGCCGAGAACTCCCGGAATCCCTCACGGATAGACTCCACGATCTTCGGAGCCAGGACATCCCCATAGTCCCTCTGGACCTCAGCTACGATCCGACCATGGGCCACTTCCCGCAGGTCGCCTATATCGGCCCAAAGTGCGCCTTTCGCCTTTCTATGCTCCTCCCGGGCGAGGGACAGTGCATCCTCAGTATACTTGGCCGAACTCATGGCGACAGCCAGAGCCTCCGTCAAACATCCCACCTCCGAGGTGAGCTCTGCAACTCTCAGTTTGAACTGGTGGGCCTCCTTGGCTGATTGCTCAACCGCCTCAGCCCTCAGGCGCTCCTGCGCCAAGGCCGCCTCAAGACCATCTACAGCAACTGGGTAAACCTGCAAGACCGCAGGGATGAATGTCGCCATCAACAAAACAGTCGTTGAAGAAAAAAGGGTCCGACATGCTGGATATGCCATACCAGAGAGTCTGCCAGTTTCTCCCTGAAGGAGCGGTCACTCGGAAGGACAGCTGGACTACTCTCACTCCTCTTCATCTTCCTCTCGGGACCTTCAGACCAGGAGTGAGAGCGTCTCTTCTTCTCCTCATTCCCGGTTAACACACGGGAACCCTGCTCGACGGCCGCCACGTCCCCCTCTCCGAGGTCGAGACCGGAGGGCGAATCAATCTGATTCGCCACGAAGGGCAAAGGTTTGGCCGTGCCCAAGGGCGGATGGTGAGGAACGTTAGGAACGTCTTCACTGAAATCCCGACCCACCATCTGAGCAAAAAAGATAAAAATCAGGGTAACGAGCAACGGGTAAAGCAGAATTTAAAAGGAGGAAGGCTTTATACTGACGGTCCCTTCAAATCCAAGCCGTCAGAAAGGAACACGTGTCAAAGTCTCACAGAGGCGGCACTTCGAATACCACTCCCCATGGGCGGGAGAATTCGTTCGACTGGCCTTCATTCAATGCGACCCGGTCCCCGAGATATCCAATAAGTACGAACCCTTATCATGTATACCCGAAAAGACGAGTGTTTTTACGTAGAAAGAAATAAAAGAAGAGAGCAGAAAGAACACTGCAGGTAGTTCGCACTTGCAGGGAAGTACAAGTAAAACTCCATCACAGATAAAAAGACTGAGAAAATAACACAATATTCCATTTTAATGATACATTGATACATCTTATACATACACCAACATCTTCATATTCACAACTCACTCGAAAAAAGTAGGGCAAAAGTACAAGACTCTCATCATACATCAAATCGTAACACTAACACCCTTAGATGAGGACTACATGCATAAGATGTATTATTTGACACTTTGAATTGATTGTTTTTGTATCTCAATGATTGAATGCACGTCAGTCTTGCATTACACTCTGCCTGTTGCATGTGTCGATCCATTGTTGTACACCTTGCCTGTTGCACGTGCACGCTTTCACATGTTCATAAGTATAGTTGTTACTGCCTTTACTACAGTAGATGTATATGCCATGACATACACTCTGCCTGCTAACATGCACCATTTCCAAACTTTGTGTAAGGACTAGTTGTGACATGGAATTTCTTAACAATTATGCAACGGTGATACGAATAATAAATTTACCCTTTCACATGTAAACGTGGATGGGAAAAAAAATGGTTGTGTGCTGTGTGCAATTGTGAGTTTTGAGTGGACGTGTACGGAGAGAAATTATAGGGTTTGAGTCGTTTTGTGAGATGAGCAATAACCCCATGTCTTTTCGGCGCCGTACACGGGTTCAACATTGGCCCCCGTGATTCGTTCTCGATTATAAACGCGGATCGAGGCCGACTGATAGGTAATTTCCTTTAATAGGGCACGGCATTCGAAGCATCGAATTTGGATTAAGGCCGCCAAAACCTTTCGCCTATCTCAACCGTTGTTTTTGCCAAAATTCAGACACGTGTCGATCATCTTGTCCATTCGTTCGCGTAATAAAAGAAATTGGAGGTGAGGCCAATGGCTTTTACGCTCCGAGGAAATCTCATCATCTTATTATTTCTTCCAGAAACAAAAATGGCGGGAGGAGCATACAGAGAGGTTACTTCAGCGATGGAGCGGGCCAATGAAGAAGGCCGTAAGAGGAAGAGGGCAGAGGAGGAAGAGGAGGAATGGGAGGAATGGGAGGAATCGGAGGAATCGGGGAACCTCATGCTGGAGTTGGGGGAGGCTGGATGCTCCTCAAGTCAAGCTGCGCGGTCTTTGAAGGCGGCTCCTTCTGATCCTCGAGTTGGGGGTGCATCGTCCTCCAGCACGCCACACGACGGGTGGCCATACGAGGACATTGATCCTCTGGTCCCTTCCGTCGGCCCCATACCTCCAGAGTTCAGCCACCTTCTGCAGTCGAACCGCATTGGGTCTGGCCATCATGCGGAGATTCACGGGGAGACCTATCGGCCATCGTACATCGTGGGGACGGCCGAGTCGGCCCTCCTGGACTTTGGGACGGGGGCTCGTCTGGCGGAGAATATCACTCTGCCAAGGGATGTCGATTTCCTGAATGGGGTCGACCTTGAGACGATGGCCAACTGCTTCGTTCGCAGTGGCCTTCAGGTTCGTTGCCAATGTGCATTCCGAATTTTGATTCCCCTTCTGGTTTTGCTGATTGTCGCCATCTGCAGGTGACCATTTTCGGGGCAGGTCTGCGCCGCAGGGCCCGCGAACTGATCGAGGGGCAGCGCCGGGTGGCGGATGCCGAGAACGAGGCTTCTGAGCTCAGAGCTCAGGTGAAGAAGCTGGAGGAAGATTTGGGGAAGATAATGGCCGCCAAGGGCAAGTCGGATTGGGCGGCCTCGGACGCGAAATCCAGCCTCGCCGCCTTGTCAAGTGCCAAGAAGCAGTTGGAAGATCAGTGGGGTAGAGAGCGTTCTCAACTCCGAGCTGATCTTGAGGCATCGAGGAAGGAGGTTGCTGACCTTCAGGCCAAGCTTCTCGAGAAGGAGCAAGAGGTCGACGCTTTCAAATCTCGGGCCACCGCCAAGATGGAAAGGGTGGCGAGAGAGATAAAGGATCTCTTTACAGCCGACGGTGCGTCGTCTTCCTAAATTTTGGGAATCGTTACTTTTGTAAGACTGCTGCTCGCGAGCGAGTCATATGTAATTTTTTCAGAATTTAATGAAGGGAATTTTTGCAACAGACGCCGAGTGAGAGCATTTACTTCCTCCCCCTGATTCCAGGTCGACACCCGGGAACCCTGTTGGACGGCCGACACGGCCCCGTCACCGAGGACGAGACTGGCGGGAGAATGACCTTCCGTATATGATCGCGATGAGTAATTGTGTGTACTGTGTAATTGTATACAGTTTAGCTCCGATCGCACAACGGATTGTTAAATAACACCGTTGTGCGCGACGAGCAAAACTCGGTAATTGTAGAAAGCGTTGCTTAGCGCGAACAACTTTCATTTCTGTTGCAAGTTGTGCGCGCTGAGCAATTATGTGGGATGATTAATTAGTGTCCAGGGGTAAATGGAAGCTGGTATAAACAAAAGTAGCACTTCTACTAAATAAAGGTCAACAGACGATTTCTCGTGAATATACAGAATAATCTTGTATGTATTACACAGATGCTGTTCCCAAATAAAGATCCACTGACGTGCTGAGCGATGTGAGCATAATCGTTGGCCTCGATCAAAATTTCTAAACGCGCACAACGTTCACGCCGTTTGCCAGTTGTGCGCGCTGTGTAAATCTTAGTATATTACCTTTCACTAATTTTTCCCATTAAATTTCATTGTTGGAATTTGATTTAAGCAAGCATCAATGTATATATCACCAATCACAAGTTTGTAATGGGCTGCAAATGTATCACATTAAATGACATTGTATTAAGGTCTGTGTAATGGGCTGCAAATGTATCACATTAAATGACATTATATTGAGGTCTGAATTCCAACATACTACAACATTTATGCATTCCAATGAACATAACACTCCATCTTCGCCGTTCTCTTGTTCGCTGCATCTTCTGCTTTATACTTCTTTGACTCAAGGAACATCCTTTCAATCTCCTCCTGGGTCTACGTGGCACTTATCGTTAGTGATAGTGATCTTATTTTTCTGCACACATACTTTCCTCTGCAGAGGCATTCAAGATACCGTCGGCATCTATCTCAAGGCAAACCATGACACTTCGAACACCCTTGGTAGCAGGAGGGATACCAGTAAGTACAAACTCCCCTAGGAAAAGAGAGAATAAAAAAGTAAATATAATTAGACTTAGGTAGAACAGTTGTTATCATCAAGCAGTTATGTATGCAATGATTCTGAACGGAACTTACGAAGGGTCAAAGAATTTTTGCAAGTTGGCATGGACGAGAATGAAGCTGTAATGATTGCAAGAATATCTTTGCCTTCATTTGAGGTTTGCAATGAAGAAGAACAGATCATGCGAAGAGGAGCAAAAGAACATCTTCGCTGCCATATAAAGGTGATGAATTCAATTTCTGCATCACGGCACTTGCCGCTAGTATATTGGCCATCTTTGTGTGCTGTAGACGACGCACTCATGAACAACAACAAAATTACAAATTTGAAGAAAAAACATTGTATTAGAAGAATCAGAGAGAATCAGATAAAGGAACTATAATCACCTGGGGTAGTGGTTGATGAGGTCTGGTGGGTACGGAAACCATATACAGACGAGTTGGACTGACCAAGTACGAGGATGGAAACACCGTAGAGTAACAGTTCGTGCTCGTGAATATATGGCAGATGGATACCAGCCAGACGTTATTCCAACTAGTATCCGAGTGCGGTGGTACGCGAAGAGAAAAATTGCTTGAAGGTAGACCTTTTTATACTCAACGCGCACAACGGCAAAAAAACATCTGGTTTAGATTACCAAAAAAGAAAAATCTAAATACACCGATACTCTTGCGGTGCATGTCCAAGTTTTTCCAAAAAAACATACAGCATCATATCAGAAGAGAATAAATGTGACAAATCACAGTATAGTTAATATTTATGCTTATTGGACACAAAGGTCACTACTTTTGGACGCAGGGCGGGCTGATTAACTTTGAGCAATGGAATACAGTTTTGCTCATACGACAAGTTCTCATGCCGTGACCGTGTCTCCTGGGGATATTGCAGTTATGAGCAGCTCCAATAGAGATTCTTCACATTTTTGCACTGGTATGAAATGCAATAATGGCACTCGTAAGAAATTCTTCTGAGCATGGAAACAAATGAGGATGCACAGTTTCAGAGAAGATTGCGCAGTTTGAGAGCCGATACCTTGGTGGCACCTTCAGGCTGATGGCAATGTGAAGCATTCGAAAACATCGTGTGCTTCTTCTGAAGGAGCCAACACCATCGTTGATGATATCTGAAGTAGCAGACTCCATCTTTGATGCCCATATAAATGTGACGAATTCAATTTCAGCAACACGGCAATTGCCGCAAGTTTATTGGCTATCTTTGTGTGTCGGAGACGAAGCATTTAGTAGTAAGAACAAAAATTTAGCATGTAAAAGAAAATATAGTGTATAGGTATAACCATATAGAACACTATCATCGAGAGGAGTAGTGGTTGACGATGTCTAGAGGGAAGTGAATCACTTTATATAGACGAATTGGACTGGGTATGGTCCGCATGGATGAGGCTGAGACTACAGTGGGGTTACTGTGGGCTACAGAAATTGACGCTAACAAAATTGATTGCCTCTAAGAAAATTGCTCAAAGCGCAAAACGGGTAAAAATATGGCAGTTGTGCGAGTTGAGCAAATTATTTATGTTTATACAATATTACTCATAAATACATTTATAGCGATGTGAACACCTCAAATCAAACAGCGTGACCCATGAGTATCAACACATAGGTATAAGTTGTCTTATTCTGGAAACAGTAAGATATGTGTTTCTTATCACTTAATAAATGTCTGTTCACCCATCAGTCTGAATATTATTTAATTCTCCCCCAATTTTGTGTTTTCTTTATTATTGGGATTTTTTATTGAACGTGGTGTGCGCTGCGGTAATTAATTATGGGAATTTTAGAAGAACGTTGTGCGCGCAGAGTAATTATTCGTACGACTGTTTTGCTCAACGCGCACAGCTGGGTCTATTTTGATCCGATGTGCGCGCTGTATTATATATGCAAACTGTATACCTTTTTAAATACCCCGCACAATCCGCACTAAAACGCAAATTTAAACAAATCAAAGAAATGTGAATATTTTTGCTATCTTATTCTGTAAACTGTCGGATATGTGTTGTCTTATCACGTAAATGTCTATATACCCATCAATCAACTGCTCCGCATTATATTTGCATCAATTTTGATTTTTTTATCTGGCATGTCAGTCTGAACATTAATTAATTCTCCACCCAATTATGTGTTTTCTTTATTATTGGGATTTTTTATTCAACGTTGTGCGCGCTGAAGATATTAATTATGGGAATTTAGTATTGAACGTTGTGCGCGCATGGTAATTATTCGTTACGACCGTTTTTCTCAACGCGCACAGCCGGTTGTATTTTGATCCGTTGTGCGCGCTGTATTATATGTCCAAAATGTATACAAATTAAAAACCCCGCACGGTGAGCACTAAAACTCAAATTTTAACAAATCAAAGAAATGGGAATATTTTTGCAGTTTTATTCTGTAAACTATCAGATATGTGTTGTCAAATCACTTAAATTTCCTTACACCCATCAATCAACTGCTGCCATTATATTTGCATCAATTTTGATTTTTTTTTCTTGCATGTCAGTATGAACAGTAATTAATCTACAAAAATTTTGTGTTTCTTCTTTATTATTGGGATTTTTTATTGAACGTTGTGCGCGCTGAAGTTATTAAATATGGGGATTTTGTAATGAATGTTGTGCGCGCAGAGTAAGTATTCATTACGACCATTATGCTGAACGCGGACAGCTGTGTATATTTTGTTCCGTTGTGCCCGCTGTATTATATATTCTAAATGTATACCTATATACCTCGCACTAAGGGACAAATTTAAACAAATCAAAGAAATGTATATCTTTTTGCTGTCTTATTCTGCAAACAGTCGGATATGTGTTGTCTTATCAATTAAATGTATTGAACTTGGTGCGCGCTGATGTAATAAATTATGGGAATTATGGGAATTAAATGTATTGAACGTTGTGCGCGCAGAGGAATTATTCGTTACGACCGTTTTGCTCAACACGCACAGCTGTGTGTATTTTGATCCGTTGTGCGCGCTGTATTATATTTTATAAATGTAATACCTTTTTATATACCCCGCAATAAGGATCAAATTTTAACAAATTAAAGAAATGTAGATATTTTTGCTGTCTTATTCTGGAAACGGTCTGATAAGTGTTGTCTTATCACTTAAATGTCTTTACACCATGAATCAACTGTTGCGCATCACATTTGCTTCAATGGTAATTTTTTTAACTAGCCTGTCAGTCTGAAGTGACTCTGAACATTAATTAATTCTCCCATAATTTTGTTTTCTTCTTTATTATTGGGATTTTATATGAACGGTGTGCGCGCTGAAGTTATTAATTATGGGGATTTTGTATTGAACGTTGTGGACGCAGAGTAATTATTGGTAACGTCCACTTTGCTCAACGCGCACAGCGTGGTGTATTTTGAGCCGTTGTGCGCGCTGTATTATATATCCAAAATGTATTTTTTTTAAACAAATCAAAGAAATGTAGCTATTTTTGTTGTCCTATTATGTAAACAGTAGAATATGTGTTGTCTTATCACTTAAATGTCTTCACACCCATCATTCAACTGCTGCGCATCAAATTTGATTAAATTTTGATTTTTTAAATAATGTCAGACTGACCATTATTTAATTCTCGCCCGATTTTGTGTTTCTTTTATATTTTGGGATTTTTTATTTAACGTTTTGCGCGCAGAGCAATTATTCGTTACGAACGTTTGGCGTGTAATTTGATCAGTGCTCGCAACCTTACCTTATGTTGCACATATGACGGGATGATTAACTGTGGGTAATGGAGCATGTAATACAGTTTTGCTCAGCACGCACAACGGTCATGGCATCTGACTGTTGTGTGCGATGGTCTATTGTGTTTAATTGCATACGGTTTGGCTCTGCGAGCAAAAGGGTCACATCTACGTCCAGTTGTGTGATTTGAGTAATGGTTGATAACAAGATACTGTTTTGCTCATCGCGCATAGCGGTCGAACAAATCGATACGAACGTTGTGCATGCTAGTAACTGTGTGCACACGAAAATAGTTTATCACAACATATAGCATGAGCCTGTTGAGCGTCCTGGGGAATTTATAGTTCGGTGAACAGTGTTTGATCAGAATATCTATGTCGGACATTGATTCAAGTAAGCATCAATGTATATATCACCTTATATCAATTTTGTATTGTCCTGTAATTGTATCAAATTAAATGACATAGTATTAAGGTCTGAATTCTAACAAACTACAGCATTATGCATTATAATGTACATAATGCATAAATGTTATTTATAGTTCGGTAAACAATTTTGTTCAGTAATATCAACGTCGGACATATATATCACCTATATCATTTTTGTATTGTCCTACAATTGTATCAAATAAAATGACATTTTATTAGGGTCTGAATTCCAAAATACAACATTTATGCATTATTCTGTACATTACACAACAAAGTTGAAACTACAGCTAAACATTTTGCAACTTCACAGTTTGGAACTGGTATGAAATTCAATCAGGGGAATATCTTAATGGTACATTGAATCCCACTATGAAAAACTCTTCACAGTGACAGAGTCATGCTGAACAGCTCAAGAAAGATGGCATTTATGATCAGCTCCAATAGCACGCACCATCATCACTAGCATCCAGATCGTCCATAACGGTATAAGTAGCCACTCCTTTAACGAAGTTGGCTGATCTGGATTCTTGAGTGCATGCCACTGTATGCATTGAAGAAGCATCAATTATGAACGATAAAAAACATATTTAAGTAAAAAATAGGGTATAAAGACATGCAACTTTATGTTTAGGCACTGATATAAAAATATATCACGGTTGCTTCTTCTCGGAAGAATTCAGCTGCTGTAGTAGAACATATGAAGGAGCAAATAACATCTTCCAGTACACGTCAATTGCGGGTAGTACATTGTTCATCTTTGTGTGTTGAAGACGGAGCAGTGATGAACAACGGGAAATATTTAGCATTGTGAAGAAAAAATAGTGTATGAAGTAGAAACAGATAGAATCAGTGGTTGACAAGGTCTAGTGGGAAGAGAGGCTATTTATAGACGAATTGATTTCCCAGGATCAAATCCTAGCCACTCTTTATCTTGTCCTAGTCAGCCCTAGAATTCAAAAAACGTATACCATTTTTTATACCTCGCACTAAGTGACAAATTTAAACAAATCAAAGAAATGTATATCTTTTTGCTGTCTTATTCCGCAAACAGTCGAATATGTGTTGCAATTAAATGTATTGAATGTTGTGCGCGCTGATGTAATAAATTATGGGAATTATGGGAATTAAATGTATTGAACGTTGTGCGCGCAGAGGAATTATTCGTTACGACCTTTTTGCTCAACGCGCACAGCTGGGTGTATTTTGATCCGTTGTGCGCGCTGTATTATATTTTATAAATGTATACCTTTTTATATACCCCGCACTAAGGATCAAATTTTAACAATTCAAAGAAATGTAGATATTTTTGTTGTCTTATTCTGAATACGGTCTGATATGTGTTGTCTTATCACTTAAATTTCTTTACACCATCAATCAACTGTTGCGCATCACATTTGCTTCAATGGTAATTTTTTTAACTGGCATGTCAGTCTGAAGTGACTCTGAACATTAATTAATTCTCCCCCAATTTTGTTTTCTTCTTTATTATTGGGATTTTATATTGAACGGTGTGCGCGCTGAAGTTATTAATTATGGGGATTTTGTATTGAACGTTGTGGGCGCAGAGTAATTATTCGTAACGTCCACTTTGCTCAACGCGCACAGCTGGGTGTATTTTGATCCGTTGTGCGCCCTGTATTATATATCCAAAATGTATTTTTTTTAAAAAAAAGCAAAGATATCTGCTATTTTTGATGTCCTATTATGTAAACAGTAGGATATGTGTTGTCTTATCACTTAAATGTCTTTACACCCATCATTCAACTGCTGCGCATCAAATTTGCTTAAATTTTGATTTTTTAAATAATGTCAGACTGAACATTATTTAATTCTCGCCCGATTTTGTGTTTCTTTTATATTTTGGGATTTTTTTTTAACGTTTTGCGCGCAGAGCAATTATTCGTTACGATCGTTTTGCTCAACGCGCCCAGGTGGGGGTAATTTGATCAGTGCTCGCAACCATTCCTTATGTTGCCCATATGACGGGATGATTAACTATGGGTAATGGAGCATGTAATACAGTTTTGCTCAGCACGCACAACGGTCATGGCATCTGACTGTTGTGTGCGATGGTCTATTGTGTTTAATTGCATACGGTCTGGCTCTGCGAGCAAAAGGGTCACATCTACGTCCAGTTGTGTGATTTGAGTAATGGTTGATAACAAGATACTGTTTTGCTCATCGCGCACAGCGGTCAAACATATCGATACGAACGTTGTGCATGCTAGTAACTGTGTGCACACGTAAATAGTTTATCACAACATATAGCATGAGCCTGTTGAGCGCCCTGGGGAATTTATAGTTCGGTGAACAGTGTTTGATCAGAATATCTATGTCGGACATTGATTCAAGTAAGCATCAATGTATATATCACCTTATATCAATTTTGTATTGTCCTGCAATTGTATCAAATTAAATGACATAGTATTAAGGTCTGAATTCTAACAAACTACAGCATTATGCATTATAATGTACATAATGCATAAATGTTATTTATAGTTCGGTAAACAATTTTGCTCAGTAATATCAACGTCGGACATATATATCACCTATATCATTTTTGTATTAGGGTCTGAATTCCAAAATACTACAACATTTATGCATTATTCTGTACATTACACAACAAAGTTGAAACTACAGCTAAACATTTTGCAACTTCACAGTTTGGAACTGGTATGAATTCAATCACGGGAATATCCTAATGGTACATTGAATCCCACTACGCAAAACTGTTCACAGTGACAGAGTCATGCTGAACAGCTCAAGCAAGATGGCATTTATGATCAGCTCCAATAGCACGCACCATATCACTAGCATCCAGATCATCCATAACGGTATAAGTAGCCACTCCTTTAACGAAGTTGGCTGATCTGGATTCTTCAGCGCATGCCACTGTATGCGTTGAAGAAGCATCAATTATGAACGATAAAAAGCATATTTAAGTAAAAAATAGGGTATAAAGACATGCAACTTTACGTTTAGGCACTGATATAAAAATATATCACGGTTGCTTCTTCTCGGAAGAATCCGCTGCTGTAGTAGAACATATGAAGGAGCAAATAACATCTTCCAGACTCCAGTACACGTCAATTGCCGGTAGTATATTGTTCATCTTTATGTGTTGAAGACGAAGCAGTGATGAACAACGGGAAATATTTAGCATTGTGAAGAAAAAATAGTGTATGAAGTAGAAACAGATAGAATCAATTAGAATACTATCATTAAGAAGTGGAGTGGTTGACAAGGTCTAGTGGGAAGAGAGGCTATTTATAGACGAATTGGACTGGCCCATTGATGAGGACGATAGACTACAGTAGAGTCACTGTGCGTGATATTGTATTGGACATAAAGACGAGTGAATCTACAACATACTGTTTCAGCCAGATGATGTTCCCAAGAAGGTTTGGACTTTACGGTGCGCGTTGAGCAAACTTGAAGGCCAATAACAAAATTGCTCAACGCGCACAACGGGGAAAATAATGGCTGTTGTGCAAGATGAGCAAATTATTTATGTTTGTACAATATTACTCAAGGCACTTTTAATTATTTAATTTGTTGTTCCGCTAAATTGTTTTACACTAAATTTTTTATTTTGTTTAATTTAATGGATCATGCTTCTACATAATCTTTCCCAAAGCACTTTTTATTTCAAAGTTTAGGTTTCCAAGGCATTTCCCCCCTAAATTTAATCTTCACAATCTTTCCCAAGGCACTTCTAATTTCAAAGTTTAGGTTCCCAAGGCACGTCCCCCCAAATTTAATCTCCACAATCTTTCCAAAGACACTTCTAATTGCAAAGTTTTGGTTTCCAAGACACTTTTCCCACTAAAATTTAAGTTTTCCAACATAAAATTTCCATAAAATCCAATCTCAGCCATTGATTTCCCAGGATCAAATCCTAGCCACTCTTTATCTTGTCCTAGTCAGCCCTAGAATTCAAAAAACGAGTTTGGCTCCGCGCGCAAAAACGGTCACAAATACGTGCAGTTGTGTGAACTGAGTAATTGTGGATAATCAGATACTGGTATGCTCACAGCCCGCACATCGGTCAAACACATTATGTGACCGTTGTGCGCGCTGAGTAATTGTGTGCAAACGTAAATGTTTTATCACAACGTATATAAGGACGGTCACAATTTATGCCCGTTGTGCTCCCTGGGTAAATCATATAACGGTAAAAAGTTTTTACATAGGTAATTTCAATTTTGGACATTGATTCAAGTAAGCATCGTTGTATATATCACATATATCAATTTCGTAATGTCATGCAATTGTATCAAATTAAATGACAGTGTATTAAGGTCTGAATTCTATCATACTACAACATTTATAAGTTACAATGTACATACCACAACAAATTTGAAACTACATTTCGTACATAATGACATAAAACACCAAAGAATATCTACCCACAAACACTCTTCTCCGTCGATGATCAAAAATACAATATAAGACAAGAGAAAGGCTTGTGCTCCAAAGGCCTGGCCAACTCAAAAACCTGGAGGCGGAGGCGGAGGCGGAGGTGGTGATGGTGGGGCAACAGTACGGATGTCTCTAGGAGAGGGCACCAGAGTCTCCATCTTCTCTTGTATGTTCGACATTATGAGCATCATAGTGTCGAAGTCGCTACGCAGAAGTGAGATCGCCAGATTGGTGTTGGAGAGATGGGTTTCAATTTCTCCTAATCTACGAGTAAAGTTCACCGGCTGATGGGAGGATGATGAAGCAGCAGATGCGGGGCTTACATTGCCTATGAGTATATCCTTAAGCTGACGTTGTTCATCTGTAAGTACAGAGACAGACGTAGTAAGCTCCTCGAGTTTGCTACGGAGGTTGTGCAGAACAGAGTCCTGACGGCGAGACATCCCATCCATAGAGAGGAGGCCGTTACTGTTGTCCTCGAGTGGGACTTTTTCAGCCGGAGATGGAACTGATGAACCTGCATGTAAAGGAGGAAACCCAGTAGGAGGCAACAACACATTGTGTTCACCATGTGTTGGACCAAGCGAAAGCGAATCACGCAGAATGGGTCTATAGGCCGGGAACGATGAGGGAAGGGGATCATCGTGTTCAGGTGACGGTGAATCATCATCACTAACTACCCAAGGGTCAGAAAAAGTCGACTCACGAGATCGTTTTGGCGGCATGAAGAAACCAGAGTACGAAATGCGAGAGTGTTGAGATGAAGAAGAAAACGGAACGACAGACCAAAGGAAAGAGGAATGAAATTTTCCGCGAAACCCCTCGGCTACTGACTCCACATATATATAATGATTGGTTATTTTAATCTCAGCCGCTGGATTACATATGGAAGTGGAACTGACTAAAACGATCTCATCAGACGGCTGGGGTAAAGCATCCGTTCGGATGGGCAAAAAAAATCGTAATGAAGGGCTTACACGGAAACCGAGGTTCTACTTGACTCATTCTCCAGTTACCACACGTGAACATTGTTGAGAAGAAAGCAGAATCATTTACTGTCATCATTACGTACCTCCGAAATAAGAATGTACGAGATGGCGGTTGTACTTTCATCATTACGTGGCATACCGATTACGTCTCGCAACCAATCTATAAATATCTATTGTTTAGTAGCCACTGCACGTTCAGGAGCGATGTGCATTCAAACGAAAAGCAAATGCCCATGAGGTGCACGTATATCGGTCGAGCCTAGAGCCGCCGATTGGCACCCGATCTATTACCTCGGGCTCCACCTTTACAGCAGTAGTCCTCTCTATTGACAGGGATTCATGAGTAACCGGCGGGAACTGATATAATGGAGCCGGTGCAAAGGCAGGAGCGATGTGTATTCAAACGGAACGTGAATGCCCATGAGGTGCACGTATATCGTTCCAGCCTAGAGCCGCCGTTTGGCACCCGAGCTATTACCTCGGCCTCTACCTTTACGGCAGTAGTCCTCTCTATTGACAGGGATTCCTGAGTAACAGGCGGGAACTGATATAATGGAGCCGGTGCAAAGGCAGGAGCGATGTGTATTCAAACGGAACGTGAATGCCCATGAGGTGCACGTATATCGTTCCAGCCTAGAGCCGCCGTTTGGCACCCGAGCTATTACTTCGGCCTCCACCTTTACGGCAGTAGTCCTCTCTATTGACAGGGATTCCTGAGTAACAAGCGGGAACTGATATAATGGAGCCGGTGCAAAGGCAGGAGCGATGTGTATTCAAACGGAACGTGAATGCCCATGAGGTGCACGTATATCGGTCGAGCCTAGAGCCGCCGATTGGCACCCGATCTATTACCTCGGGCTCCACCTTTACGGCAGTAGTCCTCTCTATTGACAGGGATTCATGAGTAACAGGCGGGAACTGATATAATGGAGCCGGTGCACAGGCAGGAGCGATGTGTATTCAAACAGAACGTGAATGCCCATGAGGTGCACGTATATCGTTCCAGCCTAGAGCCGCCGTTTGGCACCCGAGCTATTACCTCGGCCTCCACCTTTACGGCAGTAGTCCTCTCTATTGACAGGGATTCCTGAGTAACAGGCGAGAACTGATATAATGGAGCCGGTGCACAGGCAGGAGCGATGTGTATTCAAACGGAACGTGAATGCCCATGAGGTGCACGTATATCGTTCCAGCCTAGAGCCGCCGTTTGGCACCCGAGCTATTACCTCGGCCTCCACCTTTACGGCAGTAGTCCTCTCTATTGACAGGGATTCCTGAGTAACAGGCGGGAACTGATATAATGGAGCCGGTGCAAAGGCAGGAGCGATGTGTATTCAAACGGAACATGAATGCCCATGAGGTGCACGTATATCGGTCGAGCCTAGAGCCGCCGATTGGCACCCGATCTATTACCTTGGGCTCCACCTTTACGGCAGTAGTCCTCTCTATTGACAGGGATTCATGAGTAACAGGCGGGAACTGATATAATGGAGCCGGTGCAAAGGCAGGAGCGATATGTATTCAAACGGAACGTGAATGCCCATGAGGTGCACGTATATCGTTCCAGCCTAGAGCCACCGTTTGGCACCCGAGCTATTACCTCGGCCTCCACCTTTACGGCAGTAGTCCTCTCTATTGACAGGGATTCCTGAGTAACAGGCGGGAACTGATATAATGGAGCCGGTGCACAGGCAGGAGCGATGTGTATTCAAACGGAACGTGAATGCCCATGAGGTGCACGTATATCGTTCCAGCCTAGAGCCGCCGTTTGGCACCCGAGCTATTACCTCGGCCTCCACCTTTACGGCAGTAGTCCTCTCTATTGACAGGGATTCCTGAGTAACAGGCGGGAACTGATATAATGGAGCCGGTGCACAGGCAGGAGCGATGTGTATTCAAACGGAACGTGAATGCCCATGAGGTGCACGTATATCGGTCGAGCCTAGAGCCGCCGATTGGCACCCGATCTATTACCTCGGGCTCCACCTTTACGGCAGTAGTCCTCTCTATTGACAGGGATTCATGAGTAACAGGCGGGAACTGATATAATGGAGCCGGTGCAAAGGCAGGAGCGATGTGTATTCAAACGGAACGTGAATGCCCATGAGGTGCACGTATATTGTTCCAGCCTAGAGCCGACGTTTGGCACCCGATCTATTACCTCGGCCTCCACCTTTACGGCAGTAGTCCTCTCTATTGACAGGGATTCCTGAGTAACAGGCGGGAACTGATATAATGGAGCCGGTGCACAGGCAGGAGCGATGTGTATTCAAACGGAACGTGAATGCCCATGAGGTGCACGCATATCGTTCCAGCCTAGAGCCGCCGTTTGGCACCCGAGCTATTACCTCGGCCTCCACCTTTACGGCAGTAGTCCTCTCTATTGACAGGGATTCCTGAGTAACAGGCGGGAACTGATATAATGGAGCCGGTGCACAGGCAGGAGCGATGTGTATTCAAACGGAACGTGATCGTCAAGGTAATAGGTGCAGTCAAGAGAAAGGGCTTTCTCCTCTCTTCCAAGAGAGTCTTCAACACACAACACACTTCTCCTTCAAGTTCTACTTCAAGGCATATGGGATTGTAAGTGTTGCTTTCATAATTTCATAACTTTCGTTATTTTGTTTTTGTGCTAGGTTTGCGAGAGCGGTTTGCTTACTCCCAAGTTGTAGGAGTGAAGGACATCGATTGTATTCGATTTCACTTGTTGGGTTGCTACAAGTGGGTTTAAAGGCAACCTCAAGTTAGTGTTCTAACTTGAGTATCCGGAGGTATCCGGGTGGAAGGGACGTAGGATAACCGGGAACAAGGCGGGAAGTTACTTGGGTAATCTGAACACTTGAAACATAATTGCGTTTGCATTTGTTTATTATTTGGGTTTAATTTTAATTCCGCACTATATTTGTTGATCATATATCATATATATGTGTGAATTTTGTGATATGGTCTCCATGTATGCTATATCTATATATGTTGTGATTTGAGACGTTAAGTTTCATTCGTGTATGTTAGGATTTATCCTGGGTATCCTTGAATGCGGGCTTGTCATATGTTGCACTGGAAGATGTTGGACATTTTGTTGAACAGGTTGTTGTACCATGATGTTCAACAGGCTAAGACCTTTTGCATATATTGTCTGCTCAAAATGATGTGCATCTGGCGTCCGCGTATTCTATTAGTTTCCTACCTAACTCATCAGACCCTTATGGTGGTTGTTATCTGTTGTTAGATTTGATTGGGTACAATCTCTTGTTACCTTATTGCGATATGGTTGGAGAGAGATTTTCGCCAAAAACAATTCCGGAGTAACTACCACTTACGGATCTTTAGGGATCTCGTTCCATCTATGGGATACGGTTATTGCTGTTATTAAGTTGCTTCCAGATTGATTGATCCAGCGCTGATTATTCGGCGGTTGTTTTGGGAGGACCGCTTAAAAGGGCTTGAGGGCTTTGGCGGCTAGGTTAAGCACTTTGGCAAAAGAAGTTCTTGTTGATACACTCCGGGAGGGAGGCCGACGACAACTTCTTGTTGATACACTCTGGGAGGGAGGCCGACGTCTGCGCACGCAGGATCAAGGGAGTTGATCTAGTCGGTGGTGCAAGGGGAGCTTGCAAGCAAGGGGAGCTTGCCAAGAATACTTCACGGGGTTGATTGCGATCACCCCTCCCGGTTTGTTTTAAGGATGAGTGTGTTCTTCCTTATAGAAGCGTGAATTGTAGAATCTGTATTCTCTGATCTTTATAGTGAAGTATTCCATTTTTCTCCCCGCAGATGTAGGTGTGCGCACCTAACTGCGATACCAAGTCTCGTGTGCCCTTGCGTGCTGTGTGTCTTTATTGTTGTTCGTTATATTCTTTACTGCGTACTGAAATTCAGTGTATCTCAATGTTGATATTGGACTTTCGTTCCTCTTATCACCTAAGTTTATAATGTGGTTTTATGATTTTTTGGATTTTATATATATTTAGATTCTTATTTGGCACGATTGTTGTTATTTTACTGCCTCCTTTTGGATAATGCCATAGGGGGATAGAAATAAACAAACAGAATCGTAATGAATGTTCTAGGTATGGTCTAATAAACAGACATACAAAAACCGGATGTAGGTTGCTACACTGTTTTTTTATACATCGGAAGTTGCTACATTGACTCTCCAAATTTGGATGGCCCTGTAGCAAACCGGCAAAATGATTCCAGTTTTGCAGGGCGGTTGATGGAGGGAAAACACCATATTTGGCGTGTTGTTGCAGTGTGGTTTGGAGATGATATAACCGGCCAACTTCCGCTTATACTTGCATGGAGTCGTCGAATATTGCTTAATTCACGTAAACTAAATATGGCAAAAATACCTAATTAAATGTCACATCATCTACCAACTAGATTCAATGGGGTTGGATAGTGGGGTGTCGAGACTCGAGAATATATTGTCGGGCCCGTTAAACAATATGTGGACCTTCGTGTTCGAATTTGCAGTAGGTTTCGCGTCGTTCCGCTGTGCTGCGTTGAAAAATTCTATCCTTTTCCATCTGTGGGCTCCACTTTCATGTGTTACTATTAATAAGACGAAAAGCGATGGTACGTAGAGATGGAAATTGCAGATGAGGTGAGAGGTTGGTGGGACCACAAACAAGAATTCGACCGGTCATCTACTCATCCAACTGCCGAATTTGCTGGTACTTTGTTTGAGATAAGTTTTTCACGTAAGCGCCATATCAGCGAATATTTGTATCCATTCTGACAAGTAAAACATTTTAGTCGTTTAATATATCTCCTCACACAACTGTATACAGTAATGCCATATGTACCCGATGAGGAAATTCGTATAATAAATCCAAATATTCGACCGCGCACAACTATCCCTCATTTGCGCATATACTGCGCGTGACTAAATTATGTTTGCTCACCGCGCACATCGGTTCAAATTTTGCTCCGTTTTGCGAGCTCAGTAATTAATCCGCCGTTTGTTTATACTTGTAATAACAAACGGAAGAGCGAGAGAGTCAAGAAGCAAGATGGCCACCCATAATGCAGGGTCCGGCAAAAAATTTGAGTTGCCGCCAAACTCGGAGTATTAATGTAGCAGACCGCAAAAAAATGCCGCGAAGACCCCAGAAAACCCCGCCATGCGTCCGGTCAAGTGGAGGATATCTATCCCGCCAAATTTGGGGATATATCACCATTCGCCATGATTTGTGCCTTCACTGCAGATATGGCTGAGAAATCGTGTCACTGGGACGAAGAAACTTTGCAAGGCCAGTCTTCAGAGGGAAGAAGAGATGGTGACGTAGCTGATAACCGTTCCCTTCATGACAGGGGGGATGTGCGGCCGCAGTTGCCTGAGACTCCCCTAAGGGATACGTGGCCATGGGGAGGTCTCGTTCCGGCAGGCTATGTCCCCCCGGCGTACGAGGGGGCATTGCTGTTGAATCCGCCCACTGACGTTCCATCGGAAGGTACTAGGGGGAACCGTCACCGACCCTTCTTCCCCGTCTGGGACGGCGAGTCTGCATTGGTGGATAGGGGGGTGGCCAGTCGGCTGGTGGAGAACTCCATCCTTCCCATTGACCAAAGTGTCCTGGGTCAAATTGACATTGAAAGGCTCGCTAACTCAGTCGTTTATGGCAGTTACCAGGTTAAGTACTAATGTCGTCTCGTTGTGCTGTTGCCTTACTCTTACAGTCTTACTTATCCATGATTCCCTGCAGACATCATTGGTCGGGGCGGAACTGCGTCGCCGAGTGGTGCAATTGTTGATTACCGAGCGGAAAAAGGCGGTTTCCTTCGAATCTCAACTTAAGGATTTGAAGGAGCAGCTGATGAAAGAGAGAGACCGTAGATCTCAGGCGGAGTGGGAGGTTGCGAAAGCTAAAGATCGGGCGGCCTCTATGTCAGCGGTTCGGAAGAGCTCCGAAGAGCGATGGTACGTAGAGAATAGCAGTCTCCTGGCTCGTATAGCCGAGTTGGAGAGAAACTCGCTTCCTCCAAACTCGATTGCAGACGTGAGGCATGAGGCTGAGGCGAGGAAGCGTCAGCGATCTGGTCGGGAGTCCGGTGGAGGATCGGCCCAAACGTAGGATGGTTTGGCTACCAACGCCCCCTCCAGCGAGGCGTCTGTGTGAATCGTGGCCATCTTAGTACCCCAAATGGTTTTCATATTTTGAGAGGTGAACATGTGATGGTTTACGCGTTAGTAATGAACCCCGAACATTCAATTGGCAATGAACACCATCTGGTCCAGTCTTTTACCGCTTGTTAGTTTAATTATCTGTTTGCCAACCATTAGCGATCTTCGTACACCGATTGCTTAATTTCTTGTGGATATTAAAACTATTAGCATACAGCCATCACAGAAATGGTCAAGGATGGTGTGAAATATCGAAGTTTCCCGGGAATATACTTAGTGCACGTGAACTGCGTTGGAATTGAGCTTAGCATCACAGTGAACCAGATATACAATTTTTTTCTCATTGCTCACACCGGTCCCACCTTTTACCTGATGTGTATGGATGAATCTGATTTGTCAGTGTGTTTCATTGGAGTCATTTTATCCAGCATTCACATAGCCTCTACATGCATCGAGATTGTTACGTATAGAGTTTTCCTTTAAACGAACTTGGGATATTGGACTTATGCCATAGATTCAAGTAGACCATCGTCAAGGAGAGAAAGATTCAAGAATACGCAGAGGTGGAAATCACTTCATGCAACATAAATAACACATTTACTGCAGTATACGGTCTTCAACATCAATAACATACCAAAGCACACAATTATGAGTCCAACTCTTAGCATTCTACTTTATGTCCGTTGTGCGCGGTGAGCAAATTTTTAATGCTGTAACATAAATTGCTCAAAGCTCACAACGGGCAAAATTATGCCAGGCGTGCGAATTTAGCTACTGTATCCCATAACATAAATGTTCAAAGCGCACAACAAGCAAAGACATGATGGCGCGTTGAGTTCCCGTTGTGCAGAAATCCCATAGATTTTGTACAAAAATCCCAAAAAATTCAGTATATTCTTTCATTATAAACTCAGTCACTACATTTGCACAAAATTATAAATTCAATGCTCTGATGATACAGTAATTACAGTGGGAGATTTTCCTACATCTTTACAGAATAATGTCTCGAATTGTCGCATCCTCTCTTCAAGGCCTTCCACCCATCCTTCGGCCGCAGGCAGGCGGTTAGCCTTCCATTGCCTTATTACCGGTGGGACCGGGCTTCTATCTTTAAGTTGAATATTTACAAAGTGATTATTATTTACAAAACCTATGGTGAAGGGACCACGTTTCGTACCTTGGTGTGGTCCTGATCTTAACGGAAAAAATGAAAGACATTGTTGCATTGACAGCAGATGTATTACACAGTTATAACGACTTGAGATAATATGTCCAACTTCAGGGAAGGTCATCCAATATTGCATCGGGGGGTGGTCACCCATATAGTTAATTGACACTACCTGTTCTTGTGCACTTTCCTCACCCATCACCTTTGAGTACACATCATAGTGGTCACGCAGCTCTTGAAGCAAGTCTCTTCTGACCACCTTCCACTGGTCCTCTCCCATCCCTAGATGTGAAGATATAGCCTTGTAACCACAGTTCCCATCTGACGTCACATCTGTGACGTTCGATATATATTTGGCGATTGCAGCGGGGAATTGATCAAGATAAGGTATGACTCTTTGAACGGCTCTAGCGTCCTTTGCTTCATAATTTGCTGCTGCAAATGAAGCTGTAGCAGAAACCCCAGTCATACTGCCAGATGTCGCGGCTTTGCCAGTTGGTTTCTTTCTAGCGAGTTGAGGAGGAATGGGTGGGGCAGACGTATTTTTGATCCTTTGGGACCGTCTCGGCTGGACACGACCGACGCTTTCTTGTTTCGATGAGACTTCAGGAGGAATTTGAGCAGAGCAACTAGCCGCATCGCCGAATTCATGATCAAAATGAGCAGGATGAATGGGGGTGGCTGTATCTTCATTTGTCAAATTATTATCCATTTTTCTTCTTCCATTGAACACGACATTAACTTGCGGCTCTGTAATCAGATTTGTCGCCGGGGTAGCTAGCTCCTTCAACTTAATTAACAACTCCTGCTTCATTGGCCCATCAAGTTGAGCATAGAGCATGTGTATGCGCTCTAATTCAGCATGTATAAGCCCATCTTCTTCAGACATCAATTCCGACTTAGCCTCCATGTCTAGCTGCTTCCAATGAGAATTTACGGCATCTAAGGGAATGGGGCGATTTTCCCTTGTGTATTTGCCAATCTCATTGGCACATGGTACACCATAAATCATTCTAGCTAGACAATCACATGTGCATTGGTCTGTTCCCATAGGGTCAGATTTATCAGCTTCCACAGACATTATCTTCAACGCCGCAGTGGCTGTAAATCCTATCAGCTCCTTGAACAAGAACCTATGCACATTATGTTGCAACATGATCTTAGATTTCTCGAATGATGCCTTGATCTCGATATGCTGCCCCTCTAATGATTCATGTATGGTTGGCCAAGAAGCGGATAAACTGAAGGCCGATGAACCCAATGCCCTTTTAAGCTTAGAATGTTCAGTCTGTGCTCTTTTGGCCTGCCCTCTGTTGGTACTGACATTTCCAAAGTGGAGATTGCCATCTGTCCATACAGAAATAAACTTCTCCTTGTACTTGTCCAACCAAGATGTCTTCACATAGCTCACGACCCTTGTGTAATCTTTGTACTCGGTCTCCAATGCCTTCAGTTTAGCAACATACTCCTCCTCCTTGCGTGCCCCCACCAATAAATTCCAACTAGAGATGAAACCTAACCATTTTTCTTGATCTTCAAAAGAGGGCTGGCAATTTTTGGCAATATTTTTGGATATGTGCATTCTACATATTTGGTGCACCGCAAGGGGAAATTCATGGCCAATGGCATTCATAAGTGCTGGCTCCAGTGCTGACAAAATTACACGTGGCATCCTGTATCCCTGCAGCAAAGAGCTCAACTTCCCCAAGGCCCACAAGTAGTTCTCCTCACGTACGGCCTCCGTGTAACAAAATGCCGCTGCGAACTGAATATCTGTGGACGTCACCCCATACATCTCCATCAATGGTGGCCTGTTGCGGTTGGTCTTCAACGCCCAGTCCATAACCAGAATCTCTGGAAATTTTCGTAATAACTCAACCGACTGCGGATGTGCCCAAAATATAGTCCTCACTGCAGTTGTCACTTCGTCCACTTCATGATACACAATGTAATTACGATGTGTCAGTAGATTAAGGAATAGCTGCATTTCTGCTCTCCAGGCCATTTCCCCTGCCTTCATCCTCTGTCTCGCTTTATAAATAGTGTTGATTGTGGTAGATGTTGCATTATCCTTTTCCTTCAGGTATTTCAAGATTTCCCTTGGCCTAAGCAGTCTATGTGACAAGTCTCTCACCGTGGCCATCTCCCCACCTCCGAACCTCCTCTCATCTGGATGTCGCTCGATGTACATTGCGGGTTTATGGTTGTGATTGCCATGTACAACTGTCAAAATCCACTTATCTGTTGCCACACCATTAGCCCTCAAGTAGAAGGGACATGAACACTTCTTACTTCGAGTTGATTTTTTGGCCGATATATCCGGCCTGTGTGACCGATATGTCCCACTTCTTTCACAACAAAAATAATAAGTTGGGACCCTATTGCCCTTTGTACTCATATTTGATGATTTTGTAACAACCAAATTCCCGGTTTTCACACCGACCCCTTTTACCCATTTACCAAGCTCTTCTATGCTGGGGAAAATTTTATTTGTTGTGAACTGATTTGTATAATCTTCATTAACCTCTGAGCCTTCAACAATACGCTGAATTAAGTCCCAGATACCAATATAGTCACTAAATGTTAAGCTTTATTTTCTAGTAAATTAGTCAGTTAACAAAGCAAAATAATTTCAAACCTTTGCTTCTTTGTCCGCTTCATCCCAGATCCCCTCAATGTGTACCGAGCCCATCTCAATCTTCGTAATTTCTACGCAATCATGTTCCAAATGTACATTGCAGCAATAAATTTCTGAAATTATTAAAAAATACCAAATTAATTAGCATCAATTAATGGCTTACCAACTTTACGATGCAGTGCGGCCGCAGTCGACTATTTTAGGGCACCCCAACCCAATGACACAAATCTTTTGCACTGCCTTAAGGACCTTTGTTTGATATAAGCAGGAACTCTTATAGTCTATATACCTCAGCGAATTAGAATAATTTCTGTTGATCAAACCCTATCTCGTTAGCTTTTCCCGCCTTAGGTCACAAAACTGATCGCATATGGAAGCTGTTACGATGCATTTGTATATACGGATGCGTAGAAATAGTGGTTCATAGTGTAAATTACTCATCGCGAACAGTGGGAGGGCAAAAATGTAAATTGCTCTCCTCTGTAAACCGTCCAACAGTTTGCCCACCGCACACAACCGCGCAAAACACAGACTTGCTCAGAGCACACAACCACGCAAAACTGGGAATTGCTCACCGCTCACAGCCAATCAAAACACGGAATTGCTCAGCGCACACAACCACGCAAAACTCGGAATTGCTCAGTGCACACAACCACTCAAAACCCGTAATTGCTCACCGCCCACAACCGTTTTGGTCAAGTCCACGTGCACATGTGGACGGGTTATTTGCTAGTAATATTTCAAACTAGACTTGTTTACTCAACCAGCACAACGGGTAAATTATTGTAGACCCGATATGACCCGGTATGACCCGAAATTGTCCCGTGATACCTTCTGCTCGCAGCGAATTGACAGACAATTACACAGATTGCTCACGGCGGAATTTCAAACGGCAAGTATTTTCAAAGATCGCTCCAGTCGCCCAGACCGAAATCCAAAAGCTTTGATTTTTATTTAATTGCTCGAAGGATACATCACTTAGTCAACTGGTGAGATCAAACAAAGAGCTGAATCGAGAGAAATCGATTTAGGGGGTTTTGACCTAAATTTATCAACATCGACTCTTTGGTACGTCTATACTTTTAAGTACAGTTTATCTGCCTTTCTTATTTTGATTTTACATGCATTCATCCACGGTTGAGGTTGATGAAGTCGGTACAAAAATCCAAGGTAATATTGATTTATCTTCTCGGCAATAATGCATTAAATCTTTGAGGATCAGGTTATGAATTGTTTGATACAGGATACTATGGATTTTACAACCGACTTTACCACCAATCAACTGTTCAAGGATAGAAAAGAGCTGTTTCAGTGGATACAAAACGTCGGGTTAAGTCATGGGCATGTGACTGTTACACGTTCGGGGAGATTAAGTAAAACGACCAAAGGGCATCATGCTGTGTACTTTGCGTGTGAAAGAAGCGGTGAGTATCGGGGACACCGAAAGCTAAAAAAGACCAACCAGCCTGTTAAAACCAAGAAGTGTTCATGTCCTTTCTCATTGCGTGGTTATATGGTGGGCGTGGGCGTTGAGGAGTGGAAGGTAACAGTCGTTTGTGGCAGGCACAACCATGAAGCAGCTAAATATGTCGATGGCAATTCTGATGACGGGACGTTGCAGGGAATGGAGATGGAAACAGTGCGTGACTTGGCGAATAGCAAGGTTCGGCCAGCTGAAATTTTGAAAGTACTGAAGGCAAATAAAAACTTCAGTGCTACCTCAATCAAAGCAATTTATAACGCACGAAACCGGTTACAACGGGGGAAGAAGGTTGGTATTGTAAAACAGTTGAAGGAGTTAGCATCAGCTGATAAAATTGTGGGTGCTGAGAATGTGAAGGCTGTGAATAATGAGGGGGGATTAGAAGGTGGGGGAGGCGTTTTGGGAGAATGCAGTGCCTGCTGAGTTGCAGGAGGAGGATCATACTGGGAAGATGGGTGGGGAGGATGATAAGGTGGATCGTAATGAGGCGGAGCAGACTGCTGGGGAGGAGGATGATGATGATGAGAATGCAGTGGCTAAGGCCTTTGAGAAGGAGCATGAGGTTCTACGTCTTCAAATTTCTACCCTGGTAGCGGAGATTGCTAAGCAGCATGCTGAGATAACGGATACGTCTACATTGACGTGTAAGCCGAGTAAGGGAAGAAGTAGACCGTTGTGGAAACGTACAATAAAGAAGCCGAAACAATCAATTTCACATGATGATAGTGACGAGGACTTGGCTGCCGACATAATAATACCATATTGGAACGCTTTTCCTGAGTGTCTACGACCCCTTATAGTGCATGTCGTAGATGTGAAAGCAGACGGAAACTGTGGGTATAGGGCTGTGGCAGCTCAGTTGGGACTGGGTGAGGACGAATGGAGGCAGGTGAAATATGACTTGCGAGAAGAGATGCAGAACCACGACGGCTTGTACCGGTAACTTATGGGTGCCGTGGAATTTAAAAAGAATGTAGTGGCACTGGGCCATTTGTTAGACCGTCCAAAAGCTAAATGGTGGATGCAGATGCCAGAAATGGCACATGTCATTGCCTCATGCTACGAATGTGTAGTACATATTCTTGCACCTCATCAGTGTGTGACATATTTTCCTTTAAGAACTCCTCCAGTACCCCTATCATCCAGACGCCACATAACGTTGGGTCATGTGAACAATAATCACTTCGTTATTGTTAAACTTGCCCCATATGGTCCTGTCCCTCCGACTTCAAGTATGTGGTTAAGATACCGTTCCGATGTGTCAGCCGGATGGCCGGCTGCTTATGAGGATAGGATGCAACAATTCCAGTCAATAGTATTTGGGCACGATATTGCAACCGTTGACGTTATTGAAATATTGTAGGATAAAACGTTGTATCATTTTACTGTGGATTGTTTATTTCATATTGACAGATTGGTAGCATGAAATTTTATCATGTCTGCCTAAATGTGCAAATGTTATCATCTGTATGTCGTGCTTTGGTGTATGGTATCTATAAGTTATGCCCAACGATAGACCTACTAATCAAGTTTGCCTCTTACTAACTTTTTGGTGAACGGGTACATACTGATATATACTGGATTTTGAATGCTTAATAACACACGCAATCTATCCAGATTTTCTTAAGGGGGTTAATTAATACAACTAATGATAGTTATCACGTTGGTATTATATTATTTTATACGTATCAATAATGTTGTTAACATCGGCATAAGAATATGAGGAATCCAATAGAATAAATATTAAAAACAAAATTTAGATCTCCTCAGCGCGCACCGCGGTCAAAATCGTTCTCAGCGTCACGATTAATAACGATTACCGTTACTAATGTCAAGCCTGACAATCCATGTAATATTACTCAGCGCGCAAAACGGTTTGGATCGTGCTAAAATATAACCGTTGTGCGCGCTGAGTAAAATTTTGCCAACTAACCCACCGAATTTACTCGAAACGCGCAACGGGTTAAAATTTTTACCCGTTTTGACCCGTTTGGACCCTCTTTCATCCCTTGATAAATTCTGCTCACCGCTCACAGCCATAACCTTCCACAGAATGCTCAAGGCGGAATATCAAACGGCCAGTTTTTCATAGATTGCTCAAGGCGCACAGACGGAAATTCCAAAGATTTGATTTTTATTACTGGGCTCGACATTTACATCACAGTGGCAACTACTGCGTTCAAACATATCGGTGAAGCGAGAGCAATCGATTTAGGGGTTTTCGACCTAAATTTGTCGAAATCGCGATTTGGTAAGTATACAATGTTAAGTACATTTTATTTGATATCCTTGTTACAATTACAATGTGTAGAAAGAGGAGGCGAAATTTTTGGTTTTTAATTTCCTGCAGATACAGTTGAGATCGATGGAGATGCTAAAAAATTCAGAGGTAATATTGATTTTTCTTTACGTCAATAATGTAACTAATGTTTGGTTCCCGGTCCAATTAGTTGTATGAATTGTTTGATACAGGTGTATATGGATTATACAGCCGAATTTACTACGCTTCAACGTTTTAAAAGTAGAGACGAACTCTTTCAGTGGATAAAGAGCGTCGGACGACAACAGGGGCATGTGATTGTTACCAGTGCGTCGAGTATGAATAAATCGTCCAATAGGACTCCCGCTGCCTACTATGCATGTGCAAGAAGCGGGAACTACAGGGGACACCGACCAGTACGAAAGAGCAACCGGCCAGTTAGAACCAACAAGTGTGGATGCCCATTCAAATTGCGTGGTAATGAGGTGGGCGATGGCGGTGAGTGGAGTTTAACGGTCGTTGATGGCAGGCACAACCATCAAGCTGCTAATTATGTCGCGGGCCATTCTGACGACGGGGTGTTGCAGGGAAAAGAGGTGGAAGCATTGCGAGACTTGGCAAATAGAAAGGTGCCGCCGTCAGCAATTTTGAAAGGCCTGAAGGAAACTAAATCCTTCAATGAAACACCAATCAAATCAATTTATAATGCACGTTCCCGATTACTAAGGGGGCAGAGTGTGGGTATGGTAAACAAGTTGAAGGAGTTAGCATCACCGTGTAGAATTGTGGGTGATGAGCTTGTGGTGCATGTGGATAATGTTGAGGAGGAGCAGAAGGGAGATGAGGAGAAGGTGGATGAGGCTGAGGAGGTGACTGCATTGGCTGCTTATTGGCAGGATGATGTGGTGGATCGTAATGCGATGGAGCAGGCTGCTGAGAAGTTGGCTCTTAGTGGGCAGGAGCATAATGCTGCGGAGGAGGATGAGGTTAATGCAGCGGATGAGAATGTGGAGCCGAGGGTGCATGATGTTTATGGGGATGATGAGGCTGAGAATGCAGTGGCTGCTGAGTTGACTGTAGATGATTATGTTATTGGGGAGATGGTGGAGACGGAGGAGACGGTTGCCCTTAACTTGGAGGTGCAGAATGCTGAGGAGGTAGTGGTGGAGGATAATGCAGCGGCTGAGACTGTGGAGCCGAAGGTGTATGAGGAGAAGGCGAACGAGGAGGATGATGATAAGGAAGTGGCTACTGATTTGATTGCTGAGGAGCATACTGGGAAGTTGGTGGATACGGCGGGGACGGTGGAACGTAATGTGGCTGACCAGACTGCTGAGATGGATGAGGGGGAGAATGCAGCTGGGGAGAATGAGGAGCCGCAGGAGGATGAGGCGAATGTGGAGGATGTGGAGGATGAGAAGATAGAGGATGCTGGGTTGATGCAAGCTGAGCTTACGTTGGAGTTGGGGGCGACGGTGGAGACGGGGGATCATAATGTGAATGCGCAGACTGCTGGGAGGGAGGAGGAGACGGCTGTGGCCTCGTATTTTGATGAGCACGAAGAGATGGATGTCATGCTTAAATAACTTTCTCCCCTGGTTGATGAGATTTCTGATCATTTTTCGGATGTGACGGAGAAGCCTACAGTTAGGAGGAAGCCTATTAAGGCTCCACGGTTGCATTCAATTGCGGAGCATACGGCGGCGGCGAAGGAGAAGCCTAAATGGAAGAGGCGGCCTTCGAAGGAAAGTAGTAGGCGTCCGAAACTTCAAATAAAGAAGCCGAAACCTTCGTTTCCCCCTGATGATTATGTTGATGATTTGCCTGCCAACTTCCTCATACCATATTATTTGGATTTTCATCGCACGCTACAACCCCTCATGGCGGGCGGTGTAGACGTGGATGCAGATGGCAACTGTGGGTACAGGGCTGTGGCAGTTCAGTTGGGCTTGAAAGATTCCGAATGGGGGACTGTCAGAGCTGATTTGCTCCGTGAGATGCGGACATACAGCGGATTGTACAGGCGTGTTCTGAGTGAGGTTTCATATAATAATAATTTGAAGGCAGTGGACTATTTTATTACTGATAAAGGTCCAGGACGGGAAAATTGGATGCAGATGCCAGACATGGGACATGTCATTGCCTCATGCTACAACTGTGTAGTACATTTGATTTCAAATCGTATGTGTGTGACATTTTTTCCATTGAGAAGTCCTCCAGTAAACCGAGCCTCCAGACGCCACATAACGTTGGGTTATGTGAACGGAAATCACTTTTTTATCCTTCAACTTCAACCAGCAGGTGACGTCCCTCCGACTTCAGTTGTGTGGACAAGATCGCATGACCCTGTGGCCGATGGATGGCCGGCTGGTTACGAGCAGAGGATGCAGTCATTCGTTGTTAGGGTAAAAGATACGAAGATTGCTACCGCTGATGGTTTTTAGTATCTGTAAGATAAAACGTTTATCAATGTAATAAGTTTTTTTTGGTATAAAATGGACCACTTTGGCGGATGAAATTTTATCATGGCTTCCGAAATGTGCAAATGTCATTATCGGTATGGATTGATGTTGTGTATCATACCAATTACACCGAGCGCAACACTGCAGTAATATTGCCCGTTTTGCTCTTTGAGTAATTAAGTCTTTACCTACCAAATTGCTCAACGCGCAGAACTGGCAATATTAGTGCCGGTTTTGCGCTCTGGGTATTTTTAATAACATCAACCTTTGTTCCAAATTGTTATGCGATGAGAATGTGTCATTGTTAGAGTGTCCAATACTCCAAGTGAGAGTAGGGTTATTGTATCATATATGTTATTGTCTGACAAAATTGCTTACCACAAACTCCCATTGATAAGTTTTGCCCGTTGAGCGCCTTTATTAGCCAATTTGTTAGTGGTTACTACAATTGCTCACCATTCACCACGATCAGAACAAATAATTTTGGCCGGTTGTGCGCGGTGAGCAATTTTGTTAGTGCGAAAAAAAACTCCTCCTCTTCCACTCAATAAAATTTGCTGATATATCCACATTTATTGCTGCTCGCACCGTGCAAATTTTTAATGGCTAACAGAAATGCTCACAGCGCACAACGGCGATATATTGGACCCTTTGATCTTACTAATATTCTAAGAGACCCCTCGAGTCTGCAGATCAGTGTTGGTGAACATACAGAGCAGGGATGGTTAATATACAGCGGATTGCTACCAGCCGGATGTTCTGCTCTATAATGATTAATGCCTTTGCGCGTTGGGATAAACTGTAGCCTCTTAAAAATAGCCCAACGCGCACAACGGGCAAAATAATGCCCTTAGGCTCGGGCAAAATTACGATCACAACGGGAAAACAACGCGCACAACGGGCAAAAATTACGCGCACAACGGTCAAAACAACGCGCACAACGGGCAAAAAGGAAAGCCGGTGGTTCGCTTTTTGAGCATATAAAAGGTAGTTTATCAACAATTGTTAAACGCGCACACACCTAGTAGCCTTATGCCCGGTGTGCGCGTTGAGCAAAGTTTCGACGATAGCCCATTTGCTCAACGCGCCCCGCACGGACTAATTTTGCCAGTTGTGCGCTTTGAGCATATTTGTTGGATGCTGTAATTTTTGTTCCCACGGTTAATCATTCACACTCCTATTTTCATCATACTAAAATTGTGATTCCGCCATATGCCAACAGTCAAACTTCGCTTAGAAACTTTACCTAATTGTGATTAAGGCCAATACTTATTCATTCTGAAGACATTTTATATAAAATCTGATACCTAGTCAATCTGATTCAGAAACTGCATGCAAACCTTTAGATTAACGCTGATACATATTCAAACGGTGACCATTCCAAAATGGCCAACCCATTCTAACATACTGAAGTACGTACAGATACAGATCCAAACAGATACATATCCCTTTACTCTTACAAACTGATACATTTGAGTGTCTTCACAGATGTTTGCAATGAAAAGGCGCGTGATCTGCGTGTTTCCCCCTTCAACTTCCGCGAGTTCATCGGGCGCACATCTTCGTTGCGTTTATTAACGTCCTTGTAACCTGCAGTCAAGTATGTAGCCGTGTCAAACACAACGCCTGGAACCCCGATTCCCCTGTGGCGATGTACGACACGGGCAATGCGCTCCACATCTACGTTGCAGTTGCCGAATTTCTGCCCTGATCTGCTCAAGATGATTGTCATACCAGATGTTTGCAATGACGTGGAACTTTGTCCTTTGTAGGAGACGCCGTGAATTAAAAAGTCGTCAGACCGTTTCGCTTATTACCGTCATTGCTGTCGTCGTTGTAACATGAAGTCAGGACAAAAGACACCGATTGGAACTCCGTTACCGGAGACGATGTAAAACAACACAGGGTTGCATAAGAAGTTGTGTTTGGGAGTGTAAGAGATCGGAAAGGATAGGATGGAGTGTCTGTGCGTCAAAGATGATGTATAGTGAAACGATGAAGGGTTTGATGGAGGAGATGGAGTGTAGAGATGGAGATGGATATGGAGTGTATAGCAAGACACGCAAAACAAATACATAGCCACAATTCATAATAGGAGGGAATAACAATCTATCATGGTACAACACCCAACAGCTTACCTGAAACATGTGAGACAGCATAGCCAATATCACCCCAAAAGAATATGGTATGATCATCGAACACATTTTTCATAGTGTTGTTTGGGAAAAATTTTCTCAACGCAGTTGCAACACCCCCCAGCATTGTCGGGTATGCTTGATTATAAATGGACGATAGCCCTTCGTTGCATAAGTTTCCAACATGAACCATTTACCTTTACGTGAAAAGAGTATTGGATGAATGCTATCGTCCATATCTATATCAAGCATGCACGAACAGCTGAAGGACTTATTGTTTCCATACGGAGGTTGTGTGGGCAAATAAAGAAGATGATAGAAGAAAGTAGACGAAGTTTAGAGAAGATGAGTGCTCGTTGTCCGCCATTTATAGGGGAAATTGGACCAATCATAATGAAGCGTATAAAAAGTCCGTGATCCTACAGTAATGCAATGGATCTCGGGAATCGACATTTAGAGCATCTCCAAAGGGGCTCCCTAAATTATTTTAGAATGTGGAAAAAAATAGGTTAATTACTCTCCGCGCAAAACCATGAAACCCTACGGTTTTTCGCCTTGATGACATAATAGGAAAATTACACTCAACAATACTACTCTCCACTAAGATTTTTTAATACATTATATTCGCCGTGCACACCGGGCTAAATAATACAGAGGCGAGTAACTATCATAATTGCTCACCGCGCAGAACGTTTAGAAAACGAGAATTGCTCAATGCGCAAAACGCAGAACGCATGACAGCGAATTGTATTGATGAGAAGAAGTAGAGTTAATGTGTGGCTACATCGAAGACCCCGTCGTGCTACAGAGGGGTTCTCGTGAATATACAAATGACTGCTCATCTACAGCGGATTGATGTCAGAGAGATGAAGAGACGTTAATTGCGATGGGAGAGAATTGATGTAGCAGGAGCGATTTGAAAGCTCTCAGGGAGACCTTTGACCCGGAAAATGACACAAATGTCCTCAAAGGCAAGAGCAATTGTGACCCAGTGGCGAACTTTGTGGCAGTTCACCCTCACCTCACTGCGACAAAATTGGTTATGTGTGGTGAGCAATTCTAAGGTTTGAGTGGTTTTGTGCGCTGATCAATTCTGATTTTTGAGCGGTTGTGTGCGGTGAGCACTTCTGAGTTTGAGTGGTTGTGTGCGATGAGCAATTTTGAGTTTTGAGTGGATTTGTGCGCTGATCAATTCTGAGTTTTGAGTGGGTTTTGTGCGGTGAGCTTATTCTGAGATTGAGTGGTTGTGTACGGTGAGTAATTCTGAGGTATGAGTGGTTTTGTAGCCGCTTACTTAATTGCTCAATGCTGAGACATAATTGATCAAAGCAAAGAAAGAAAAGCCCCCGTATTCGATCTCCCCTCACAATCCCAGGGTGTTGGGGCGATTTGCCTCTAGACACTCCTCCCCTCTCAAAAGAAACCTCCCGTTGGCCCGATCGTTGGATAGGCCCTCCTTTGATACCGGACCTCTCCTTCCTGACGAATTCTTCGTCTTACAGGCGGATCGCCAACGAGTTATTACTCTTACACATGGAGCGGCCCGTCTTCCACTCCCCGACTTCCCTTGTAGAACTTACACCAGGGGACTTAGGGCGGACCGCTCCTCCCCTCCAACGCCTACTCCGTGACGACCTCCACCTCCGGGGGCGGCGTCGCCGAAACCTCCCGCTGGCCCGATACCGGACCTCTCCTTCCCGACGAATTCTTCCTTTCTCAGGCGGATCGCCGACGAGTTATTCGTCTTACACATGGAGCGGCCAGCCTTCCACTCCCCGAATTCCCTTGGAGAACTAACGCCAGGGGACTTAGGGCGGACCGCTCCTCCCCTCCAGCGCCTACTCCGTGACAACCTCCACCTCCGGTGGAGGCGTCGCCGCCCGCGGGGTGTCGGTCCAAATCACCGGTGAAGGCATCGCCATGCCAATCACCCCACTGGGCACCACCGTTCCCAGACAACGGGTCCCTCCGCCATCCAACGGTCTGCCTTCCACTCATCGACCTCCCGTCGCACATCCTGAAGTGGAACGAAACCCCAGCCCGCCATCCAACGGCATGCCTTCCACTCCTTGACGACCCGTCGCACATCCTAGTGCAGGTTATAGTAAATTGGAACGAAACCCCCGACCGCCATCCAAAGGCCTGCCTTCCACTCCTCGACCTCCCGTCGCACATCCTGATGCAGTTTACAGTAAAGTGGAACAGCCCGCCATCCAACGTCCTGCATTCAACCACTGGCGTCGTTATCGACGTATTGTAAAGAACGCGAAAATGTCCCTCCAAGCAAGTTGTTAAATTTCGTCTATGATAAAATTAACTTGTTTACATGCAAACTTTTAGATTATCTCTGATACATAATCAATCTGAATTCTGAAGACATTTTAGATTAAATCGGCGACATATTCAATCGACTTCGTATACTGATTGACAATTTTTAGATTATATCTCAGACATATTCCAATTGATGACATTTTCAAAATGACCCCGCCATTCAACTATATGGATGTACATACTGATACAGAACAAAACATATTCATTACCCCATGCTCTTTACAAACTGATACATATGATTGTCTTCGTAAGATGTTTGCAATGAAGGTGCTCTTTACCGGATCTATTGTCGGCGTGATCTGCGTGCTTCACCCTACAACGACGCCTGCAATGACGACACTCCTATCCTGCCTACGGTTGCCGTAAGTAGGCAACGACGTTAACTAACGCAACGAAGCGACCATCTTCGTTGAGTTTATGGACGTGTTTGCCAACTATCTGCCACCGTAGCCCTTATAGGAGTGTCGTCATTGCAGGCGTCCTTGTACCCGGCTGTCAAGTATGACGACGGTTCAAAGACACCGAAAAGAACTCCGATTGCCAAGAGGCGGTGAACACCGACACATGGTTCGTTATAAATAGAGGATCTATAGTACAAATATGAAGGGGATGGAGGAGAAGATAGTGTAAAAGAGGAGATGGCCGTTCCATGTGAATGCGTGAAAAAATTACTTGTTGAATTCTATCGTCCATTTTTATCTCATCTTTACACCCCATATCCATCTCCATCTCGTCCATTTCTACCTCATGCATCATGCTCGAACAAAAGAAGACCTTATTGTTTCCAGACGGAGGTTGTGTGGGCAAAAAGAAGAAGATGATATAAGAAGTTAGAGGAAGTTGTGGGAAGATGAGGGCTCCTTGTCCGCCAATTTATAGGGGAATTGGACCAATCAAAATGAAACTAAACGGTTTTTCACCTTGATCAACAATGATGCCAATTGGAAAATTACTCCCAACAATACTAATCTCCACTAATCCTTTTAAAAACATTTTATTCGACGCGCACACCGTGCTAAATAATACAGGATCGAGTAACAAACTAACAATCAGAATTGCTCACCGCGCAAAACGCATGGAAAAATGGAATTGCTCAAGGCGCACAACGCATGGCAGCGATTTTTATTGGTTTATGAGGATGCGACCGAAGTAGAGTTAATGTGTGGCTCCATCGAAGACCCCGTCATGCTACAGGAGGGGTTCTCGTGAATATACAAAAGACTGCACGTCAATCTACAGCTGATTGATACCAGACATGTGCAGTTCTCAAGAATGTTTGACCGGCCGGTGGGAGGTGAGCTGGAAAAATTAATAGCTGCTAACATAATTGCACAAAGCTAGGAACAAACAAATTTATGGCAGTTGTGCGCGATGAGCAAATTTTTAATGGTTTAAATAATTGCTCATAGCGAACAACAAGAAACGACAGGTGTAGACGCTATGAGTCGTTGTGCGCTTTAACATGTGTTCGCTTTGAGCATCTAAGGTATTTTATAGACAATGGTTTAACGCGTACAACCAATCTGAAGACATATTCAATCGAATTCAACTATATTGATGTACATACTGATACAGACCCAAACTGATTCATTAGCATATGCTCTTACAAACTGATACATCTGATTAAGCCTGGATGGCGGCCCTTGGTCACATAGGTTGGCGGTGGATGGCTACTGTCCCTCTGGCTCTGAGGCACAAGCACTCCTTCCTGTTGTTTTCGATCTCTTGTCTCGCATCCAAATTGAAGAATAAAATGAAGCAGAATCGCGTCGGAATACGGAAAAAGGTGAAATTCGTGTAAGCATCGATCCAGAGGTTCTCGAATGCTTCATTGGCTGCGAGCCCTTGCGGTGTACATCGACCACGTTTACAGTTACCGTGCTCAGCGTATTTGTCATGCAATCTGAAGGCATCTGCTGATCCCAGTATTCTAGCGCTGAAGCTTCCGGGTCTGGAAAATCAAACATTTCATCCTGGTAACAAAACAGAATGCTTAATGCCATCATACATACATACGTAGTTTGGAATTATTCAGAGGAAATAATTAGAAAATTTGTACTTACTCCAATGACTAGATCCTCCAGGTTCGGGCAGCTATTCAGCAAGCATGACAGGATTGAAAACGTCGTTGTTGTGCAGGGTATCCGTCTGAGGGTGAGTTCTTTCATCTTCGGCAAGAGACACCACAGAGTAACGGGCATGATATAGATATTTGATATGGACGATAGCATTCATTTAGCTGTTCGTCCATTTATAATCAGGCATGCCCGAAAAAGGGTTTCCAGATGTGAGGATTTCGCCTTCCACGAACAGCTGAAGGACTTAATGTTTCAATAGGAAGGTTGTGGGGGCAAATAAAGAAGAAGATGATGGAAGAAAGTAGATGAAGTTGTGAGAAGATGAGTGCTCCATGTCCGCCAATTTTATAGGGGAATTGGAGCGATCAAAATGAAGCGTATAATAAGTCCTTGATCCTACAGTAATGCAATGGATCTCGGGAATCAACAATTATTTACTCAACGCGCAAACCGCGGAATACCAACGCGAAAATCGCGTAATCCCAATTATTTTAGCATCTGGATCAAAATTGGTTAATTACTCTCCGCGCATAACAAGGAAACTCATCGATTTTTCGCCTTGATCAACATTGATGCTAATAGGAAAATTACTCCCGACAATACTACTCTCCACTAAGATTTTTTAATACATTTTATTCGACACGCACCCCGGGCTAAATAATACAGAAGAGAGAAACTATTATAATTGATCCTCGCGCAAAACGCATGGAAAATGGGAATTGCTCAATGCGCACAACGCACAACGCAAACGCAGTACTATATTAACTGTGGGGCTACATCGAAGACCCCGTCAAGCTACAGAAGGGTGCTCGTGAATAAGAAAATACTGCTCCTGAATCTACTGCTGATTGATACCAGACATATGATTTTCCCAAGAATGTATGACCAGTGGCAAGTGAGCTGGCAAAATTTATATTTTGGCCGTTGTGCGCGGTGAGCAAATTTTTAATGTTTTAAAAATTTGCTCAAAGCGCACAACAAGTATCGCCAGATGTTCACTTTGACCCGGTGTGCGCGTTCAGCAAATATAATGCTGTACATACATACTGATACAGATCCAAACTGATTCATTAGCCTATGCTCTTACAAACTGAAACATGTGATTGTCGGTGTGATCTGCGTGCTTTCCCGTCAACTTCCGCGAGTTCACCGGGCGACCATCTTCGTTCCGTTTATTACCATCGTTGCAGATTTTCTGCCATCATCGGCTGGATATGAGTGTAGTCATAGCATGCGTCGGTGTAACCTGCAGTCGGGTATGTAGCCGTTTCAAAGACACCTAGAGAAACTCCGATTCACATGAGGCGTCAAACAACACCAACAGATCAAAATACTAAACACCGCTGATCTTTGAACAACTTACAAGCTCAGATGCAGAACTGCATGCGGCGATGTGTTCCAGTAAGAGAATACTAAACCCTGCATGCAGCCCCAACCTCGTCGCATCTCTTCGTTACAACCTCCTCAAGATCTGCTAAGGCGCACGTAGGTGGAGGATCTTCGTTGTAGATAATGAAGGCGGATCCTACGGAGAACACACTGGCATTTGATGCGTCCATCACCTGGTCAACATTCATCCGGACGGTTCGACCGGCAGCTAGATCCACCTTTTCGAGGAAGCCCCTTTAAGGAGGCTCGAACTGATCGGTGAAGTAAAAGCTTAATCCAGAGAAGATATTCACCGCCTGTAAGAGACCAATATAAGAGACAAATATGATATGTGCACTACTGGACATGGGCCTCCGCACACGCATACACAAGGAAAAGTGTTCATAAGATGGCTTCCTCCGATAATTATCCAAAGACTCAAATAGTTCAAAACATTTTCCAATTCAAATAGTTCAAAGGCGCGACATGCCGTCATTGGCGTGTCATTACAGTCACTTCCCTGCTCGTTTTGTAATTTCTGTCGCTTTACTTGAGCATCATCACCATCATCTGTTCGGACGAGGAAATGGATGTGTGACTCTTCACATCATTTGATTTTCTGGAAATCTGAGACAACCATGCCTTTTGTGTTTCCGCACATGTTCCAGGCTTCCAGCTTCTGCATTATGAGACAATTATGATTTGCTTTATCCACAGTCAGATTTGGCCAATATGCCTGCGAGCCAAGAGAACGAAAAGAAAGGAGGGAGTGCTTGTGCCTCAGAGAGACGGTACCCATGCACCGTCAACCTAATTGATCCAGAGCAGCCAATCAGGGCGCAAAGGCCCGGGGGGCCATTCTTCTCTTCGCAGACCAGGGAGAGAAGCATATTAGGGAGGCAACTGCATCAGCCTGTAGTCCTCCGATTTCATACGTTTCTCCACGGCATTCACGATCCATTTATCCTACAGTAATGCTAGGGATCTCGGGAATGAACATCTTATTTACTCAACGCGTAATCCCACCGAGAAAAACGAGTAATCCTAAGTATTTTAGGCTCAGCTGAAAAAGAGGCAATTTACTCTCCCCACACGACAAGGAAACTGAACCGTTTTGCGCCTTGAATTACTCTCCGTCAAAGACTCGAAAAATTATTTATTTTCTAGCGCAACAAAAACAATCAAATTGTTTCTGTTGTGTGTGCGGGTTAATTGGTTCCACTATAAGCCCTTGTGTGTAATGTGGAGTCCTCAGATGTAAGACCGTGTGTGTACAGCGGTTGGATATTGATTAACACTATGACTTTTTAACCACCTCGCACGACGCGCACGACGGCTAATTGATATCAGCCCTTTGTTGCGTTTATTAACGTCATGGATTGGTAACGGCTATTTATTACAAATATTTTACAAATAACGTGACCAAATTTAATAATTTTAGTACCGATGGAAATATCTCAATTATACATACTACATGAGACCAATATTGGATATTTTTCGAGCAAATTTAAAATATTTACAACATTACAAGAAATACTAAATACTTAAAAATTAAAAAAAATTAACATTGAAGAATAATATTATTTATAGTTTTCTTTCATGCAGGAACAATGTATTAGATTAACCCATTATAACGATAAATATTTTTCATTAGTAAAGCTTAAACAAAGAAAAAATAGGATTTGAAGATGGTGGGTTGGAGTTGCCCATCCTCAAAAATAGCATCTTTTAGAGATATTCCATTTTGAAAGGGGATTTTTAGAGATTTGTGGTGGAGTTGCTATATGGAATTGGAGCGATCAAAATGAAGCGTATAATAAGTCCTTGATCCTACAGTAATGCAATGGATCTCGGGAATCAACAATTATTTACTCAACGCGCAAACCGCGGAATACCAACGCGAAAATCGCGTAATCCCAATTATTTTAGCATCTGGATCAAAATTGGTTAATTACTCTCCGCGCATAACAATGAAACTCAACGATTTTTCGCCTTGATCAACATTGATGCTAATAGGAAACTTACTCCAAACAATACTACTCTCCACTAAGATTTTTTAATACATTTTATTCGACACGCACCCCGGGCTAAAGAATACAGAAGAGAGAAACTATTATAATTGATCACCGCGCAAAACGCATGGAAAACGGGAATTGCTCAATGCGCGCAACGCAGATGGGTCAATGAGGATGTGACTGCTGAAGTACCATATTAACTGTGTGGCTACATCGAAGACCCCGTCAAGCTACAGAAGGGTGCTCGTGAATAAGAAAATACTGCTCCTGAATCTACAGCTGATTGATACCACACATATGATTTTCCCAAGAATGAGTCGTGCTTTTTACACCCCTATGCGTAGGGGTGTATGTGCATTCGTTTTCCAAAATTAGTAAAGTCTATTAATTTCAATGTCAAAATATTTTGGATCTTTCCTATTTTAAGATCAACTTGGCACTAAATACTATATACACCCCTATGAGTAGGGGTGTTTATAGCACATATCCCAAGAATTTATGACCGGTGGCAAGTTAGGTGGAAAAATTTATAGCCGTTACATAAGGGCTCAATGTTCAGTACCAAAAAATTTCTCACAGCGCACAACAAGTAAGGCCAGGTGTTAATTTTGAGCCGGTGTGCGCGTTCAGCAAAATTTGTAATGGTTAACATAATGGCGTAAAGCGCACAACATGCAGAATTATGCCGGTTGTGCGCGTGACGCAAAAGTTGCGTCGAAGACAAATTTGCTCAACGCCCCCACGGAAATAAATTTGCCCGTTTTGCGCTTTACGCATATTTGTGAGATGCTATAAGTTTACTCCCACTGCGCGCCACTGCAGTGAATCAATCAAATTCCAAATTTCATCATACTTAGTCTGAATTCCAACCAACCCTACATCCAAACTTTTAGATTTAAGTCTTATTATACTTGTTCAATCTGAAAACATTGTAGATTAAACCGGATACTTATTCACTGACTCAGAAACTACATACAAAATTTAAAAATAAATCTGATACCTTTTCAATCTGAAGGCATATTCAATAGAATTCAGATACTGCTTGCAAAATTTTAGATTAAATCTCATACATATTCAAATTGATGACATTTTGAAAATTAACCAGCCATTCAAATATATTGCTGTACATACAGACTGATACAGACCCAAACTGATTCATTAGCCTATGCTCTTACAAACTGATACATATGATTAAGCCTGGATGGCGGCCCTTGGTCACATAGGTTGGCGGTTCATGACTACCGTCCCTCTGAGGCAACAGCAATCCCTCCTTTTGTTTTCGATCTCTTGGTTCGAATCCAAATTGAATAAGAAAATGAAGAACAATCGAGTGGGAATATGGTGAAATTACGGTAACCATTGATCCAGACGTTCTAGAATGCTTCGTTGGATGCGAGCCCTTGCGCCCCCCTATGTTCCAGGTTCAAAAATCCATGTTTTTGAACCTGGAACATTGGCGGGCGCAACGGCTCGCATCCAACGAAGCATTCTAAAACGTCTGGATCAATGGTTACCGTAATTTCGATACTTCCTGGGCCCGAGGACGTTGTTCGTGCTTCAATCTTGAAGGGTATTCCGAAGGAGCGGACAAAGTTCGATGATCTAAAGAAGGATGAGATGATCCTCGATCGCTAAAAGCAAAAAAATGAACTGTTAAAAGCTTGGGGGAGGCGTCCATAACAATCTATAACCATCTAGTTACCTCGATCGACCATCGTCGTTACGTTTATTATCGTCGTTGCCGACTGTCGGCAACAGTGAAACATGATAGGAGTGTCGTCATTGCACGCGTCGTTGTAACCGACTGTCAAGTATGTATCATACTTGACACAATGTGCTGGTTATGTCCCCCTGACCAGTACTTCTTGGGCGGTTGACCTGGGTGCCCAGTTTCGGGGACGGTCATATGAAACCCTTTTTCGGGAATGCCTGATTATAAATGGACGAACAGCTGAATGAATGCTATCGTGCATGCTTGATAGCAATATCTGATATCTATATCAAGCATGCACGAACAGCTGAAGGACTTAATGTTTCAATAGGAAGGTTGTGGGGGCAAATAAAGAAGAAGATGATGGAAGAAAGTAGATGAAGTTGTGAGAAGATGAGTGCTCCATGTCCTCCAATTTTATAGGGGAATTGGAGCGATCAAAATGAAGCGTATAATAAGTCCTTGATCCTACAGTAATGCAATGGATCTCGGGAATCAACAATTATTTACTCAACGCGCAAACCGCGGAATACCAACGCGAAAATCGCGTAATCCCAATTATTTTAGCATCTGGATCAAAATTGGTTAATTACTCTCCGCGCATAACAAGGAAACTCATCGATTTTTCGCCTTGATCAACATTGATGCTAATAGGAAAATTACTCCCGACAATACTACTCTCCACTAAGATTTTTTAATACATTTTATTCGACACGCACCCCGGGCTAAATAATACAGAAGAGAGAAACTATTATAATTGATCCTCGCGCAAAACGCATGGAAAATGGGAATTGCTCAATGCGCACAACGCACAACGCAAACGCAGTACTATATTAACTGTGGGGCTACATCGAAGACCCCGTCAAGCTACAGAAGGGTGCTCGTGAATAAGAAAATACTGCTCCTGAATCTACTGCTGATTGATACCAGACATATGATTTTCCCAAGAATGTATGACCAGTGGCAAGTGAGCTGGCAAAATTTATATTTTGGCCGTTGTGCGCAGTGAGCAAATTTTTAATGTTTTAAAAATTTGCTCAAAGCGCACAACAAGTATCGCCAGATGTTCACTTTGACCCGGTGTGCGCGTTCAGCAAATTTGTTATGGCTAACATAATTGCGCAAAGCGCACAACATGCAGAATTATGACCGTTGTGCGTGTTAAGCTCTATAGTTGCGTCGATGACAAATTTGCTCAACGCCCCCACGGGAATAAATTTGACCGTTTTGCGCTTTGAGCATATTTGTGAATTGCAATAATTTTAATTCCACCGCCCACCAGCGCATTGAATCAATCACATTCCAAATTTCATCATACTTAATCACGCACAACCAGCAGAATTATGCCCGTTGTGCGCATTTAGGTAAAGTCATGACAAATTTGCTCAACGTCCCCACGGGAATAAATTTGACCGTTTTGCGCTTTGAGCATATTTGTGAGATGCTATAATTTTAATTCCACCTCGCACCAGCGCATTGAATCAATCACATTCCAAATTTCATCATACTTAAACACGCACAACCAGCAGAATTATGCCCGTTGTGCGCATTTAGCTAAAGTGTAGATTAAGTCTCGTACATATTCTAGTTGATGTTATTTTGAAAATGACCCAGCCATTCAAATATATTGATGTACATACTGATACAGATCCAAACTGATTCATTAGCCTATGCTCTTACAAACTGAAACATGTGATTGTCGGTGTGATCTGCGTGCTTCCCCGTCAACTTCCGCAAGTTCACCGGTCGACCATCTTCGTTCCGTTTATTACCGTCGTTGCAGATTTTCTGCCATCATCGGCTGGATATGAGTGTAGTCATAGCATGCATCGGTGTAACCTGCAGTCGGGTATGTAGCCGTTTCAAAGACACCGAGGAACTCTGATTCACATGAGGCATCGAACAACACCAAATGGTTGCATAACAAACAGAATGAGCTTTTTATCTTCGCGATCGGAAAGAACAGGAGGGAGTGTTTGTGTGTCATAGACGAGGTATAGTGAAATGATGAAGGATTTAATGGGTTGGATGGAGTTTATAAAGAGGAGATGGATATGGAGTGTATAGTCGAGGAGTGGAAGGCGAAATGCTCACATATTGAAGGCATTCATCGGGCGTGTATGCCCTGGAGAAGCGTATGAAATCGGAGGCATACATGCTGATGCAGACGCCTCCCGAATATGCTTCTCTCCCTGGTCTGTGAAGTGCGAAAAGATGAATGGCTCCCCTGGCCTTCCCTGGATGTCTGCACTGGGTCACATAGGTTGGCGGTGCATGGCTACCGGCCCTCTGAGGCACAAGCACTCCCTCCTGTTCTTTTCGATCTCTTGTCTCGTAGCCAAAATTGGAAATCCCCAGGAGGAAAGGGACAATTATGATCTGCTTCATCCACAGTCAGATTTACCCAATTTGGCTGCGAGCCAAGAGATCGAAAAGAACAGAAGGGAGTGCTTATGCCTCAGAGAGACGGTAGCCATGCACCGCCAACCTAATTGACCCAGAGAAGCCAACCAGGGCGCAAAGGCCCGGGGGGCCATTCTTCTCTTCGCAGACCAGGGAGAGAAGCATATTCGGGAGGCGTCTGCATCAGCCTATAGGCCTCCGATTTCATACGCTTCTCCAGGGCATACACGACATTCACGGTCCATTTATAGCGAAAAACGACCGATCAAATTGATGAGTATTAAGTCCGTTATCCTACAGTAATGCTAAGGATCTTGGGAATGAACATCTTATTTACTCAACGCGTAATCCCACCGAGAAAAACGCGTAATCCTAAGTATTTTAGGCTCAGCTGAAAAAGAGGCAAATTACTCTCCCCACACGACAAGGATACAAACTGAGGGGTTCTCTTGAATATACAAAAGACTGTTCGTAAATCTACAGCTAATTGATACCAGACATGTGCATTTCTCAAGAATGTTTGACCGGGTCGGTGGGACGTGAGCTGGAAAAATTAATAGCCGCTTACATACTTGCTCAACGCTCAGTACCAACTAATTTATGGCCGTTGTGCGCGTTGATGATATTTATAATGGTTTTTTTAATTGCGCAAAGTGCACAACAAGCACAGCCAGAGCCAGCTGTTCGCTTGGAGCATCTAAGGTATTTTATGAACAATTGTTTAACGCGCACAACCAGCAGAATTTACTCGTTGTGCGCGTTAAGCTGATGTTTCATCGATGACTAATTTTCTCAACACGACAACGTGAATAAATTTAATCATACTTATTCTGAATCCCAATCAAGGCTACATGCAAACTTTTAGATTTAAGTCTTATTATACTTGTTCAATCTGGAAACATTGTAGATTAAACCGGATACTTATTCACACTGACTCAGAAACTACATGCAAACTTTAAAATTAAATCTGATACTTATTCAAGCTGAAGGCATATTCAATCGAATTCAACTATATTGATGTACATACTCATGCAGACCCAAACTGATTCATTAGCCTATGCTCTTACAAACTGATACATATGATTGTCTACGTAGATGTTTGCAATGAAGGGCTCGCTGTAGGATAACGGACTTATACTCATCAATTTGAATGGTCAATTTCACTATAAATGGACCGTGAACGCCCACAATAATTTCGCTTTGTGTTTGAGATTACCCTCAAAAATTACTCACACCGCAACATCTGTATAGACTGTATATTCACGAGCTCAACAACTGTAGACTCACGGGTTCTTTCCATGACTCACAGTAAATCAACTGTAGTCTCATCCTCATCCATGGGCAGTCTAAATCGTCTATAATAAATGGCGTCTCATTCTTAAATGTTGGTAACTGCTAATTTGATTGCAGCATTCAAAACCTCTCAATAAATACGCAGTTAAAGCCTCGCTTTAATACGCAGCATTCAAAGCCTATTTTAATACTCGTTTAATATTTGACCGTTTGAATTCATAACCGCTATTTTTTGAATTCTATTTATATCCCACTGCTTTCCTCAAGAAAATACACGGAAAAATTGCTTCCTCCAAAAATTCTTCTTTGCTTCATCCCGTTCTCCTGGGTAGCTATACTGTGCAAAATCCAAAGTCTCTGGCCAAGTGTGGACGCGGCCAGAGGCTGCTGTGTTAACCTTTGGGAGCAACCGGCAACAGCGATTACCACCGAGGTCGCGCCACAGCGGTTTCAATTACACCTGCCAAGTATTCTGCTTCTCGGATCTTCCTCGTATAGCCACGGTACGTAGCCAAGTGTGGACGCGGCCAGGGGCTGCTGTGTTAACCTTCGGGAGCAACCGGCAACAGCGATTACCACCGAGGTCACGCCACAGCGGTTTCAATTACATCTGCCAAGTATTCTGCTTCTCGGATCTTCCTCGAATAGCCACGGTATTCTACATATTTTTCTTACAATATATTTGTTTCTCAGTTTAACCGGACAAATTCTAACCATTGCTTCGTTCTACTTGATGTAGAAATATACCATGATAAATGGAAGATAAAATTGAAAGTTACTCCTGTTATTTCAATGTGGACCATTTCCTTCATGATGTAGATGCCTGTAAAGAGAATGGGATGGCGGTAGAAGATGACTCCAATGAAATCAGTCTAACTTCGCAACTAAAATGCACCTTCAAATCTTTCCAGAAGATCTCAGCGGTCAGCGTAGTAGCATTTGCAACCACAATGCACCTTCAAATCTTCCCAGAAGATCTCAGCGGTCAGATGACCTTCTAGGATACATGAGCATTTTCTTCCTTTCTTGGGTGTGATAGTAGTGGTTTTCGAGGTTTTCCATTTGGTAAGTATATACTTTTAAATACACTATAGGTGTAATTCTTATTCAATTGGGTGGAAAATGATGTAGAAATTTGGTGATTTTACATGCATGCAGATACGGTTGAGATTGCTCGAGAAGGTACAAAAATCCAAGGTACTATTTATGTCGTAAAAAAATCCAGCGTTCAGTGGAGGTTAACAGTCATTGAGGGCAGCTGGGCAGACACAACCATCAAGCTGCTAATTATGTCGAGGGCCATTCCGATGAAGGGCAGTTGCAGGGAATGGAGATGGAATCATTGAGCGATTTGGCAAATAGCACGCTGAGGCCGGCTGAAATTTTCCTGAAGGAGAATCCTACCTCCCATGCAAATAAATTTATAAATCACGTCACCGTGTAAAAAGGGACAACAAGAATGTTGTCGCTTTGCATGTAAAACCTCCGATAGGATTCCTGCTGCCCTTCATCGGAATGGCCCTCGACATAATTAGAAGCTTGATGGTTGTGCATGCCCTCAACGACTGTTAACCTTCACTCTTCACCGCCAACGCCGACGCCCACCATTACCACGCAATGAGAACAGACATTGACACTTCTTGGTTTTAACTGGCCTGTCGGTCGTTTTTTCCTTTCGGTGTCACCTGTAAACCCCGCTTCTTTCACATGCAAAGTTGTTTACCACGCAAGTTGTTTACTTTGCATGTGAAAGAAGCGGGGTTTACAGGTGACACCGAAAGGAAAAAACGACCGACAGGCCAGTTAAAACCAAGAAGTGTCAATGTCTGTTCTCATTGCGTGGTAATGGTGGGCGTCGGCGTTGGCGGTGAGGAGTGAAGGTTAACAGTCGTTGAGGGCAGGCACAACCATCAAGCTTCTAATTATGTCGAGGGCCATTCCGATGAAGGGCAGTAGCAGGGAATGGAGATGGATCATTGAGAGATTTAGCCTACTTGGTATTATTGTATAGTATTATTGTAGTGTGTATTATATTTAGCCTACTTGGTTGCCTATTGATTGCTTATATGGGTGACTGTGGATTTATAAGAATATGTTGCTTGATTTTATGAATGGGTGATTTCATGGATGCCTATGGGGGGATTATGTGTTTGTAATTTGTGTGTGTGTGTGTGTGTGTGTGTGTGTGTGTGTGTGTGTGTGAAAATGGAGAAGAGCTGACAACGCTGGAAATCTTTCCAGCGATGTCCGCATTTTGACCGACCTAAAAATATTTTTTTTTGAAATTTTTTTGCAGTAGTTAGATAAACTTGTTAGGAAGCTCCTCACAAAATTTCAGCTCGATCCGACACCGTTTGGGCCTCCGTTCATCGATTTCAAAAACGTTGCGCAAAACTGTGGACATATTTGCGCAACGTTTTTGAATTCGATGAACGGAGGCCCGAACGGAGGCCCAAACGGTGTTGGATCGAGCTGAAATTTTGTGGGGAGCTTCCTAACAAGTTTATCTAACCACTGCAAAAAAATTTCAAAAAAAAATTATTTTTAGGTCGCCCAAAATGCGGACAGCGCTGGAAAAATTTCCTGCGATGTCAGCATTGGCCCATTAACACACACACACACACACACACACACACACACACACACACACACACACACACACACACACACACATATATATGGATTTAATGTAGAAAAGGTGGCACCTGATCCAATGGATCAGGTGCTAAGACACAAAAAAGGTGGGAAGTACAAGCCCTCACATGGGCTTATACTCGCTGGGTCCCACCTTTTTGTGTCTTGCACCTGATCCATTGGATCAGGTGTCACCTGCTCTACATTAATCCATATATATATATATATATATATATATATATATATATATATATATATATATATATATATATATAGTATTGTGGTGTATATAGTAATATGGTGTATGTAGTAGTGCCTCTTAAGCCTAATGTATTTGGATGATGTAGTTGAAATTTAGTAGCTATATATATTATGTAAGTGTTGTAATAATGATGGCATGGGTGTATTATCCTTTGATGTGTATGCATAAAAGAGGGTGCGTGTGTAGTAGAGGGGAGTGTATATAGAAATGGCAAATTAGTAATTAGTTAGTTAAGTGGGAGAGGGTGTGTGTGTAGGGAGGCATGTTGACTTTTCCAACTTATTTTCTTAAGAATAAAGGAAAATAGAATTAAGAGAAAAAGAAAAAGAAAAGAAAAAGAGAGAAGAAAAAAACAAAGGAAAGAAGATGGAAGAAGAAGAGAGAAGAGTTGCGCTGTTTCTAGAGAACCAATCTCCTTTAATTCCCGAAGCCTTCATTTATCACCCATTTTCTCAAATTTTTTTCCTTCTCTCTTCCCCTAGCAATTTCGTTCTCCCCCTCCTCCCTCTCCTTTTGATCCATTTTTTTCAAGGAAAAGCCCATATTTTCTCTCCTTTAGTCCCTTGTGCAAGATGCTAGTAAGAAGATTTGGTTGGAGCTTTTGAAGAGGAGTTTAAAGGCAAAGTTGGGAGCTTTTGAAGAGGATATTGGAGGAAGTTCTTGGATGATAGCAAGATTAGATTTTGAGGAGTAAAGTGAAGCTTTGAAGAGGTAGGAATCCCTTCTCTAATGGTTTATTATGCTAATCCATGATAAATTAACTTAGTTTCATGCAAACACCATGACTGAGTCTGTAGACAGAATCTGTTGCTTGTTCATCTGTGTATATATATTAATTTAGTCTTTAATAAATTCTGTAACAAATATGTTCGTGTAGCTCTTGAAATCCTACCCCAGATTCATATAAAATTTGCTATATGTTCATCTCGGTAATTAGGAGAAAGAATTCCTTCTCTACAACATGTCTGATTGTCATCTAGTCTGGACACATTTGGTCAAAATTGATCTCAGTTCCTGCACACAACACATAAATTAGTGATTTTGGTCTCGTTGTAAAGTTAGCAACCTGCTCTACAACTTTTCCTTAGTGCATGTTTTCGAGATTTTACTGCAAGATGACTTAAAATGGCAAGTGATTCAGCCCCCAGAATCTGTCTGAAAAATAGTTTCAACAGATCTCACCAAACAATTCACCATAAATCACCTAATTTATATTTCTGCATGAAAGTTTATACGTGAATCCAGAACTACCATATCTATAACTTACATTTATATTGCATTGTTATGTTCTATACAAATATATGGAGCAAATTTCCATTAAACCTGACTGTTGTGGAAATTCTCAGCAAGCTGAAATGTAAGGTGTTGGATTTGGCTCTAGCTATTAGCTTCTATGCCTTTCTTGCTTCTAATCGTGATTGTTACGTAGTTCAACATGATCTTAGGGCAATGTATGGTTCATGTTTAGTACAATTACTTCCCTTTAATCATGTTCACATGTATTGCTTGTTGTTACTCTTATTGTGGAAGTAGCTCTTGTTATTGATGTTGATTGAGACTCTTGTTGGTTATGTTTGTGTTTGTGGGACATTACAGGTACTATCCCATCAGTGCGCAGTGGACCTACTTGAGCTTTTCGTATTTCCCTTCGTAACACTCGCTGCTCTGGGAATACTTGGGACGGATTCGTACTTCCTGGGTATCCTGGGGAGAAGGCATTACATTTGGTGGCCTATGCATGTCACCTCACTGCGGCTGTGTAAGGTTAGTGCGTGTTGTGTTCCGAGGGTAGTTGAGTCGTAAGGTAGGTAGACGTCTAGCCATAGGGTAGAGCCCTCAGGTTAAACAGTCCGAAGACGGATTGTATTTTAAGGTGGGTAGAATGTAATGGCCTAGTTGCCATGTACGGCAGGGTATGTATTTTTGTGTGATATATAGTATAATTATGCTTGTATAGCATGTAGTGTGTCTGGAAGAGACGTAGTGTGCATAGTAAGTAACTATTTGGTTGAAGATATGTGTACATATATGGATGAATAGTATGTGTATTTGTGTGCTACATAGGGTATATATCCTTGCATACTTGTTTGTCTTTATACGGTGTGTGTGTGTAGTGGGTATAGTATTATTGTAGTGTGTATAGTATTTAGCCTACTTGGTTGCCTATTAATTGCTTATATGGGTGACTATGGATTTATAAGAATGTGTTGCTTGATTTTATGAATGGTTGATTTTATGGATGCCTATAAGTGGATTATGTGTTTGATATATATATATATATATATATATATATATATATATATATATATATATATATATATATATATATATGAGGTTAATGGGCCAATGCTGACAGCGCTGGAAATTTTTCCAGCGCTGTCCGCATTTTGGGCGAGGTAAAAATATTTTTTTTGAATTTTTTTTTTTCAGTAGTTAGATATACGTGTTAGGAAGCTCCCCACAAAATTTCAGCTCAATCCAACACCGTTTGAGCCTCCGTTCATCGATTTCAAAAACGTTACGCAAATCTGTCCACAGTTTTGCGTAACGTTTTTGAAATCGATGAACGGAGGCTCAAACGGTGTCGGATTGAGCTGAAATTTTGTGGGGAGCTTCCTAACACGTATATCTAACTACTGCAAAAAAAATTATGAGCTCCGTATCTCACGGAGACCCTGCTAGGGCGGATCCAGGCGATACCTCCGGCGGCGTTCAGATCACAACAGACCAATCCACCTTCAAGGCCAAAGAAAAGGTGAGTGCAGCGGATGCCATCTCAGGTGATGGTTGGAAGAAGGTTACTTATGTGAAGCAGAGAGCGCCAATTAATCATCGAGTTCCACCAGCTAGGGCTTTCGTGAAGCGAGGTTTCCCTGGCGGCCGCCATTCCACAGGCCCTTCTCGTTTCAAGGCGGGTGGAAATCCATATAAATCCCCCCATAACGGCAACAGCAACATATTAGGCGACCCTGCACGCCAAGTGCTTGACAAATTGCCTGTAAGGCCGGATGTTCCTATTCGAATCAACCCTGATGCAGGTAAAAAATCATGGGTTGATATCTGCTCACATCGGCGTTCATATGCGGATCCCCTTGTGATGTCTCTTATCCCGCCATTGGGAGTTGACAATGGGATTGCTAAGGTTCGTATCTCCGATACCCAATTGGAGGTGGGTGCTGCCAGATGGAAGAATTCGCTTGTGGGATATGTTTTGGGCGACATCCCGTACTATGGCCAAATTAAGGCGTGGGCTGAGAGGCTATGGAAGACTAAAGGGGGAGTTCAGATATTTAGCAAAGAAAATGGCTTCTTCTATTTTCGTTTTGAAAAAGAAGAAGACTGCGACTCTATTCTCCATGGGGGGCCTTGGCTCTTTGATGGTCGCCTAGTTGTGCTTCAGCGTTGGAGTCCTACTGTTACGCATGACAGAGACTTCCTCACTGCTGTTCCAGTTTGGGCCCAGATACACAATTTACCAATGCATATGTGGACGCTTGAGATCTTAAATACTGTGGCCAGTGGTATTGGCACACCTATCTGCCTTGACCGTGCCACTGCAAATTTTTCTCGCATTTTGTATGCAAGATGTTTAGTGGAAGTGGAGGCTTCTAAACCTCTAGCTAGGAGTGTTCTTGTGGAATTAGAGGATGGATCCTCTTTCTCAGTTGCTATTAAATATGAAGGCGAGCCACCTCGATGCTCCACTTGCTCCAGTTTTGGACATATTGATGGACAGTGTTCAAATAAAAAGCTCCCGACCGAGCCCCCTTCAATCCACAAGGATCCTGTTGTCCCTACTAGTAGCAAGGTTTCTCCTGCTACTTTGGCCGGCTCGTGCAGTAACTCTATTCAATCATCTACTTCAATACTGTCTGATGAAATCCAACTCTCCACCAATGAGGCAAATCCCCCACACATCATAGAGGTAATTCCTGCAACCCCCTCTAAAGTCGCAAGTCAGGCCCCTACTAACGGGTTGCCTGTTCCGGTTTCCCCCAACATTTTGCCTGCATGTCCGTTGCCTCCTGCGGCCATACCCTTGTCTAATTGCCAACTGGCTCATGTACCCATTCCCCCAAGAATTCCTTCTAGCCCGCAGCCTAATGCGGCCTGCTTATCTGCTAGCACATGCTTGGATAACAGCCTCTGTGAATCACCATCAGCTGAGACTTCCGCTGACCTGCTTGAGGGAGTGCAAGCTGATTCAAATCCCTCCCTGGTGCAACATATTGTTGATGAACCCTCTGAATGGAGTGCCCCCAATCTGGCCTGGGCAGCGGAACACATTGCCCTCAAAGAGTCCATATCTGAGCCTGCTGCCATGAATAAGGAAAAACCTGTGCAACCAACTTCTGTCCGGAGAAGCAGTCGCATTTCTGGCAACTCTGTTGCTGGGGCTACCACCAATATTCTTTGATGTCCATTCTATTCTGGAATACCAGGGGACTAAACAACCCCACCCGCAGGTCAGAACTCAAGTCAAGAGTGCGAAAATCTAAAGCAACAATATTTTGTTTATTTGAAACTAAGGTGGAAGCCAACAATGATCAGAGAATTTCAAAATGCTTTGGCATGAACTGGGGAAGTATTGATAACAGGGTTTATTCCAAGGGAGGTAGAATTGTTATCCGATTCAATTCTTTGGTTTGGAGTTGTGGGATTATTTCTACATCCGCACAACACATCTCTTGCTCCTTCTCTAACGCTGGGGGGTTTAATATGGCCCTGACTGCCGTCTATGGTTTCAACACTGCTATCTCTAGATTGCCCCTATGGGAATCCCTTGTTGCTGATTCTAAATTTTTAAATTTGTTGCCATGGCTTGTTGGCGGTGACTTCAACTGTGTCCGCCACTCCAATGAGAAGCTGGGGGGGAGATTAGTGGACTCCGCTGCTATGGATGACTTCAATACTACTCTTGGAAGCTGTCAACTCATAGAGCTCAAGAGTGTGGGGCCATGGGTAAGCTGGAACAACCGACGGATTGGCCCTGGCCGCATTGCTGCTCGCTTGGATCGCATCCTCTGTAACTCTGAATGGCTGCGGATTCTCTCTAGTTCTTTCTGTGAATATTCTGATGCTGGTACTAGCGATCACTCGGTTATGATTGCTCATTTCCACCCCAAGGTAATCTCTGCCCCTAAACCTTTCAGATTTTATAATTCTTGGACAACTTACCCGGGTTATCAGGACGTTGTTTGTAAGGCTTGGGCTGTTTATGTTGAGGGTTCCCCTATGAAAAAACTTGTTGACAAGCTGAAGTTTTTAAAATTGGAACTTAAATCTTGGGCGGCAAATTACAGAGACAACCTTAATGTCAACATCTGTCGCAGAGAACTTGAGTTGCTACAAAATAATCCCATATTGCATTCGGATCCTACTCTTCAGTCTTTAGAGAAATCTGCAGCCTATAATCTTGCTCATGCCCTGGAAGTAGAGGAAACTGATTTAAGGCAAAAAAGTCGTCAAAACTGGCTGACTCTGGGGGATAGGAACTCTAAGTTCTTCTATACTGCCATGAAGAACAGACAATGTCATAATAGTCTGCACCACTTAATACACTCCAATGGTGATAAAAATAATACTGCTGATTCACTTAGAGAGGATGCTCCTCTTTTCTTCAAGAACTTATACAATCAAAACCATCAGTGCGATGATTTCCCTTATATTACTACCAAACGCAGACTTACTCCTGAGGCTGCAAATTGGATGGACCGCAATATATCTGCTGAAGAGATTAAAACTGCTACTTTCCAAATTGGAAAGGATAAGGCCCCTGGACCTGATGGTTTCAATGCCCATTTTTTTCAGAGTGCCTGGGCTACCATTGGTGATGATGTCACTTCTGCTGTTTCCTCTTTTTTTAGAAATGGCAGAATGCTACGCCAGATAAATCACACCTTCCTTACTCTGGTCCCTAAAAATTCTAAAGCAACTGGAATTGGTGATTACAGACCGATTTCTTGTTGTAACGTCACTTACAAGATCATTAGCAAAGTTCTTTGCAATCGGTTGAAGAGGGCAATCAGTGAATTAATATCGCCCAATCAGGCAGCGTTCCTGAAAGACAGGTTACTTGCAGATTGTACACTTATTGCACATGAACAAATTCGAGATTTCAGCAATCCAATGGGCGGCAGAGCATGCATCAAGTTGGATCTGCGCAAGGCTTTTGATAGTGTTAACAGGAAATTCATCGCCTATATTCTTCACCAGATGGGGTTCCATGGCAGATTTATTAATTGGATTTCAGAATGTATCTCCACACCCTCCTTCTCTGTTTTAGTTGATGGCTCTCCTGTGGGTTTATTTTCTTCAAACTGTGGGCTAAGACAGGGCGACCCCTTATCCCCCTACCTTTTTGTGATGGTAATGGAAGCCTTCTCCTTACTGATGGCCAGAGCTGAGACCCTTCAAACTATTCAGCCTATGAAACGATCTGGCGCTATCTCTCATCTTCTTTTTGCCGATGATCTTTTGGTGTTTTGTCGAGCAAAAGCCTCCTCAATTCGGGGACTCAAGGATCTCCTTCATACTTTTAACATTATGTCAGGGTTGCAAGTCAATTGGGACAAAAGCTCAGTAATATTCAGCAAAGGTACTCGGAATCCTAGTGATTTGGCTCAAATTCTTGGCATCAAATTGGTATCTTCTTTTACTACATATCTCGGCCTACCGCTTTCCTCTAAGTATCCTAAAGCCCCAATGTATAGTCACCTTATTGATAAGTGCAAGAAACGACTTCTTGGTTGGTCGTCTTCCCTTCTGTCGATAGCTGGAAGGATTGAGTTAGTGCGGACTGTGATCTACGGTATGGTTGCATTTTGGATGCAAGCTTATAGCATGCCCAACTCTGTTATACGTTCTATCACATCGGCATGTAGGTCATTCATCTGGGGTAAAACGCACTCGTGGGCTTGGAATGACCTTTGCTCACCTAAGAAGGAAGGTGGAGTGGGCTTGCGGTTGCTTAGCGACTTGAATGCGGCATCCGGAGTACGTTTAACGTGGCGTTATCTTGCCACAAATGGGATGTGGGCTCAATTCATGAGGGGACAGCATGGTAGAGGTGAAGGCACTTTTTACTCTGCCAAGCCTATGCCAACCCAATCTGGCACTTGGAAACATCTTCTTAAGCACCGTTACATCTCCCAGAGATTGATCAAGCGCACAGTCAAAGATGGTACCTCTACTTCTTTTTGGTTTGACAACTGGCTTCCAATCGGTCCAATTAATCTTCACCATCCCCCACCTGCAGGAGCAGAAAGAGCACTTGTACATGACTACTGGGAAAATGGGCAATGGGTGCTCCCCCAGAATTGCGCCAGTGTTCTCCCTTTACTTACCTCGGTTGCTCTATCCCCAGGCAACGACTCCTGGACCTGGGCAAAAGGGCCCCATTTTAGCTTCCGCACAGCATGGGAAGGAGTCCGAGCTGCGGGTCCCGTTTTCCCCTATCACAGCTTAGTTTGGCATCAAAACACTGTTCCGAAGATGGCTATAACTACACTCAGAGCATTCAACCAGAGGCTGCCTACAAAAGATCTACTGATGAAGTGGGGCGGTGTGTCCACCAACCAATGCATTCTTTGCAATTCCCAGTGCGCCGAGAGCACCTCACACCTGTTTTTCGATTGCGATTTCTCCAAGTACATCCTAAGCCGCAGTCTATTGAAGCTTGGCTACACCGATACTGTCCCTGTTTCCCTAGCGGCTATTGGTGATCTCATTCTCTCTCTATACAATAAGCCTAAGTGTGTTTCTGCTCTTGCAAAAACAGTCCTGTCTTCAATAATATGGCACATCTGGAAGGAACGAAACAAGCGGATCTTTGAGGGTAAGGTTACAGATAGAATTACACTTTTTGAAGCTATTGCATCGGATGTCCGTATCTCCCTTCACGAAGTTGACAAGGATCACCCTTCTGCAGAAATTCCCTTTTCTAATTGGGGCTTCCTTGATAATGGTTAGAATGCTATGTATTTTGGAGGAACTTGTTGCTTGACAAATCTGGATGATATGTAGGATATGGGTGGTGACGGCGCTTGTGCCCCCTCCCCCCCTCTTCCTACCTCTCGTCCTGAATTTGCAAGCTTGTGAATTTGTATTTATTCCTGACTTAATAAAGATTACAACTTACCGGTCAATATATATATATATATATATATATATATATATATATATATATATAGTATTTTGGTGTATATAGTAATATGGTGTATGTAGTGCCCTCTTAAGCCTAGTGTATTTGGATGATGTAATTGAAATTTAGTAGCTATATATATTATGTAAGTGTAGTAATGATGATTGGGTGTATTATCCTTGGATGTGTATGCATATAAGAGGGTGTGTGTAGTAGAGGGGAGTGTGTATAGAAATGGAAAATTAGTAATTAGTTAGTTAAGTGGGAGACGGTGTGTGTGTAGGGAGGCATGTTGACTTTTCCAACTTGATTTCTTAAGAATGAAGGAAAATGGAATTAAGAGAAAAAGAAAAAAGAAAAGAAAAAGACAGAATAAAAAGTCAAAGGAAAGAAGATTGAAGAAGAAGAGAGAAGAGTTGGGGTGTTTCTAGAGAACCAATCTCCTTTAATTCCCGAAGCCTTCATTTATCTCCCCTTTTCTCATTTTTTTTCATTCTCTCTTCCCCTAGCAATTTCGTTCTCCCCCTCCTCCCTCTCCTTTTGCTCCATTTTTTTTCAAGGAAAAGCCCATGTTTTCTCTCCTTTAGTCCATTGTGCAAGATGCTAGCAAGAGGATTTGGTTGGAGCTTTCGAAGGGGAGTTTAAAGGCAAAGTTGGGAGCTTTTGAAGATGATATTGGAGGGAATTCTTGGATGATAGCAAGATTAGATTTTGAGGAGTAAAGTGAAGCTTTGAAGAGGTAGGAATCCCTTCTCTAATTGTTTATTATGCTAATCCATGATAAATTAACTTAGTTTCATGCAAACACCATGACTGAGTCTGTAGACAGAATCTATTGCTTGTTCATCTGCATATATATATCTTAATTTAGGCATTAATAAATTATGCAACAAATATGTTCGTGTAGCTCTTGAAATCCTACCCCAGATTCATATAAAATTTGATATATGTTCAGCTCAGTGATTAGGAGAAAAAACTCCTTCTTTACAACATGTCTGATTGTCATCCAGTCTGGACACATTTGGGCAAAATTGATCTCAGTCCCTGCACACAACACATAAATTAATGATCTTGGTCTCGTTGTAATGTTAGCAACCTGCTCTACAACTTTTTCCGAGTGCATGTTTTCGAGATTTTAACTGCAAGATGACTTAAAATGGCAAGTGATACAGTCTCCAGAATCTGTCTGAAAAACAGTTTCGACAGATCTCACCAAACAATTCACCATAAATCACCTAATTTATATTTCTGCATGAAAGTTTATACGTGAATCCAGGACTACCATATCTACAACTTACATTTATATTGCATTGTTATGTTCTATACAAATATATGGAGCAAATTTCCATTAAACCTGACTGTTGTGGAAATTCTCAGCAAGCTGAAATGCAAGGTGTTGGATTTGGGTCTAGCTATTAGCTTCTATACCTTTCTTGCTTCTAATCATGATTGTTACGTAGTTCAACATGATCTTGGGGCAATGTATGGTTCATGTTTAGTACAATTACTTCCCTTTAATCATGTTCATTTGTATTGCTTGTTGTTACTCTTATTGTGGAAGTAGATTTTGTTATTGATGTTGATTGAGACTCTTGCTTCTAATCATGATTGTGGAAATTCTCAGCAAGCTGAAATGCAAGGTGTTGGATTTGGCTCTAGCTATTAGCTTCTATTCCTTTCTTGCTTCTAATCATGAATGTTACGTAGTTCAATATGATCTTGGGGCAATGTATGGTTCATGTTTAGAAGAATTACTTCCCTTTAATCATGTTCACTTGTATTGCTTGTTATTACTCTTATTGTGGCAGTAGCTCTTGTTATTGATGTTGATTGAGACTCTTGTTGGTTATATGTGGAATATGAAATGGGATGTGATATGATGTTGTTAGGGACACGAAGGTGGAGTGCACGGACATGGACAAAGTGCCGCGGTAGGAGGCGAGAGAATTCGTTGTTGGCCACCTCTTGATCCATTAGGTGACTCCACATTGATAACGGATTAGAATCACTTACACATGCACGTCGGCATAGTTATGGGATCCCTTGCATTGCATTTCATGTTGCATCCCTTGCATTGCATCATAATATATCATTGCGCATTATGTGAGATGTGTTGCATGTGTGCTTTGTATGTGTGCTGGGGTTATGTATGTTTGTGCTTAGTAAGTGTTTTGTATTTGTATTGTAACTTGTTGTGATATGTGTGTGTTAAGTGGTTGTTTCGCATGTCATTCATTCTAAGTGCAATTTGGGATTGGAACATCAAGAGGGAATATGGCTATGGGCCTAGTAGTATGAAACTGAGATAACTTGATATATGGCTATGGGTCATTTGGTATAAGATGATATGATGGGGCTATGAGCCAAGTGAGGCATGACTTAAGATTCATCTGTTGTTGGTTATTTTAGTTGATGTTACTTTCAGCTAATTCTTTTCCTTAGATGTTTATACTAGTTGTTCCCTTCTTCCTTTACTTAGTTATGCACTTACTTAATTGTTTCCTTATACTTGTATTTACTTTATACAAATCATTTCTTTATAGCTTGTGTTGTAGCCCCTTTATATTATGACATGCTATGCAATCTTTCTTTAGCTCACTTGTATCTAATTATGCCTTGCTTTATTGCATTCATGGTTGTATAATATGCCATTAGAGTTGGCATTACCTACTTGGTCACGCATTGACGTGCCCCAACGTTGTTTTTAGGTTTGGAGTTGGAAGCAGTTGGGGTTGGCGAAGATCTAGTTTGGCTTGTGGAGTTGTAGGTTGGGTGGTGAGGGGTGAGGAGAGAGTGACCCCTTGTACTTTTAGGTTTGTTTTTGGGGGAGTAATGATATTGTATACAAAGGATGATGTATAAGGATGTATAATGTATATTGGATATATAAAAGCTTATTCCTTGGTTGTCTCTGAGTTTGTGTTCTCTGGATGTCTTGCGTTGGTTATGTTTGTGTTTGTGGGACATTACAGGTATTATCCCAGCAGTGCGCAGTGGACCTGCTTGAATTTTTCGTATTTTTCTTCGTAACACTCGCTGCTCTGGGAATACCTGGGACGAATTCGTACTTCTTGGGTATCCTGAGGAGCAGGGCGTTACACATGTGCTCATTAGAGAATAAGTTCACTAAACGACCCAACGAGAGCCACTACATGGTTAGCATACATCAATCTGTCAATAGTGAGCTCTTAGTGATGATAGCTAAGTTGGTCCTTAGACTTGAAGTCATTGTACAAACCTGTGTGTGAATGGTGTTGCTTTGATTTCTGATCTAGTCTCGGGGCAAGCCTTGTTGAAAGGTCCTTGGTTAGGTGACACTTAAAGCGTACAAGGAGAGTAGTGTCCAAGAGAAAATTCAGGGAGTTAGTGTTGCATGAGTTGGTACGGTCTTTAGCGGAGAAATCATGGCCATGGTATGTTGGATTGGATCCAACAAAGACTAGCTAAGACCAAATGATGTCGACCAGACGCGAAGCTATTAGGGGTTGACATTTAACTATAGCCTAGGCTTTGAGCTACATAGTTATAACGAAGGGACTAAAACTGTGGCATTCATCAGGGACACCGTCAGGGTGGTCCGACAGTACTTATTTCAATAGGCTAACCATATAATTGTAAGGACCCTGGCTATGGGAAAACCCCTAGAAAGGGGATTGAATAATGTTTATGCAATTTAAAAAGATAGTTACACCAATTTAAATTCCTAACAAACAAAAAGTGCGGAATAGAAATAAACCCAAAATGAAACAAATGCAAATGCAAGGATGTTTCAAGGGATTGGATTACCCAAGTCACTTCCTGACTTGTTCCAGGTAATCCTATGTCCATTCCACCCGGTTAACAACCGGATACTCAAGTTATAACCTTAACTTGAGGTTTCCTTAGAACCCACTTGTAGCAACCCTACAAGTGAAATCGAAATACAATCGATTGACCTTGACTCCCACAACTTGGGAGCAAGCAAACCATTCTCACAACCCGAGAGTAAATCAAATAACGAAAGTAATGAAATATGAAATTAAGCAACACTTATAATCACCTATGCCTTGAAGTAGAACTTGAAGGAGAAGTGTGTTGTGTGTTGAAAGACTCTCTTGGAAGAGAGGAAATCCCTTTCTCTTGACTGCACCAAATGCCTAGAAGATATCTCTTTGGTTCTAAGTTGGAGAGCAAGAGATTGAAGATTGGAATTCTTAGGGCTTTAGGATTTGAGGGCTTTGATCTTTTGAGAATTAAAGCTTGAATGAATGAGAGAGTGACTAAGTAACCTCTCAATGGAACAGTAGAGGCTCCTTATATATGTTAAACCCTCAACCGAAAACAGCAAAAACCCCTTTGAAATCCGTGAGAAAAAACTCAACGGATAGAATCTGGGCCCGTGACAGTCGACTGTTGAAGAACTTACAGTCGACTACTGCACAGTCAGATAGGGTAGGTGAGAATTCATAACGGTAACTTACCACGTGGACAGTCGACTGATGAGGCAAAGACAATCAACTGTTGAACCAACATGCGACTGTAAATCCAACAACAGGCGACTGGCCATAAGTTGGGTAAGTTGAAGGAATCTGGAAAACGTCTGGGCAAACAGGACAGACAACTGATGAAGAGAAGACAGTCGACTGTTAATCTGAACAGGCGACTGTAATTCCTTCTACAGACGACTGTCAAAACCCTGAGATTTTTCAGAGAGTTGAGTCATCAAATAGGCTCACAGATAGACGACTGTTGAAGCATTGACAGTCAAATGTTCCATTGGACAGTCGACTGTAAATCCAACAAAAGTCGACTGGCCAAAATAAACAGAGAAATATATTTTGGTCTAAAGATGGACATGCGACTGATTAACAAAACACAGTCGACTATCACTTGGACAGGCACCTGTGAATCATTCATAATTCGCCTGTGAGAGTTAAAGCAGAGAAGCCCAAAACTAGATTGTAAAAGTTTGTGCATACCATGCGACTGTAGAACAAAACACAGTCGACTGTTTTGAGACAGGCGACTGTAAAACGTTCAACAGTCGACTGTTATAGACATGACATGCACAATCTAGATTGAAATGAATTGGATTCTAAGGAAGTTTGGTCTACTGATGTCCTAAGACTGAAATGAAGATGTGTGTGTTCCAACAATGTTCTACTTCTAAGCTACATACTAGAAGAGATAAAAGAAAGTTGCATTTGACGAACTCTCTCTTCTATCCAACGCATGAGCTTGAAGTCTTCTAGGAGCTTCAATCACCATCTACAATCATCCAATCCATTTCATTTGCCTTCAATGATCTTTGAGCATCATCCATTGCTAGTAGATCTTCATAATAAGCTTAGGCAATGGATTAACTGCAAAATAGGGGATAGGCACAAGTATTTATGTTTGCTCATCATTAACACCAAGTAGGGAGAAGTCCAATACTCAACAATAATGATGATACCGAAACAGGGACGTCACATGCTGCTCATGGTCATTGTCGTCTGGGGTTTCGAGTCCCACCTATAGTAGGGTCAGGCTGTAGGGTCTCACACAGAGTGGGACCTTTGTCAAGTAATATGTAGAATAAGGAAAATTATGCATAAGATGTATTGGGAATTTATTACGTCGCAAATAGTTTGCGATACATCCTAAAGAATTAATGATGTGGGATTATTGCATATGATGCAAAAGAATTTAAAATATGTCGTAAAATATTTGCGAACATATTTTATAACAAAACCATAGAACAAGCTCAATCTGGAGTCTGGAAAAGTCTCGGCCCCATTTGTATAACCCAAGCTCGGCTAAAGCTAAGACAAAGAAGAAGAAAGGAAAAAAAATCAAAAAACAATTGCTCAAAAAACGGGTTAAGCCCCAAGCCTAACTGGGTTGGGCTGGGCACAGCATAGGTGAGCAGGTTGAGCCTGTCAAAGCGGGTAGGCGCACGATACACGGGTGCCCAGCGGTGGGAAAAGAGGGTGGGCCCCACCTGTGGGGCCCATAGGAATCCTTCAGTGTAGAATTAAATCTGCACAGTTTTGTGCTATTTTTGACAGATTTTGAACGTTCGTTTGAGGGGTCAAACGAACTCGGAATTGAGCACCATTTGTTCATATGAGTTCACCGTTCAATACTCTTTGATTTGATATAAGATACCGCTTCCGAAGTTCAACAGTGAGGGCATAAAAATTCTTTAAAGTTTGGCCTTCGCGAAGAACAAACTTGTAATTGATTTTCTCTCTCAGATTAATTATTCCCACATCAGTTATTTTGATAATAGGAGAGGTCAGCTCCCTATATAAATAGGGGCTTACTCACCTCCTTGAAACTTGCACCAAGCATTGGATTAAGGGAGCTCTCAAAAATTAAGAGCACGCCTAGATTGAATAAGTTAAAAATAATTATTCCCTCCTTCTCCCTCCTTCTTCTATGCCCATAATCAGGTCCTAATAAGGCTAAGAAGCGGTTCGGATCAGATCCGAAATCTTAACGGAGGATCCATTCAAGGTGAAACTTTCTGAAGCGCATGGTTGGCTCGGTGACAAGGGTGTTACTCGCCTTGGAATGTGGTCCAGCTCAAGGGAAGCGGCTCAGTCCCAACGTGGGGCATTGGTTCGTGAGGGTCGACGTTCTGCTAACGTGCAGAACAAAGGTATGGAATTTATTTTACGCATTTAATTTTTGCAGTAATTGGTTAGATATATCCTTAGGAGTTGGTCAGACCCACCTCGGGATAATAGAGATTCTGGTTAGGGGATTTTAATTCCTTAGGGCTTTACTTAAAATGGTATTAAGATATGTTTTTTTCATTTGCTTTATTCTATTTCGTCGTCCGCTTGACTTAGGCCAGACATCGATTTTAGCCCTTTGGACACCGAAAAATCCCAACAGTGGTATCAAAGCTAGGTCTACATGATCTATACTTTTACTGCATGTTTAAATGCATTGCATGTTATTTTCTCCATGAGATGGAGATTTATAAATGCAAAAATAAAAATTTAGAATTTTTCGAGGCCATGGTTTTACTAAACGTTATCGAAAATAGTTTTTGAAAATTAGATCTTCTTTAATTATGTGATAATTTAGAATAGATTTGGATAGTTATGTGATAATTTTGTATGATTAATGTTACTATAATCTAAGTTAATTATGTGATGATTATTTAGATTCCTAATGCCTGATTTTGGTAGCCAGTAATCAATAAATTATTATGAAACATAATTGTTACGTAATAATAATTCTAATTTTCTAGTACCTAATTAGGATAGTCATTAATAAATGAATTATTTTGAAACATAATTGTTATGTGATAATAATTTTCTAATGGTTGACTAGGATTGTAATTAAAAGTTATTAATCCTAAAATATTAGTTTTAGGATGCATATAGTTAATTAGGATTAACTAGGAGATGGTTACCCAAATTAAATCTAGAAGGACGCATTTAATAATGGCCATTCTTAAGTCGTCCACGAAACTGTGTCTAGAATCATTTGTGCTAGGGCTCTGGATCACCCCAGCTCTGACTAGGGATAGTGGTCCTAACTTACCAAACCTGCCTAGACATATTTGACTGGACCAAACTAGAATGAATATATCATAATGTGACGATATCGATTATTTCTAGTTAATTACGTTAAAAATCCTTTCCAGGATTAGCCGTAGCCCTCATTGTTTTTGGAGTAGGTGACTAAAAGACACCTGTTATAGTTATTGAGTCTCCTCAAGCTATGACATGATCTCTTTTGGAAACCGACTCCAACATACATGTGATGTAGTTTGGTCTTAACCCAAACCACCGCATCGGGTCTCCTCGAGTGTCGGTGTAAGTTAAGATTAGACATGAAAACAAGAATTCGACTAGACTAGTCATTATGGTTTGTTGAATCTTCTTAAGATCATAAGTGACTAGGGGTAAAAACATATAGGGAGTCATGTGTGATGTGATTGATAAAGAATTTATCTACCAACTGCAGAGCCGATCAGCTTATTGAGTCTACTCAAAGGTTGTGAAGCTCAGGATGATTGGGTCCCTCGCCCACTAAATGTCTAAATTCGTTGATTTATATGGTTAAAATGATCGCTAAAATAGTGGAAGGATATAGTTAGATAAAACCCATTCTACCTATATTAAATTGAACATATACTAAACTAGGGTAGTTCTATGTTTTACCGCATAGAATCCAAATTATAATATCCTAAAGGAATAGGCTAACTGGTTAAAATGATTGATTAAGGAATATCAACTCAAAATCCAATTTGATGAACTAAACTATGTTCTCACTGACCCCTCCCTTGAAGTGTCCTTCTTTGCACTGGCTTAAAGACAATGATTTCCTTAAGCTCTAGGTCTAGCACAATAAAAGCACGCTACGTGACATTCGCCTCTATAAGCTATATGCTCCAGGGGCAGCTTGAATGTACTGATGTTCAAAGCATGTTTCTCTGTACAACTTGTTAAGTCTTCTCAATGTTCTATGGAAAACAGTTTCAATCTGCAAGGTTTGAAATTTCAATCAAACTGTTTGGCTCGAAGATGAGTGCGAGAGCGGTGCAAGACCATGTATCCAAATCAGATCTTGAGACAAGCAACTTGTTGAGTCTCCTCAATGTTGTAAAGCTCAACTGTTTGGATGCATGAGATGCTTGTAAGCTAATATTCATGTTGGTACATGCATTGTCTAATGTGATTTAGAAAAGAGAAGGCACTAAGGAAAGTCAGTTGAGAAAGTATGTTTTGTTTATCCTGAGCAAAGGCATAGTAGGATGAACTAAAAAGGAACATATTTGATTTCTCATTTTCAGAATAATTGCTATACAAAGGAAAAGGTTGTCTTATATATTGGCTAAGGAGCAAGTGTTGTTTTTGGGCCATAGGGGACGTATATCGCACTTTGGCAAATGTTGTCACCTTGCTTCTGGAGCAATATTTAGTTGTGAGGATTTTGTATAACGATATTATATTAACTGTTAATACATGAATGTGCAAGTTAGTAGTAAAATCTATCTATCGCAGAATAGACTGGGCCAGACCAGAGAGAACGGACTTGACAAGTAACATAAAGAGGATTTCTTGACCTCTCATTTTATGAGTCGAAAGACACTTGTGAGTCTTGTCTCAGAGGTATGATATCCAAAACTCCTTCTGTAAGACAGTAGGAGAATGAGTTGGAGAACTCATTGTTGAGTATTGGACTTCTCCCTACTTGATTTTAATGATGAGCAAACATAGATATTTGTGACTAATCTCCTATTTGCAGTTAATCCATTGCCTAAGCCTATTATGAAGATCAATTAGCAATGGATGTCACTCAAGGATCAATCAAAGCTCGTAAAGTCGATTGGATGATCAAAGATGAAGATAGAAGTTTCAAGAAGATTTCAAGATCATTAATAGAAAGAAGAGAGGCAAAACAATTGTAATCTTTTTATTCTCTTTCCTTTCTCATTAGTATGTAGCCTAGAAGTAGAATTATGTTGGAGCACACATACACACCTTCCATTCTATCCTAGGAAAGCATTTGGACTCATTTCCTAGGCCTCCATTTCATAATTATCAAGCATGTGCATTTTGGACTTTCTACAGGTGACTGATGAACGAAATACAGGCGCCTGTCCCCTAATAGATGCCTGAGATTTGTTCTCCAGTCATCTGTTATGCACAAACTTCTTAACTTGATTTTGGGGCTTTTTGTTCTTATATTTCATCAGTCGACTGATGTTCAAAGTACATGCACCTGTCCGGTTACAGGCGCATGTGACTTGTTAGTCAGTCGCCTGTCTCCCATTGCTCAGAATTCCCAAGTTTTGATAACTTTTGCACTTGATTTTTGGGCTTTTGTTCTTATATTTCATCAGGCGATTGATGTACAAAGTACATGCACCTGTCCAGTTACAGGCGCATGTGACTTGTTAGTCAGTTGCCTGTCTCCCATTGCCCAGAATTCCTAAGTTTTGACAACTTTTGCACTTACGTCTGCAGGCGATCTAAGAAGGATTTACAGGCGCCTGCCCATGGCACAGTCGCCTGTATATGCCTCTTCAGTCGCCTGTCCTAGCTTGTCAAACTTCTCAAGTTTTGTCAACTTTCGCACTTGCTTCTGCAGGCAATGTAAGAAGGATGTACATGGGTATGCCAATGGCACAGTCACCTGTATATGCTTCTATAGTCGTCTGTCCTGACTTTCCAAAACTCCTGAGTTTTCACCACTTACGCACTTAGGAATTCAGTCTCCTGTAAAAGGTTTCTCAGTCGCCTGTTGGTTTACAATCGCATGTCCTACCTACATCAGTCGATTGTCCTACGTGGTAAGTTACCGTTTGAATTCTCACTTACCCTCTGACACGGTGCAACATGCGACTGTGTGTTATTCACCAGTCAACTGTCTGGTGCGTATTTTCTATCCATTGGCTTTTTCCTTATGGATTTCAAAGGTGGTTTTGGGTATTTTGCTTGAGGGTTTTAGAGAACATATAAGAGGGTCTCTTACTGTTCCATAGAGGAATTCTTAGACAATCTTGCATTGATTCCTAAGCTTAATCTCGCAAGCTCTCTTTTCCTCAACTCTCAAGCCTTAGAAATCTCAACTCTAATCTTGTCTTCCCACTTAAACCAAATCTAAGCCTCAAGCTTTGGTGAAGACAAGTGCAAGGGATTTCTCTCATCTTGGAAGAGACATCAACTCTCTCTCTCTCTCTCTCTCTCTCTCTCTCTCTCTCTCTCTCTCTCTCTCTCTCTCTCTCTCTCTCTCTCTCCCCCCCCCCCCTTCAAGTTCTACTTCAAGGCATAGGTGTTTGTAAGTGTTTATATTTCAAATTTCATTATCTCGTATTTCGATTACACTCTCGGTTTATGAGAGCGGGTTTGCTTGATCCCAAGTTGTGGGAGTCAAGGACATCGATTGTACATTGATTACACTTGTAGGATAGCTACAAGTGGGTTTAAATGAAACCTCAAGTTAGGGTTCTAACTTGAGTATCCAAATGTATCCGGATGGAAGGGACGTAGGATTACCGAGAATAAGTCGGGATTGGACTTGGGTAATCCGAATCCTTGAAACATCTCTTTGTTAGTTTGTTTCATTTTGTGTTAATTTATAATTCCACCTTTATTGTTGGTTAGGGATTTAAATTGGTATAACTATCAATTAAAGTTTATAAACACTATTCAACCCTCTTCTAGTGTTTTTCTCATAGCCTGGGTCCTTACAATTGGTATCAGAGTCCAAGTTTATAGCTATGGCATCCAACAACAACAACGTTCGTCCACCTCCTTCGTACAACAATCACGATTATGATGGTGCTTTTACCGTTTTCGAAGGACAATCTACGGTTCGTCCTCCGTGTTTCAATGGCATGAATTTCGGCTATTGGAAGTGACAGGTGGAGACTTTCCTAAGGAGGTCTTCTCTTTGGAGAACCCTCCATAAGGATTACATTGAACCCACCGAAGAAGATTTCGACAAATGGACTCCCGCCAAGAAATCCGACGAGGTGAATAATGCCAAAGCAATGAACGCTCTTCATTGCGCATTGGATCTGGATGAGTTCAACAAGATATATACATGTAAGAGTGCATATCAAATATGGAACCATCTCGTGGTCACCGAAGAGGGAACACACAAGGTAAAATTGTCAAAGTTATATGTTGCTATACAAAATTTCGACATGTTTCATATGCAGGAAAGTGAGAACATTGCAATGATGTACGGTCGTTTAACCGACATCACAAATGATCTTGAAGCTCTCGGTCAAGTATACACAACAAGAAAAGGTAAGAAAGATAATCATGGGAATGACCTCAAAATGGGAAAGAAGGGCTATTGCCATTGAGGAGGTCAATGACATGAAGAACTATACCGTGGTGAATTTCATCGATACTTTCATGTCTTACGAAGTAAGAAGGGAGAACCAATTGAAGATTAGAGCTATGATGAACCTAACGGAGGAAAAGAAGAAGGCGTTAACGTTCAAGGCTACCTCTTCATCCTTCGATAGTGATGAATCTGAGAACGAATGGATTTGGAAGAAATGGCGCTAATGGCGAAGAAGTACCAACGCTTCTTTTGCAAAGGTAATTCCTTTCCAAATCTAAATTTGATTCCACTAACAATTCCTCTTCTCTTTGTTTTAAGTGCATCCAGGGCACATCAAGAAGGATTGCCCAATACTAAGGAACAAAGAAAAATGTAAAGCACCGAAGTATCACAAGTCCGACAAATTCAAGAAGGACAAGAAGAAAGGACTCGTTGGGACTTTCGATGACTCAAGTGGAGATTCCTCAAGCGAATCCAAGGATAAGAAGGGTGAGAGTGCACATATGTGCTTCATGATCCAAGAAAATACATTCTCCGATGGAAGCGATAGTGAGAACGATGAACATGAGGTAACTATGGATGAACTTCATATTGCTAACAAAGATTTATTTTCTAAGTATCAATCGCTTATGCTTAGATATACTAATTTGAAGAAATCAAATGTTAGTAAATCATCCATGCCATGCATCATGAATAATGACACCATTGTTGACACACTTACACTTGAGAAAGCCAATTTGGTTTCTCAAAATGGCACGTTGAGAAATGAGGTGACCTCAAATCTCAACTAGAACATGTTTCTTCTAAAGATAGTGTTGATCTAGCTTCACAAAACACACAATTGGGTATTGAGAATGTTTCTCTCATACCCATGTGCACGAGCTCACCACACGTGTGTCCACTTTGGACACTAATATTTCTTCCCTTAGGGAGAAATGTGAGCTCATGTCCTCTCATGTTAAGAGATTTAACAAAGGAAAAGGGCAATTGAATGAATTGCTTTCCAACCAATTTCCAGCCACACACCGTGTTGGACTTGGTTATGTGGAAGCAAACACATCCAAATCATGCACCTCCTATAGTGGTGTAAGCATAGATTTTGTGAGGCCATCCTCCGGTGCATCCACTAGTAGTGACAAAAACACTATTGGTAGCAATCCTACCAAGAAATTCACCACTACACACGTTCCTTCATTTGACAAGAAACCCATTAAGGGTGGAAATAAAAAGAAAGCACATGCCTTTATGTACACTCACACTCACACTCATAGGAGCACTCCTACTTCTCATGTGAACACGTATGATGAGTTTTATGCTCCATACCCACGGGCAAGTGCAAACTCACACATGAAAAATACTCATGCACGTGCTCCTACACGCTCTTATGCTCATACACATCATATGCATGTTCATCCATATCCTTCACATTACATGTATGCTCTCCATATGCACCATATAATATGCATGCACCTCATTTTGGATATAACCCGTATTTGTCTCATGCATATCCACCTCAACCTTCATATTCTAGATCTTATGCTCCTAGGAAACATGCACCACATAGACATCAACCTAATATGCATGCAACTAGGAAGCAGACATCCAAAACATACACAATTTGGGGTCCCAAGAACACTAGCACAAATGATAGGAATGCATATGTAAATTCGTATTTTAGTGATGTGATAAATAGTGGTAACTATGTTGGGAAGCCAAAGTCAACTTGGACTTGGTTTCGAAAGGGCTAACCCCCTTGGACCCAACAAGATTGGGTACCATGAGCTTATGGTATACTATGTACTAAGAACAAGAAATAGAGCAATAATAGATATATTTGCTCCAAAAGGAAAAGATGAATACTCGATAGCGGTTGCACTAAACACATAACAGGAGATCCCTCCTTGCTCTCTGAAGTGATCTGCATCAAGGACAGTGAAACAATCACCTTTGGAGGCAATCAAAAGGGAACCATTATTGGAGTAGGCAAAATCGGGAACCCATCCAAACCTCTTATTACAAATGTTTATTTAGTTAGTGGTTTATGTCAAAACCTTATCTCCATACGTCAACTTTGTGACAAAGGTTACATGGTTAACTTTGGAGAGGGTATTTGTAATATAGTTGATAATGATTCACATGTTTTATTTTCTGGTATTATGCATAAAAATATTTATTATTTGAGCATGCCTAAAACCATAGAACATTGCTTAGTTGCTAATACAAATGAACAACTATTATGGCATCGCCGTTTTGGTCATGTTCATTTTAAGCACTTATATAAGTTTGCTAAACATGATCTAGTTAAAGGTTTTCCGAAGATTTCTTTTAATAAGAAAAGTTTTTGTGATTCATGTCAACGAGGTAAACTTCGTAAATCTTCATTTAAACTCAAAAATGGCATAACATCTAATAGGCCCCTAGAATTACTTCATTTATATCTATTTGGGCCTACTAGAGTAGCATCTTTAGGAAATGTTCATTATGGATTAGTCATTGTAGATGACTTTTCTAGACTTACATGGGTATCATTTTAACCAATAAAAATGGAGCATTTGACAAGTTTACCAAATTTGCAAAGAAAGTTCAAATTCTCTTAGGAACCACTATTATCACTATTCGTAGTGATCATGGAGGGGAATTTGAGAATGAACTCTTCTCTAAGTTTTGTGATGACAACATGATTACTCACAATTTTTCTTTTTCTCGCGCACCACCACAAAATGGTGTTGTTGAAAGAAAGAATAGGACTCTTATTGAGTGTGCACGCACCATGATCCATGATAGTCATCTTGGACTTCAATTTTGGGCGGAGGCGGTGCACACGACATGTTGTGTGCTCAATAGTATCCTAGTGAGGCCCTAAACGATCAAAACTTTTTTGAATTATTTTATGATAAAAAGCCTCAAGTTAAGTATTTTTGTGTTTTTGGTTCAAAATATTTTATAAAGAACACTTTTGGTAATTTAGACAAATTTAAGCCAAGATTCGATGAAGGAATTTTTGTTGGATATTCTACATGTAGCAAAGCCTACCGTATACAACAAAACCTCTTCAACGATCGAGGAATCACTATACGTTTCAATTCGTGAAAATTTTGATATTCCTCATGTTGGCGATTATAGTGTAGATGTTTTATGTAATTCTATTAGTAATGTTAAAATTAATGATTCTATTATTGAAACTAACAATACTAATGAAAATATTGAGAATGTTCCAAGTGATCCAGGAATTTTCAAAGCTTATCCAACCGTTCGTGACCACCCCTATGGGCAAATAATTGGAAACATTGGTGTGGGTGTCCGAACAAGGTCAAGGATTGATGAGTTCTCTCATTGCACCTTTGTCTCTACCATTGAGCCAAAGAACATCCAAGAAGCTTGTGAAGATAGCTCGTGGATCGTTGCAATAGAAGATGAGCTCATGCAATTTGAAAGAAATGAAGTTTGGGAGCTTGTCCCTCTTCCAAATGTTCACCAAGTCATTGGGACCAAATGGATATTTAAGAACAAGACGGATGAGAACGAGGTCATCACAAGGAACAAAGCAAGGTTAGTACAGGTTGGTAGCTCAAGGCTACTGGCAAGAGGAAGGTATCGATTTCGAAGAGTCCTTTGCTCCCGTAGCTAGATTAGAAGCTATTAGGTTGATTCTATCTTTTGCATCTCATAAGAATTTTAAATTACTTCAAATCGATGTTAAAAGTGCATTTTAAATGGCATAGTTAATGAAGAAGTTTATGTTCCTCAACCACCCAACTTTATTCCTGATAAGTTTCCTAATCATGTTTTCAAACTTAAGAAAGCGTTATATGGGTCGAGACAAGCTCCTAGAGCTTGGTATGATCGACTCAAAACCTTTCTTTTGGATTTAGGTTTTAAAATGGGTGAAGTTAATTCAACTCTTTTCATTAAATATTATGAAAATGACATCCTTCTTATTCAAGTTTATGTAGACAATATTATCTTTGGTTCAACTAACTTTAACCTTTACCAAGGATTTTCTAAATCTATGAAGGAAGAATTTGATATGAGCCATATGGGTTAGCCCAACTACTTTCTAGGCCTTCAAATTCGGTAAATAAATGATGTGATTTTCATACACCAAACCAAGTACACAGGAGAGCATATCAAGCGATTCGGGATGGAATCGTCTTCAAGAAAAAGGACTCCTATGAGTACGACCACCCATCTACATAAGGATGAAAACAGGAAAGATGTAAACATTCATTTATATCGAGGTATGATTGGTAGCTTACTTTATTTAACTGCTAGTAGGTTCAATATCATGTTTTCAGTATGTCTTTATGTAGATATCAAGTTAGACCTACGGAATCACACTTGATTGCGGTTAAACGAATTTTTCGTTACCTCAATCAAACACTAGATTATGGGTTACTTTACACTAAATCTAGCACATATGAGATAGTCTCGTATAGTGATGCTGATTTTGCTGGTTGCAAATCCAACAGGAAAAGTACTAGTGGCACTTGCCATTTTCTAGGAAATTCACTTGTCTCTTGGTTTTCCAAGAAGCAAAACTCTGTATCTTTGTCCACGACCGAAGCAGAATATATTGCAGTGGGTCCTGCATGTGTACAAGTCCTTTGGATGAGACACACACCCAAAGACTATGGAATCAATTGTGATACTTGCCCTATCATGGTTGATAACCAAAGAGCAATTTCTCTTTCCAAAAAACCGGTACACCACTCCTGTACCAAACATATAGATGTGAGACACCATTTCATTAATGATCATGTAGTTAAAAAGGACATCATCTTAGAGTACATTAAAACCCAAAAACAAATTGCCGACATCTTCAATATACCTCTAAAAGAAGACTCATTTGTGAGGTTGCATGGAGAATTAGAGATTATGGGTGAATCTGAGATTTAGGAGCTCATTTATATATGTTATAACCTGTTTTGAGCTCATTTTATCTTCTCCATATCTCATGTTGAATATGTCATACTCTCACATTTGTTTTCAAAGAGATTTATTTGAGATTTTTGATGATTTGATGATTAGATTAATATGCTTGATATGTGTATTAGTCTATATGCTTATGATGGTTATTTTATGTTATTAGAATGATTATAGTATAGGTCTAAGGGTGAGAAGTCTTTAATCCTTGATTCTAACTCAATTCTGGATTTCAGAACCAGGACAGTCGACTGTGATTTCTTCTACAGTCGACAGCCCGATCTCCAGCTTTTAGCCTTCTTAACTCTTATTCATGACAGGCGACTGATGGTCATTTTTCAGTCGACTGGTAATCCACCAGGCGATTGTATTTTGGTCATCAGGCGCCTGCCCAATTGTTACCAATTTTCCCGATAGATGGCTCAAAATTTCTTCAAAATTTTACTGTGCTGCGGACCCCTGTAAGTCATTTCACAAGCGCCTGTATTTTCTTCTACAAGAGCATGTTTGCTTTCTGAGGCATTTTTTTATTAGGGCTTGATAGGCAACTACAAGTTGTGCATCAATCATCTGCCTGTCAAGTTTGGCGGTTCGTAGCCCACGATCTGAGCCGTTATTTTTGATCCAACGGCCAAGATCTCTCCCACTTCTTTCTATAACCATCAATCATTGGGTCTTAATCTCTCCAAATAATTCAAAAACCCTGATCCTCCTTCCTTCTTCCTCTCGACTAATTCCGGCCTCCTCCATAGTCGATCAACACCCCCGGTCGTCGAATTTCTCCTCCATCCTCTCCGTCGGGTCGGTCTCCTTCATCTTCATCGTTTAGGTATACATTTCAACTTCAATCTCTTCAATTTCATTCCCTACTTTCGATTGCGTCTATTTCATTTCCGATTTCAATTCGATGGCACCCAAACTTCCATCTTCCTCCAAGGGGAAATACACTGCCGTAAGGAAGCCTAAAACCCCTAAACCTAAGGCTGCCACTAAAGGCCCCTTTCAAAGCTCGCACAAAACGAGCTCGGTCTCCTTCGCGTCCTCCTGAATTCTCTACTCCCTTTGATTCCGAGGAATCGTGGCATAGTGATTCTGAGTCCGAGCCCATTATCCATAAATGTAGGAAAACCCAGGTCCAGCCTTTTGCTATTATCCTTGCCAAGCCCCAAGCTCAACCTGATTTTCCCGTTGATGAACCCACGTTGAGACTCATGCTTCTAAAACTCATGCTAACCCTGAAGATCCTCCTACCCAAGGCCAAAATCCTCCCGGTGCTCCTCCTTCAGCTTCTGCCACTCATATCCCCATGTGTCGTGACCACGCATGTTTGGCCAAATATCTTTCTTTGATTGGTGTCAAGCTCCTCAAGGAGCGTTTCATCTCATATCAGTCTTTCACCACCGAAAGACTATCCTAGCTTCTTACGATGACCAAATTGGTCGATCTGTTTAGGTACTCGCATATGATTCTACTCGTCCCTACCCCTTTCTTGTGAAACTTTTCTATGCTAACAGTATACGCAGTGAGTATGCGAGTCTGGGATAATGGACACTATAGTTCAGGGGACCCATATCAAGCTTGACTCCAAGTTATTAGGGCCATTCTTAGGATTTCCTCTACTGGTTCCTTGCATGCCGACATATCTATCTCTTTTGTTGCTGATTTAGACCAAGTCGTCTTTCGGGACATGTTCCGGGAGATTCCTCCCATTCTCAACTCTGGAGTCAGATCCTCCATGTTTACTCTAGATGTTGGGTTGTTCACCACGTGGTCAAGTCCAACATCCTGTCGAAATATGGATCATCTGACCATCCATCCCATGAGATTCTGAAATGTATGTATGCCATATTCTCTGGGATGGAGGTGAACTGGGCAGGGGTCATTCTTGACCGGATGGACCATGTTGAGATCCACTCCTACACTTCCCATATTCCTTATGGAGGCATACTTACCCATGTCTTTTTTCATTTTGGCATTGACCTGTCTGCTTTTGAGCCAGTCCCACTTGGCCCTTTTCTTGATGCCTCAGCGAAGTCGAAGTCCGCTTCGTCTCTTCTGACTACATCAAAGAAGAGGCAGTCCACTTCATGCCCTTCTTCATCTACTGCTCCACCTGCTGATACATCACTTCCTTCATCTTCTGCTGGACCTACTTTTGATCCCTCTCTTGTAGAGATAGATAAGAAGGTATCTGGATTATACGAGCTTTTCAGTCTATCATTCCAGCATTTGGGCATACCCTTCCCTGCCCACCTCCAGTCATACATTCCATCTATTGCTGCTCAGCCAGCTGCTAGTTCTGGTGACGGTAAGGCCTCTCCTGCTGACATCACCCAGCTTCCTCCTCCTCTTATCATCACTGAGATTCCATATCCTTCTGTTGATGCTGCTTCTGAGCATGCTCCTTAGGCTCCTCAGGGTGTTTCTGATGATGATGCTGCTGTCATGACGTCTGCTGATCCAGAGACCTAGTACTTCCACATTGAGAGGAGTGCTCCTGAGGTTTCCTCTGACGTCGCTCAACTGGATTGATGATGCGCATCCTAGGACTTCTTTTGTTAGGGTTAAAGTGTCATAGATTTTTTTTGTTAAGATGTGGATGGATTTTGGATGTGTGATTCATGTATGGATGGTTGGCACATTGATTTCTTTTATATATTTTTTTGGTTGGTTGTATGTGTGGTTGGATGTTTGTATATGTTGTCAGATACTTTTGTGTACGTGGAGTTGGTATCTTTTGTATACTCCATGTATTTTTCTCATATTTATATATACATGTGGATTTCCTTTGGCTCATTATACTCTGATGTGATCTCTCATATGTGTATATGTTGTGCAATTTTGTCTCTCTTTGTACTCTTTAATATATATGTTGTGTGGTGAGACACCTTACATGATTAATGTTGATATTGGACTTCTATTCCTTTAGTCAATTAAGTTTTCTAGTTTTTGATGCGCTTTGATATGGATGTGTGTGATACACCTTCTTGTTTTCTTGATTTACTATTGGTATCACATTAAAAACGTATCACATTCTTTAAACTCCCATCATTGTGTAACGGTCGCTTTCCGATCGTTTCTTCTTCGTGCACGTGCTGTTGACCGTGCACGTGTTTGTTTTAGACTTTGCTTGCTTTTGAACACCATGGTGTGATATGTCGTTGTGAACGTCTCTGAGAGTATTAAATTGTGGCACTAATTTGGAACGACATTTCTCGGGTCGTTCTCCCATGATTTGATCTTATTCGAAGAGACGTTGTGATTTTCACTTTTGACGTGAGACGTTTCTATTTTTAGTTTCGTTGCTCGACGTCAAAATTGAGATCCGTCTTCTTAGTTACCTTTCTCTCGTCGTCCCGATCACCCCAATATTTATTTTACAATTTTTGGAGTTTATTTGACCTATTTTACATTTTTAGCAAAGCTTATAATATTTTTAATAACTAAGTTTTAAAGTATTTTTAGCCAAATATAATTTTTATTAGATTATAATACTTTAAATTGTTTTTGAGCCAAATCCTAGCTCATATTGGCCGCACCCTAGCCATGCGTGGGTTAGAGAAAGAGAGATTTAGTTTTTAATTATTTTTAAATCCTAATCCTATTAGAATTAGCCCTAGACCAAGTCAACCCCTCTATACTATTTAAACAACCCTTAGGCTACCCTATTTTCGCAAGCAATTAACCCTAGCCGTCACAAAACCCTCAAAACTCGCTTGCGACGTTCATCGCAACTCCGTTCAGCCGCCGCCAGTGCCTGACCGAGGGACCCCATCGGTCTGACCGGTCGCCCGCTCCGCACCAAGCGCTCCGCACCGCACCCAGTCGCCCCCGCTTCGTAAGCCTCGCACCGAACCCCGCATCCGCCTGCTACGACCGAAGCGCTCCCCCGCACCGCTCGCATCACCCGCTTCGTTGCAACGCTTGCAACGTTGCAACCCCGCCCAAGCGCCCGACCGACACTCCCGCCCGCACCGACCGAAGACTTCCCCCGCAGCAGCCGCTGTGACCGACCCTGCATCTCCGCAAGCGCTGCACAGCCCCCGCCCGCAGTGTCTGGCCGAGAGATTCTCTCGCACCGGCAGTGTCTGACCGAGCGACGTTCGTCGCAACGTCGCAACTCTCGCACCGCTTGTCACCGTGGGCCCCCAAGTTCTCCAGAGGTGTTGTGGGTCCCCCATTGGCCCCTAGAACTACTGTGGGTCCCACCTAGGTGCTTTCTCTTCGAGGATTTGTTGTTTACGACGTTGCGATACGTCGTAGCCCGTCGTCGCACGTTCTAGCTTTGGAATCTTGGTTCGTTGCTCCGGTTGCTGCCCAGATCTTTCGAGCGAGGAATCTATTCTGGAATCTGGACTTGGAGCGCGTTCTTTTATTCCAACCCCTGGCGTCGCTACCCGACGCCAGTGTAGCTTTCGCGTCGTGTTGAGGTAACGATTTGCACTCTTAGGACCCCAACCACAGCCTGATAATTAAGACTAAAAATTGATGTTTTAAATTGTTTTAAATTCACTAATCAAAGATTAATAAAATGGGACTGTAGGCCGGTGGACTTGTGCACGTAGGATAATTGTGACTTTGGACTTGTTGGACGATGTTTTTCAGACGTTATACTTGCAGGCAAGTGAAACTTGCCAACTTTGCTTATGGCCATGTTTTTAGGCCACTTCCTTGCTGTTAGCGTAAAAGAGACTAGACAGTGAAATGATAGCTGTCTAGACGCAACTTTAAGATCTAGCTTGACAACAAAGCTAGATCTGTCACCTTGCCATGTCATTCATGCATTGTTAACTGCCATGTTTAAATTCCTTATCTGTACGCATTTAAACTGTTATCTGCCATGCATTGCATCTTACATGTCATCCAAGTTGAATGTTGCATTCGTAGCACACGCTACAATACTTGTACTTGTACTTCCTTGTTGAGGCTAGGTGCACCCCTATGCCATAATGAAAAATACTTCCTGGCTCGTGGTCCAGAAGTGGGCTACATGTGTTGGTCAAAAACCAATGCCCGATTTCCTTGTTAAGGCTAGATGCACCCCTATGCCATCATGAAAAACACTTCCTGGCTCGTGATCCAGAAGCGGGCCCCATGTGTTGGTCAAAAGCCAATGCCCTATACACGTGGAGGGGTAGGGATAAGCGATCACTTGAGCTAGGAGCTGGCCGCACAGCCACTCTAGCCAAAAGGCGTAATCTCTGTGCACGACGTGCTTACTATACTTGTACTTGCCCTTGTGAATGTTTCTTGCAAAACTTGACATCCATGCCATGATTTAAATGCCATGCTCGTACTTTACTTTACTTGTTGCACTCATGTTATAGCTGTCATGTCATTGCATCATGCTAGAACTGTTAGGTTGCTTACTTTCAGTTTCAGTTTCCTTGCACAAGTCTCTTGTAGACTTGCTGACATGTGCCCCTTGCTCTTTTGGGTGTCACATGTTAGACCCTGAGCCAGAGACCGTAGCTGAGTACGTAGTTGTTGCTGACGCTAAGCCTGAGTCCATGTCTGCCCAGGAGGAGTTTTGTGAACACCGGTGACCTTTCTGAGTGACCTTGCTGAGTTCCCTTTTGTTTTAGGATTTCTGTTAGTTGTCGGTGCGTAGCACCTTCCTTTGTACGTTGTACTTTTGTTGGCCATGTTTGGGCCTTTAGACTCTTTTTCTTTTCAGCCTGGTGGCTTTTTCTGTGATGTTGAAACTTATTTTATGGATATTCTGAGATTGTTTTTGTCTCCTTTCCTTTATTATTATCTTTGTTTCGTATCGCGTTGCAAGGACCTGCCATTTGAAGTTTTATTGACGCTTATCAGGCTTGTAGCTTCGCAGCTTCAAGTCTGAGCGGACCTACTCACGCCTCGTCTCCATATTTTTGGGAAGCGGGGCGTGACACATTGTTTTAGTTTTATTTAGCACTATTGTTTTTTTTTCCTCTACTCCCTCTTTTGGGTAATGCCATAGTGGGAGAGAAACAAACAAATTATAATTTTGTGCTAATTATGAGCTAAACTTGAATCTAAGATTGAATTGCCTTAGATTTATGGGGAGTAAATATGTTTAAGCACAATTATTTATCTTTTTGTTTATGTTTGTTTGTCATCACCAAAAAGGAGGAGAATGTTGAATTCAAATACTTGAATTCATTTCATTCATGTATATCATACTTATGCTTTAATTTGATCTCTAGATGCCCATATATTTATTGACTAACTAGATTGACATCTATGTCGGGGGAGTAAGTATGTTTAAGCACAATTATTTATATTTTTGTTTATGTTTGTTTGTCATCGCTAAAAAGGAGGAGAATGTTGAGTATTGAACTTATCCCTACTTGGTTTTGATGATGAGCAAACATAAATAGTTGTGACTAATCCCCGACCTGCATATAATCCATTGACTAATCCTATCATGAAAATCAATTAGCAATGGATGTCACTTAAGAATCAATTAAAGCTCGTAAAGTCGATTGGATGATCAAAGATGAAGATAGAAGCTTCAAGAAGATTTCAAGATCATTCAATAGAAAGAAGAGAGGCAAGAACAATTATAATCTTTTTATTCTCTTTTCTTTCTCATTAGTATGTAGCTTAGAAGTAGAATTATGTTGGAGCGCACACACACCTTCCATTCTATCCTAGGACATCATTAGAACTCATTTACAAGGCCTCCATTTCATAATTCTCAAGCATGTGCATTTTGGACTTTCAACAGGTGATTGATGAACGAAATACAGGTGCATGTCCCTTTACAGGCATCCGAGATTTGTTCTCCAGTCATCTGTTATGCACATACTTCTTAACTTGATTTTTGGGCTTTCTGTTCTTATCTTTTATCAGGCGACTGATGTACCAAGTACATGCGCCTATCCAGTTACAGGCGCCTGTAATTTGTTGGTCAGTCACATGTCTCCCATTGCCCAGAATTTCCAAGTTTTGACAACTTTCACACTGGTGTCTACAGATGATGTAAGAAGGATTTACAGGCACCTACCCATGGCACAGTCGCCTGTATATGCCTCTACAGTCGCATGTCCCAGATTGTCAAACTTCCCAAGTTTTGATAACTTTCGCACTTGCGTCTGCAGGCGATGTAAGAAGGATTTATAGGCGCCTGCCCATGGCACAGTCGCCTGTATATGCTTCTACAGTCGCATGTCCTGACTTTCCAGAACTGCTGAGTTTTCACCACTTACGCACTTAGGAATTCAGTCTCCTGTAGAAGGTTTCTCAGTCGCCTGTTGGTTTACAGGCACCTATCATACCTTCATCAGTCGACTGTCCTACGTGGTAAGTTACCGTTTGAATTCTCACCTACCTGCTGACACGGTGCATCGGGCGACTATGTATTATTCACCAGTCGATTGTCTATCGTGTATTTTCTATCCGTTGGCTTTTTCCACACTGATTTTAAAGTGGGTTTTGGGTATTTTGGTTAAGTGTTTTAGAGAACATATAAGAGAGTCTCTTACTGTTCCATTGAGGGATTCTTAGACAATCTTGCATTGATTCCTAAGCTTAATCTCTCAAGCTCTCTCTTCCTCAATTCTCAAGCCTTAGAAATCTCAACTCTAATCTTGTCTTTCCACTTAAACCAAATCTGAGCTTCAAGCTTTGGTGAAGACAAGTGAAGGACTTTCTCTCATCATGGAAGAGACATCAACACACACACTTACTCCTTCAAGTTCTACTTCAAGGCATAGGTGTTTGTAAGTGTTTACATTTCGAATTTCATTATCTCGTATTTCGATTACACTCTCGGTTTATGAGAGTGTGTTTACTTGATCCTAAGTTATGGGATTCAAGGACATCGATCGTTCATCGATGACACTTGTAGGGTAGCTACAAGTGGGTTTAAAGGAAACCTCAAGTTATGGTTCTAACTTGAGTATCTGGAGGTATCCGGGTGGAAGGGACGTAGGATTACCGGAAACAAGTCGAGATTGGACTTGGATAATCCGAACCCTTGAAACATCTCTTTGTTAGTTTGTTCATTTTGTGTTAATTTATAATTCTGCATTTATTGTTGGTTAGGGATTTAAATTGGTATAGCTATCGTTTAAAGTTTATAAACACTATTCAACCCCTTAGTGTTTTCCTCATAGCTAAGGTCCTTGCACTCATGGTCTCGTACATACGGATATATCGGACCCATGTCTACATTAACCAGGATATGGTAATCTCATTTTATTACTTAGAATCACTCAAGGTATGGACACGTGTTCTTGATGAAACATAAGTTTAATCCCTTTGAGCAATTCATGAGCATAGTAATGAAATAGAGAACACAATGGCATAAGTACTTGAACTACTTTGATCAGATCAAAGAAGCGAATACTTAGCCATGTAATTCTTAGGTAATAAAAAGAAAATGAGATTTTCTCTTAAGTCAAGTCTCCAAACACACCGGTGTGTTGGAGATCATTAATCGCACTCTGTTAGACATGGTGCGATACATGACAAGTGACTCTGAGTTACAATCATCCCCTTGGGGTTAAGCCCCAGATAATAGTGCATATGTTCTTGATGAGGTTCTGATAGGGTTCGTGCCAATGACTCCATATATGATATGGAACAGTGGAAACCCAACCTTAAAATACATTAAGGTGTGTGATTTTCTTGCGTACATCAAGTGGCTTAATCCAGACTAATTGGAAGACACATCTGTTGGAACCAGTAAATATGATATTCCTCAAATCAATCGTTAGGAAGTCACATGATTATTCGACCCCCAGAATTTTCTCGTAAGACAAAGGAGTCGAGTAAAACATCGTAGTTGATGATGCCTAAGACAACTTCTATGATGCCATTCGAAGTAGAGACTCTGATAAATGGTTTGATGCAATCCGAAAAGATCCTCCCACGTAAGTAAGGTATGGACCTTAGAAAACATGCCCAAAGGAAGTGTTCACATTGGCTGCAAGTGAATCTTCAAGACAGAAGATTAGTGCAGATGGAAAATAGAGAAGTGCAGGTTATGCTGGTTGAGAAAGATTATCATCTGAACCCTTATAAACGGATTATGATGAAACTTTCTTGCTAACAGCAGTGTATAGATCTGTTCGGATCAGACTCAATGCCAATGCTCATGATGACCATGAAAACTGTAATATGCATGTAAAGTCTATTTTCTAAATATAATTTAGAAAACAAATCAGCCAGAAAGTTTTCAAGGTTAGTGGGAGTAAATGCATGTGAGGCATCAAGAAGCTTGAACATATGTTTTGACAAAGTAATCAAACAGTTTGACACTTTGTCAGAAATAAATATGAACTGTGCAGATGACCAGTGACTGTATTTGGTTCGTTCTCGTAAGGTTCATTGATGACATTCTTCTGATAGGTATTAAACATACAGATGTTTAAATCTATCAGAGAATAAATATCAAGGATATTGTTTAATATCAAGTGAGGACGATGAGCTGGATGAGATCCAGGCAAGACAAATGTTACGGATTCCAAGAGAACTAGGAAACCATTTGGATGAGATTCAAATGCATGATCTAGCAGGAACATAGAACCCTTTAAGTCTACACAGAAGACAGTTCAGCAGATTCACTCACAAATACTCTGCCACATAAAGTCTGGAGAGACTTATGTGTAAACGCGGTATGAGATACTGGGATAAATAGGCCTGAGTGCAAGTGGGAGATGTTAGGCGATGTGTATGCTCTCGAGGCAATTTATCTCTGTGTATATGTACAAACATCTAGTTCGAAATAATAGTAAGTTGTTTGTAAGAATTTACCTAAATAAATAATAATGTAGTCTTCATTAGAACTAAGGTAAAGTTCTGAGACTTAATGCGAGGTCAACCATGTATCGAAATGGAGATCTCGGTCATGGAGAAGTACTTGACCGTTTGTAGCATAAGTCAAAAATCGTTCGTGGTCATAGATGTTTCGAGAAAAGGATATCGACGCATTGGATAGACCATTATGTCTTTGTTTCCGCCTCGGAGTGGTGACGATGATCTTATGGTCGTTTGACTTAGCGAAGTCGGAGACGAGACACATATGCTCATTAGAGAATGAGTTCACAGAACGACTCAACGAGAGCCACTACATGGTTAGTATACACCAATCAGTCGATGGTGAGCTCTTAGTGATGATCGACAAGTTGGTCCTTAGACTTGCGGCCATTGTACGAACCTGTGCGTGAACATTGTCACTTTGATTTCTGATTTATCTCGGGGCAAGCCCTGTTAAAAGGTCCTTGGTTGGGTGACACTTGAAGCATACAAGGAGAGTAGTGTCCAAGAGAGAATTCTTCTCTCCCGGTATGGGGAGTTAGTGTCGCAGGAGTTGGTACGGTCTTTAGCGTAGAAACCATGGCCATAGTATGTTGGACTGGATCCAACAAAGACTAGCTAAGAATGAACGATGTCGACCAGATGCAGAGCTATTAGGGGTTGACAGTTAACCATACTCTAGTCTTCGAGCGACATAATTATAACAAGGGACTAAAACTGCGTCATTCATCACGGACACAGTCAGTGTGGTCCCGAAAATACTCTTGTCAATGGGCTAACAATATAATATTGATACTGAAACAGGGACGTCACCTGCTGCTCGTGGTCACTGCCGTCTGGGGTTTCGAGCCCCACATGTAGTAGGGTCAGGCTGTAGGGTCTCACACAGCGTGGGACCTTTGTCAAGTAATATGTAAAATAAGGGAGATTATGCATAAGATGTATTAGAAAGTTATTACATCGCAAATAGTTTGTGATATCGCTTAAAGAATTAATGATGTGGGATTATTGCATATGATGCAAAAGAATTTAAAATATGTCGTAAAAATGTTTGCAGACATATTTTATAACAAAAGCATAGAACAAGCTCAATCCGGAGTCTGGGAAAGTCATGGACCCATTTGTATAGCCCAAGCTCGGCTAGGGCTAAGACAAAGAAGAAGAAAGGTAAAAAAGATTAAAAAAATGCTCAAAAAGGATTAAGCCCTAAGCCCAACTGGGCTGGGCTGGGGACTGGGCGCTGGGCGCTGGGCGCTAGGCGTCCCAGCCCAGCTGGCCTGGGCTAGCCCGCATGGCCCATCCGAAGCGGGCTGGTCGGGCCCGCCCAAGCGGAAGGGCGCCGACCCGTGGGCGGGCACTCGCTGGGCATGCCCGACCTGCGGGCGCCGAGCGGGGAGAAAAGCGGGTGGGCATCACCTGTGGGACCCACTGGAATCCCTCAGTGCAGAATTAAATCTACACAGTTTTGTGCTATTTTTTGACAGATTTTGAACGTTCGTTTGAGGGGTCAAACGAACTCGGAATTGAGCGACGTTTTTTTTATGCATTCATCGTTCAATGCTCTTTGATTTGATATAAGGTACAGCTTTCGAAGTTCAACTGTGAGGGCTGAAAAAATCGTTAAAATTTGGCCTTCGTGGAGGGCAAACTTGTAATTGATTTTTTCCCTAAAATTAATTAGTCCCACATCGGTTATTTTGAGAATAGGAGGGGTCAACTCCCTATATAAATAGGGGCTTACTCCCCTCCTTGAAATTTGCCCCAAGCCTTGGATTAAGGGAGCTCTCAAAAGTTAAGATCACACCTAGATTGAATATGCTAAAAATAATTATTACATCTTTCTCCCTCCTTCTATGCCCTTGATCGGGTCCTAGCAAGGCTAAGAGGGGGTTCGGATCAGATCCGGAATCTTGACAGATGATCCACTCAAGGTATAACTTTCTGGAGCGCGTGGCTGGCTCAGCGACAAGGGTGTTGCTCGTTTCAAAATACGGTCTAGCTCAAGGGAAGCGATTCAGCTCCAACGCGGGGCATTGATTAGTGAGGAAGACATTCTGCTAATGTGCAAAACAAAAGTATGCACTTTATTTAAAACATATAATTTTTGCAGTAATTAGTTAGATCTATCCTCAGGTGTTAGTTAAACCCACCCTGAGATAGTAGAGACTCTGGTTAGGGGATTTTAATTCCTTAGGGCTTTACTTAAGATGATTTTAAGATATGTTTTTTCTGCTGCTTTATTCTGTTTCGTCGTCTGCCCGACTTTAGCCGAACGTCGATTTTAGCTTTTTGACCCCGAAAAATCCCAACACAAATTAAGGTCAATCCACATACAACTCCTTTATTCACAAAGAAAAGTGATTAAAGGAGAGGATTAAGATTTTTTATGCACTTTAATAGGAATAGCTTAAATTTGTAAGTATGTATATGGTAAACATTATTTCAATACGTGGTATATTTTTAGGATGCATATAGAAATGATATAACACTTGGTATTATAATATCTGGCATCTTTCATGAGATATTGGTTCATAACATTTATGAGTATATTTGATACATTGGAATTTTGCTTAGATTTATTTCATGTTTTGAGATAAATATTTAGGATATATGCTTCATTGAATATCACTTATGATTTCATATATTTGTAGTATCACATTTTTTGAACTTCATTATGAATGTTGAATCTGTTCTAAAGGGGAATGAGTATTAAGACTAATCTAAAAGAAAAATAATGTTGGATATTATATCACATATCTTAGAGATTATGCTATTACCTAATGGATGTCAAAGAATTGTGCGATACTATAAGTTAGGATAGCTCAATACTTAGCTGAGTTGATTGTATTGATGTTTATAAGCTATACCAATTCTTGTGAAATATTTAGAAGATCTTGTTTGGATAAATTTTACGGCACTTCAACATTTATGCCAATTTGAATTAGTAAGATCCATATTAGATATTATGTCATAGTAATGCATGCTTCGTTTCACCTTTTTACACATTATGTTCTCACCTCACTTAGCTCACATTCCTTGCTTATACAAAAAATACAATGAAGTATATGTAATCATTAATGACATATGTCTTGACTTATGCTTATCATCTCGCCATATCTCTTATTTATGATATAACACATAGTACAACACTTGGTATCATTTTAGTGTTTGAGATTTATGAATATTGGATATTTGTTTCATAAAGGGCACATTCATTTTTTTGACTCAGAAGAAAAGATTTGAGATATTGAGCCACCCTTAATTGAATAGATTCCACTCTTCATAAGTATCAATTCACTATGTGATATACTTTGGTGTTACGTTCATGATATATTTATGCAACATATTTATTTCAAAAAGAGGGAGAGAAATTTAAAGTTGTTTATTGATGATCCACTTGTTGATTATGTCACTTTTATATGTTATGCCACAACACGTGAGATGCATGATATAGTGATAGAAATAATATGCCATTTCATTGCCTTTGCCACATTATTTGTTAATCGCCCTCCTATTGCTTTTTGATAATGTCAAAAGTGGGAGATAGATATGTGTGTAAGGTTAGTTTGTTGACTTTGAACTCGAATATATTTTGTACACTCACATCTTTGATACATGAATGATTCATACTTTACATTTACTTATCTTTAACAAGCATTGATGCAGTGCGAGTTTAAAAAGTCATTTGCTAACATCATGCATCATTGTAGGGGGAGCAAGTATCTTATCTTTGTAAATTCATTCTTATGTATCAAATTGTTTACAATTATCAAAGGGGGGAGAATGTTGGTTATTGCATTACCACTAAGTTAGTTTTAATGATAAGCAAACAATTATGGTTGCTACTGATGTTCTTGTAAGATGATTTATGAGTGCAGGGAATCAAGTCAACAAAGTCATGAAAATTATTCAAGCTCGATAGGATTGATGATTTGGAGCAAGTGAAGAGTTAAAGTACTCGAAGCTCATATTGAAGATCAAAAGCTCAAGTCAAGAACTCATGGATGTGCAAAACTTCAAGACAAGTTGGTCAAGCTAAAGGAAGACACTAAGACTCCAAAAGAAAGTGCGAGTAGTGTGTCATTTTGTAAACTTGTCTTAGAATATTGAAGCTACTAGTTGAATCTTGTATACACACTTAAATAATATTTTAAACTTCTTAAATTATTTAGAAAACATTTTGAAAAGATTTAGACAAGTTGCTCGTCCGCAAGATCCGGTCCACGCACCCGACGGCCGGATACCATCCAGCCATCCAGCAAGAGTCCATGCATCACCAAAAGGTACAATGTAGTTTTGCTAAATTTACCTTAAACATCAACGTAGTTTCTTAGAACGACGATAAAATTCAGGTTAGTTTTGACAAACAGTGCAGTTTAACGTAGTTTCGATATTTTAAAAAAAATTAGTGGGGTTTCGATGAATTTCGAAAGTTAAAGCGTAATATTTTTAAAAACCTTGCATAATTTCGGGTAGATTCCGTAAATTAAGCCCATGGTGTTGCTCCTTGATTCTTATCGACTGAAGCCAATTAAAAATGATGCGTGCAAGTAAAAGTGGCTATGTTCATGTTCATGTATTGAATACGCTCATTCGAGTCTCGGTGAGGACACCAATGAAGGAGCAGTGATTCTACACCATCCAAGTATTTGCTAATAAATAACACAACATTTTTGGGTGATTATATTCAGCTAATCAATACGAGCAAGAAAAGATCATATTCAGACAGACCCACATCCAAGCCCAAGTATAACAACAATAGCTACGACGAGAATCGTAGGATGCGCCGAAAAACAATAACAAAATTATCAGTGATTGCTGCTAAAGGAGATAACGAAACCAAAACGTCCTTCCCACAACGAAGAAAGAACGGCTAAACAGAAGCCAAAAGAACTCAAATTGAGCTTAAAGTTGAAAAGGATTGCAGCAGCTCAGTAGTTACTTCCCACAAATACGTTTTTAAACCCAAAAAAAAAAAACCATCACCAAAAACTAATGTTTCAACAGAGCAGCATTGATCAGCATGATCTTGCCTCACCTAATGCCTTAATAGCAACAATCGGAAGCAAGCTTTTCTCTTACAATTGGCGTACTTAGGAGGATGATGTACAACTTGCCATCTTTCATTTGTTGCTTGTTTTCAGCATCGATTCCCTTCTTTGTTGCTTTCAGCCTCGCCGATTGCCTTGACAGGAATAATCAAAATCGAGCCTTTCTCTTACGGTTTGTGTACTTCGTGTCAGGAGGTACATTATGCCCTTTTCTCCTCATCTGTTCCTTCTTCTTCAGCACCCATTCCTTCCCTCCTTTCCCTTTCTTTGTTACTTTCAATCTTTTCTTCGGCCTGTTTCTATCATAAATACCAACCTGCATCCAATAGGTTAACTTCAACTTTTACTGTTCTTCGGCATATGGATCTACTTTTTATTGAAGTACCAAAGGACGGATGTGAAAGGACGTTCGATGACAACTAAAAGCCTAAACAATTAAACCAATATCCATGTCACTGCCGCTGTTATACCTATACCTAAGGAAATCCCACAGCGGGTAGCTCTAGAAAAAGGAGGGCTAAGAGAGGTTAGTACCGCAAGGAGAAAACTTTTTGATAAAAAATCAAAATTTTCAATTGGTTGCTTAAGCGGTGAGACTAATGACTTCTCTCGGTCTCTACTTGTTGATTGGCCTTTATATATTCCATTCGGAAAGATGGACCGTTTAAAAGCAACCGTGCAAACATGAAATGCAACAACATATAACATTTTATAAGCCATAAATGTTATGAGATACTAACAGAAAGCATATGAGATGTACAAATTATTTCTATGTCACAAAACACATTCTAATGTTAACTAAATGGGAGCTGCATTTCAAATTTTATCAAGTGGTCATTATGCTGAAATTTCTCATTTCGGTCAATATGAGAGTTTCAAACTGAATATGTGCCTCAATTTGTGGCTGAATGCATTATTGATCCCCCCCCCCCCCCCCCCCCCCCCAATTGGATATCTAATATTGAAGAAAGATTTTTGGATGACAGAAAATATATAGACTAAATTAAACATATATCCCTTAATTCTTATAATAATTTTTAATTTTTAACGTAGCTATATTATCAGACGTTTTCTTCCCGTTCAACCACATATTCCTCCTCAATCGAAAACAGAGTCAGCTAATTCTTTGAATCGTCTGGCCCTTCAGATGAGTTTCATGTTCCCCATCATCAACTTCTCTATCGGCCACACCAGAATATTGTGCTTTTTAATTCCGTAGTGTGCCAATGTGTGCATTTCATTCAATTTACTGCCCCATGAAGATTAGCTCTAGATTACCAACGAAACTCCCTCTGAATCTTCAATCATCATATTGATGTTATGAACTGTGTTTCAGGTCATCACATCGAGTGTGATTTTGCAACCTGAAAGGCGCAACAACGTGGATTTTCATGGTTCAAATGACTAGATTTCGTTCTCAGTTGTCTTAGATGTTGTGGTCTGTGAGCATGCGGTCCTCATCGTTAACATCAAGCTCTCATCATCATGGATTTTCTTCTTGATGTTGGGGATGGTGTCGGAGTCATCGACCTTGGCAGCTAAGGTCGTGTCGGCAATCGTTTCACAAGTATCAGCATCAGCAATCAATTGTATAAAAGAAGAGTTTGAAAATAATCAACTAAATCTCAATCTGGAGATTTCGTCCCTACTGGCATGGATTCAAGCTTTGCAAGGAACTCAATTTCATCTCTCCATCTCTTTCATCGTCGGCATCACCCAATTCTATCCACATACTCTCTTCTTCTAATTCTTCTAATTCTTCTTCCTACCTTCTAATCCCAAATGCTTCTCCTGAAGCTGCCAACATCGAGTGGCAAGATAACCTAGGAATTCATTACAATTTCCCGTCTCAATCACACCTCTCTCCAATTTAATGACAAATCCCCCACCCATCTCTAATGTTGTTGTTTGTAACAAGTTGCAGCAGCAAACAAAGCAACACAGGGCACCTGCTGCTGCAACTTCCTGCATGCAGAATAAACAATAGAGCGACTTTTTTTTTTTTTTTTTGGGGGGGGGGGTGGGGGGGTGGGGGGTGTGTGCGTGTGTGTAGAGTAGCAGCACCAAAAGCGAAAAAAAAAGAAGAAATGGGGAAATGTTAGGAAATTAATAGTTTTTAAGTGCTAGATTTTCCATTGACTCAAGGGATGTTTGTGCTAATAACATAGTTTAGGGAAAATTAATGACAGTATCAATAGTACTAAGAATATTTGTGCAATTTACCCTTAATTAATCCATTTAGACATCTTTAGTAATTAACTCAAAACGATTCATACTTGGCTCCTAATTTAACAGGTTTTCAATCAAGTAAAAATTCATAATTAGTCTATCCATAATTCCAATCAGATTCCTATTTGATGGGTTATTAAACCACTAAAAATTAATTTATATTAACCAATAAGATTTTTGTTACGTATCCTACTCAATTAAGGTTTCATAATTATAATTGAATTCTAATTGGATGTCCTTTTTCATGATATATTTTAAAATTGGTTGATAAATCCTACTTAATTAAGATTTAATTTGAGAGCTTGAATTTTAATAAGAGAAAATATTATTGATGAAATATGAACTCATTTCATCTGCTAGCCATGTCACAAGAATTTGACAAAGCTGAAGCATTTTATCTTACTTCAGTTATTTAGTGTAGAATACCTATTAAGGTATGTCAATGGATTTCATGCAACAAGAATTTGACAAAGATGAAGCTTTTTATCTTACTTCAGTTAATATAGTGTAGAATACATATTTAGCATATTTCTCTTAAAGTCTACTTTCCAAATCTTTATGTTTTGGATTAATTTGAAATCCATACTTCTAGATAGAACTAAAATACCACATACCGTGTGGATTTTCCAGTGTAACTGGTCCTAACTCAAATATATGCTTTTGAATAAAGCAAAAATGTTTTTAAAATATCAAATATGTTACAAATTATTATTTTAAAATTTTTATGATTTTTGTTCATATTTTTAAATATTTTTTAAAGCTTGTTTTGCCCTCAAACCTGATAAACCTTTTAACCTAGCTTGCTTCTTTTTAAAACCCAAGATCCAACAAAAAGACCCGTGACCCTATCTGTTTAAGACCTATTAAAAACCTAAACCACTAACCCTAAGTTCCCTAAATTACTTCTCTCTTTAGCCCCAAGCCGCCACCCCCAATTCTCCCCTCTCATCTCGTTCTCCACCTTCCTCCCCGTCCCATCGCACGTAACTGACGCCCACACCTCGAACCACTAGCCCACACCAACTTACGTGCCTCTCCCTTTGCCCTCTCATCTCACCTCCTCTCACTACATGATCCCTCTCACGCTACCCTAACCTAAAATATCTCTCAACCATCTCTCTCTCTCTCTCTCTCTCTCTCTCTCTCTCTCTCTCTCTCTCTCTCCTTATTATTTCCTACATCATCATCTTTATCATAATCATCTTTCTCATCTTCTCATCCATTCTTGTTGCCTTCGCAAGGTAGCGTCAGGGTAGAATGACAATAGCAACAGCAACTGCCTCGATCACGATTATGATGAGGCAACCATAACGATGCCATCCAATCATCATCTGATCATTAAGTTCTCATAATTATTTAATTTAATTTTTATTCATGAATTTGATTTGTTCCTTGGTGATTTAGAGTCTTTTTGCTTTCTGCCTCTTCTGGCGGTGACTCTTCATTGTTGGCTATTGGTTCCCGTTAGGATTTGGTTTTACTTCAGTAAGACTGTTACTATATATTGATCTCGGTGTGCTCCTTGATGTGTTTGGTTTTATTGGATACAACGTGTAGTTGGATACAACGTGTAATTGACTTCGTGTTTGATGATAACAAACGTGTGTGAACGATTTAATGTGTGTGCTAAGTGTTTTCAGGAGTGGCACTCTCGCAAATACTGAAAGGGAGACTAAGTCAAAGTGATGGAGAATTTGTCATGCATTAGCCAAGTGGACTAAGTCAAAGATGAAGATAATGGCTACAAACATTGGACTAAGTCAAAGATGTGGAGATAAGGATGAAATCAATTCAAATCCATATTTAAATTGATTCAAATCAATTGGTGCATGAATCAAATCCTAAAGCCATACAAATTGAAGACTTGGTCAAAGATGGAGAGATATTGAGAATCTCATGCAAATCAATATAAGAGATTAAATTAGATCTTAATTCAAATCCTATAGCCATCCATATTCAAACTCCAAATCCTATTGTAATTGAAAGAGATCTTCTATATGATTATTTCAAATCCTAGTCAAGTTAGGATTCCATCCAATCTTTTATTCTAAGTGATTCTAAGTGATTCTAATTGATCCCTTCTTCATATATATAAACACACATCCAAAGGAGAGAGAACAAGCAAACAAGGCCGGCCCTAGACTCATTTCTCTTCATCTTGGCTGAATTTATCCTCCAAGCTTCAAATAGATCATCAAATTCACAGGAAGAAGAAAGAGTTCAACGGCCGACGCTAAAAAGTGCATAACTCTCTCCACGGAGCTCGGATCAACGAACAGTTTATGCCAGGACAATCAAAACTCAGTGCTCTACAACATGGTGATATTTTCTGATTTTGATCTTTGTATTAAATTACTGGTATTTATTTTAGTATGAGTTGTAATCTGAATAGCTTCATATATTTCATCATCTCCTAGGCCAAAGTTCTTCATCATCTTCAAGCCTTACCGCAAGCATAAGAAACCATCCATCATCAAGCTAGATATCCAAGCATAAGCCATCTCCAACCTAGAGGAGCAAGCAACCAAGGCCACCATCTTTGAAGAAGCAAAGTCCAAAAGATCAAATTCTAAGCCCTAGGACGTACTTCAAAGATATGATATTTCCTCTCCACAAGAGCATCCAAATCGACCCTTTCTTATTTTCCAGTCGAAGAGAACGAGCTCACGATTCCAACGAGTATTTATTCGGATTTTTCTGAGCTCGGGTCGATTTACTATAATTTCTGGAAGACGGGACAGAAACATAATTTACGCACAGACTGCTGCTGATTCTGTAGAAGAGAATTGATTTACGCACAGACCAGATTCGGGCAGATTTGCGCATCGAACTTCAGAGGGCTATATCTTGAGATCCAGACATCAGATTGAGACACCGTTTGCGCCAGCATGAAGCTGACGACGCGCTGATCGACATAGACGACGACACGGACACGAACTGAGCTTTTTTGATCTCTTTACTCTTTATATTCGTGTAGTTGTGTATTGATCTCTTTAGGGAAACTTTATCATATTTGTGATACTTTTGGGATCTTGTCTAGTATGGTACTAGACAAGAGAGACTTGACTAATTGGGACTAGTCAAGTGAGAGCTTATACTAGAATTAGTTTTGTTTAGCACCGGTGGAGTTCAGATATGGAGAGCCAGTGGAGTGTAGAGTGGGTTCTCTAGCTACAGGTTGTACCAGGAGCACCGGTAGAGTGCGGTACGGAGAACCAGCTGAGTGTAGAGAGGTGCTCTAGCTACATGTTGTACCAGGAACATTATTAATCTAGTATTTTCTTTCGGGGCTGGACGTAAATCGTAGGGACTACCGAACCCGGGTAAATCTGATGTATACTCTGTGATTGATTATATTTACTCTGCATCTGCTATAACTGCATGTGATTGCTCGTGGGTTGTACGAGAATTTTTATTAGCCTATTCACCCACTGTAGACTTAGATCCAGATCCAACAAGTGGTACAGAGCAGGTTAGAGGATCTAGGCTAGATTGACCATGAATTCTATTGATTCTGCTTTTGCTGAAGGTCAGTCCATATCACGACCCCCAAAATTAATGGTGTAGATTATGCTTATTGAAAATCTAGAATGAAAATCTACTTAGTATCTATTGACTATAAAGTATGGAATATTGTTGAAAAATGTTATAAGCCACATGTTATTAAACTTGAAAATACCGAAATGCTTGAACCTGAAGATAAGTGGGATGTTGCTGATTGGAGATTATATTCTTTGAATGGTAAAGCTATGAATGTGCTTATATGCTCTCTTGATAAATCCGAATTTAATCGTATCTCACATTGTCAAACTGCGCAGAAAATATGGCTGCTGGAGGTGACGCATGAAAGAACGTCACAAGTGAAGTCTAGACTTGCGTTGCTGAGCACAGAGTACGAGAGCTTCCGCATGCTTCCATCAGAATCCATCTCAGAGATGTTTGCGAGGTTCACAGACATCATCTACAAGTCTAGCTCACTTGGTAAGCCATATTCTAGTTTGGAGCAGGTGAGAAAATCTTAAGGGCGCTGCCAAGCTCGTTCAGGCCTAAAGTCACTGTCATTCAAGAAGCTAAAGATCTATCACAAATGAGAGTGAATGACTTGATAGGCAACTTGATGTCACACAAGCTTAAGCTGCAGAATATTGAAGAAAGAGAGAAACTAAAGGAAAAGGCTCCAAAACCTCTAGCTCTTCAAGCTAAGGAAGATGACGATGAGGAGATAGCACTGATGGTCAGAAATTTCAGGAAATACGTCAGGACTCCTCAAGGAATAGCAAAAATGCAAAAAAGGTTTATTCGTTCTAATAATTTTAATTCTTCTAAAAAATCTTCTGAGCAGACAGCTACTGATAAAATTAAATGTTTTAAATACAAAAAACAGGGACACTTTATGAAGGATTGCTCACATGAAGAGAATAATCTTGCTGAAAAGAAAGGAAAAGCTTTAGCGCTAACGTGGGATATGGATAGCGAGGATGAGATTGAGGAGACAGCTCAGACATCCCTTTGCTTACTGGGAAAACTTGATGAGGTAATCAAAGCTCAACTTCTGAGTACTATTAATGAAATGCAAGATGAAATTGACAACCTAGAATCTACTATAAAAAACGTGAATCCACATTAGAAGAGTATAGAAATGCCAATGATGATTTGGAACAAGACACGTACCACATGTCATTAGAAATTAAGGAGCTAAAAAGAAAAATTGTTGCATGTGATTCAACCATTAATTTGTTGGAAAAAGAGAAATCTAAATTGCACGAAAAAGCTAAATGTCTTATTTGTCCTACTTTGTTGAATGATATTAGCATGTATAAGCAAAATGTGATTAAGCTAGAAACTGAAATTGAATTGCTTAATGAAAAGATGAGCATGCTAAATAATGAGCTTAAAAGAAAAATAATTGCTGAAGACAACAATAAGAAGGCTTTTATAAGTAAATGCTCTTTAATTATAAATGAAAATGCTTTATTGAAATCCAAAGTCACTAGTCTAGAATTGTCATTAAAGAAATTTTCTATTGGTAAACATTCGCTGGATACTATTTTTTGAAAATCAATTATATGGCAATAATAGACGTGGACTTGGATTTGGTTCTAAAAATGTTAAAAAGCCTAAGCATAGGAAAATTCACGATGAGCCTATGAAAGTTAAAAATATGTATGCAAAGTGCTTTACTTGTGCTAGTGTTGGTCATATGTCAAATCATTGCAAATTTAGGAACACGAATATTAAATTCAAACAAGTATGAGTTCCTAAGACTTTGATGACTAACATGAGTGGAACTTGTTGGATTCCAAGGTCACACATAACATCTACCATGTAGGTAAGATGGAGATGGCGAGGAACTTTGGATTGAACGTTTCATTATTTAGTTCCTTAGCCAAACGACGACGCGAATGTATATTTTTTCCCTCTTTGAACTTAATGCATACCTTCATAGCATTTTTTGTGTGCTTGATTTGTTTTTATTTGTGTGCTATGTTGTTTGCTTTCTAGCTTGTTGAGTTCTTTATAAAGAAAAATCAAAAAAATTGAAAAGGACAAAAAGAAAAAAATGGTACTTAATGTATATCTTTCTTTTGAATCATTCAAGTGATGTTAATGTCCATGTAGAAATTGATGTAGTATTGTTATGGCTACATGCGCATGTTTGATTTTCTAAATAGACATGACATGTTCAATGATTAGAATAATATGATTTCTACACCTACACTTTCACTTTCACGAATATTAAATATTGTTGTATATTTGGAGACATCTTTTATGAAATATTGGAAAGTGAATGTAGGATGAAAATAACAGAAAATCTAAGGGATATGATGTGTCTTGCCATGGATAAAAATTGAGCACAAAAGAATTGAATATGAAACAAAAAAACTGAAAAAGAATGAAAATAGCTTCGTATGAAAAATGGATACAATTCTTGGCAACGACACTACCCACGAGTATCCAACATATGCTTTACGAGCAATCTATAACGTTATTGTTATACTCATCAAGCAATGCCACCCCCACATCTAAGAGTCCTTATAGGCTATGTTTTTGGGTATGGTACCTTAAACTCATTTTTAATGAGATGGAGAAAATCAATCCTAAATGATTTCATGTTTAATGGAAAATGTGGATTGGTTTTGGTTGATTTTCTTAAAAGTTCTCCTTATATGCTTCAATGTTTAATCATCACACTTACAAATTGGTGTAGAAGCCTATGCTATAATTTTCATTGAATTTGAATTGCTTATTCCATGAATGTCAACATGCAAGTGTATGTCGTAATTTATAATGCTCACTTTTTTGCCTGTGGTATAAATTTGACTTCATGAATACACTTTTGATGATAACAAAAGGGGGAGAAAGAATTGATAAGATTTGAATATGTGCATTAAAGCTTATATATTGCATATATGAATATTGGTTTACGGAGGAGCATTAATGAATGAATGTATGGTGCTTAATGAATATGTGAATATTTGTTCAATAGGGAGCATAAATAAAGGGGGAGCATACTTGTATGTTTGAAACATCATTGTTGTATGTTGCACATCATGGTCATACTTGTTGCATATTGCATACATCCACCATTATCACACTTCATACACACATGTCACGATGATATCATTTGAATCGTTATTGCAATTTTATATTAGTTTGTCTTCATCAAAAAGGGGAGATTGTTGGATACAACGTGCAGTTGGATACAACGATCGATGACTTCGTGTTTGATGATAACAAACGTGTGTGAATGATTTAATGTGTGTGCTAAGTGTTTTTCAGGAGTGGCACTCTCGCAAATACTCAAAGAGAGACTAAGTCAAAGTGATGGAGAATTTGCCATGCATTAGTCAAGTGGACTAAGTCAAGATGAAGATAATGGCTACAAATATTGGACTAAGTCAAAGATGTGGAGATAGGGAGGAAATCAATTCAAATCCATATTTGAATTGATTCAAATCAATTGGTGCATGAATCAAATCCTAATGCCATACAAATTGAAGACTTGGTCAAAGATAGAGAGATATGGAAATCTCATGCAAATCAATATAAGAGATTAAATGAGATCTTAATTCAAATCCTATAGCCATCCATATTCAAACTCCAAATCCTATTGTGATTGAAAGAGATCTTCCATATGATTATTTCAAATCCTATTCAAGTTAGGATTCCATCCAATCTCCTTATTCTAAGTGATTCTAGTTGATCCCATCTTCATATATATAAATCCACATCCAAAGGAGAGAGAACAAGCAAACAAGGCCGGCCCTAGACTCATTTCTCTTCATCTTGGCCGAATTTATCCTCCAAGCTTCAAAAAGATCATCAAATTCGTAAGAAGGGGCTCGACGGACGATGCTAAAAAGTGCATAACTCTCTCCACGGAGCTCGAATCGAAGAACCGTTTGCGTCAGGACGATCACAACTCAGTGCTCTACAACATGGTGATATTTTCTGATTTTAATCTCTGTATTAAATCAGTGGTATTTATTTTAGCATGAGTTGTATTCTGAATAACTTCATATATTTTATCATCTCCTAGACCAAAGTTCTTCATCATCTTCAAGCCGTACCGCAAGCATAATGAACCATCCATCATCAAGCTAGATATCCCAATATAAGCCATCTCCAACCTAAAGGAGCAAGCAACCAAGGCCACCATCTTTGAAGAAGCAAAGTACAAGAGATCAAATTCGAAGCCCTATGACGCACTTCAAAGATCTGATATTTCCTCTCCAGAAGAGCATCCAAATCGGTTCTTTCTTATTTTCCAGTCGAAGAGGACGAGTTCACGATTCCAACGAGTATTTATTAGGATTTTTCTAAGCTCGGGTCCATTTACTACAATTTGTGGAAGACGGGGCAGAAACATACTTTACGCACAGACTGCTGCCGATTCTGCAAAAGAGAATTGATTCACGCACAGACCAGATTCGGGCAGATTTGCGCATCAAACTTTGGAGGGCTATATCTTGAGATCCAGACATCGGATTGAGACACCGTTTGCGCCAGCGTGAAGCTGACGATGCGCTGATTGACAGAGACGACACGGACACGAACTGAGCTTTTCTGATCTCTTTACTCTTTATATTCGTGTAGTTGTGTATCGATCTATGTAAGGGAAACTTTACCATATTTGTGATACTTTTGGGCTCTTGTCTAATGCAATACTAGACAAGAGGGCCTTGAGTTGAGACTAGTCAAGTGAGAGCTTATACTAGGATTAGTTTTGTTTAGCACCGGTGAAGTGTAGGTACAGATAGCCAGGGGAGTATAGAGTGGGTTCTCTAGCTACAGGTTGTACCAGGAGCACCAGTGAAGGGAGGTATGGAGAACCAGGTGAGTGTAGAGAGGTGCTCTAGCTACAGGTTGTATCAGGAACATTATTGATCTAGTATTTGCTTTCGGGCTGGACATAGGTTGTGGGGACGACTGAACCAGGATAAATCTGTTGTGTACTCTGTGATTGATTGTATTTACTCTGCATCTGCTATAACTGCATGTGATTGCTCGTGGATTGCACGAGAATTTTTATTAGCATATTCACCACACCCCCCTCAAGGCTTAGATCCAGATCCAACAGGTTTTGCCCCTTGTAGCCGTTTTGTTTCCGTTATGGTTTGGTTAAATTTACTTTTTGGTTGTTTTGCTTGGATTTGGTTTGTTCCCTTTAGGGCTGTTGCTCTCTATTGGGGTTTGGTGGTGCCTTTCTTCGGCTGTTTGGTTCCATGTTTACTTCTTAATGGGTTCGATTTTACCTAATTGGGTTGATTTGTTCATGTTTTCCCTTATTGCCTTCTTGATATGTTCAGTGATATTTTCTTAGGCTGTCATGTCATTGATTGCATTTTGTTTGGGATCCTCTTGGGTTCGATTTGTTCCCTTGAGGTTGTTCTACTTATTGATAGATTCAATTGTGCCTCTTATGGATATTATGTCCATGTATTAATTTATTGGGTTGGTTTTCACTTTCTTAGGGTTGTTTGCTCCATGTTGATGCTTTAGCTTTGGACTAATGGTTTGAATAATACTTAATCATGTTTAGAAACATGTTCACATAACCATAGTATTGAAGCTTGATCCTAATATATCCATATTGTAATTTATTTCATTTAATAAATTAATTGCTTAACATTTCAAGATATAAGATAACAAGTATGAATAACACCCAACTGTAATAAAATGATAGATGCTAATAATGATTTTATGTTAAAAATAGATACCATTACTCGTTCATTGTAGTTGTTCACGATACATGCCCAATGTATATGCCACTGTACTTTTTATGACACTGCATTATACGTGCTTACTATACATGTTACGGTATCGTTTACATGACTTTGCACTTAATACTAAAGTAATCCACTATAGATCATTGTACCTGATATTACATCTGCATATGATTACTGAATCTGCTATACCTGATCTCGAATCACTGAAACAGGACATTGTACATGATTAACATACCCACATGTTCAATGTATTAGATACTACACCATTATATAACCTTGAATAGTTGGGAAACTCATTATTACATAGACCGGGAGCGACAAGTGTCCATTACTGTATCCGTGTATCTATGCATCTATGCATATGTACATCTGTGAATCTGATATTTATTTATCTTCCATTGTGCATCCTAATATTTATTGATGACACCTTCGAGTAGGAACACCGTGCTGGTAACATTATAACTTAGTGATACAAATTTATTAGTATTTATCTTGTGTAGTCACTCATGTCTGTTCATTAATACTTATCATTGTTCATGTGTTAAGTAGTTGCTATCTATGCAAATTCATGCTATTATATATATTGCCACGTTTATATGCTCATCATGTCTCATATTATCCATGTTGCTATTTACATTACTATGCATTTCATGTTATTTGACATTCTCTTGTTGGGGAAACCTACATAAGCCTTAGCTTGCTAACAGATATTTTTTGTTTCTGTTTGTTATTGCTTTTGGGATAATCCGGTAGGTACAGAGATTAGATATATTAAGAAGACATTCCTTGTAGAGCAAATCTATACTACGGGATAGATTCAACACGTGACTGTCTTATCTTTGTTCATATCTGTTCTAACACATACTATCGCATCCTTATATCTTCTCAATCTTTTCATAGCACTCCTTATTATCGTACTTGTCATTGTTCCTCATTGCTACTTATAGATTGTACATGACACTGTAGTTGCTTATTATTAGTTATATGTAAAAGAACCTCAGTTTTATTACAGATAATTAATGTATTTTAGATCAAAAAGATGAATTCTTATTGGTTTACATTCATAAGAGCTTATCACATTTCTGTTTTCTGATAGAATGGTAAGCAGGGTGTGACACCCAGCCCGTTGTATTTGGATGGAATGTTTTTGTCCAAGCACGGCTATGATCTTCTACGGACAGACCCAAAATAGACATCAAAAAGACGAACCAGTTATTTCTATAATAGTATAGATGTAGATACAAGGATATGGTCACTTGTGCAGGTAGAAAGATCAGGAATTAGTGCTTTAGATTTCCTAATTTATGTGGCTGCCTGCAAGTGATCTAAACCATGCTAAATAAAAATTATTCATGTTCTGACAGGGTGGATGAGTAAAAAACCTCCAGTAGCTTTGTTCGATATGGATTGTCAGGTTAGACAGCTCATCAGATAATTCTGAATGGTTAATATTTGTTATATCCGCCAGCTACCACCTTAGCAAGCCTAATGACATTTATGTGGTCGTGGAATTCAGGGTATATTTACAAGAACTTAAAATATTAGCATTTCATCCACAGCATTGCAGACAGAGCATATATAATACAATGACTTGTCGCACAATCTATAAAGCATAAAGAATAGATTTTTGCAAAGGTTCATGGTTGCTTACTGTTTGGCTTTCGTCATCACCGTCATCACCATTATCATCGTTGCCATCATCATCACTACACATCTCTCCATCTTCACCTTTGCCCTTGGGGAGGGTCGTTTGTGTTGAAGGTGGACCACAAGTGAGAACAAGATACGCCTTCCTTGCCCTCGAACTGGTAGGTGAATACAATGCATGATTAGAGAACATTAATTTTAAATAATAAATGTGCATGATATCAGACTATCCAAGATAAAGCATATCAATCATTGGCTTATATTCTGTATAATTATGTAGGTGATATCAGAAAGACATAGATCAGATATATATGTGTGATAGAAATCATTAGTTAGCACTAGTATACCTCTGTCAGTTATATATATGCACCCTCTGAAGATACTGGGAGGCTCCTTTATGTGACTAGAACTTGACAAAGCAATATAAGCCTTTCCCAACTAAATGGGTCGGGTATGGATTAGAAGGCTCCACAAGATGCGGGAAAAATAGACCACTAAAAATGACAAAAGTTTTTGTTGAAGGTTGTTTAATCAGAGTTCTAAAGCTTTTCCGTGCAAAACTTGTTGAAGCTATCTTGCACTTTCATCTAGTTATTGCATATACCATGTATATCTGTTCCACCTCAGATCTCGTTGTAAAATATTCAAGGCATTGCATAGAGAAGTTATCCCCCCCCCCCCCCCCCCGGGGGGGGGGGGGGGGGAAGAGGGGGGGGGGGACACCTCCAAATCCCAACAAAAAAAATCTGTCCCAAAACATAGAAAATGAAAAAAAACGCTTTCCTCGTCCCTTTCTTTCACGATTTCAGCGACGTGTAAACTGATGTTGCTTGATGGATGGTAATATGAGACACATGAATTTAGTAAAACTAACATACTTGGAATGTATGTTTATAATGCATATTTGTGTGTTGTTGTGTGCCCATAGCCAAAGCAATGGAAGCAGACAAATTAACAATCAATTTGATGGCATTACATGCTCTTTGCTAATTGCTTTACTAAAATAATACGACTTACAAAAGCAAATGTCTTCGGTTATGACTAGTTTTATCAACATATTGATATGTAGAAAAATGGTAATATTACCACTCCTCCTCCCCTTTCTATTTTGGGTTTTTTTTCTTGTACTTTGTCTTCCTTCTCTCCCTTTTTTTTTCATGTATCGCTTCTGTAAATCTTAACGGTAAAAAGGAAGTATGCACACATGGAGACAAGTCTCATCTGTTAACCATGAACAAGACTGGTAACTTGGGAGCAGTATCCCTCAAATTATAGCTTCTCTGATTCTTTGATTTTGACGCTCTCAGGCTCTTGGATAATGTATGTTCAGCAATCGGTTGCCAATGCCACCTTGATATATTATTCTAATATGCATATTATACTTTATACAAGGTAGTCATTCTAGCAAGCATTTTTCGCGTTACTTGTGAATCAAAACAACCTCATTTGCAATTATCTTAATTGAAGTCTTCCCCAATTCAAATAAAAAGCTTGAAGATGAACTTCCTAAAATAATTTGACCGACGTGTAGGAATCTGGTGCTCAACTCTTCTGTAACAGTTATTTAGCTCTTACAGACAGCACCAACAAACGGTTATTTTTTCACTGAAAATTTCCATTGATACGTATAATGCTATTAGATTTCCAAGAATAACCATCAAGCAGAAACACAATGAAGGAATGATTAAGACCAATTAGCTAGCATGATGCAGATATAGCTGATGTGATGTCTCAGAACCTTTTACTTTTTTCATTTTATTTTTTTGTTCAAACTTATTCAAAAGTTTTGCTTTCTCACTTGCAAAAGCTGGATGGCCTACAAGCAAGCCCCTTCATGAGGGCCAACAGGCAATATTGCATGCATTCATAATGCATCCTTATACAAGGCACAATGATATGGCAGAAAAATAATATAGAAGACGATTCCCGCACATTGATTGATTATAGCACAAGAACATACTTCACTTACCTATGGGGGTAGTCAACAACCACGCCACCGGCAAATCCAGCACGCATGGCAGAGGACATGATCATTTCACTCTGGTCCATATTTTCAGCATACAGCTGCAACACTGCTCTTGCTCCCCGAGCTAAGCATCTATATAGAGATCCAAAGAAGGCTCTGCGAAGAAAGAATCCCAAGTCTAATGACATATTATAAAGTGACGAGTAACAAAGCAGGCTTTCAAGGAAGGTTTCATACAGAGTACATACTTCAATCTCAACCTTGGTTCATGGGAGGATTTGTCAGCATAACACAACCACTGGAAAGTAATAATCAAAATAAATGTTAGAGTAGCAATTTGCGTTAATGCAGACTAGATTAAAAATCGTCATTGTTGTTGTCATAATATCATGAGCACATAATATATCATCCACAATGGTTGAAATAACAATTGTCACCAAAAAGTGCTAGTAAAATGCTAAGGGAAAACTGACAGAGGAGAAACCAGGGTTTGAATCCTGGAAGGGTCCGAAAGGGTATCAATTCCTCCACACACAAAAACAGTGTACTGCTTGACTGTTCAGGTAAATGTTTAACAAGGTACATCATCTCGTTGGAATGTAACATGACTCAAAATCTAGTAAGTATTAAGCAAATTCAATTCCACAATTGCTACCCTTGCAGTTTTAGAAGCTAAGAGGTGATCTTCGGTCTAGCACTATATCATGATTCTCATACTTTAACAGTTACCACTGACAATGATAAGAAATTATTATCAATACAATACACATTACTTGTGGGTTTGAAGCATTTATGATTATAACAAGTTAATATGAAGAGTAATAGGAGATAAAGAAAATTTTGCCCTCAAGAAAACAATAGAAAATATAGCTGACCCGCAAAGGCATTTTAGTTAAAGGTCAACAGGTCGGTACTATAAAAATTGAGACAAAAGGAGCTATTATATATATCGAAATTCTAATAAATGATGTAGAAAATTAATTTTTAAAACCTGAATTGCCGATATACTGATGGCACCATCAATAACTCCAGGTCGCAAGCCTAAGCCCTGTAATTTCACTGGTCAGCAGCCGGTAGGAGATAAGAAATAATCAAATAATGTACTAAACAAATAATCCAAACAACAGCACTGAAAACTATTTTAGAAATCACTCTAGCACATCATTGAGAAACTAAGATATGCGGAAAACATATTCATCTCAGTTCATTTATTTCTTTTCGAGTTTTTAAGGAAATTACAATTGCCCAGAAGCTGGATTAAATTTATTCGGTCAACTGCGATATAATTAGTCATTAACTGTCTTGTAACCGTTCTCAACATATTAAAGCATTTGTCTCATTCACACACATCTATACATATATATATATATACATATACATATACATATATATATATATATATATATACATATACATATACATATATATATATATATATGAGAATAATGGCTATCATACGCCATATGAGAGCTTCTCTCATACGCCCTCTCACATAAAGCACCCAAGTACAACCAAGTACAAGCCCATGTGGGCTTGTACTTGGGTGCTTTATGTGAGAGGGCGTATGAGAGAAGCTCTCATATGGCGTATGATACCCATTAATCCCTATATATATATACATATATATATACATATATATATATAAGAAAAATGTATGTGATGTCAGCGCATGAAAAATAACTTCCTGCGCTAACGCACATATACATTGTTTTTTATTTTTTTTTAAATCTTTTTTGAGAGTAATCTACACATCATGGATGACTCACATACCAAAAATCAATGAACCCAATGCTATTTGAATCTCGATCTGACTATTACGAATTTGACAGTTTGAGAATAGTAACGAACCGATTGAGTTTCAAATTCCTTAGGGTTTCACACATGTTTAGAGACTTGGATTTTTATAATGTGTACAACACCAGACAAACAAAATTTTAAAAAATATTTAAAACAATGGATTTTGTGCTGCCAACACAGGAAATTCCCTACGCTGCACATATCCATTAACCTATATATATGTGTTAAGGTACATGTAGTTGGTCCAGGAAATTTCATACACCGTTCCTCAAAAACTTCACTTCGCACCTCTTTTCAATGATCGGTACTATTCATATTGAAATTCATGTAGCAACATCCAAATATACCATACATTTAGTGAATCCCAAATATTTACCTACAAATTTAGGCATGGGAAAAGTTCAATCCAAACATACCATACATTTAGTGAATCCTGAATATTTATTACAAATTTAGGCATGAAAAAAGTTCAATTATCGTAAAACCGTTCAATTTCTAATGATCTGCAACATAAGCGAAGAATATAAACACCATAATTTTTTTTGATTTACCTAGTTTAAGATGCGTTGATCAATATGCACAGTGTCGATCATGTCGGTCATTGGAGATAGAAGTAAAAAAGTTTGTTGAACCGATATAAGAAATTGGTCCGTGTAAGAAATTTTCTATACCAGATATCGTACATTTTATTCTCATTATACATACACGCTCGCTCATCCATACATATTACAAATATATAGGTGTGTGTATACATACATTCATATACATAAGTATGTACATACATGCATACATGTACATATGTGTGTACATATACATATGTAAATACATGCATATACAAACGTACGTACGTACATTGTGTCAAATTCCTATGTTAAAATCTCACATAGGATTTCGTTGCGAAAAGTTTTTATTTTTTTGAAATTTTTTTCCGCTGTTTAATACGTACATATATATAGCACACGAAAAATAATAGATGAATTCTAAGTGAATTTGACCCTCAATCAAGCAGTTACAAATTCAACAGTTTCAGAACAATAGAACATTTTGTAACAATTCGATCAATGGGCAAATAGATGGATTTTCTTGATGTTTGGTATATATGTATATTAGCATGTGTAGAACACATTCAACTACTTGGATCGTTGAAATAATCCCACAAAACTCTTTTCTCATGCTTTTCGTATCAAGGATTTTTTGCATATGTATGTACGTATGTACACATGTATAAACATTTATGCATGTATGTATACATATATATGTATGTACATAATACTTTATTCATATTACACTCACTCACCCATACATATCTATATTACAATTGATGAAGTTGTCCTACTAGGACAAACAAGTATATAGAGATGTGGCCATAGTTTGGCCACATCATCATGGGTGACCCACAGTTGTGGGATTTAGAGTGTGGGTTTGTTTGCTTGGATAAATGCTCCCCCTTTTTCCCTTATTTGCAAGCATGACATCTCTTTCATGATGTGGTTTTTTTGCATCTAGCCCCATGCTTTCTCTTTTTGCACCCCAAGATGCTGCCCACAGTCAAACCCACGTTTTTTTCATTTTTTCCCAAGTTCGACCCAGAATTGTTTTTTAACCCCTTGACGGTACTGGCACACACATCCACATTCTCACTCCTTTTCGTTTGCACGCGTGCGCCGCATCCTCTTTGTGAGGGTTTTCCTCCGTGCACTGTGTGCACAGGTTATTTCTAGTACATATATATAAAGAGAATAATGGGTATCATGTGACAATGGAAGCTTAGTCTCATATACCAAAACACAAAAAAGTGGGTGGTACAACAAGTACAAGCCCATGTGAAACTTGTACTTTCCCACTTTTGTGTCTTAGTATATGAGGCTAAGCCTCCATTATCATATGATACCCATTATTCTCATATATAAATGTGTGTATACGTACATGTATATATATTTATGGCCAAAATCCTATGCAAATATTTCGCACAGGATTTTGGTGCGAAATGTTTTTGTTTTATGGAAATTTTTTTCAAAAATTTTGTCATATGTTTAATTTATACATATATATACCTCAGAGAAAATAGGTGAACCCTATGGAGGATTTGACTCTCGACAAGCCGTTACAAATTCAACGATTTCATAACAATAGAACATTCTGTACCGATCCGATCAAAAGGTACATAAAGAAAATTTCTTGATTTTTTGTATGTATGTGTATTAACATGTGTAGAACATATTCACCAATTTTGGATCATTGAGAAGCCCCCACAAAACACATTCACATACAACGGTTTGGACCTTTAAAAATCTTTTTCGCACAACTTTTGCATGAGATTTTTTGCACATGAAAATTTTTCTATATACATATATAGAAAAATGTATATGTGCTGTCAGCAAAGGAAAAATTTTCGCGCTGACGCACATTTACATTATTTTTTATTTTTTACAAAAAAATTAGGATATGTTGTACATCTCATGGAGGATCAACATACCAAAAATCAAGTGAATCCAACGGTATTTGACACTCGATCTATCCATTACAAATTCAACGATTTCGAAACAATAGAATTGTTTACAACAGGTGGATTGAGGGTCATATACCCCTAAGATTCACCTATATTTGAAAATTAAGAGTTTTGAAATGTGTACAACAGAAAAAATTTCAAATTTTGTTTGCTTTTTTCAAGCCGACAATGTAAGAAATTTCATGCGTTGTCAGCTCATATCTATTAAACACACACATATATAAGAAATATGTATATATGCTGACAGCACAGGAAAAATTCCAGCGCTATCAATGCGTAAACATTTTTAAAAAAATTGGGTTGTGTTCTGCACATCATGGATGATCACCGTACCAAAAATCAAGTGAATACAACACTATTTGACCATCGATCTACACATTGCAAATTCAATGGTTTCGAAAGAAAAAACTTTCTGCAACAGGTGGATCGAGTGTCAAATACACATATGTTTTACATATATTTGGGTTTTATGGTTTTAGAACGTGTACAACTCAAAATTACAAAAAAAAAGTTTAACCATGCTGACAGCGCATAAAATGTCATGCACTGTCAGCTTATATACATTAATCGATATATATCAGAAATATGTATATGTGCTGACATCGTAGGAAAAATTCATGCATTGTTGGCACATAAACATATTTTTATTTTTTGAAATGTTTTTAGGTTTTGTTCTATACGTGGATGATCACCATACCAAAAAAATCAAGTGAATCCAGCATTGGTTCAACCTCAATCTACCCATTGCACATTCAACAGTTTCGAAAAATAGAACTTTTACAACGGGTGAATCAAGGGTCAAATATCCATAGGGTTTGCTCATATTTAAGGTTTTAGTGTCTTAGAATGTGTATACCAATCCAAAAAAATTCAAAAATTTTTAACAACCCCAAGCTAACAGCATATCAAATTTTTTAACACGCCCGAGCTAACAGCGCAGGAAATTTCATGTAAACTTCTTGCGCTGTCAGCTCCAAGGTTTTCGGTATCGGTTTCGGAGAGGGTTCGCTCCGTCCAAAATATAGGTTTCGGTATCGATATCGTCCATTTCGGCGGTTTCGGGAGCAAGTTTCGGTATCGTCTGTATCGTCCGTATCGGAAGTTTCGTTTCGGTTTCGGTTTCGGTATCGGAGATATTTTCCTATATTTTCCTGTATTTTCCTGTATTTCGGTATTTTCCTGTATTTGATACTTTGTTGTATTTTCTTGTATTTTTTTGTATTTTATACTTTGCTGTATTTTCCTGTATTTCGGTATCGGAGATACTTTGCTGTATTTTTCTACATGCATTTTTCTTTATTTTTCTTTATTTTTGAGATTTATCGGGATTTTTTAGTATTTTTGTATTTAGCAGTTATGAAATATATGTAACAACTAACAAGTATGAAATACAACTAAAGTTTATGAAATACATTTAAAGATCTGCATGTATTTTTCGGTATTTTCGGTATTTTCTAGCAATTATATGCATTATATGCATTTTCTGTATTTTCATGTATTTTCATGTATTTTTCATGTATTTTTCTGTTCATATTACTCATTTGTAACCACAATTAACTAATTAATAGATATAAAATAACAATAAATATTGAAAAACCATAAATCTGCCTTCATAATACAAAAGCTCAATAAAATACATCAAAAGATACAAAAATGAAGAAAATAAATAAAAAGATACAAAAATCTCATTCGTAGTTCTCATCATCCAACTGTGGTGCATTGTAGTATGGAGGATATGAATACTGCATCTGTTCCAGGCCTAAAAAGATATCATCATGTTATCATATGTTGAGGGCCAGCTCTACTCGATGAAAGGCGTGTCATGACTGCCTTGACTGCTGGACTGTTCAGTCACGTTCGAACCGTACCTGTATTGACTATCATAATCAGCATAGACATCAGAGTGTCTGTACGGTACGCAATAACCGCCTTGGCTTCCTGAGTATTCACCGGAATAAGATTCATGAATGACAGGAATATCATAACCTCCATAATAATCATAAGCACGTCGATACTCTTGATATTCAGAGTGTCTACCATAGGTATCGTCCCACCGTTCTTCACTGTGCTGCATATAATGCTTTCTATACCCATGCGAATGTTGTGTATCATAAGCATGGTCCACACGTCTCTCAGCAGGGTGAACGGATGCCGGCGCACCACAACCTCCGTCTGTAAGACCTTGGTCATCGGGAGACGAAGCATCATCGCTATTGTGTCGAGCCTGAGTGGCTGCCTTCTTTCGCTTGTGCGTGATATTCGCTGAGGCGTGACTTGGCCGCGGCTGGTTGCTTCTTGTATGTTCTGCTTCCACAAGTGCCTCGTCCAACCAAGGATTGTCTCTGTCATGGAGCACCCTGTCTTCTGTCTCCCTGGTCCATTCCTCCAATGGATCATCCTCGTGAAAAATCTGATCCAAATCGATCATCTGGTGATCAGTCTTCTCGCTCCTTCTCGCATGTTTATGTCGCAGTCTCATATTGTAATGCACATAGACCAGCCTTTTAAGGTGTTCCATTGTTAGCCTGTTCCTGGTCTTAATGTGAATGAGTGAGAATGTGGTCCAGTTTCGTTCGCAGTTGGACGAAGAGACCGTTTGGCTCAAAACACGCACAGCTAAGCGTGTAAGCGTTGGAACTTGCTCTAACCCAACGCTTATCCACCATTGAGCTGCAACAAGTTCCAGTGATCAGAAAAGATGGATCGTTTTATGGGGAACATATAGAAATCTAAGATCATATAGATGCCTGGAGTGACCCTTGTTATCGCCATTTCTGCCTTAGCGGAGCCGAAATAACCAACTCTCATCTTATAGGCCTCCAGCTACAATTATCAATCATAATTTTAGAATGTGAACTGCTACATCGAATCATATATCAAAATAAAAATATCCGAATTTCATTTACCTCTATCAATGTCAATTTTCTTCGAGATGTTTCGTTCAAGCCTCTCGATCACGCGTCTGAGTCCAACCAGCACCTCGTTGTCGTTTGTTGCATTGGAGGAGTACTGAACGCGAGGATTCAGAAAATAGCCTACAGCATGAATATCTTGATGTAGCTGCTTATCCCATCTCTTGTCGATCATGTCCCACCATTTTCTGTATCTCCTACCAACATTCTTCCGAATTTCCTCTTTTACACGGTCCATGGCCTCGTAGAGATACCCCATCTCGGCCTTATCATCAATGTCGACCATTTGGAGAACCTTCACCAGGGGCTCAAATACGGCGATGACATAATGACATTAGAGATAGTCTGCCAGAATTCATCGCCGTGAATCAGATCGTACACGTTGTTTCCAACGTCCCTATCTTTTGGTTTAAGCCTTGGGAAGTTATCGAACCAGTCCCTGGATGTGATCATTCTCCGCAGGTCATCTCGGTGCTCGTACAAAGAATCCAAAGCAATGAAGTGGGTCGCAAATCTTGTTATCGCGAACCGGATCAACTCTTTTCCACCCGTCTCTCTTCTCATCAAGCTGAGCACACATCCTTTGTTGTATATGAATCATGTTACCATCTGACTTTGTGTGACAATATTTTTGACTACTTCTTTTGCCATGTCAGAAAATATCAAGTCGATACAATGTGCCGCACATGGGGTCCAATACAGATGATGTCTCTTTCGCATCAGTAGCTGCCCAGCTGACTTGTAGTTTGCCCCGTTGTCGGTAACTACTTGGACTACTCTATGCTTCCCAATTAGTTCTACATATTTGTCCATAAGATCAAATATGTAAGGACCGTTCTGGAATTGGTCGGTTGCATCCACAGAGTCCAGGAACACCATACCGTGGGTCGAATATACAAGGAAGTTAATAATCTTCCTTCTGTTTTGTGTTGTCCAGCCATCGCACATCAGTGTGCAACCGTACTCATCCCACTGAACACGAAAAGTTTCTACATAATTTTTGATCTCTTCATACTTCATGTCCAAGTATGTGTGTGACAGCTCCCAAGCAGTGGGTGGAGCAACGCCACGTCCCGATTTCGCAATAGCATCCACCATGGGCCTGTAATATGGGCCATTGGTCACATTGTATAGGATGTGGTTGAAGTAGAAAAATTTGGCCATAGCTCGGCCGACATAGGCCTTGGCATTCTTCACGAAGGTATTCTTTATGGTTGCCTGGGATTTACCCTTCTTCGTCTGACAAAAAGGGTTGGCACCGGGTCTGAGAGCACCGGCTGGTCTACCGGTTGGCTAAACATCGCGAGCAAGACCACACGCGAACATACCGGCCATTCGACCGACACGACTACCCGATCTGGCTAGCCCAGAGGCCCAGACCCAGACGATCCTGCTCCCATCCTTCTGCCCTCACTTCTAATCTCTTCTTCGGCAAGTTCTTGCCTATTTTTTCTAAGAGCTCTTCTAAGGTCCCTCGCCTCCTCGGTGTCATCCTCATACTCATCTGATTTATCTGATATTTCCTCTGTATGCTTTGCCCTTATCTCCTCCTTCATCCTCTTCTTCTCAAATCTGGCTTGTACCTTTTCGTTCTTCTTCTGAAATATGTGTGCTCTCTTCTCTTCACGCACTTCTTTGGGTGCCTCGGGGCATGTCAGCACATCTTCGGCAATTTCCGCCAAGTATTCCTTAAGGCGAGACACGCCCACATGCATTTCTTTCCGGTAATAGTTGCACCTTACTTGTTTGTGGTTATCTGCGATCATTTTACAGTGAGACCACCCAATATCCACCGTCTTCTCCTTTGGAGTTCTTCGAGACATTTTAATTACTGCACCATAAAACAAGGGTTGCGATTAATCTTGAAAAGATTATTAACGTATTAGACTTAGATATAGTCGACGGTGTCACATAATCATGATTTGCGTCATTGCGGTCCAGCAGAACACGGTCGGGGAATTGACTAAGCCAGGATCACTTATCCACAGTGTAGCTAGGGTGATCCAACAAACTTAGCCAAGCACATTGAACCGGATCATGGTCCTTTGAAGGAAACTTATCATTCATATGTTTGCCATCAACTAAAAGGCTTTTATTAAAACTAGTTAATCCTATCAACTAGTTGGATCCTAAAATTCAAATTTATTAGGATTTGTTAATAACTTTTATTAGAGTCATTATCAACTATAAGGTTTTATTTGTTTCAACGTGTTATCCTAATCATGTATTAGGATTTTTAATAAATTCAAATTACAACAATTTAAAGTGTACTCTTTTATCAAAGTTATTATTAGAATGTTTAAAATAATAATCGTTGGAAAGGGCTACCCTAATCAGGAATTAGGTATTTAATAGTTGTAACAATTTACTAAAAATAACATGTCAATCTAAAATTCAGCTCATAAGTTTTAGAAGAATTTTAATGGCTAACCTAAGAGGCTTTCTTGAATTATCATATAATATGCAAGAAAATAGAATTACCATTAAAACATGTCAACTAAATTTTAGCTCATAAAATTTAGCATGCAGATAAGCATCTTAAATATCGCATAATTAAGTTTCTAACCTTTTAATAATTATCGCATAATTATTTACATAAACAACAATTTTAAAATTTATCCCTTAAATAATATGTAACTTAAAATTTTATACCGTAAATAATAACATGCAACTTAAAATTATTAGAATTTTATGTATTATTGTAATATATTTGTAGTATTACTTTAATCATAAATGCTACTTATATTTTTGTTAAAATTTATATTTTCTATTACTAGAAATATTTACTAATATTTATTCGGTCTCGGTTTACTATAAAATTTCTTGTAAATACTAGCATATATGAAATATATATAGATAAATTAGTTCTACTTCTATACTTTGTTAAAATTATTAGTATGTTTTAGTATTCCTTTAGTATACATTACTTAGCATTTATTAGTATTTTACTATGTTTATTAATCTATAACATTATTAGTATTTTAAGTATTTCTATTGTAAATTTCCAATCCCATTTTAAAATTTCTATCCTATTTTTACTAGAAATTTTAGTATTTAATATTTACTTAATTGCTTATATATATTTTTAGTATTTTTATTATTTTTACGAATATCATTGTTTCTTTAGTATTGATTAGTATTTCTAAAGTATTTAAGAAATTTTGGTATTTAGAAATTTAAGTATAATTATTTCTAAATATCATTATTTCTTTAGTATTGATTACTAGACATCCATAAGTATCATTATTATCTAAATATTTTCTAAAGTAATTTCTTTAGTATTTCTAAATATTTCTACATAAAGAAAATATTTAGAATGCAAATTGAGACATCCATAAGTAATATCATTATTTCTAAAGTAATGATATCTTTAGCAACAAAATATTTAGAAATTTAAGTTTAATTATTTCTAAAGTAATTATTTCTAAATATCATAATTTCTTTAGTAGTGACATGATGCTTTTTTCGTATAAAGAATGTCTCTTCAATTTGACCAAAAGCCTGATTGAGATTGAAGTTTAATTATCGTTTTGGTGATGATTTAGACCAAAACCCGATCCAAATGATGTCATTCTGTTGAAAATAATTATAATTACTTCAAAAATACTAAAGTAATTAAACTTAAATTATTTAAGAAATAATTATAATTTCTAAAGTATTTAAGTTTATTTATATATTTAGTATTCATTAGTATTTCTAAGGTATTTGTTAGAGTATAATGCTAACGTAATTAAATTTAAATTATTTAAGAAATAATTATAATTTCTGAAGTATTTAAGTTTAATTATTTCTTTAGTATTCATTAGTATTTCTAAGGTATTTGTTAGAGTATAATGCTAAAGTAATTAAACTTAAATTATTTAAAAAATAATTATAATTTCCGAAGTATTTAAGTTCAATTATTTCTTTTGTATTCATTAGCGTATTTGTTAGCGTATTTCTGTATTATTTGTATATTTATAATTACTGCTGCTATTCATATCACACATTTTTCGTAAACATACCCCCCTCAGACACACACTGACAAACTTGTAAATAAATATATCAAAAAATATAGTGTGGATAGCACACTTAACCATTTTCATCCTTTGGCCAAACCAATTACAGTATTTACATGTTTGTCATTCCATTATTCTAGTATTATTAAAGTTAATGGCAGTATTGTAAATTAAATGATTTTTGGGCTAATTAATTGCACGTCACCCTCCACTAAGATTACTGGGTTGAGTCTTTGCTCATACAGTTCCATTTATTTACAAATTTGCCATTACAGTTAGTAATTAGGTTTTAGTTAAATGTCATTCTTGTAAATATGCGATACACTGTGGGCGGTTTTGTAATTAAGCAAAAATTAGTTATAAATGAGACACTAACCCTTAGATTTCGCCGTCCCACTTCGATTTCGTCGTCTCCCTTCAGTTTCCCCTTCGATTCGCCCGCGAGAATGGCGAGGCTTGGGCTATCTGATGTCGCGTCTTCGCCGATTGCTCAGCTCCGGTTGCTCTGCTTGGTATGCTCCGGTCCTAGGGTTGCTCTGGTCTGCAAGAATGGCCGAAGGTTGCTACGCTTGGGTTGCTCCGGTCCTCCGCGAGAATGGCCACGGGCTAAGGTTGCTCCAGTCAAATTTGGAGAGAAAATTTCGATTTTTTTGCTCGACGCAAAGGCAAGTAACGTGACTTCTCCCCTTTTTAAAGCTCTTCTCCTTCCTGTTGAATCACATGATTCCCTTTTCGCTTGTTGTTTGGTCACGGGGGTTGTTGTTCACTTACAGGGTGGGGAAAATCACGGGTTCTTTTTCTTCTTGTTTGGATTAGGGTGTAGGGTTAGGGTTAGGGGTCCTATTCCCCAATGAGGGATTCCTGTTCAATCACGGGGCCTCTTGGGTTTTTCTTTTCAATTTTCATTACATTTCAGTTTCGGACCAGTACTGGGCGGTACCAGTCCGATACACCCGATATCAAGCGGTATCAGGCAAGACCTCAATCCATGGTCAGCTCATATCCATTAATACACACACACAAGACTTCAGTTTTAGGGTCTGTGAATTCACTGTAATATTTCATAGATAACAAGAAACAATGACTAATGGGGTACATGTTTAACACTAAATGAAATATTTGATGTTCGTAAGATTGACGATGTACAACAGAGAGGAAATCCACTGTAATTTTAATGCGAAAAATACTTTGACTTAAAACAAGATTTGGATTAGGATGAAGTATATACAATAACATTGGATTTTGTCAGATCATATCAAATAATGCAGTTCAAACTCCTTTTTCTTTTTGATATTTAGGAAAACACGCAGTCTTAAAACAAAATTTGGCTTAAGATGCCAACTTTACTTGCCTCCATCCATGTTAGTTTAGACTAGTCTCCTTGCTCCAGGAATAATTATCTTATCACTTCTCCTAACCAGAAGGCCATCTGAATTCATTATCCCTCAATTTATTCTAAATTAGAGCAACCTATAACTTCTCATGGCTGTACTCATCTCTTCTCTAGTTCCTTAGTGTATTGCATACTTATCCATCCCAACGCTCTTATTAACTCGCATGGGGCATGGTGTTCATTAAGTGCATAATATTATGAGTCGTAAAGAATTGCTAGTCTGTAGCCATCCTATGGGACTTGTCCTTTAATTTCATGATGTTCTACAATCAAAAGTAATTCCAACAGCACTTGTCCCTTTAACATTACCTTTTCAAATATTATAAACCATGTCTTCCTTAATCTCACTGTCTTAAAGAGTGATTGATCATATTTAGCAAATAATTATAATATTTAATATTTAGATGTGACAATAAATATTTTCCTTAGAAAACTACTTTATACTCTAGGGAATTAACATCCACGCTTAATTTCATTATCAAATTTTTGCACAGCATAATCAATGATCTAATGACACTTCAGCAGTAGAAATGATATTAAAGTTTACTTTCATCAGGCAAAAAGTCAAATAAAATAAGGCACAAACAACTTAAGGTCAATTTCCAGAATACACTACTGTTCTAACCACCCACTAATGTATCTTTAGTGTCATTACTTTGGTTATCCAGATCTCACATTTCGAGTTGTGATATAATAACAATTTGGAATATTAAAATCAATGCTATACATCCTTAATAACTTCTCAGATTCTATGCAGTTAAGTCGGTGAGTCGGCAACGAGTCGGCCAAGTACTGATTCATGACTAGTCGAACGAGTCGGCGACTAGTCGACGACTAGTCGCACCCAGATGTTAACATATTTTATTTCATGTAACAGATGTTTCTATTTTTAAGTTTGTACTTGGCATATAATTTTCCAGCTTAGATAAATTCTTTGAAAATTCACAATTTTTTTAATCTTTTTCCTGCATATTATTGCAGATACTGTCATATTAGAGTTCAATCAGTATACACCCGGTTCGTGATGGAGGCGAACAACCATCAGTCGAAAGGATCATAGGAAAGCTAGCAATGAGACAGTTGAATTCATAGCAGAATCAGGAAACTATACTGCAAGAATGAGATCTCTACATGGAAACGGATGTGGCCAGTCGTAGTTTAGAGTGAACATTTTCTAGAGTTCATTACTGATGGTCATCTGCTGAAAATCTCTTGGTGGGGCGAGTTTCAAGGCCTTCTTGGCTTCCTATTGGAATTCAACTCGATCCACTGTGAATGTTTTGATTACCACGAAGTTAGAACGGGAGACAAACAATTTTCCCTCTTGTATTTTGATTGTAGAAGTGTGCTAAAAAAGTCGGCCTAAGTCGGACCAAAAGTCGAACCAAATCGATCAAAAAGTCGGACCAAGTCGACGCCTAGTCGGTGTCCGACTCACCTCCTGACTTTTGAAAATTTTCAAGTCGGTCCTCCACCGACTCTCGACTAGTCGGTGACTAGTCGGCGACTAGTCGACGCCTTGATAGCATAGCTCAGATTTACATTCTCAACAATCCTTTGATAGCAAAGATGTAGTTGTTTGATTTTTCTCACTATTAGTGAAACTAGGGGAAGAGGCAAAGAATCGATACTACATTTTTCGGAAAGGGGGCAAAAAGGAAAGGAAAGAGTTATGTAGCAGTTTATTTTGGGAAAATATAACCTGCTTTTGGTATATGTATATTGAAAATTATGATTATTTGGGAGAGGAAGTGGTAAAAATACCAATGTTACAAAGATGAAGTGCGCCTTTACTTTTTTAAGGCAGCAACTTTGCTATTTTTTGCATGCAACACCTTTGCTAAATTTTATAATACAAACTATTTTGCACACATGTACATGAGTAAACTAAACGTAACTCAAAACATGGGTCACTTCGGTATGTGAAACAAAGCGGGTATGTAGAACATTAGCAGTCCAAAACATAGTATGTGGGTAGGGGATGGGGGTGGGTGAAGGCTTTATTGCATGCTTGATAGAAATGGAATACATTCACAAGGAAAGATAAATAGATTTTTATAAGATTGTTAAAGAGTTCTTGTATGTTAATAGACATATTTGAAATTCAAATGGATATGTATGTGTGCAATTTGTATGTATTATGAAATTTAGCAAATGTGCACCTCACTGTGGTATTTAGGCTACAACTTTATTAGAAATGCAGAACATTGATTTTTACCGTTCCGAATTGATGGTGTACCACAACTCTAAACGTATGATCCAGATCTTGAGTCGTGAGGGTTCAGTGTTTTCAGATGACAAAAGCTTAAACACAAACGTACAGACAAATATAAACACACAAAGAAATGTGTGCACTGAAAATCCAACAATCTTGTAAAATTTATTTCTTGTTCCAAATAAAATGTATGGTATTATCATTGAGCATCTAAAGAAGCTTATCCCCAAATGTGACATGTTTGGGACCATAGAAGTCTACATATACATTTCTATTACATGTACTAAAGCGATCCATGTTCCTCATAATCTTGACTGAACCTTTAAAGAAACCAAATGGGTGTCGATGAGGCATATATTCAAGCTCATATGTCAGTTTGTTTTCTTAACAACAACATGGCTTACCTAATATATTATGCATTGTTTAAGGCTCATGTAGCAACCAACGACATATTTAATCTCAAATAATAATAAAAAATAAGGCTCAAGACCAAAACAATTCGTGAAGTAGTTAAATGTTAGAATGTATAAATGATGCTTGCGGCCGGCAGGAATTAAGCATGCAAGGAAAACTCTCACAAAGAATCAGTTTAATATACAGAAAACAAATTAAAATTATTTTTAAGTAACTATCTAGATAACAATTGGGATTCTAAATTGGGATATGGGCGTCTTTCCTTTTGTCTTGTTTAAAATATTTATCTTAGTGGAAATCATTTACACTAACCAGTACATTGACACATAAAGTCAGCTATTTGAGTAGAAGCATTAATCAAGTCATCGAAAAAATAAACCAATGAAGGACAGCAGGCAAAAGAAAATTAGAAAGCTTAAAGTGCAACCTGTCCCATATCAGCAAGCAAAAGATCACCATCCACCTCACGCTCCAATGCAACATCTAATGCACAATAAACAGTACATGAAAATTAAAGATGAAATCCTTATAAGAAATGTCATTGCAACAAACAATTTACTTACCAAGCATTGATGGTGAAATATCATAGCCTATCCAGTGGTGCCCATTCTCAGACAAGGTCTCCCCACTAAGTCCTGATCCACAGCCTGATGATGAAATGAAGAATATAAGAAGAAATCAACGTTGAAAGCATCCTAACTTCCTAAAAATTGCAAAATATTACCGTCCAAGGTTTATCTGTAAAGAGTGATACTTGAGTAAAAGTTGAAGGTATAGTTTCTTAAAATTTCTTATTGAACTCGTTCAAAAAAAAATTCTTCGAAAGTTTGAGCCTTTGATCTGAATTATTAATATGCATCAATTCATCAATGTTACTAAATCAATTGCCTATTAACAAGAGCTTAACCTATATCGAGAAGGAGCCGAGGGACTCCATCGTTAGGCAAATTGAGAAGCTCCAGTGCTCTTTCTGAAATCTTCGCCTAAAGAACAAAAAACCATAAGTATTATGACAATGGAATCCCACAAATTATGCACAAAATGGTATTTTTTTTCAACAAAAAAAATCTATGTAAGGGAAAGAGACCTTACTTGGATTTCGACGATGCGAGAAGACGTGGTGTACTTGCGAGCCTCGGTCTCATTGTAAAATATCTCCGGAGGCGCTTGCAGCTCCGGCCGAGGCATATCGACGACGACGATACGAAATCAATAATTCAACGACGGAGAAAATAAATGAAAACCCTAACCCTAGATGATAGCGCTGCAATCAAGGTTTTTCTTTTTTTGGATGGCAGGGTTTTGGAATGGATTCTTGCGGCGATGTGAGTTGCAGGCGGGACTGCAAACGGATCGGATGTCGTTATTACCATACCCGTAACCGTTTTTAAGATGACAGACGGTGTCTTTCCGATGTATAAGGGCATGTTCTTTTGTATGAAAGTTGCTGGGAAAGTTGAAATTTGCATTATTTATGCACTGTTTACCAACTTTCCACTATGACCTGTTCTTTTGCTGGAAAATGAAAATGGGAAAGTTTGCTGACGTGGCGGTCTGATTTGATATTTTTTGGGATTCCTGAGTATGGTTTGTAATCCTAGCTTTTTAAGATGAAAGTTGAGGAAAGTTGGGATTTGTGGGTCCCACTATTTCATCTCTCTCTATCTCTTTCCTCTCTCTCACCAACTTTCTACTTTCTCATTCTAACTTTCTATAACCAAAAGAACACAAGAAAGTTGGGTGGATCCGACTTTACTTTCTCAACCCCACTTTCCATACAACTTTCCACTCAATAACCCAAAAAAACACAAAACTCTATTTTCTCTCTCCTCAGATTTCAAACCTTCCCAACTTTCCCATTTCAACTTTCAAGCAAAAGAACATGCCCTAAAAAAACTATTATAATTCAAGCATTTATTCGTGCACATGATGTATTCTTTACCTGTACACATCTATTTCCAATAGTTTATTAAAATATTTTATGTTTTTCTCAATGTTATATACACAATAATTAATGCACAAACATATATACCACTACAATAACACGTGCACAAAGTGCATGGGAACCCAAAAAAATCACACACAATCAGGTTGTTGTACTCATACGAGTGTTCGCTGGGTGCAAACCCAGGTTCAAAGTGTGTGCATTGTCTTAGGGTGTGTTTGGTTTGAAGGAAAAGGATAGAAAAGAAAGCAAGTTAGAAGGAAAACTATTTTCATTGTTTGATAGAAAAGAAAAAACAAAGAAAAATGAAAATGAAAGAAAACAAAGGAAAATTCATATTAAAACTTTTCTTTGAGCTTTTCCTCTTCTTGGCCCAAGGAAAATAAGGGAAAAGAGAGCTAAACTAATTTCTCTCACTTTCATGTATTATATTTGTAACGGCCGGTACTCGACATTCGTCATACGGCTGTGCGTATAGCAATTTCGAGTACCTGATTGGTTTTGTGCTTGGTATGTGAGTCGTGTCGTTGAATTGATAGGGCCGTATCACCTTGGTTGCATCCTTAGCAAGCCACCCCGACGTGTGCCCAACTTAGAATTACTGTCGCCTTTGGACCCTGTATCCTTTATACGCGTTACGTGCACGTAGTCTTGTTCGTGCATGTATTTATTTTAAACGATGTCTGTATCCGAACCCTATGGTGTGATATGTCGTTGTGATCGTATATGAGAGTATTAAATTGTGGCTCTAATTTGGAACGTCATTTCACGGGTCGTTCTCCCACGATTTGACCTTATTTGACGAGACGTCGCGATTTTCACTTTTGTCGCGAGGCCTTTTTATTTTTAATTTCGTTTCTCATCGTCGAAATTGTGATCCGTATTCTCCGCCTTCTTTCTCTCGTCGTTCTGGTCACCCCAGTATTTATTTCACAATTTTCGGACTTCGTTTGACCTACTTTCACTTTTTGGCCTAACCCATTGTATTTTTCCCCTAAGTTTCACCTAGATTAATCCCCCTAAAAATTCTTATTAATAATGATATTCTCCTTAGATTTGACTCAGCCTCTTTTTAACTTGGGCCGCACTCAAGCTCACGCATGGGAGTGAGAGAGGGGGAGTGATTGGGCTTTTAATAGTTATAAAACAAACTTTCTTAATAACAATAAACCCAAACCCTATAAGCCCACCCCTATAACACGTGAGTTGCCCTAGTCTTTTTAAATTAGACCTAGGTCCTTTTATTTTTCATAGCACAGGAGTAAATCGCGTCGTCACCTATATCTCTCACGCAAACAAACCCAAGCACCGCCGCTTCTCTCGTTCTCCGGCCAAACCCTCACCGCCGCCGAGCCCCTCTCATCTTCCCCGACCCCCACGGCCTCGCCTGCCCGCCGTGACCTCGCCGTGACCCATCGGAAACCGCCCTTGAAGCACAGCAGCCCGCAAACACCCCGCAACCGTCGTTCTCTTACGTTTTCCGGTCAAGCAGCCGCCGCCAACGACCCCACTCACCTCCCCCAACCTTCCTCTCTCCCCTGGCCACCGTACCCTCGCCGGAGGTCACCGAAAACCGCCGCAAAACACCCCGCAGTCGCTGCAATTCGCGCAACACCTCACAGCAGCCACAGCCGCTAGCAGCGCCGCCGCAGGCCGCCACATGACCTCGCCGTGGGTCCCCTCTGACCCCCTACGCAGTTGTTTCACCTCCAGTGGCCGCTCCTTAGCCGCTTGTCTCGAAACAGCGAAGGAGCTCGCTGTTTTGGTGTTTTACTGACGTATCGTCGCGTCGTGTCGTCGCTTTGCCTCCTACTCGCTGTTGGGACCTTCCGTCAGCCCCCTACTGCTCCTTGTTGAGTATTGGACTCCCCGGATTTGATTTTGGATGATGAGCATGTAGGAATCTGTCAAAACAGCGTTAGGATCGATAAATGAAGTTGCGACTTACGCTTGCGTATGCGGCACGGTAGTCTCGAAACTTCGCCTTCGGATTCGCCACGACGGATCGAGTCTTCTCACGAACGGAGTAAGGCTACTAAATCCACAATCTAAATCTCTACTTTTAGATTAAGAACTTGGATAAAGAGAGAGGAAGGATTTCGGCAGAGCTTCGCTAAAATGAAATGCAAGGCAAGAATACCATGCAAAAGTGTAAGGAAATGGCTAAGCCTTGGGTCTTATTTATAGCCCCCAAGGTAGTTATTTTAGGAGTAATCGTTCATTTGGAACAATTTAACTAAAGTGTACCATCATACATGGTACATTATAAACTTAAGTTGTACCATATGCATGGTACAACATAAGCTTAAGATATTCCCCCTTTATTAGCCATATGTCGCATGCACTTATGCACATATAATGCGACTTTCCCACTAATCTAGAGATCCTCTCCGCAAGGGAACAGATTCCCTTTGCACACGACTTCGTGTACGCGACGTTCGAGGTCCGTATTCCCTCGTACATCCCCTACAAGGGTGTACAAACGTCATCCATATCCAACATCTCCCACTCACACTTGAGGGGATTGTAAGAGAACGTCTTTCTCTTAGTTCTTTCATCTATCATACCGAGAAATAGACCGTACGACCGTCATGCGCGTAGAGTCTGTTGTTGTGCACTTGTTAGAGATACACAACGACCTCGAAGGTGCAAAGTTGAGTAGTTCAACGCATGCTTTACCCTAGATTATTTCTTCACATTTCTTATACTTTATATTCAACTATTGAATCCCATCTGGATCACAATTGGCTGGCCAGCTTTGAATCATTAAAGTCCAAATGCGAATATGAAATCAATCTTCCTCTTTTTGCGAACCTTCTGATCTTGACTTGATTCGCTTTTCTAACGTGCCCCGCCGAGCCGAATTATCATAGCCCATTAGTAACACGCTAAGATAGCGATCATCTCGTCAAATATAAAGGAACCAATTGGAGTCCTTGAGGGTAAGAGTTAAGACCCATATGGCATTTGAGTCTCACATAATAGCAAACACTATTGCTACTAACTCAGTGGTCGAAATGCATACGTGGTATGAACACGTATTACGACATCACTCCTTTCCCAGGGAGCGTATGTCTTAATGATGTTGTAAGGATTAAAGATCAGACACCACAGTGCCTATCTTTTGAGTCCCCTTACTACCCATGAAATATTCCCGGACTCTCATCCTGCATAAGACAGATATGATTTAAAAAATCCTATGAGATCTCTTTTAAATATCCTTGTGATACAGATCTCAGATCTTTTGTAAGCATCCATATGATGCAGATCTTTCGTTCGACTATCTTGTTTAAGTCACGACTCTAAATCATTTGTCTAATGATTTTAACTTTAAACTAGTCTCATCTCTATCTTATCCATCTGATAAGATAAGGCGGTTGCTCATGTGAGAGAGCCAACCTTAATCTGTCCGACATACACACAATAAAATAGCTGAGACTTAAACACAAATGTATATAAAATCATTTGTAAGAAACTTGTATGCAATATATATAAAAAAAACTTCTTCTTTTTATTAAACTTTGATCTTCTATAGACATGGGAAATATTACATGATACAGCTTAGCACCTACGCATTCCCATAGATGATAAGTGTTTGAAGAACACATCTCTGGGGATCGCCTTAGTAAGGGGATCCGCTATCATCTTATGCGTGGATATGTATCATATGTCTACTTCCTTCCGTTTGTCATAGTCCTTCGCAAACTTGAATCGAATATCAATGTGTTTGGTCTTACAATGAAATTTAGGATCTTTGACATAGGCAATCGAAGCTTGACTATCACTGTATATAGGAACAGTGCTCGAGTCAGTGGCATCCGTCAGCCTGTCTAAGAATTTCCTAAGCCAACCAGCTTCTTGGACTGCCATGCTGAATGCTACAAATTCGGCTTCCATGGTTGATAGGGCGATGTAGGTTTGCTTCTTTCTGCTCCAGGATATTGCACCATTCCCGTGCAAGAAAACAAAGCCTGAGGTAGATCTTCGCTCGTCGAGATCACCTGCCCAATCAGCATCAGTATAGCCTTCGAGTCTCAAGGTATTGCCTTGACAGCACAACGCATAGTCCGCAGTCCCTTTGAAGTACCTTAATATCCTCTTCACCGCTTTCCAGTGTGCCTGTCCTGGGTTGGATTGGTAACGGCTTACCATACCAACAGCATAGCAAATGTCCGGTCTGGTACACAGCATGGCGTACATCAGACTCCCGACAGCACTGGAGTATGGAACCTTTTCCATAGCTTTCTTTTCTTTTGGATCTCTGGGACACATTTCCAAACATAGACCCTCGCCTTTGCTTATTGGAGCAACAAGGTGAGCTTTATATTTCTCGATGGAGCCATCAGCCTTATGCTTGATTTTGAGAACCCACTTGTTCCTAATGGCTCTACGTCCCTTAGGTAAATTAACCAAGTCCCAGACTTGGTTTGTTTTCATGGATTGAAGTTCTTCTTCCATCGCCGCTATCCATTTATCTTTAGCAGGGCATGTGACGACATGTTTGAAATTTGCAGGTTCGTCATCATCTTGTAGTAATGTCATGAATGTTTGAGGAAATTCATCCTCAAATCTCATAGGTGTTAGCCTCGTTCGATTACTACGTCTTGCTTGAGTTTGATCACTCCCACTTGGAATGACATCACTCCCACTTGGAATAACATCACTCCCACTCGGAATAGGATTGGTATCTTTCGTATCATCCATAGGTGAAGTATGAAGGTCATTTTCCTCATCACCAAGAATTCTCCCACTCGAACGTTCCGATCCTTCTTGATCCCAAGTCTCAAACAAGGATAAGTCTTGACTTATCTCACCCTGTCTTGGAAACTCGTTTTCCAAGAAGATAACATTCCTCGATTCGAATTCTATTAGACCCCCATTGTCCTCTTGACCGATGAAAACATATCCTTTGGAGTTTTCAGCTTATCGGATGAAGATACACTTCCTCCCACGTGGCCCAAGTTTGCCATATTTGTGAGAGGATAAATGTGCGTAAGAGGCACAACCCCAAGGTTTTAGAATGCTTAAGTCTGGAGTTCTATTATTCCACAACTCATAAGGAGTAGAATTTACCGACTTCGAGGGTACACGGTTTAAGATGAATGCTGCCGTCAATAATGCATCACCCCAAAAGGTGATGGGCAAATTTGCCTGAGACATCATTGATCGGACCATTTCCATCAATGTCCTATTTCTTCTTTCCGCAACACCGTTTTGTTGCGGATTATAAGGATAGTTATTTGATGAACTATGCCTTTTTCATCACAGAGTTCCTTAAAACTCGTTGATTGATATTCTCCACCCCGATCGGTTCGCAAGACCTTTATCTTGCGATCTAGTTGATTTTCCACTAAACTCATATAGTTTTTGAAGCAAGATAAAGCTTCATGTTTGTGGGAAATCAAATAAATGTGACTGAAACGGGTGAAGTCATCGATGAAGGTGATGAAATAGGACTTCCCGCGTCTTGTCTTAACATTCATTGGACCGCAAATGTCCGAATGGATAAGCTGTAATGGAACTTCGGCCCTTGTACCAGTTCCAAACGGCTTGCGACAAGTTTTCCCTACAAGACAATGTTCGCAAGTTGACATTTCAACTTTTGAAACATTAGATAGCAAGCCACTTTTGGCAAGTCTATCCATTCTAGTTGGTCCAATGTGACCAAGTCTTGCATGCCAACAAATGATCTCAGATTCAGAATTAGAAGCATTTGTCAAATGGAAACTTTCATTAATAGAAGAAAAATCATCATACATAGTGTTTAAAACAATCAATCCATTACAAACATTACCCGACCCAACTAAAGAACTATTACAAACAAGGTCAACATTTTGTTCATAGAACCTCCATTCATAACCTAAAGACATTAACATGACCACGGATACGATATTCCTTCAAATATCTGGAGCAAAGAGGACGTCGTGCAATAATAGAGTCCGGCCGTTGTCGAGAACTAGCTTGCATGTTCCGACGCCCTTGACTTCAACACGAGTGTTGTTGCCGACGTATATCCACTTTGTTCCTTGAGTTATCATTCGATACTCTACGAAGAACCTTCTGTCCTTCGCTACGTGGTCTGTGGCCCCTGAATCAATCAACCAAAAATAGTTAGATTCAGCAAGAAACATGGAACTAGAAACACATATGTAACTAGCCCTACAAGTTACCTTATCACTTCCATCCGTACACGTACGGGCGAAGTGACCGTACTTGTTGCACTTAAAGCACTTGATCTTCTTCAAGTTTTTCTTCTTTGAGTGCACATTCTTTTGCCACTTTTTGTTCTTAGTCTTCTTTGAGGTTTCTGGTTCTTGCTTTCGTTCGTTCATAAACCTTAAGCGTTTATCCTTCCGCTTCTTTCCTTCATGTGAGGAACTAGCGGCCATGTGCACTTTGGCACTAGGTTTTACGGCTTGAATCCGCTCTTCCTCGAGTTCGAGGTGTTTGGATACATCGCTTAAAGTTTTAATGCACTCATTATGAGTGAGGTGCATTTTCATGTTATCCCAGCTATCTGGGAGTGAACGAATGACTGCTTGGATCTGCTGTTCGTCAGACAGCGTAAGACCCGCATCCTTCAATTCAGCTATGAGATTCGCCATGTGGCGGAGATGCTTTTTCATAGATTGATCTCGCCGCATTTTGTACGAATCAAATTGAATATTTAAGGAGCAGAGTTTGGTGACCGAAGTTCCACCAAACTTTATTTCTAGCCCAGACCATATGTCTTTGGCTAGGTCGAATTCCCGAAATAGACGCATTATGTCATTGTCCATTGCGGACAATAACGTAATACGTGCTATTTTGTTCTTTCGAGTCCAATTCTCATAAGCTTCTCGGTCCCTCTTGTGTTGGACCGTATTGCCCAACTCAGGTTCTTCCATTACGTTTTGGAGTGTTTCAAGCACATCTTGCTCCTCCAAAACATATTGGATTTTTATTGACCAAAGTTTATAATTGTCGCCGTTGAGCTTCTCACCTTTGTTAAGCTCGGCGACAATGTTCTTAGAAGCGGTAGACATATTCGAATAAAAAAACTGCAAAGAAAATGAAAAACACGATCAAAATTCTATGCATAAAGTTTCGATTCTTTAAACACTTGATAAGTTCCTTGGATAAGCAGAAATGTTACTCTAGAATCGAGAAGTTCACTACGTTCCCAACTACCATATAGAAGTAACTTTCAAAGTATCCCTCTTACTTATCTCATGTAAAAAGAAATCAGAAATGATACCCGTATGGTACCGGCAGCGAAAAAATACTTTTGAAAAACATATCTTTCAAAATGGAATAGGTGAGAGTTTGCGCAAAGAATTTTAGCGTAATAATTGCCAAGCCACGAGACCTGTTCTACACACCCATGGGTTAGATAACCATGGCCGGATCGTGGTAGGACTTGGAATTCTAAATTGCGCTATCCCGATTAAGGACGGGACATAACCTATTTGAAAACATCTTTTTCAAAAAATTTGAAATACATTGGCTAATCTCCGTAGAGTAGAGCACAATGTCATAAGTACATTGGCTAATCTCCGTAGAGTAGAGCACAATGACATGGCTAATCTCGCATGAAGTAGAGCACTACGGCTAATCTTCAAGGAGTAGAGCCCAAGAAAAAAAAACTTTATAAAATAATAGTAGACGACTGTCGTTAGCCCCGTATGGGCTAGTCGGCACATTCGTGTTTGACCAAGGCCTTTTACAACCCCGTATGGGCTAGTCGGCATGTTCGTGATCGATCAAGGCCTTTTACCGGATTGGTCGACCAAAACTTCCAAATTGGTCGACCAACCAATGATCTGACACCACTCCCGGCCAGTGCCGGCCAGGCCGGCCCTCGGCCAGGCCCTGACCTCTGCCAGGGTCGGCCGTGGCCCTGGCAGCAGTCAGGGTCGGCCATTGGCCAGGCCCTGGCCGGGGGCCAGGGCCCCTGCCATGGCCTCGGCCAGGGTGGCCTGGCCCTGGCCAGGGGCCAGGGTCACTGCCCTGGCCGCGGCCAGGGCGACCTGGCCCTGGCCTGGCCGCGGCCAGGGCTCCCTGGCCCTGGCCGTGGCCGGCCAGGGCCGGTCGGCCATGGCCATGGCCGGCCAAGGGCGGCCGGCCATGGCCCGGTCATGGCTTATTGGCCTTGATCGGCCATGGCCCTTTGGCCATGGCCGGTCTCCCCCCTTTCATGGGGTGGCCGCATGCACTTCTCCCCCTTGATGGGGTGGTCGCGGTGGTTTTCGTCGTTATTGGCCGTAGCCAACCCCCTCCGCATGGGGAGGGGGAATGCATTGCCTCCATTGCCCATTTGGCTATAGAATTCATGCACTAAAATTCATCTTCCTCGATGGGAATAACCACCATCTTCTTCTCCGGTGAGGCACCCGTTCGTCGAGGAAGTAGTTATCCTCCAATGGCCGTGTGCCAAAAAAAATAACCCACTTCAAAAAATTCGTAAACTACGCGCTCCACATGAAGAGAGCGCCCATTCTCTATGAATGGAGACTCATCATCCATGAAGAGAGCGAGTTTGACGATATGAACGGTCGGTTCTTCCCGTCACGGAGAGTTCCTGCCATATCCGTAATGACAGAAGACCCTAACGTGAAAAGAACAACCGCTGCGTTCTCTCCGTCACGAAGCGTTCCTACCATATCCGTAATGGTAGGATACCCATTCGTGAAAAAGACAACGCCTCATTCATCGGTTCGACGGAGCGGCGGTTTGACCGGGGCGAACCCGTATGGCTCTGGTACCAATGTAGGAACCTGTCAAAACAGCGTTAGGATCGATAAATGAAGTTGAGACTTACGCTTGCGTATGCGGCACGGTAGTCTCGGAACTTCGCCTTCGGATTCGCCACGACGGATCGAGTCTTCTCATGAACGGAGTAAGGCTACTAAATCCACAATCTAAATCTCTACTTTTAGATTAAGAACTTGGATAAAGAGATAGGAAGGATTTCGGCAGAGCTTCGCTAGAATGAAATGCAAGGCAAGAATACCATGCAAAAGTGTAAGGAAATGGCTAAGCCTTGGGTCTTATTTATAGCCCCCAAAGTAGTTATTTTAGGAGTAATTGTTCCTTTGGAACAATTTAACTAAAGTGTACCATCATACATGGTACATTATAAGCTTAAGTTGTACCATATGCATGGTACAACATAAGCTTAAGATATTCCACCTTTATTAGCCATATGTCGCATGCACTTATGCACATATAATGCGACTTTTCCACTAATCTAGAGATCCTCTCCGCAAGGGAACAGATTCCCTTTGCACACGACTTCGTGTACGCGACGTTCGAGGTCCGTATTCCCTCGTACATCCCCTACAAGGGTGTACAAACGTCATCCATATCCAACATAAACATAAATAAATAGTGAACTAACACTTTGTGAGCGCAGTTATGGAGATCGTCGCCAAATTCACGTGAACATCCAAAGCGACGTCTCAAGACTTCTCAAAGCACGTATTCATATGCCTAAATCTTCGTTGAAACTTTTGGACCATTTTAGAAGTCATGAAGATTCGATTGAAGCTATTGAAGACGGTATCGTCAAGTTTTATTTATAGTCTTTAAGCTTCTATCGTAGAATGTTAAGCCTTGAGTAGGTCTTACGATTTATATCTTCATATCGCTCCTATCTTAGCTCTAGGATATTAGTAGAAGTCCATTCAAACTTTCCCGAAGCATCGCGCTTCGAATCAGGACTTCTTGTGCATGTTAGTTGGTTCAAGAAGAAGAACCAACCGACTAGATGGTGATCTAGTCGGTCGGAAAAGCTTCTTGGACCGACTAGTTTGTCTCCCAAATTCTAAGCTCTTTACTGTTTACAGTTAGTCGGTCTTAGTTGACTCACCGACCGACTAGTTGGTGAACTAGTCGGTCAGTGATGCTTCTTAGACCGACTAGTTGAGCTTTACTGTACATGCCAATTTTTCACCGGAATTACTGTTTATCGTTAGTCAGTCTAAGAACGTTTGGTGACCGACTAGTTGATGATCTAGTCAGTCAACATTTGTTCTTGGACCGACTAAATCAAGTTGTATTCAGACTAATAGTTTTTGACTCTTAGTCGGTCTAAGTTAACTGACCGACCGACTAGTTGAGAAACTAGTCGGTCGGAAAGTCTTCTTGGACCGACTAGTTATCTAGGTCTGAAATCTCATCTGTTCACTGTTCATCCTTTAGTCGGTTCATGTTGTTTCACCGACCGACTAGTTGATGAACTAGTCGGTTAGTGGTTGCTCTTTGACCGACTAATGGCCCCAGATTTCCAACCATTGGGAGATGACCTAGCTCGATTTTATGGGACCCTATAAATACTATGCTTGGTCATTTCTCTCAAGGTTAGAGCTGCTATTGAGAGACTTATTCAGATTGAAAGAGTTAGAGATTAAAACTCATTTCCAAAGCTCTCTTCCTCACAAGAAATCATTCTCTCCCTCATTTGAGATCTAGAATCCATCTTGAGAGAACCTTGTTCTTGTTGAGCCATCCAAGCTTTTGCTTGATTCAAGTCTCCTACTCATTCCTAGGCACCCATTGCTGCTCATATTGGTGGTGCTAGGTCTTGGTGACTTCTCCTTCCTCAAATCCCTCCTTGCCCTAATTCGGTAAGAATACTCAGGTATAGGGTTTGTGGTAAGTTGATGTTTATTTCATATAAACTCTTTTATTGCTATTGATTCTCTCGGTTGTGAGAGAAGGTTGTGATCCTGGGTTATGGGAGGGATTCACTATTGCTATTGATTGTATGATTTAATCTTGTGAAGGTTTTTCACAAGGTATTCATAGTGGAAATCTTGGGTTAGGGTTTCTAACCTAAGTATCCGGAGGGGATCCGGGTGTTCTGGGACGTAGGATCATCGGAGTCGGGGAGACTTGGGTGGATCCGAACCCATCTTATCAATTGTTAGCATTGATTATTTGTTGTTGTCATATTTTAGCTTCCGCATTTGTTGGTAGTAGTTTGCACGATAATTAGGAATTATACTCCTTATTATTTTTAAAGTACTATTCACCCCCCCTCTAGTATTTGTGCAGTAGATTTCAGGGCATTACATTTGGTATCAGAGCCAGATACTAAGATATGTCTGCCCACGACAACAAGACCGTGCGTCCACCTCCAGATTATAGCACCTTCAAGAACCGTGAAGGAGCTTCTTCGGTAATGGAAGGAAATTCCTCAACGAGGCCTCCATTCTTCAACGGTACCAACTACGGGTACTGGAAATGCCGGATGGAAACTTTCCTCCGGAGTGCTTCACTATGGAGGACCATAATGAAGGAGTATGTCGATCCCACCGAAGAAGATTTCGAGAAGTGGACTCCCGCGGAGGTCGCCGTGGAGGTAAGCAATGCCAAGGCAATGAACGCCTTACAATGCGCATTGGAGCCCGAGGACTTCAATAAGATATGCACATGTAAGAGTGCATATCAAATTTGAAACTCCCTCCTCATCTTACATGAAGGGACGAGTAGGGTAAGGGACTCTAAACTCCTAGTAGTTAATAAAGATTACGAGATGTTTCATATGCTACATGGTGTGAAGATGAAGGAGTATTATGCTCGCTTTGTCGACATCACAAACGAGTTAGAGGCTCTCGGCAAAACCTACACCCAAAAGGAGAAATGTTCGAAGCTTATAGAAGGACTTCCTTCTAGTTGGGAAAAGCGTACCTTCGCCATCGAGGAAGGTAACGATATGAACAAGTATACCGTGGTTCAATTAATGGGTACTTTAATGTCATACGAGGTACGCAAGGATAGCAAGGTGAAGTTACAAGAGAAGATGAAGTCTTATTTGAACCAAGACGCGCCTAAGAAAAAGGCGATTGCGTTCAAGGCGGCTCCATCCACCTCTACCGATGACGAGGACTCGGAAGACGAAATGGACATGGAATCCATTGCCCTCATGGCAAAGAAGTTCAATCGCTTCTTCCGAAAAGGTAACTTCAAAGGCAAATCTAAATTTACTTCTACTAACGCCTCTCCTCCTTTATGCTTTAAATGCAATAAGCCAGGACACATCAAAGCGGATTGTCCACAAAACAAGCAAAATGAAAAGTGGAAGGCGCCGAAGTACGACAAATCGAAGAAGTATAAGAAAGGCTACAAGAAAGGATTTGTCGGTTTCACCGATTCCGAAGATGACTCTTCAAGCGGGGAGTCGGATGATGTGAAAGTGGAGCAAGCGCACGTATGTTTCATGGCTAACGAGGAAAATGTTCAAGAACCCGCCTCCGATGATAGCGAGGATGAAAGCGATGAGGTAACTATGGATGACCTTAGACTAGCTAATGAGCAAATATGGAATAGATATGCTAAATTAGTTGAACGATATAATAAGACTAAAGATGAGCTAGTTAGCATCCAAACCTCACCTAAAACTATCATCACCAATAACGACACCGTTGTTGAAGGGTTGAAGAATGAGATTGTTAATCTCAAGACTCAACTTGAACATGTTAGCATTGAGGATCCGGAGGAACACAAGATAGCGGATTTGACTTCTCAAAACTCGACTTTGAGTATTGAGAATGAGAATCTTAAATCTCGTGTTTATGTGCTCATATCGTAAGTATCCACTTTGGATGCTTCTATGCGTTCTCTCACCGAGAAATATGAGAACACATTAGGCCGAATTAATAAATTCAATAAGGTAAGGACCATTTGGATAAAATCCTAAGTGACTTACTTCCGACCAATCACCACATTGGTGTGGGGTATACGATGGGAACTCCATCCAAATCGGCCACTACTTTTGTTAGGCCAACTTCCAGTGCTTCGACGAGTGGTAGCAAACACTCTTTTGGTAGTTCATCTACCAATGGTGCTTCCACCTCGTCCACACCCTCTTTCGGAAAGAAACCCACTTTGGGTGGACCTCCAAAGAAGGGCCATGCCTACATGTACACCAATACTATGCCACGTAGGAACACACGTCCTACTCCACCGGCTCACTCATATGATGATTTCTATGCTACACATTCACGGGCACGTGCACAACATGTGAGACACCCTCACGCACGTGTTCCCTCACATGCATATGTTCACCCACATCGTCATATGAATAATTATCCACATGCACCATTTCATCATGTTCCTTTTACCTATCCACGACATGCATCACGTAGAAATCAACAAAGCATGCATGCTCCCAATAGGATTAAGGCTCCCAAAATATTCTCAATTTGGAGCCCAAAGGACACAAGTATGGATGAAAAGCAAATCTACATGAATGATTATTTTTTGAATGTAGTGGATAATATTAATTATATTGGGAAGTCTAAGTCCAATTGGACTTGGCTTCCAAAGGTCTAACCTTTGAGGACCCAATGATCTTGGGTACCATGAAATGATATAATCATCTTTAGGTACTCAAGAAAAACAAACGGAGCTACAAAGTCAAATTTGGCTCCAAGGATGGGTGGATACTCGATAGCGGGTGTTCAAAACACATGACGGGCGATGCTCAATTGCTTTCTGGAGTGGTGCCCATTGCTAATGGGAACCGGGTAATCTTTGGAGGCAACGAGAGCGGAACCATCGTCGGTGTTGGTAAAGTGGGAAACCCATCTAAACCCTTAATTAGTGATGTCTATCTTGTTAATGGTTTAAACCACAATCTTATTTCAATAAGCCAACTTTGTGACAAAGGTTACAAAGTTAGCTTTGCGAAAGGATTGTGTCACATTTTTAATAATGTTAATAATGATTTATTATTTTCCGGCACACGCCATAAAGATATTTATCTTTTGGATTTTCCTAAGTCATATGAACAATGTCTCGTTGCCAACACAAGTGAACAACACTTATGGCATCGACGCTTTGGTCAGGTGAACTTTGGAACACTTTTTAAGCTTTCAAAATTAAATTCCATTAAAGGTTTTCCTAAGCTTGTTTTTGAAAAGAAAAGTTTTTGTGACTCATGTCAACGAGGCAAGCTTCCTAAATCTTCATTTAAACCTAAGAAAAGCATTTCTACTAAACGGCCTCTAGAGCTATTACATCTAGATTTATTTGGGCCAACTAGAGTTGCTTCTTTAGGAAATGCTAGATATGGGCTTGTCATCGTAGATGATTTTTCGAGATTTACATGGGTATTTTTCTTATGTAATAAAAATGAAGCTTTTGAAAACTTCACAACATTTGTGAAGAAAGTACAAAATCTCATCGAAACCACCATTGTCACTATTCGTAGTGATCATGGAGGTGAATTTGAGAATGAGTCTTTCTCAAATTTTTGTGATGATCTTGGAATTACACACACGTTTTCCTTCCCTCGCGCACTCCCTCAAAATGGTGTTGTTGAGAGAAAGAATAGAACGCTTGTGGAGTGTGCTCGCACAATGCTCGATGATAGCCAACTTGGCCATCAATTTTGGGCGGAAGCGGTACACACCGCTTGCTATGTGTTTAATAGAATACTTTTGAGGCCTGACACCAAACAAACTTGTTATGAATTGTTGTTTGGTAGATTGCCTCAAGTTAAACATTTTCGTGTTTTTGGTGCGAAATGTTTTATTAAAAACACTTATGAAAATTTGGACAAGTTTGATCCGAGATCGGATGAGGGGATATTTGTTGGGTTAGCAAAGCCTACCGGATATACAACAAAAGATCCTCGATGATCGAGGAATCACTACATGTCTCTTTTAATGAAAATTTTATTCCTTCTAGAATTTCAAATGATGATGATTCAATGGATGTTTTATGTGATTCTATTGATAATTCTAAGTCTATTGATTCTATTGATTCTATTGATTCTATTGATACTAACCCGACTAATGAAGTTGTTGAGAATGTTCCTAGTGATCAAGGAATTCCCAAACGGCTTCATACCGTTCGTGACCATCCCCATGAGCAAGTCATTGGCAATATTCATGATAGAGTCAAGACGAGATCGCAAGTCCACCACTTCGCCAATTGTGCCTTTGTCTCCTCGATTGAGCTAAAGAATATAAATGAAGCGTGCGAAGATAGTGCTTGGATCCTTGCCATGGAGGAGGAACTCATTCAATTCGAGAGGAATGAGGTATGGGAGCTTGTTTCATTGCCTTCGAAGAACCACACCGTTATAGGAACGAAGTGGATCTTCAAGAACAAAACCGACGAGAACCAAATCGTCGTCCGGAACAAGGCTCAGTTAGTAGCTCAAGGCTATCGACAAGAGGAAGGTATCGATTTCGAAGAATCCTTCGCTCCGGTAGCTAGATTAGAATCTATTAGATTATTGTTATCTTTTGCATGCCATAAAAATTTCAAACTATTTCAAATAGATGTAAAAAGTGCATTTTTAAACGGAGATGTCGTTGAGGAAGTTTATGTTTCTCAACATCCGGGCTTTATTAATGAAAAATTTCCAACTCATGTTTTTAAACTAAAGAAAGCACTTTACGGTTTGAGACAAGTTCCTCGAGCTTGGTATGACCGCCTAAAGAATTTTCTTTTGGATTTGAATTTTAAAATGGGAGAAGCCGATTCTATACTTTTTGTTAAGCATGCGAATAATGATATTCTTTTAGTTCAAATTTATGTAGATGATATCATTTTCGGTGCTACTAACTTCGCTCTTTGCGAAGAGTTTTCTAATGTTATGAAGGAACAATTTGAGTTGAGCCACATGGGTGAGCTCAAATATTTCTTAGGTCTCCAAATTCGCCAAATGAACGATGGAATCTTCATCCACCAAACGAAGTACACGGTGGAGTTGCTAAAGCGATTTGGAATGGAGAGTGCCTCCGGGAAAAAGACTCCAATGAGCACTACTACGCATCTTGATAAAGATACGGGCGGAAAAGATGTAGACATTCGTCTATATCGAGGTATAATAGGTAGTTTACTCTATCTTACCTCTAGTAGGCCCGATATTATGTTTGCCGTATGTATTTGTGCTCGTTATCAGTCTCAACCTAATGATTCTCACTTAGTAGCGGCAAAACGTATTTTTCGCTATTTAAGTTACACTTTAGACTTTGGATTACTTTATCCAAAATCTAGCACGTATGAGTTAGTCTCATATAATGATGCTGATTATGCGGGATGCAAATCCGACAGGAAGAGTACTAGTGGCACTTGTCATTGTATAGGAAATTCTCTTGTCTCTTGGTTTTCCAAGAAGCAAAATTCCGTATCACTTTCAACCACCGAGGCGGAATACATTGCCGACGGTGCTGCATGTGCCCAGGTTCTTTGGATGAGACACACACTTAAGGATTTTGGTATACATTGTGATACTAGCCCTATCATGGTGGACAACCAAAGTGCCATTTGTCTTTCAAAGAATCCGGTGCACCATTCCCGTTCTAAACACATAGATGTCCGACAACATTTCTTAGATGATCATGTTGCTAAAAAGGACATCATATTAGTGTACGTTGAAACCCAGAAGCAAATCGCCGATATTTTCACAAAACCCCTAAAGGAGGACTCCTTTGTGCGGTTGCGTCGAGAATTGGGGATTATGGGTGAATCCGAGATATAGGATTCATTTTTATTCAATAATCTTGCATGCTATTCTATTTCGCTATATTTGTTCATGCTAGACTTATTGAATTCTTTCGGGATTTTTGTGAATTTTTGGAATTTATGCTCGAATTTACTCTTGAACGTCGTTTTTAAGTTTTTCGATGATTAATGGGGTAGTATGCTGATTTTTGAGAGTTGAACGATGTTTCGTCCAAGTACATTTAGGAGAGAACTCATTTATCTATTTTTAGACTCATCTAGTCGGTCTCAGTTCATCAACCAACCGACTAGATGCACATCTAGTCGGTCTGCTAATGAACTCAAACCGACTAGTTCAAGCTTATAATTTTTCTTTGCTACTGACTTCATTTAGTCGGTCCACGTTCACTTACCGACTGACTAGAATGAAAACTAGTCGGTCAATACTTGAACTTTGACCGACTAACTCTAGCCCTAAAAACTTTGACTGGCCTCTGTTTCGACTTAGTCAGTTCAAGCTCATTGACCGACCGACTAGATCGTCATCTAGTCGGTCAGTACTTGAACTGTGACCGACTAAGTGCTCAGGGACAGTCGTTTCTTTTCGCATTTCGACCGACTTAAACTCGTTTCCATTCGATTATTTTCATTTCTAATCGATCGACACTCTCCCCTCTCCAGCTAAAACCCCCGACCCTTCGTCTCCTCCTGTCGATTCCGCCGTCCGATCGCCGTTTTCCGACCATCAACGGCCGTCGATCTTCCTCCTAGGTATCCCTCCTCTTCTCTCTTGCATCTAGGGTTCTGTTTTAGGTCGATTTCGCTATCTAGGGTTTCGGTTTCAGCTAATTTCTTTTTCAGCACTAGGGTTGCGATCACTAGGGTTCTTCAATCTCTTCTTGCAATTGTTTGCTTGATCTCATTTTGTCACACTTATGGCAAGGACGAGAATACCGATCACTCCCTCTGGCCCGTCCCATATGACTGTTGAGCCACACCCTAGGGATCCTTCGAAACCCAAACGCTGACCTAAACCAACCCAACCTTCATCGTCTTCGCCTCCTCTGAAGAAGCAGAGGACAGCGACCACCAAACCCAGTAGACGTTCCCAGTCTAGGAAGCCTATACTCCATACCCCCACTACACCATCTGATTCTGACACTGATTTTAGACCCGAGGATGAGCCTAGACGTCAGGAACCCACTACTCCACCTCATCCTAGGACTCGACAGCCTAAGGGAAAGGCCCCGATTTCAGCAGGTGGTGTCGATATATCGTTGTGTCGTGATGACCATTTGTGTCTAGCGGCATACACGCGTATCGAACATTGCCCGCTGTTATTGGAGCATTTCGTTAAATTCTCCGATTTCCTTGGCTTAGCAGATCTTCTTTCCTATAGTGGACTCTTAGACTACCTTCGCTTTGACCCTAAGGCGAACCCTCGACCCTATCCTCGCCTGGTCAAACTTTTCTATGCGAACCGTACCCGGGGACAGTACGGTGAGACCCACTCCATCGAGAATACTGTCTTGGGGACTCCTATAGTCCTCACGGCAGAAATCTTGGGGGAGTTGCTTGGTTGTTCGTCGTCTGGTCTCCTCCCGTCTGATATTTCTGTTGATGATATCTCTTCGTTGGATCAGTCCGTTCTCGCCGATATCTTCCATGTGATCCCTCCTGCTTTCATTGGTGTCCCATCGAAGTCATTCAAACCGAATGCTTGGGTGCTCAATCTTATCCTGAAGTCGTGCTTGCTTCCCAAGTACGGCTCATCATCTCTGCCATCCCAGCCCTTCCTCAAGTTGATTTACGCTCTTTTCTTGGGTTGCGAGATTAATTGGGCTCGCATTATACTCGATAAGATGGACTCTTTCGAGTGTATTTGCAAGTCCACTAAATCTGCGCATATCCCTTATCCGTGTCTGCTGACTTTGGTGTTTCGTCATTTCCATGTGCCTTTGCCTCCTGACGATGAGCGTCCACTTGGTCCTCCCCTGAACGCGACGGCCGTCAAGAAATCTCTTGCGGCACTCTGTCACGTGCAGAGGACGACTCCTTCAGCTTCTCAGGGCACATCTTCTGCAGCTGCTACTCCTAGACCTCCCACCACACTTGATGATCTCGCTCGTTCAGTTCGTCGTCTCGAGTCTCGGTATGCTCGTTCCGAGGAGATTCTGTGTCGTATTGCTCGTGTTATTGGTGTTGAGGTCCCTCCTCCTGTTTCTGAGGATGAGGAGATGGATGATGAGGATATCAATGAGTTCGTTGATTCTCTTGCTCATGGCACTGAGTCCACTCCTGCTGCTGCTACCACATATGTTGCTGGAGCTGCCACTTCTTCAGGTCCTCCAGAGTCTTCTGCTCCAGTGGATGAGTCTACTGCTGCTCCAGAGACGTCTGCTCCTGTTGACGTTCCTGTTGGTGCCTCTACCGTTGAGCCTGCTGTTGATGTTTCCACTCTTGCCCCGACGATTCCTTCTGTTGACACACCACTCCTCCTAGCAGAGCCTGAGTCCACTCCTTCGACTGGACCTCCGGAGACTGCTGATCCTACCACTACTTCTTGAGAGTCTTTTTGGAGGACTCTCCGATGCTCCTTAGATGATTCATCTTTTAGAGAGAGTTTTGGGTTAGGACAGGGTTGGTGGTGTTTTTTGATGTTTGATGTCGATGTTGTATCGTTTTTGGATGTGTTGATGTTTGATGTCGATGTTGTATCATTTTTGGATGTATGTTGATGCTGTTGATGTCGATGATGGATTGTGAGTTTTTGATGTTGATATACTATGTGACATTTTGATGTAGTCGATGTACTTTGTGCCTTTGATGTTATGGAGTCGATGTATCTTTTGGTTGTACTTATGTTGCTTCATATATATATATATATATATATATATATATATATATATATATATATATATATATATACATCGTTGTTCTCTTTTACTTCGTTGTGCACATTTTATATTCGTTTTAATGTCTATGATATTCGATTTCATCGCTCAACGATAATGACTTGGTTAAAAAGAATTTATTTCTATGAAAACATAGAATTGTTTTCCATGCACTAATTTAACCAAAATGTTGAGATTGGAGAGCACGTTCCTTTACTCAATAAGTGAATTTTATTTGGTATTGTGATGATTTCGTTTTTCGCTTTTGGATAATGGTCAATTTGGCACACCTTGATTTTCTTCGTGTATTTTTGTTTCTTGGTGTCTTTTGGACCATCGTCGTATTCTTCGACTCCCGATGTTGGATTTTTCTTTAGCCTTGTTGTTGTCGTTGTATGCCCCCCCACTCTTTTTGGATAATGCCAAAGGGGGAGAGATAGTAATAATGACAAGGGCAAAATGAAAATTTAACTCTATTGTCCATGAATCTAATTTATTATGTTAGATTCAGGGGAGTGAAGATATATAAAAATGGATTACGATCCTAAATTTCAATACTTGGATCATGTTTTATATTTCTCACTTCTGCTTGATGCGTATTATATTTATTCAATTTGGAATTAACGTGTCATCAATGCAGGGGGAGTAAGTATTTTACATTTGAATCATTATTTTTTATTATTATTTATGTTGGTTTGTCATCACCAAAAAGGGGGAGAATGTTGAGTATTGGACTCCCCGGATTTGGTTTTGGATGATGAGCAAACATAAATAAATAGTGAACTAACACTTTGTGAGCGCAGTTATGGAGATCGTCGCCAAATTCACGTGAACATCCAAAGCGACGTCTCAAGACTTCTCAAAGCACGTATTCATATGCCTAAATCTTCGTTGAAGCTTTTGGACCATTTTAGAAGTCATGAAGATTCGATTGAAGCTATTGAAGACGGTATCGTCAAGTTTTATTTATAGTCTTTAAGCTTCTATCGTAGAATGTTAAGCCTTGAGTAGGTCTTACGATTTATATCTTCATATCGCTCCTATCTTAGCTCTAGGATCTTAGTAGAAGTCCATTCAAACTTTCCCGAAGCATCGCGCTTCGAATCGGGACTTCTTGTGCATGTTAGTTGGTTCAAGAAGAAGAACCAACCGACTAGATGGTGATCTAGTCGGTCGAAAAAGCTTCTTGGACCGACTAGTTTGTCTCCCAAATTCTAAGCTCTTTACTGTTTACAGTTAGTCGGTCTTAGTTGACTCACCGACCGACTAGTTGGTGAACTAGTCGGTCAGTGATGCTTCTTAGACCGACTAGTTGAGCTTTACTGTACATGCCAATTTTTCACCTGAGTTACTGTTTATCGTTAGTCGGTCTAAGAACGTTTGGTGACCGACTAGTTGATGATCTAGTCGGTCAACATTTGTTCTTGGACCGACTAAATCAAGTTGTATTCAGACTAATAGTTTTTGACTCTTATTCGGTCTAAGTTAACTGACCGACCGACTAGTTGAGAAACTAGTCGGTCGAAAAGTCTTCTTGGACCGACTAGTTATCTAGGTCTGAAATCTCATCTGTTCACTGTTCATCCTTTAGTCGGTTCATGTTGTTTCACCGACCGACTAGTTGATGAACTAGTCGGTTAGTGGTTGCTCTTTGACCGACTAATGGCCCTAGATTTCCAACTGTTGGGAGATGACCTAGCTCGATTTTGTGGGACCCTATAAATACGATGCTTGGTCATTTCTCTCAAGGTTAGAGCTGCTATTGAGAGACTTATTCAGATTGAAAGAGTTAGAGATTAAAACTCATTTCCAAAGCTCTCTTCCTTACAAGAAATCATTCTCTCCCTCATTTGAGATCTAGAATCCATCTTGAGAGAACCTTGTTCTTGTTGAGCCATCCAAGCTTTTGCTTGATTCAAGTCTCCTACTCATTCCTAGGCACCCATTGCTGCTCATATTGGTGGTGCTAGGTCTTGGTGACTTCTCCTTCCTCAAATCCCTCCTTGCCCTAATTCGGTAAGAATACTCAAGGTATAGGGTTTGTGGTAAGTTGATGTTTATTTCATATAAACTCTTTTATTGCTATTGATTCTCTCGGTTGTGAGAGAAGGTTGTGATCCCGGGTTATGGGAGGGATTCACTATTGCTATTGATTGTATGATTTGATCTTGTGAAGGTTTTTCACAAGGTATTCATTGTGGAAATCTTGGGTTAGGGTTTCTAACCTAAGTATCTGGAGGGGATCCGGGTGTTCTGGGACGTAGGATCACCGGGTTCAAGTTGGGGAGACTTGGGTGGATCCGAACCCATCATATCAATTGTTAGCATTGATTATTTGTTTTTGTCATATTTTAGCTTCCGCATTTGTTGGTAGTAGTTTGCACGATAATTAGGAATTATACTCCTTATTATTTTTAAAGTACTATTCACCCCCCTCTAGTACTTGTGCAGTAGCTTTCAGGGCATTACACTCCTAGGGGTGCTTTCCGACGTCACGGGCATCTCCTACGACGCTCAACGTTGTAGACTTTGCGTGCGTCGAGCCGTTCGTTCCGGTTAGTTGATACGGCTTCCCCGAAGCCGTAGAAACGCCTACCGGCACCCTACTCGCTATTGGAATCTTGATCGCTGATCTGGACGCTGCCCGAGGATTGGCGAGTGTGGAATCTTAATTGGAATCTGGATTTGGAGCGCGTTCTATTTATTCCAACCCCTGGCATCGCTACCTGACGCCAGTGTAGCTTTCGCGTCGTGTTGAGGTAACGTTCTGCACTCTTAGGACCCCCAACCCAACCCTGTTAAATAAGATAAAAATCGGAATTTTGGTTGTCTGATAATTCACTAAGTAAGATAACTTAATTTGGGACTGTAGGCTGGTGGATCCGAGAACATAGGTAGACTGGACTGGTTGGACGATTTTTGCTGGACGTTTGAATTCAGGCAAGTGAAACTTGCCAATTAGTGCTTTAGGCCATGTCTTAGGCCATTTTCTTGCTTTAGGCGTAAAAGAGACTAGGCGACGAAATGATACTCGCCTAGACACAATTTTAAGATCTAGATTGACAACGAAGCTAGATCTGTCACCCTGCCATGCCATTCATGCATATCTGCCTGTCACGTTTAATTTTCGTAACTGCATGTTTTTTCTTGTACTCTGCCTGTCACGTTTAAATTCCTTAACTGTATGCATTTAAATTATAAACTTGCCATGCCATGCCATCCATGTTTGAGTGTTGCATTCGTAGCACACGCTACTATACTTGTACATCCTTGTTCAGGCTAGGCACCTGCGTTGCAGGCACAACCCTATGCCAAATACACTTCCTGGCTCGTGATCCAGAAGCGAGCATTCCATGTTTGGGGGTAAAGCCCTGGCTCGATACACGTGGAGGGGTAGGGATAAGCGATCACTTGAGCTTATGAGTTGGCCCGTACAGCCACTCTAGCCAAAAGGCATAATCTCTGAGCACGACGTGTTTACTTGACTTGTGAAAATCTGTGTGATTGTTTAGTAGCTCTGCTACCCATGCCATGTTGTACTTGTGCCTTGTTAAACTTGCTGCCATGTCATACTTGTCGCATTTATTTAATTGTTGCATCCATTCAGTAAAATGTCATGCCATCACACTTTTTAGAACTGCTAGGTTGCTTTACTTTCCTTTTAGTTTCCTTGCACAAAGTCTTTGTAGACTTTGCTGACATGCGCCCTCGTCTCTTTGGGTGTCGCATGTTAGTTGCTGAGCCAGAGTCCGTTGCTGAGGACGAGGAGTACGTGGACATTGAGCCTGGGTCCACAGCTGACGTGGAGTACGAGGACACCGGCGACCAGTCGTAGAGTTTTCCTTCGTCGTTACTTTACTTAGTCTGTTGTTAGGTTGTTGGTGAGTAGCACCTTTCTTTCTGTACGTTGTTTACTTTTGTTGGCCATGCTGGGGCCTTTTAGACTCTTTTCTTTTAGCCTGGTGGCTTTTCTGGGATGTTGAAATTTGTTATGGACATTCTGAGATTGGTTATTTTATGTCTCTTTCTTTATTATTATTTTTGTTCCGTATTGCACTTTCAGGGACCTCTACTTGGTTTAAATCCAGACGCTTTACAGACTGGAGCCTCACAGCTCCAAGTTTGAGCGGACCTCATCACGCCTCGCCTCCATTTTTGGGAAGCGGGTCGTGACAGGTTTTATTGGTGGCCCATGCAGGTCCACTGCAACTGCGAATTATCGGAACAACGATAATAATTATAGAATGTCCATTAAATAAATTAAAACATCCAAATCATACGCCCTGAGTCTAAATTTTTATCGTTTCCTATGTCTTAGGTGGCTGGTAGACGTGTTGCCCGAACATCTGTCTCAGCTTAGTAGGGAATCCATTGGATCGGGACTTTAGTAAGACTTAGTTAGACATTTATGCTTGCTAGTTAGAGGTCCCTGATTTTCAGCTAGACTCCATGCTAGAGATTGATATAATCGTCTTAGGAGTTGCCTTAGTGGTTCTTGCCTAGCTCTGACCATGATAGACTTCTAGAAATTATTTAGTCGTTTGCTTGGGTTCATCGATTTCAGGCCCAACAGAACATAATCTTGCTTCTCTTAGGACCTTTCCCTGATGTCTCTAATATATTCTAGCTTATTAGAAGCCTTAGTGTTAAGTTTCTCTTGACCCTTTGTCAACCCGATAATTAGAACCCCCTGATTCTATCATTTTTCTGATCACTACACTTTTGGGTTACTGGCCGTAGAACTCCATCGTAGCAGTTTCACTAAATTATTTCCCTTCATATTTACGTTTTATTTGATTCACTTCCTTCCGAATCACGTGAATCTACATGACACCATCTTCGATCGTTGAAACTTCTCCATTACTATCCTGACCATTCGATGAATATTATCAATGTTATCTATTTTGAATTTATTTTCTGGTTTAAGTTATTTGAAAACATTCAACATGCATTTAAGACTCCATACATTCTCCGAATTTCGAAATTTTTCCGCTGAAACCTTTAAAATTATTATCTTATAATATTTACTAACCTATGTCTTCCACACTCGTGTAAATATCTTAATTTCTTCATATAATGACATTTTGATAAACCAAAATACTCAAGTTTAATTCAGCAACTTATTTTACCGGCTCCTAAATATTTTCATATGCAAAAGAGAGCTTCAGCTTTTCAAGTATGACCGTTTTATACTTTTAGTGTTTTAACTTATATCATTTACATCCTATGAGGGTAATATTACACTTTTCTTTCCCCACCTAAACGTTCACAATTATATCACAGTTTCACTTGATCAATTTATCTCCTTATCCTCGCCCTACCTGAACCCATTCTTTCCGATCTTGTTTCGTTACGCAGTCTGATCTTGGTTTCCTTCCTCTTGCTTATGTTGAGTATTGATTCCCCGGATTTGGTTTTGGATGATGAGCAAACATAAATATGTCATGAACTAACACCTTGTGAGCGCAGTTTTGGAGATCGTCGCCAAATCTATATGAACATCAATAGCGACGTCTCAAGACTTCTCAATACGCATGATCGTGTGCCTGAAGCTTCGTTGAATCTCAAGGAGCAATATTGAAGTCAAGAATGAAGATTGAAGCTTTGAAGACGGCTCGTAAGGTTTATTTTATAGTCTTCTAGTTTCATAGAATAGAATGTTAAGCCTTGAGTAGGACTTACTTTATAGTCTTCATTTCGCTCATATCTTAGAGCTAGGATCTTAGTAGAAGTCCATACAATCTTTCCCGAAGCTTCGCGCTTCGATTCGCGACTTCTAGTGCATGTTAGTTGGTTCAAGTAGGAGAGCCAACCGACTAGATGACGATCTAGTCGGTCGGCAACTCTACATGAACCGACTAGAATGCCTCCTTCAATTTCAGCTCAGTTACTGTTTACAGTTAGTCGGTCAAAAAAGGTTCACCGACCGACTAGTTGTGAAACTAGTCAGTTAGGAATCCTTCTTGGATCGACTAGTTGAACTTCCATTTTTGAGCCTGAGCTACTGTTTCGAGTTAGTCGGTCAAAGAACGTTTGTCGACCGACTAGTTGAGAAACTAGTCGGTCAGCACTTGTTCTTAGACCGACTAGTTCAACTTGTTTCCAGCTATTCCATTTCGACTCTTAGTCGGTCAAAGAACACTCACCGACCGACTAGCTGTGAAACTAGTCGGTTGGAAAGTCTTCTTAGACCGACTAGTTCATATTGCCTGGAACTTCACCTTTTGGCTATTCTACCATTAGTCGGTTCATGCTGTTTGACCGACCGACTAGTTGGTGAACTAGTCGGTCAGTCAACCTTCTTTGACCGACTAGTTGGGTTCAGAATAGAGCCGTTGGGATTCTTTCAAACTCGATCTCTCTTGCCCCTTTAAATAGAATCCTGATTCGTTTGAAGAGAAGCAAGAGGTCCATTATCAAAGTATTTTCAGACCTAAGAGAAGAGTTTTCTCAAGCTTATTCCAAGCTCTCTCTTCCTCACAAGAATCTCTCCCTTCACTCTTTGAGCAACTTCCTCAAGAGAGATTCTCTCCATTGTGAGCCTTTCAAGCCAAGAGCTTGATTCAAGTCACCATACTCCACCCTAGGCTTCCATTGCTGGTCGTCTTCTTGAAGCTAGGGTTTGGTGTCATCATCTTCCTCAAAATCCCTCCTTGCCCTAATTTGGTAAGATTTACTCAAGGCATAGGATTTTGTAGGTAAGTGTTTATTTCATTTCATTTCATTGAATTGCTGTATACTCTCGGTTGTGAGAGTTTGCGTGATCCCGGGTTGTGGGATTCACGGACATCGATTGTAGGTCGATTGCACTTGTGCCGTTTCCCGCAAGTGGACTAGTGGAAATCTTGAGTTAGGGTTTCTAACTCAAGTATCCGGAGGGGATCCGGGTGGTTGGGACGTAGGATCACTGGGAACAAGTCGGGGAGACTTGGGTGGATCTGAACCCGTTACATGTTTTGTTTGCGTTGTCTATTTCTTGTTGATTGTTGTTTATTCTGCATTGTCGTTTGTTAATTGCACAATAGTTAGGAATAACTCTCTTAATTATTTTAAAGTACTATTCACCCCCCCTCTAGTACATGTGCAGTAGCTTCACAGGGCACTTCAGCTTAGTCATCCCACCTGTGCTTACCGTTGTTTATGTCACACCAGTTTAGTAGTGGGCCCTTTGGTTTTGCGATGTCGTTGTGGAGCATGTATAAGTAGAGTGTGTGGATCCGTGTGTGTGAACCCCGGCGTATCACTCGCGTATGAGTATACTCCCCTGTAGTATATTAATGTTTGCCTATTGTGAGATACATACATAATCAGTGTTATTCATGATGTATATAAAGTTGTATGGATAACATTAGTTATATATGTGCGGATAGCTATACCACTTTAGGGATGTCTGTATAGATAATAGAAATTATATTGGAGTATATACTAGTAGTGTGAGTAGCTTGAAGATACTTGTAGATGCTTGGTATATAATATATTAGTAAGTCGTGTGTATGTTAGGTGTAATGAAAATAGGTGTACTTATAGCTAAGTGAGTAGGCCTTTTATATGACCTATATGTTAGTACGTGTGAGTGCGTGCTCGTACGTAGATATGTAGTGTGCTTAGGCGTAAGTAGTTATGTATTGCTGCATGAATATATATATGTGATATACGTATGGTAGTAGGATTATAATTTTGATTGGTATTGCTTGCTCTTACGGGATGTTGTGTGCGTGTATACCATGAGGTATACACGATCATCACATATCTGAACTGTGTATGGATAAGTAGATGTGTTAGTATACCAATTATCGGTAGAAGGATATGGCGTGAATATATATGTTACATGTGTGTGACTATACGATGAATGCGTGTATTATGGAGTGTATTATAATTATACATGTGCTGATGTCTGTAATATTATTACGGTATATAAAGTGATTGAACTATGTGGGTGTTACCCGACTAGATATTAAGTGTGATTGACATTATGGTATGTGTATGGATATATTGGTAGATGTGTATACATTGGATTGGTATTGGTATAGGTATAAATACCGTGTTACGTATATAGAGTATTCTGATATGTGTCTTGAGTCTCACCCAAGCTTGAGTGGGTATATTCTAAGTATATTGTTACATATGTTTGTGGTTGCGTAAAGTACCATGAATATAGCGATGGATGATGTATGTATAGTAATAGGATTGTTTGTGCCTAGTTGTGTTACGCACATGATTGTGGGTCGCTATACCAGTATATAGTTATAGATGTTGGTTGTGGTATAGTTATTTACTAAGGACTTGCCTGTGTGAACGTACGTGTGCTAGCTAAACTATGTGTGTGGATGTGCTGAGTATAAGGTGGTGTGATTGGTATATATGAATGGAATGTTAGCGTGTGTGGGTGTGCACCATGCACGGGTAAGTATGTGCTTAGTTATAAGTATTGGTGACTATGGTATGTGATCACTCCATATTTTACACTTTTTTTCCGCATGTTTGCATGCTATTTAGATCGCTAAAATCGTGTTTTTCACGTTTATTCGACAATATTGCGATGCTTTTCACGATTTGCTGTTTTTGTCGTATTTCAGGAGATTCGGAGCGATTTGGAGTGATTCTGAGATGCACCCACTCCGGAGTGTCACTGACGACTCTCTTGAGGGGTATTTTGCGATTGGAGAGGAGTGGAAGAGTAAAGAACATCGTAGGAGCAACGAGGAGGCAAAAACATGAAGAATGGGCATTTTCAGCATGCCACTCGGCCGAGTGAAGGAGTCACTCGGCCGAGCATAGACAGCCCGCTCGGCCGGATAGATCAGACACGCAACAAGGCTAATATCAGCGTGCACTCGGCCGAGCATCGCCAGACCACTCGGCCGAGCACCGAGTCATCCCTCGCCCGAGTGGAGCCAAGACGACGACAACAAAAGATGCTGAACTCTCTGTTTTTCGTCTGTACAGTCCCAAGCTCCGACTCGGCCGAGTGACCAACGCCGTCCGCCCGAGTGAAGAACGCCCATCGGCCGAGTGAAGAAAAGTCACTCGGCCGAGTGACTCCCGAGGAGACGACCCCCAAGACCCCCAACTCTCTGGAATTCGTCAGGGTCTCTCACTCGGCCGAGTGACATTTGTCACTCGGCCGAGTGAGCCGCGCTGCCTGTAGCGTAAACTACAATTTTGAGGCTGCGCAGGGGCATTTTCGTCAGGATTTTTTGGGCGATTTTGGGGGGTATTTAACCCCAGTTTTTAACATAGTTTAGGGAGCTTTTTTTCAGAACTTTTGCAGCCTTTTTTGATTGACTTTTTAGGAATTAGATTTAGCTTTTAGGGAGGAGAGAAAAGTGATATTTTGTTGGATGCTATCTTGTTCTTCATTGGTTTGTCTCTCTTTCTCTCAAAAACTCCATTTTTATTGATTTATTGAATATTGCTATGAATTCCATTCATTTTACTTGTGAATTTCTATTGAATTTGATTATGAAGTGTGAGTAGTTCATCGTCTTAGGGCGTATGGATGAACCATACGAACCCAATTTCAAAATTGTGATGAATTGGTGAAACTATTGCTAGGATTGATTAGGGTTAGTTTGGGATTGCTATAATACGAATAGCTAGGGATTCATACCGATTGGGATTTGCAAGAGATTGGATCCCAATTCGATAGGAAGCCCTAGATATTCGAATTGGGTTGCAATTGAATTTCTCCGTAATCGGTTTGCAAGAGATTGGACCGAAACTAGGGTTTTCGATTGCAATTCTATACCAATACCCGTTTGCAAGAGATTGGACGGGTAGGAACTATCCCAACCTAGGTCGTAGCTCGAGTTTGCACGAGAGTGGGCTCGAGATACGATTGAACGATGATGTTGTTCTTCACGCTAGTTTGCCTAGGTTAGGGTTTACAAGAGATTGGACCCTAGCCTAGATTTGCTATAGACCGGCAATAGCGCGAGAGCGTGAGCTTGGTTCTACATTTAGTTGCAACTAGTTCACACGGATTTCAAGTCTAGCAATTGTGAAACCCACGAATCACAATGATGAGATACGGCAAGTAGCGGGGATTCCCTATCCCCTAAGCGTCTTTATTAATTTGTCATTTCTTTTATACATTTGAACGACTGTGGCCGCATATTTGCGAACATTTCTCGACTATTCCTATAGCCAGGTGATTGAAGAAGACACTGTTATTAGGCCTCCATGTATTCGATACCCGCTCGCCGCTACACCGTGCGCTTGCGGTAAGACTACAGTGTCACCCATCCGAGACGTGTATCCGGGGCGCGATCAAGTTTTTGGTGCCGTTGCCGGGGAGACAATAGTGTTTGATTCCTATAACCTAGCTATTCCTTTCTTTTTGTTCGATCATTTTTTTTATTTTGTTTCACCCTTCCATTGTGCTAACTATTTCTTTGAAACTCTGTTTTCCCTTGCATGTACACGAGATCCTCGGCGAACCCCGAAGAGATACTATACGATCCGGAGATCGAGCGTACATTGAGGAGGATCCGAGCGGAGAGGAGACCCGTTACAGAAGGAAATTTTATGACCCATCCCGAGACACCCGAAGAATTGGCGGCTTGAATGGCAAGGATTATTTCCATAAGAGATAGGCTTCGGCCTAAGACTTCTTCCACGACCTCGTCCATAGCCATGCCGGAGTTGGCGGCCGACAAAAATTTCGAGTTGAAGACAGGATTGGTGGTTCTTATGCAACAAGATCCTTTTCATGGGAACTCCCATGAAAACCCTCATTACCACATCCAGCTCATCCTATCAAAGTGTGCCACCTTCCAAATGCCGGGTGTCTCCGTGGATGCTATCAGACTGCGCCTCTTCCCTTTCACACTCAAGGACAAGGCATTATATTGGTTGAGGACGCAAGCTGAAGGAATCTTCACCACTTGGGATGAGTTGGCGAGTGCCTTCGTCGACAAATTTTACCCACACTCCAAGACGGTGAAGATAAGAAGTGCTCTCATGTCCTTCAAGCAAGGACCACAAGAGACTCTCTATGAAGCATGGGAGCGCTTCAAGGACTTGCAACATCAATGCCCTCATCATAGCATTGAGGATTGGGAGCTTGTCCACAGTTTCTACAATGGACTCCAACCGGGGGACGAAGCAGATTATTGATGCCACGGCAAATGGAGCCATTTTGTCGAAGACTCCCTATGAAGCTACAGCCTTGCTTGAGGAGATGGCCTCGAACAACCAACAATGGGGGGACGAGCGAGGACATTCTTCATCCTCCTTGAAGCCCACAAGTATCTATGAGGCCAAGGCCATGGCGGAGCTTTCTAGCAAGTTTGACTCTCTCCATAAGGTAGTGGAGAGGTTGGAGAAATTCATTACCGAGCCTCAAGGAGCCCCTTCTACACCCATGCCGACAAATCATATGAGCGATTGGCAAGACCAATCCCAAGCCATGTATGTAGGAGGAGAGCAAGGAGAAGGAGCTTTGGAGCAAATTCAATACGTCGCGGGGAATTCTGGATATTGGGCCAATCCGGCCGCTAGAAACCATCCGGGTTTCTCATATGCTAATAATGATGGTGCATTGAACCCCCCCGCAACACCAACCTCCTCAAGCTCGAGCTCCACCACCACAACCAAATTATCCACCAAGGGGGCCACCGCAACAAAACTTCCTGTCGAGGCAACAAGTGGGACCTTATAGGCCACCTGGGTATAATCAAGGGTGGAGAAATCTCAACCCACCGCAAGCTCAACCACGTCCGGATTTTGAAGCTAAGGTGGAGGAGTTTATGGCGTAACAAAGAAAGATTAATGCCACATTGAAGGCGGGACAAGATTCTCTCGCCACCGTCGTCGCTCAAATTGGGGAGCAACTTGCGTTACTCAATAAAAACAATCAACAATTGCCGGCTCAACCTGAGCCGAATCCACGGGGCAACACCGGCCATATCAATGCGGTCGTTGCGGTTACTACAAGAGGAGGGAATGATACCACTCCCCCCATGACTCAAGTCAAGGAGCCCGTGGTGGAGATTCTACAAGAGAGCGAGCCGATAATTGAAGTTGAAAAAGAAAAGGAGTCGCAAGGAGAAGTGAAATCTAGAACGGAGGAGCTTATCGATGAGCGCCGATTTATGCCACCGGTGCCCTTCCCTCAACGGCTAGCTAGAGCCAAGATGGAGAAACGGCTAGCCAAGTTTCTCGAGTATTTGAGAGGGGTGAGCCTCAATATCCCCTTCCTCGACGCTATAATGGAAATCCCATCTTACGCCAAGTTCTTAAAGGACTTAATTACGGGAAGGAAGAGGAAGGAGAAGATAATGCTCGCGGAGGAAGGGACTTGGTTCACAAATAGGGAAAAGGAGCCCGCCAAGTTTAAAGATCCAGGGAGTTTCTGGATTCCTTGCACTCTAGGCGGCGTCCCCCTACAAAAAGCATTGGTAGATTTGGGGGCTAGTGTTAGCCTCATGCCTCTCTCCATGTTCTGGAAGTTGAATACCGGCACGGATTTGAAGCCTACCGACATGCAGATTCAACTAGCGGACGGGAGGATTACAAGACCGGTTGGGATCGCGGAGGACATCCCACTCCAAGTTCCGGGGGGCATATGTTTGCCATGCGATTTCGTGATAATGGACGTCAAGGAGGAGGGCGATACATCACTCATACTTGGACGCCCATTCCTCGCCACCACCGGTGTCATCGTCGATGTGCGGGAGGGGACCCTTACCTTGAACGTCGGTAACATCGAAGTGGAGCTCCATATACTGAAGGCAATGAAGCACATGCCGTATCATGAGGAGATAGATTACATGGACCTCCTTGATGAGGTCATCGAAGAGGCGATCCCCCACTCCATCGGCGCACCCCACGAAGATAGCTTCGAAGAAGGCCTAGATTTGGCCGAGGAAGAGAAGATGGAGCACTCCCCCGATATCTCGGTGGCGATTGATGATGGCGACGCTGATGTCGCAAGAATACGGGAGCTCTGCAAGCTCTCGAAGTTGAGGACTCCGAAGAAAGCTCCACCGATACGACGATCGGTGTCACCGGCAAAGTCGAAGACCGGAGCAAGCTCTAGCTTGGGGGAGCCACCCCCAACATTGCCCATGACGAAGGGGCACTGAGGAAGACCACACACCACAATGATCCAAATCTGAGCGGTCTTCCCGGAAAATTCGACGGGTGCATCTCATATGCGCCCAACATCCCGCGCTAAGTTGAAATTTTAAAGGGGTCGAGCTCAAGACCTTAAACGATCGCTTGTCGGGAGGCAACCCGACGGTTATCGCATTTTTCCTATTTTAGTTTTTATTTTATTTTTAGACTTTATTAGTGTTTTTGAGTCGTTTGCCCGAAAAATTGTGACAACGGGTCCTATTTTCTTTGACAGGAGGAGGAGAAAAGGATATCTATAATAAGGAGGATAACCGAGGCGAAGAAGAGCGCTCCAGGAATGCGCTCGAGGCTTAGGAGGAGGAAGAAATCACCTGGAGGAAGAAAAACAGAGAGTAGAGCCAACACGGAGCACCAAAGCAGAAAACAGAGCCCCACTTGGCCGAGTACCATCGCCACTCGGCCGAGCAAAGAAAGCCGTCCGCCCGAGTGGCGCACCAACAAGGGAAGTCTGCTGTACCCAACTCTCTGTCTTTTTTGTGATTTCAGTATAAACTGCCACTCGGTCGAGTATATTTCTTCACTCGGCCGAGTGAAACTGATACCCTCCTAGGGCGAAAATTGCCGAGTAGCTTGTGCCACTCGGCCGAATGGACTCTTTCCACTCGGCTGAGTGTGGCAAAGCCACTCGGCCGAGTCGTAAGCGGCGAGGATTTTTTAAAAATAATTTCGTTACGATCACTCGGTAGAGTGACATAGTCACTCGGCCGAGTCGTAACTACTCCTATATAAGCTGACGCGGGCTCGACGTGGAATTCGAAGCGACACAATTTTCTCTCGCCCGAGCCTGCACCTCTTCAACCCTCGCTTGCCCGCTGCTGCTTCCTCACTCGTCCGACCGCCGCGCCCGCCGGTCCGACCGTTGCGCCGCCGACGATCGACGATCGCCGCCGCTCCGACGGCCGACGATCGCCGCCGCTCCGACCGACCGCCGGCGACTCCCTCGCTGCCGGCCAACCTCCGGTACCCCCAATTTCGTCCCATTTCTCCATTTTCTCGTATTTTTCGATGATCCATTGATCACTCCATATTTTACACCTTTTTCCCGCATGTTTGCATGCCATTTGAATCGCTCAAATCACGTTTTTCACGCTTTATCGACAACATTGCGATACTTTTCACGATTTGTTGTTTTTGTCGTATTTCAGGAGATTTGGAGCGATTTGGAGTGATTCCGAGATACACCCACTCCAGAGTGTCACCGATGACTTCCCTGAGGGGTATTTTGAGATTAGAGAGGAGCGGAAGAAGAAAGAACGTCGTAGGAGCGACGAGGAGGCAAAAATACGCAATTTGGGCATCTTCAGTGTCTCACTCAGCCGAGTGAAGGAGTCACTCGGCCGACCAACGAGACCCCGCTCGGCCGGCCAGATCGGACACGCTCCAAGCAGCATATCAACGTGCACTCGGCCGAGCATCAGAATCCGACTCGACCGAGTGACGTATCCCGTCCGCCCGAGTGGCATCCAGACAACGACCATCAAAAAGAGTCAACTTACTGTAATCCGTCAGTCTGAGCAGCAGAAGCCCGACTCGGCCGAGTGGCAATTGCCGTCCGCCCGAGTGAAGATAAGCCTATCGACCGAGTGACGACAACTCAATCGGCCGAGTGACGCCCGATGTGACGACCCCCAAGACCCCAGAGTTACTGGAATCCGTCAAGGTTCCTCGCTCGGCCGAGTGACATTTGTCACTCGGCCGAGTGAGCATCGCTGCCTGTAGCGGAAATCACGATTTTGGAGCTACGCAGGGGCAGTTTGGTCACGAATTTTTGGACAGTTTTGGGGGGTATTTAACTCCAGATTCTCACCTAGTTTAGAGAGCTTTTCTATTGCTTTTGGCAGCCTTTTTAGTTTAGATTTTTTAGAGTTTAATTCTTGTGATTAGAGAGGAGAGAAAAGTGCTATTTTGTTGGAGTCTTGGAAAGCTACATTGGTTTGTCTCCCTCTCTATTAAAAATCCTATTTTTATTGCTATTTTGAATATTGCTATGAATTTCATTGCTGTTTCTATTGATTATTCTTCCATTAGCAATATGATTTGTGAGTAGTTTTAACGTCTTAGGGCGTGGGGATGAACCCTACGAACCCAATTTCCGATTTGTGATGATTTGGTAGAACTATTGCTAGAATTGATTAGGGTTAGTTTGGGATTGATATAATACAGATAGCTAGGTGTTCATATCGATTGAGATTTGCAAGAGATTGGATCCCAATTCGATAGGAAACCCTTAGAAATCCGAATGGGGTTGAAATTGAGTTTCCATAGTATCGGTTTGCAAGAGATTGGACCGATACTCGGATTCTCGGTTGCAATTCTATACCGATACCCGTTTGCAAGAGATTGGATGGGTAGGAACTATCCCAACCTAGGTCATAGCCGAGTTTGCACGAGAGTGGGCTCGGGATGCGATTGAACGATGACGTTGATCCTAATGCTAGAAGGCTAGGGTTTGCAAGAGATTGGACCCGAGCCTAGGTTTGCTATAGACCGGCAACAGCGCGAGAGCGTGAGCTAGGTTTTACATTCAGTTGCAACTAGTTCACCCGACATTCTACCCTAGCAAATGTGAAACCAATGAATCACAATGACGAGATACGGTGAGTAGCGGGGATTCCCTATTCCCTAGGCATCTTTATTTGATTTTATATCTCTTTACATTGTTTGACGATTGTGACAACATGGCCGAAAGGAAATTTCCTACTTTTCTGTCCATATAGCCAGGTTGTTCGGAGAAGGCACTATCATACATCCTCCCTGTGTTCGATACCCGCTCGCCGCTACACCGTGCGCTTGCGGTAAAACTACACGGTCGCTCTTTAGGGTGTACGCCCGGGGCCGATCAAGTTTTTGGCGCCGTTGCCGGGGAGGCGATTGTGTTTGATCCTACCACCCTAGCTATTTCTTTCTTTTTGTTTTATTTCTTCATTTTTCTTATCTAACCCTTCCATTGTGCTAATCACTTCTTTGAAACTTTGTTTTCCCGTGCATGTACACGAGATCCACAGCGGACCCCATATATATATTGTTTGATCCTGAGATCGAGCGTACATTGCGGAGAATCAGAGCGGAGAGGAGACCCGATACTGAAGGGAGGTTTATGAACGTTCGGGAGACGCCTGAAGAGTTAGCGGCAAGAATGGCGAGGATTATTTCCATTCGAGATAGGCTCCGGCCTAAGACTTCCTCCACGACCTCGTCCATAGCCATGCCTGAGTTGGCGGCCGACAAGAATTTTGAGTTGAAGACCGGATTAGTGGTCCTTATGCAGCAGGATCCTTTTCATGGGAATCCCCATGAAAATCCCCATTACCACATCCAGCTCTTCCTATCAAAGTGCGCCACCTTCCAGATGCCGGGCGTCACCCTAGACGCCATCAGACTGCGCCTCTTCCCCTTCACACTAAAGGATAAAGCTCTTTATTGGTTGAGGACGCAAGCTAAAGGAGTCTTCACCACATGGGATGAGTTGGCGAGTGCGTTTATCGACAAGTTCTATCCGCCCTCCAAGACGGTAAAGATTAGGAGTGCTCTCATGTCCTTCAAGCAAGGACCTCAAGAGACACTCTACGAGGCATGGGAGCGCTTCAAAGACCTGCAGTATCAGTGCCCCCACCATAGCATCGAAGATTGGGAGCTCGTCCATAGCTTCTATAATGGTCTCCAACCGGGGACCAAGCAGATTATTGATGCCACGGCAAATGGGGCCATCCTATCGAAGACTCCCGACGAAGCTACGGCCTTACTTGAGGAGATGGCCTCGAACAATCAACAGTGGGGCGACGAGCGAGGACACTCTTCGTCCTCCTTGAAGCCATCTAGCATCTATGAGGCCAAGGCCGTGGCGGAGCTTGCCAACAAGTTTGATTCTCTCCACAAGGTGGTGGAGAGACTGGAGAAATATATTACGGAGCCCCAAGGAGCCCCTTCCATATCCACACCAATAAGTCAAATGTGCGATTGGCAAGACCAATCCCAAGCTATGTATTTGGGAGGAGAACAAGGAGAGGGATCTTTGGAGCAAGTTCAATACGTCGCGGGGAACCAAGGATATTGGGCCAATCCGGCCACTAGAAACCATCCCGGTTTCTCCTATGCCAACAATGATGGAGCATTGAACCCCCCGCAACAACTACCTCATCAAGCTCGACAACAACAACAACAACAACAACAACATTATCCGCCAAAGGGGCCACCGCAACAAAATTTCCCACCAAGGCAACAAGTGGGACCCTATAGGCCACCCGGATACGATCAAGGGTGGAGAAATCCAAACCCTCCACAAGCTCAACAACGATCTGAATTTGAAGCTAAGGTGGAGGAGTTTATGGTCGAGCAGAAGAAGATCAATGCTTCCTTAAAGGCAGGCCAAGACTCTCTTACAACTGTCGTTGGACAAATTGCGGAGCAACTTGCGTTGCTAAATAGAAACAGTCAACAGTTGCCGGCTCAACCCGAGCAAAATCCACGGGGCAACACCGGCCATATCAACGCCGTGGTTGCGGTTACTACGAGAGGCGGGAAGGATACCACTCCCGTCATGATTCCTACCGAGGAGCCCGTGGGGGAGATTGTAGAGCCAAGCGAGCCGGTCATTGAAGTTGAGAGAGAGAAAGAGCCGCAAGGGGAAGTAAAGTCCAGAGCCGAGCAGCAGATTGAGGAGCACCGTTTTATGCCACCTATCCCATTCCCTCAGAGGCTAGCTAGAGCAAAGATGGAGAAACGGCTAGCCAAGTTTCTCGAGTATTTGAGAGGGGTAAGCCTCAATATCCCCTTCCTCGACGCTATCATGGAAATCCCGACATACGCCAAGTTTTTAAACGATTTGATTACGGGAAGAAAGAGGAAGGAGAAAATCATGCTCGCCGAGGAGGGGACTTGGTTCACAAGGAAAGAGAAGGAGCCCGCCAAATTCAAAGATCTGGGGAGTTTCTGAATTCCTTGCACCTTAGGCGGCGTCCCTCTACAAAAGGCGTTAGTGGACTTAGGGGCTAGTGTTAGCCTCATGCCTCTCTCTATGTTCCGAAGACTGAACACCGGCACAGATTTGAAGCCTACCGACATGCGGATACAACTAGCAGATGGTCGGATCACAAAGCCGGTAGGGATCGCAGAGGACATCCCGTTACAAGTCCCGGGAGGCATATGTTTGCCATGCGACTTTGTGGTCATGGATGTCAAGGAGGAGGGCAATACGTCGCTAATACTTGGACGCCCATTCCTCGCCACCGCCGGTGTCATTGTCGACGTACGTGAAGGGACTCTAACATTGAACGTCGGCAACATCGAAGTGGAGCTTCATATACCCAAGGCAATGAAACACATGCCTTATCATGAGGAGCTCGACTATATGGACCTCCTTGACGAGGTCATTGAGGAGGCGATCCCCCATTCCATTGGCGCAATATTCGAGGATGACTTCGAAGAAGGCCCAGATTTGGGCCAAGAAGAAAAGAAGAAGCACTCCCCTGATCTCTCCATGGAAATTGATGAAGGCGACGCTGATGTCGCAAGAATACGAGAGCTCTGCAAGCTCTCAAAGATGAGGACTCCGAAGAAAGCTCCACCGATACGAAAATCGGTGTCACCGGTGAAGCCGAGGCCCGGAGCAAGCACTAGCTTGGGGGAGCCACCCCCCAACACTACCCGAGACGAAGGAGCACTGATGAAGAACACGCCGCCACAACATCCAAATCCGAGCGTTCTTCCCGATAAATTCGACGGGTGCATCTCATATGCACCCAATATCCCGCATTAAATTGAAAATCCAAGGGGGTCGAGCTCAAGACCTTAAACGAGCGCTTGTCGGGAGGCAACCCGGCGGTTATCGCTTTATTTTTTACTTTGTTCTTTATTTTTGTTTTAGAAATTATTAGTGTTTTGAGTCGTTTGCCTGAAAAATTCGTGATAACGGGTCCTATTTTTCTTTGACAGGAGAGGAGAAAGGGATATCTATCATTAGGAGGATGAACAAGGCGACAAAGAGCGCTCCAGGAATGCGCTCGATGCTTAGGAGGAGGAAGAAATCAACTGGAGGAAGAAAAACAGAGATTAGAGCCCAAACGGAGCCAAACAACAGAAAACAGGGGTCACTCGGCCGAGTAGAATATCCACTCGGCTGAGTACATAAGTTCGTCCGCCCGAGCGACGCACAAACGAGGGAAGTCTGCTGTACCCAACTCTCTGTTTCTTTTCTTGATTTCAGTATAATTTCCACTCGGTCGAGTATATATCTTCACTCGGCCGAGTGAAACTGATACGCTCCTAGGGCGAGAATTGCCGAGTAGCTTTGCCACTCGGCCGAATGGACTTTTTCCACTCGGCCGAGGGTGGCAGAGCCACTCGGCCGAGTCGTAATCGGGGAAGAATTTTCAAAAATATTTCCGTTACGATTACTCGGCCGAGTGACACTTTCACTCGGCCGAGTCGTAACTTTTCCTTTATAAGAGGCGCGGGCTCGGCGCGGAATTCGAAGCGTCACAATCCTCGTTCGCCCGAACCCGCGCCCCTTCACTCCCGACCACTACGACCCCCACTCGCCCGATCTCGCCTCGCCGCTGCTGCGCTCGGCCGACCACCGCTGGCCGACGCCGCCGCCCCTCCGCCCGAGTCGCCGACGACGATCTCACCGCCGGCCGAGCTCCGGTAGCCCCATTTCGCCCTGTTTTCTCATTTTTCTTGTATTTTTCGACGATCCATGTGCTAATCGAACCCCATAATCAAATTAACTTCAATATTTATCTATTATACCCCTAACCCCCCATACATTTTGAATGTTACGCGCTGATATCTTCGTTTGATGTGCAGGCTATATTGGGGAGCTTAGAGGAGCTTAGGGGAGCTTCCGGGGAGCGTTTTTGGCTTTATGGAGGCGGAGTCTTCGCACGCATCCACTATTTTGCTCTCGCGGCATGTTCCGGTATATTCGTTCCACTTATTTTCGCACGTCGCACTTTTTCTGTTTTTGGTGAGCACTCGGGGCACCTATGCCGCCCCGGACACGGCCACGGTCTAGGAGAGCTTCCGCCAAGCGGAAGCGGCTGGATGAGCCCGGCCCCTCCCATGAGATGGAGGACTCTCCTCCGCCTACACCATCTCACCCCGCACAGCCACAGCCTGCAGACCCTGTTCACCCCGCACAGCCACTCCCAGTCGACCCACTGCCACCACCGGCTCCACTTGTCGGGCCGCTGGGTATTACGTTCCGAGACAACGCACATCGCGTCGCTTTTGAGCATATCACCCAACGCTCGATAGTGCCCTCCAGGTTCACACACCTTGCTGACCTAGACCGCCCGGGGGTACTCGAGGGATTACTCATGTTGTATGACAACGTGGGTTGGCGAGATTTTCTTTCTGTGTCGGCAGACACCTACATCCGTCCGACACTCGAGGTCTTCAGCTCGATCGCCTGGACCGCTGAGGGATGCTCCTTTTGACTCATGGATCGAGAGTGTCAGATCACTCTCGATATGCTTAGGGCATTCTTTCAGCGGCCCACTGTCCCCACACCCGACCGAGCCTACGCCCACACACACATCCCTTCCCCATCCTTCGATTCACACGCCTTCTGGGCCCGGATCACAGGTTTACCACCGGCCTTTGACCCTAGTAGGGCCAAGGCCTCGGTCATAGTCCACCCCTGCCTCTGCATAGCACAGCGCCTTATGGCGACCACCTTTCTGGTGAGGTACGAGCCTGGGACGATGTCGACGCCTGAGCTCTATATGCTCTACGCGATGACTCGCCCCAGAGTTCTTGATAGTGATGGAGTCACGTTGGTCCCCACCGTTGAGATCGACGTCACTAGCTGGTTTTTGGACCACATCATCGTATCGGCGGGCGCTCGCTCTCCGATATGTTGCGGCGGTCTGATCACTCTGCTAGCCCTGATGACCGGCAAGGACCTTCCGGCTGACCTGCGACGAGCCCCGGGCCCCATTGCATTATCTATAGACATCATGGCCCGGATGAAGATGCTTCATCCGCACGGTCAGCGGCACTGGGTTTGGTTGCACGGTCCGTACGGTACTGACTACATGATCCTTCCGAGCCCCGCTCGGACACACTTAGGACCAATACACGACGATTGGCTTCCGGTGATGGATCTCTTGATCCCCGCCGCCTACGTGCTAGAGGCCGAGGGAGATGAGCATGCACCACCTGCACACCCTGCACCGCCAGCTGACCCTGTGTTCCCTCAGCCTGAGCCTGCACTTTCTGCCGCTCCTGACACTTCTGTCCCCACTTCTGCCAGTGTCGGGAGCACACTTGCTGAGCCTACGCCCACCACGTCTACCACTACCACCACCACTGCTGTGCCCTTGTCAGTTGAGTCGCTCACTTCTCTGCTACCCGAGCGCCCACCTACTTTTGTTGAGAGCGGAGAGCCTTCTTTCGCTGCTGTCGTGGAGACCATGGCCAGTATGATCTCTGCTGGGATTTCACCTTTTGGACCCCACACTGCCTCCCCAGCGGTTGACACTTCTGTCTCCACCGTAGCCGTTCTATCTGAGAGCGTCGTGACGTCTGTCCCCACTTCTGTGTCACTGACCTCTATTGCCGCCTCGTCACCGATTTTGTCTCCCACTCCCACTGCTGCTGCTACCACTTCACACCAGCTTGCGTCCCAGCCTCGCACTGAGGCTGGGCATCCACTAGTGAGCACAGCACCTGTACCACCCATGCCTGCTGTCCCGATCACCTACACCGCCCGTATTAGACAGCCCCGACCAGCTCAGCCTAGACCTGTCCGTCCCTCCGCTCCACCACCCCCTGACGTCTTAGTTCAGAGCGTTCGTGCTCTTGAGGGGGGGGGGGTTGAGTGGACTCCGGGGTGATTTTAGGGCTTTGTCTTCCACAGTCACTGCCATGCAGCACCGCCTCGAGCTACTTCCTAGCATTCACTATTGCTTGACCCAGATTCTCGAGCGAGTGCCACGACCACCACCCACCCAGCAGACCGTTCCACGTCCACCACCACCACCACCACCACCTCCGCCTCAGGACAGAGATGGCGCAGCACCACCAGCTTAGGCACACCCTTGATGCCTCCGATTTTTTTTGGTCGTTATGCTGCCCATTCTCTGCTTGGTCCTGATGATATTTTTGACCCCTCCTCCCATCACTACTATTGTCCACGTTCTGATCATATGATTCTATATCCTTTTTTCGGGAGTGAGGGAGAGTCTTTTTGGTGACACACACATATCTGGATCACTCTTGTCCTTGCATGCATCACATTCACATCATATTTTTCATTTTGTTCTTTTATTTCTTTTTATCATGCATGCACCCCCACCCCCCTCCCATTACACGTCTCTCGGTGTGCCACACTTCGCACATTGAGGACACTGTGCACTTTAGCTTGGGGGAGTGAGTTCTCATGCTTTTTGATTTACCACCTTTGTTTTTAGTTTTTTTGCCACGCCATTTTCGCATTTGCACTCACTTTTTCATCACTTTTTCTTTTTTTACCATGCATCACGTTTTTCTTATTTTCTTCGTGTGCCGCATTGTAATTAGTTTTATTTTCCATTTTTATCTTTATTTCTTTCATCTCATGCTAGAGATGACTTTTCTGTGATGATGATGACGTGGAGTTAGCTTTCTCTATATGCATGCTATATTTATCATGTCTTAGCTTTTATTTCTGATATCATATGCTATGATCTGCCTTGCATTTAGAGATAGTAACCCACACTTTTTCCGTATGAAAATGGATGAAATTCTATTATTAGCTGAGTCTGAATATTCATATGTATGCTATCGTAGAAAACACACCAAGATTCACGCATTGAATGCTTATATTTGGAGTACCGTTTTCTTTTCCTATATCACTTCTATTTGCATGACTTGTACACTTCACTTCAGGATGATTGAATGATGTTAGCTATGATAAATCTGGATTAGTTTGCTTTTTTAAGATCGAAACCGAGTAGATTAGATTACCCTGCTGAAGTTGTCATGCACGTATTATAGAGTGAACTGAGAGACATATTTATTTCTTTCTCCACATATCTTGAACATTAATTCTCTATTTTAAAATCATTGGTGAATCTCCCCTTAGCGATTCTAGTATTTGGCATTTCCCCCTTTACTAAATTCCTAGCTCCAAATTTCCCAAAACCAAAAAGAAAAAGAAAAATTCTTGTATATCCTTCTCTCTCTTTTGATTTGGGATCATTTGTGTATCATTGCTATAAAAAAAGAGAGAAAAGAAAAAGATTTGAAAAAATATATAAAAAAATAAAAAAAAGAAGAAAAGAAAAGAAAAGAGAAAGGAAGCTCAAAACGATCCCATCTCTTACACCTTCTCTCTTTCTTCCCCCTTTTTGTTTTTATTTTCTTTTACTTTTGGAGCATCAATAGAGATGGGGAGTGTAAGTATAATTTTGTATATGCCACCACGCTTACAGATAAGCTTGGGGGAGAGAATCCAATGATGTGTGAGAGAGTGACTACCTGACGGTGCATGACAACCTAGGCTAAGTAATATTCTATACTCGGTGAGATTGTTTTAGCTTCACGAAATCCAGAAATCTACGCCTAGCATCCACTTCATGAAATCCACGCTTTTCTATTCTTCCTACTCTATTGTGTGATATCCTCTATACTCCTCATAGAAAGCATTCAATTGAAAAGTGTGTGATCTGCGATATTGTATACCGCTTTAAATGATTCAGACGATGTTAATATTAGAATTATTCCATTTTTCATGCTATATCGATATTCTTGGGTTTTCTATCTCTATTTGCAACATTATACTATGATATCGAAATAAAAATCTTTGACATGTGTTTTGCATTCGATGCATGCTATATGAGTAAGCAAAACCCACGTCCTGAGAAAAATGATCTAGCAGCTTCCCTCTTCGCTTTCTTCTTTCTTTTTTTCGTTTTCCGTTTTTCCATCGTTTTCATTTTCTAAATCCACCGGGTTCGCCTTTTACTTATCTTCCTCGAGGACGAGTAAGAGGTAAGCTTGGGGGATTTTGATCACTCCATATTTTACACCTTTTTCCCGCATGTTTGTATGCCATTTGAATCGCTCAAATCATGTTTTTCACGATTTATCGACAACATTGCGATACTTTTCACGATTTGTTGTTTTTGTCGTATTTCAGGAGATTTGGAGCGATTTGGAGTGATTCCGAGATACACCCACTCTGGAGTGTCACCGATGACTTCCCTGAGGGGTATTTTGAGATTGGAGAGGAGCGGAAGAAGAAAGAACGTCGTAGGAGCGACGAGGAGGCAAAAATACGTAATTTGGGCATCTTCAGTGTCTCACTCGGCCGAGTGAAGGAGTCACTCGGTCGACCAACGAGACCCCGCTCGGCCGGCCAGATCGGACACGCTCCAAGTAGCATATCAGCGTGCACTCGGCTGAGCATCAGAATCCGACTCGGTCGAGTGACGTATCCCGTCTGCCCGAGTGGCACCCAGACGACGGCCATCAAAAAGAGTCAACTTACTATAATCCGTCAGTCTGAGCAGCAGAAGCCTGACTCGACCGAGTGGCAATTGCCGTCCGCCTGAGTGAAGATAAGCCCATCGGCCGAGTGACGACAACTCACTCGGCCGAGTGACGCCCGATGTGACGACCCCCAAGACCCCAGAGTTACTGGAATCCGTCAGGGTTCCTCACTCGGCCGAGTGACATTTGTCACTCGGCCGAGTGAGCAGCGCTGCCTATAGCGGAAATCACGATTTTGGAGCTACGCAGGGGCAGTTTGGTCACGAATTTTTGGGCAGTTTTGGGGGGTATTTAACCCCAGATTCTAACCTAGTTTAGAGAGCTTTTCTATTGCTTTTGGCAGCCTTTTTAGTTTAGATTTTTTAGAGTTTAATTCTTGTGATTGGAGAGGAGAGAAAAGTGCTATTTTGTTGGATTCTTGGAAAGCTACATTGGTTTGTCTCACTCTCTATTAAAAATCCTATTTTTATTGCTATTTTGAATATTGCTATGAATTTCATTGCTGTTTCTATTGATTATTCTTCCATTAGCAATATGATTTGTGAGTAGTTTTAACGTCTTAGGGCGTGGGGATGAACCCTACGAGCCCAATTTCCGATTTGTGATGATTTGGTAGAACTATTGCTAGAATTGATTAGGGTTAGTTTGGGATTGATATAATACGGATAGCTAGGTGTTCATATCGATTGGGATTTGCAAGAGATTGGATCCCAATTTGATAGGAAACCCTAGAAATCCGAATGGGGTTGAAATTGAGTTTCCGTAGTATCAGTTTGCAAGAGATTGGACCGATACTCGGATTCTCGGTTGCAATTCTATACCGATACCCGTTTGCAAGAGATTGGACGGGTAGGAACTATCCCAACCTAGGTCGTAGCCCGAGTTTGCACGAGAGTGTGCTCGGGATGCGATTGAACGATGATGTTGATCCTAATGCTAGCTTGCCTAGGCTAGGGTTTGCAAGAGATTGGACCCGAGCCTAGGTTTGCTATAGACCGGCAACAGCGCGAGAGCGTGAGCTAGGTTTTACATTCAGTTGCAACTAGTTCACCCGACATTCTACCCTAGCAAATGTGAAACCGATGAATCACAATGACGAGATACAGTGAGTAGCGGGGATTCCCTATTCCCTAGGTGTCTTCATTTGATTTTATATCTCTTTACATTGTTTGACGATTGTGAAAACATCGCCGAAAGGTAATTTCCTACTTTTCTGTCCCTATAGCCAGGTTGTTCGGAGAAGGCACTATCATACGTCCTCCCTGTGTTCGATACCCGCTCGCCGCTACACCGTGCGCTTACGGTAAAACTACACGGTCGCTCTTTCGGGTGTACGCCCGGGGCCGATCATCCATGCACTAATCGAGCCCCTAAATCAAATTAATTTCATTATCTATCTATTATACCCCTAACCCCCCATGTATTTTGAATTTTACACGCTGATATCTTTGTTTGATGTGCATGCTATCTTGAGGAGCTTAGGGGAGCTTAGGGGAGCTTCCGGGGCACGCTTTTGGCTTAGTGGAGGCGGCGTCTTCGCACGCATCCGCTGTTTTGCTCTCGCGACGTGTTCAGGTACCTTCGTTCCATTATTTATGGCACGCCACATTTTATATTAGTTGGGTGAGCACTCGGGGCGCACATGCCGCCCCGTACACGGCCACGCACTCGGGGAGCTTCCGCCAAGCGGAAGCGGACGGATGAGCCCGGCCCCTCCCACGCTAGGGAGGACTCCCCTTCACATTCACCACCTCACCCCACACAGCCATTACCAGCCGACCCCGTTCACGCACAGCCACCACCGGCTCCCGTTGTCTGGCCGCTGGGGATTACGTTCAGAGACGACGCACAGCGCGTCCGATTTGAGCACATCACCCAGCGCCCGATAGTACCCTCCAGGTTCACCCATTTAGCTGACCTAGACCGCCTGGGGGTACTTGAGGGGATGCTCACGTTGTACGACAACGTGGGTTGGCGAGACTTTCTTTCTGTGTCGGCGGACACCTACGTCCGTCCGACACTCGAGGTACTCAGCTCGATCGCCTGGACCGCTGAGGGATGCTCCTTTAGACTTATGGATCGAGAGTGTTAGATCACTCTCGATATGCTTCGAGCATTCTTTCAGTGGCCTGCAGTCCCCACGCCCGATCGAGCCTACGCCCCCCACACATCCCTCCCCCATCTTTCGATTCACACGCCTTTTGGGCCAGGATCACGGGTTTACCACATGCCTTTGACCCTAGTAGGGCCAAGGCCTCGGCCATAGTCCACCCCTGCCTCCGCATAGCACATCGCCTTATGTCGACCACTTTTCTAGCGAGGTACGAGCCTGGGACAATGTCGATGCCTGAGCTCTATATGCTCTACGTGATGACTCGCCACAGAGTTCTAGATAGGGATGGTGTTACGATGGTCCCTGCCGTTGAGATTGACGTCGCTAGCTGGTTTTTGGACCGCATCATCGTATTGGTGGGCGGTCGCTCCCCGATATGTTGCGGCGGCTTGATCACCCTGCTAGCCCTGATGACCGGCGAGGACCTACCGGCCGACCTGCGTCGACATTCGGGCCCCACTTCACTTTCGATAGACGTCATGGCCCGGATGAAGATGCTTCGTCCGCACGGCCAGCGGCACTGGGTATGGTTGCACGGTCCTTTCGGTGCTGACTACATGATCCTTCCTAGCCCCGCTCGGACACACATAGGACCAGCACACAAGGTCTGGCTTCCGGCGATGGATCTCCTGATCCCCGTCGCCTACGTGCTTGAGGCCGAGGAGGCTGAGCAGGCACACCCTGCACCTGTTGACCCTGCGATCCCTCAGCCTGAGCCTGCACTTTCTGCGGCTCCTGACACTTCTGTCCCCACTTCTGCCAGTGTCGGGAGTACACTTACTGAGCCTTCCTCCACTTCCACCACGCCTACCACCACCACCACTGCTGTGCCCCTGTCGGTTGAGCCACTCACCTCTCTGCTACCCGAGCGTCCACCCACCATACTTGAGAGCGGCGAGTCTTCCTTTGCTTCCGTCGTGGAGACCCTATCTACTTTGATCTCCGCTGGGGTCTCACCTTTTGGACCCCACACTTCCTCCCCAGCGGTCGACCCTTCGGTCTCCACCGTAGCTGTTCTTTCTGAGAGTGTCGTGACGTCTGTTCCCACGTCTGAGTCACTGACCTCTCTTGCTGCCTCGTCACCGATTTTTTCTTCCACTCCCACTGCTGCTGCTTCCACCTCACACCAGCCTGCGTCCCAGCCTCGCACTGAGGCTGGGCATCCACTAGTGAGCACAGCACCCTTACCACCCATGCCTGCTGTCCTGATCACCTACACTGCCCGTATTAGACAGCCCCGACCTGCTCAGCCTAGACATGTCCGTCCCTCCGCTCCACCACCCCCTGATGCCTTAGTTCAGAGCGTTCGCGCTCTTGAGGGGGCGATGAGTGGACTCCGGGGCGATTTTAGGGCTATGTCTTTCACAGTCACCGCCATGCAGCACCGCCTCGAGCTACTTCCCAGCATTCACTTTTACCTGACCCAGATTCTCGAGCGACTGCCACGACCACCACCCACCCAACAGACTGTTCCACGACCACCACCCCCACTACCACCCACCCAGCAGACTGTTACCCAGCCACCACCACCCCCACCTCCACCTCAGGATGGAGATGGCACAACACCACCAGCTTAGGCACACCCTTGATGCCATCGATATTTTTTGTCGTTATGCTGCCCATTCTCTGCTTGGTCCTGATGATTTTTGCCCACCCCTCCTCCCCTCACTATTTTTGTCCACATTTTGATCATATCATTCTATAGCCTTTTTCGGGAGTGAGGGAGAGTATTTTTGGTGACACACACATATCTGCATCACTCTTATCCTTGCATGCATCACATTCGCATCATATTTTTCATTTTGTTATTTTTATTTCTTTTTATCATGCATGCATACCCACCCCCCCACCCATTACCCGTCTCTCGGTGTGCCACACTTCGCACATTGAGGACACTGTGCACTTTAGCTTGGGGGAGTGAGTTCTCACACTTTTTGCTTTTATCACCTTTTATTTTTAGTTTTTTCACGTTTTCCACTTTTGCACCCATTTTTCATCACGTTTTTTCTTTTTTACCATGCATCACATTTTTTTTTCTTATTTTCCTTGTGTGCTGCATTGTAAATATCCTTGTTTTTCGTTTATCTTTATTTCTTTCATCTTTTGCTAGAGATGACTTTTCTGTGATGATGATGACGTGGTGTTAACTTTTCTCTATATGCATGCTATATTTGTCGTGTCATAGCTTTTTATTTCTGATATCATATGCTATGTTCTGCCTTGTATTTAGAAATAGTAACCCACTCTCTTTTTGCCGTACGAAAGTGGATGAAATTCTATTATTAGCTGATGTCTGATGATTCATATGTATGCTATCGTAGAAAACACACCAAGATTCACGCATTGATTGCTTATATCTGGAGTACTGCTTTCTTTTCTCATATCACTTCTTATTGCATGATTTGTACGCTTCACTTCGGGTTGATTGAAATGTTTGCTAGCTTTGATAAATTTGGACTAGTTTACTTTTTGAGATTAAACTGAGTAGATTATATTACACTGCTGAAGTTGTCATGCACATCCTATAGAGTGAACTGAGAGATACATTATTTCTTTCTCCACATATCTTGAACTTTATTTCTTTACTTTAAATTCATTGGTGAATCTCCCCTTAGCGACTCTATTATTGGCATTCCCCCGGTATTATATCGCATGCTCCAAATTCCCCAAAATCCAAAGAAAAAAATACTTGTATATCCTTCTCTTTGATTTGGGATCATGGTGTATCTATTGATTATGAAAAAAAAAGAAAAAAAAGAAAAAGAAAAAAAAAGAAATTTTTTTTTGAGAATAAGTGAAGAAAAGAGAAAAGAAGTTCGAAAACGATCCCATCTCATATACTTTGTCTCTTTCTTCCCTCTTTTGTTTTTATTTTTGTTTTCTTTGACTTTTGGAGCTTCATAAGAAACGGGGATGTAAATATTGTTTTGTATATGCCACCACGCTTATAGATAAGCTTGGGGGAGAGAATCCAATGATGTGTGAGAGAGTGACTACTTGACGGTGCATGACAACCTAGGCTAAGTAATATTTTATACTCGGTGAGATTGCTAAAGTTTCACGAAATCCAGAAATCTACGCTTAGCATTCATTTCATGAAAACCACTCTTTTTCTATTCTTTCTACTCTATCGTGTGATATCTCTTATACTCCTTATAGAAAGCATTCAATTGAAAAGTGTGTGATCTACGGTATTGTATACCGCTTTAGATGCTTCAGACGATGTTAATCTTAGAATTATTCCATTTTTCATGCTATATTGATATTCTTGGGTTTTCTATTTCAAGTGCACCATTATATTATGATATCAAAATAAAAGTCTTTGACATGTGTTTTATATTCGATGCATGTTATATGAGTAAGCAAAACCCACGTCCTGAGAAAATGATCTAGCAACTTCCCTCTTCGTTTTCTATTTTTGTTTTTCGATTTCTGTTTTCCGCCTTTCCGCCGTTTTCTTTATCTTTATCCACCGGGTTCACTTTTTTACTTATCTTACTCGAGGACGAGTAAGAGGTAAGCTTGGGGGATTTTGATCACTCCATATTTTACACCTTTTTTCCGCATGTTTGCATGCCATTTAGATCGCTCAAATCGTGTTTTTCACGTTTATTCGACAATATTGCGATGCTTTTCACGATTTGCTGTTTTTGTCGTATTTCAGGAGATTTGGAGCGATTTGGAGTGATTCTGAGATGCACCCACTCCGGAGTGTCACCGACGACTCTCTTGAGGGGTATTTTGCAATTGGAGAGGAGTGGAAGAGGAAAGAACGTGGTAGGAGCGACGAGGAGGCAAAAACATGAAGAATGGGCATTTTCAGCATGCCACTCGGCCGAGTGAAGGAGTCACTCGACCGAGCATAGACAGACCGCTCGGCCGGACAGATCGGACACGCAACAAGGCTAATATCAGCGTGCACTCGGCCGAGCATCGCCAGACCACTCGGCCGAGCACCGAATCATCCCTCGCCCGAGTGGAGCCAAGACGACGGCAACAAAAGATGCTGAACTCTCTGTATTTCGTCTGTACAGTCCCAAGCTCCGACTCGGCCGAGTGACCAACGCCGTCCGCCCGAGTGAAGAACGCCCATCGGCCGAGTGAAGAAAAGTCACTCGGCCGAGTGACTCCCGAGGAGACGACCCCCAAGACCCCAAACTCTCTGGAATTCGTCAGGGTCTCTCACTCGACCGAGTGACATTTGTCACTCGGCCGAGTGAGCCGCGCTGCCTATAGCGTAAACTGCGATTTTTAGGCTGCGCAGGGGCATTTTCGTCAGGATTTTCTGGGCGATTTTGGGGGTATTTAACCCCAGTTTTTAACCTAGTTTAGGGAGCTTTTTTTAGAACTTTTTGCAGCCTTTTTTGATTGACTTTTTAGGAATTAGATTTAGCTTATAGGGATGAGAGAAAAGTGATATTTTGTTGGATGCTATCTTGTTCTTCATTGGTTTGTCTCTCTTTCTCTCAAAAACTCCATTTTTATTGATTTATTGAATATTGCTATGAATTCCATTCATTTTACTTGTGAATTTTTATTGAATTTGATTATGAATTGTGAGTAGTTCATCGTCTTAGGGCGTAGGGATGAACCCTACGAACCCAATTTCAAAATTGTGATGAATTGGTGAAACTATTGCTAGGATTGATTAGGGTTAGTTTGGGATTGCTATAATACGAATAGCTAGGGATTCATACCGATTGGGATTTGCAAGAGATTTGATCCCAATTCGATAGGAAGCCCTAGATATTCGAATTGGGTTGCAATTGAATTTCTCCGGAATCGGTTTGCAAGAGATTGGACCGAAACTAGGGTTTTCGATTGCAATTCTATACCAATACCCGTTTGCAAGAGATTGGATGGGTAGGAACTATCCCAACCTAGGTCGTAGCTTGAGTTTGCACGAGAGTGGGCTCGAGATACGATTGAATGATGATGTTGTTCTTCACGCTAGTTTGCCTAGGTTAGGGTTTGCAAGAGATTGGACCCTAGCCTAGATTTGCTATTGACCGGCAATAGCGCGAGAGCGTGAGCTTGGTTCTACATTTAGTTGCAACTAGTTCACACGGATTTCAAGTCTAGCAATTGTGAAACCCACGAATCACAATGATGAGATACGGCAAGTAGCGGGGATTCCCTATCCCTTAAGCGTCTTTATTAATTTGTCATTTCTTTTATACATTTGAACGACTGTGACCGCATATTTGCGAACATTTCTCGACTATTCCTATAGCCAGGTGATTGAAGAAGACACTGTTATTAGGCCTCCCTGTGTTCGATACCCGCTCGTCGCTACACCGTGCGCTTGCGGTAAGACTACAGTGTCGCCGCTCCGGGACGTGTATCCGGGGCGCGATCAGTATGTGTGGCGTGTCGTGAATATAGTATAGGACCGTACGTGATGTGAATATAAGGTGAAATATTTGCATGAAATTGAATGACTATATATTTGTGAAACTCTGGTAATGGTGAATGTACATTAGATATAGCAAACTGGATTTAAAAATGGTATGGTGTGATTACTTTTGTTGATATGTTGGCATTGGATGTACACTAGAAGATATAGGGAGTAGCGAATCTTTATTGTTTTACTCTTAGGTAGTTATCTAAACGTGGAGTATTACGATGGTAATTGCTGGTGTGAACTATTTAATTGGTTGTGAGTATGTGCACCATGGTATGTAAGAAGTATTTAATAAGTTATATAAGGATGTATGTGACTATATGAATGATTGAAATACGTGTATGAATTTGACTGGCTATGATAGGTATAAGAGTATAATGTGCATGAATAAATACATGTGGGTAGTGTTAGTGTTTGACTACCTAGTGCACATATAAGCACTTGTAATGGCTATACCTGGTTTAAATTATAATGTGATATGATTGGGGTAGTTACTAGAGCGACTAGATATGTTAGAAAGTCTGAGGACGGACTTTATCCTAAGGTGGGTAGGATGTAACGGCCGGTACTCGCCATTCGTCATACGGCTGTGCGTATAGCAATTTCGAGTACCTGATTGGTTTTGTGCTTGGTATGTGAGTCGTGTCATTGAGTTGATAGGGCCGTAGCACCTTGGTTGCATCCTTAGCAAGCCACCCCGACGTGTGCCCAACTTAGAATTACCGTCGCCTTTGGACCCCGTATCCTTTATACGCGTTACGTGCACGTATTTATTTTAGACGATGTCTGTATCCGAACCCTATGGTGTGATATGTCGTTGTGATCGTATCTGAGAGTATTAAATTGTGGCACTAATTTGAAACGTCATTTCACGGGTCGTTCTCCCACGATTTGACCGTATTTGACGAGACATCGCGATTTTCACTTTTGTCGCGAGGCCTTTTTATTTTTAATTTCGTTTCTCGTCGTCGAAATTGTGATCCGTATTCTCCGCCTTCTTTCTCTCGTCGTTCTGGTCACCCCAGTATTTATTTCACAATTTTCAGATTTCGTTTGACCTACTTTCACTTTTTGGCCTAACCCATTGTATTTTTACCCTAAGTTTCACCTAGATTAATCCCCCTAAAAATTCTTATTAATAATGATATTCTCCTTAGATTTGACTCAGCCTCTTTTTAACTTGGGCCGCACTCAAGCTCACGCATGGGAGTGAGAGAGGGGGAGTGATTGGGCTTTTAATAGTTATAAAACAAACCTTCTTAATAACAATAAACCCAAACCCTATAAGCCCACCCCTACAACACGTGAGCTGTCCTAGTCTTTTTAAATTAGACCTAGGTCCTTTTATTTTTCATAGCACATGAGTAAATCGCACCGTCACCTATATCTCTCACGCAAACAAACCCAAGCATCGTCTCTTCTCTCGTTCTCCGGCCAAACCCTCGCCGCCGACGAGCCCCTCTCATCTTCCCTGACCCCCACGACCTCGCCTGCCCGCCGTGACCTCGTCGTGACCCGCCGGAAACCGCCCGTGAAGCACAGCAGCCCGCAAACTATTGGATCCTGTCAAAACAACGTTAGGATCGATAAATGAAGTTGAGACTTACGCTTACGTACGCGGCACGGTAATCTCGGAACTTCGCCCTCGGATTCGCCACAACGGTCGATACTTCGTCACGGAGGATCGAAGCAGAGTTTCACCGCCTAAATCTCTAACTAGAAGAGGATTTTAATAGAAGGGAGAAGAAGAACATAAGGATGCCTTATGCAAACTTATGGCATGGAAAGTGTGAATGAATGCCTTACCATTGGGTCCTATTTATAGGCTTTAGGGGTGGTTATTGTAGGAAATAACCAATTATAAGCTTATTAGCCTATATTAGCACATTCATTTATCTTCTTCTTTATCCACTTATCAAGTGCCATTTTGCACTTATAAAGTGGATTTTTCCACTTATCGAGTGGCTTTTTCCACTTATCGAGTGGTCCTTTTCACACGAGAAAAGGTTCCCTTCACGCACGCCTTCGTGCACGCGACATCTGAGGTCCGTATACCCTCATACATCCCCTCATGGGTGTATTTATGTCGTCCATATCCAACATCTCCCACTCACACTTAAGGGGATTGTAAGGAAACTTATTTCCCTCTAACTCTTCTGTTTATCATACCGAGAAATAGGCCGTGTGACCGTCATGCGCATAGAGTCCGCTGTTGTGCACTTGTTATAGATACACAACACTCCTCGAGGTGCAAAGTTAAGTAGATCAACGCATGCTTTACCCTAGATTATTTCTTCACATTTCTTATACTTTATATTCAACAATTGAATCCCATCTGGATTGCAATTGGCTGGCCATCTTTGAATCTTTAAAGTTCAAATGTGAATGCAAAAATTAATATTCCTCTTCTTGCGATCCTTTCGATCTTGACTTGACTTGCTTTTCTAACATGCCCCGCCGGACCGAATTAACCATAGTCCATAAGTAACATGCTAAGATAGCAATCACCCGGTCAAATCTAAAGGAACCAATTAGAGTCCATAAGGGTAATGAATTAAGACCCATGTGGTCTTTGGGTCTCACATAATAGTAAACTTATTTACTATTCTAACCCAATGGTCAAAAAATGCATACGTAGTATGAATACGTATTACAACATCGCTCCTTTCCCAGGGAGTGTATGTCTCAATGATGTTGTAAGGATGATGATCAGACACCACAATGTCTGACTTTGAGTCCCTTTTTCTACTCAAATAATCCTTTGGACTCACATCCCGCATTTAGACAGATAGCATTTCAAAATCCTCTTAGATCTTCTGTAAGCATCCATATGATGCAGATCTTTCATGCGACCATTTTGTTTAAGTCATGACTCTAAATCATCCATCTGATGATTTTGACTTTAAACAGGTCTCATCTCTATTCTATCCGTCTGATAGAATAAGGCGGTTGCTCATGTGAGAGAGCCAACCTCAATCTGTCCGACATACTAGAAAGTATAGCTGAGATTTCAAAAATGTACAAAAACATTTCTCAAGAAATTCATATGCAATGTCTGAAAAAGAACATATTCCTTTTATTAAATTTGATCATTTACAGACATGGGAATTTACATTGGTACAACTCAGCTCTTACGCAATCCTTGGGATGATAAGTGTTTGTAAAACACATCTCTGGGGAGCGCCTTCGTGAGCGGATCCGCTATCATCTCATGCATAGATATGTACCTTATGTCCACCTTCTTGGTCTTATCATAGTCTTTTGCAAATTTGTAGTGGATATCAATGTGTTTGGTCTTACAATGAAATTTAGGATCTTTGACATAAGCTATAGATGCTTGACTGTCGCTGTGTATAGGTACAACACCTGAGTCACTTGCATCAATTAGCATGTCTAAGAATTTCCTAAGCCAAACAGCCTCTTGGACTGCCATGCTAAATGCTATAAACTCGGCTTCCATAGTTGAAAGTGCGATGCAGGATTGTTTTTTGATACTCCAGGATATTGCACCAGATCTGAGTAGAAAAACATATCCTGAGGTCGATCGTCGCTCATCGAGATCACCTGCCCAATCAGCATCAGTGTAGCCTTCGAGCCTCAAGGCATCTCCTTGATAGCATAAAGCAAAGTCTGCAGTTCCTTTGAGATACCACATTATCCTCTTAACCGCTTTCCAGTGTACTTGCCCTGGGTTGGATTGGTAACGACTTACCATTCCAACGGCAAAACAGATGTCCGGTCTTGTACACATCATAGCGTACATAAGACTACCAACTGCACTGGAATATGGAACTTTTTCCATAATCTCTTTCTCCTTTTGGTTCTTAGGACATGATTTCAGACATAAATTATCGCTTTTGCTTATAGGAGTATCAATGGACTTGCAGTCCTGCATATTAAATCGTTCTAGAACCTTCTTTATATAAGTCTCCTGTGAAAGAGAAAGAAGTTTCTTCGAATGATTCCTTGAAATCTTAACTCCAAGGATATATGCGGCTTCTCCCATGTCTTTCATCTCAAAAACTGATGAAAGCCAAGCCTTGATATCCATCACAAAGCCCTTGTCATTTCCGGCTATTAAAATGTTATCTACATATAGAGACATGATAACATACTTGCTTTTAATCCTCTTGATATATACGCAGTTATCTTCATCAAGCATGGTAAAACCATTTGATAAGACAACTTCTTGAAATCGTATATACCATTGCCTCGAGGATTGTTTAAGACCATATATGGATTTAAGAAGTTTACAAACCTTATGTTCGTTTCCTTCTTTTACAAACCCTGTTGGTTGTTCCATATAGATCTCCTCGTCCAATTCTCCATTGAGAAAGGCAGTCTTTACATCCATTTGATGTAATTCGAGGTCTAAGCAAGCTACCATTGCCAGAATCAGGCGAATCGAGGTAAAACACACAACAGGTGAGAAGGTCTCTTCGTAGTTTATCCCTTCCTGTTGCGTAAAACCTTTCGCGACAAGGCAAGCTTTATATCTGTCAATAGAGCCATCAGCCTTATGCTTGATCTTGAGAACCCATTTGTTCCCAATAACTCTACGTCCTCTGGTTAAGTCAACTAAGTCCCAGACTTGGTTAACTTTCATGGATTCAAACTCCTCTTGCATCGCTTCCATCCATTTGTCTTTAGCAGGGCAAGATACTGCCTGTTTGAAAGTAGCAGGCTCGTCATCTTCTTGTAGTAAAGTCATAAAGGTTTGCGGAAATTCATCCTCAAATCTTTGAGGAGCCAACCTTGTACGACTACTACGTCGTATTTGAGATTCTTCAAGTCCTTGTTGACTCGAATTTAGATCAATTCTAATATCACTCCCACTTGGAATGTCGTTAGAATTGCTCCCACTTGGATCATTATTCCCGTATGGAATAGGATAATCGTCATTCGTATAATCCATTGGTGAAGGTTGAAACGTATTTTCGTTTTCACCAAGAATTCTCCCACTCGAATGAGGTAATCCTTCTTGATCATAAATCTCAAATAGAGATAAGTCCTGACTTATCTCGCCCTGTCATGGAAACTCGTTTTCCAAGAAAGTGACATCCCTCGACTCAAACTCAATTAGCCCACCATTGTCTTCCTGACTAACAAAAACATAACCTTTGGAGTTTTCTGCGTATCGTATAAAGATACATTTCCTTCCCCTTGGCCCAAGTTTGCCATACTTATAGGAGGAAATATGTGCGTAGGATGCACAACCCCAAGGTTTCAAAATGTTTAAGTCAGGAGACCTTTGGTTCCACAACTCATAAGGAGTGGAGCTAACTGATTTCAAGGGTGCGCGGTTTAAAATGAAAGCGGCCGTCAATAATGCATCACCCCAAAAGGTGATTAGAAAGATAGCTTGCACCATCATTGAACGGATCATTTCCATTAAAGTCATATTTCTCCTTTCTGCAACACCGTTTTGTTGAGGAGTTTAAGGCATAGTTACCTGATGTACTATGCCTTTTTCATCACAAAGTTCCTTAAAACTTGTTGATTGATATTCACCGCCCCTATCGGTTCGCAAGACCTTAATCTTGCGATCTAATTGATTCTCCACTAAACTCATATAGTTTTTCAAGTAAGCCAATGTTTCACTTTTGTGGGATATCAAATAGATATGTCCGAATCGGGTGAAATCATCAATAAAAGTGATGAAATAGGACTTCCCACGTCTTGTCTTGACATTCATCGGACCACATATGTCCGAATGGATAAGCTGTAATGGAACCTCAGCCCTTGTGCCGGTTCCAAACGGCTTGCGACAAGATTTCCCCACTAGGCAATGTTCGCAGGTCGATATTTCAACCTTTGAAACATTGGATAGAAGGCCACGTTTGGCAAGTCTATCCATACGCGTTGGTCCAATATGACCAAGCCTTGCGTGCCAACAAATCACATCAGACTCATAAGTCTTAGAATTTGCAATAAGGAAATTTTCATTACACTAGGAATCATACATTCTACTCATTACAGTAAATCCTTTAAATACAAACCCAGTACCAATAAGAGTATTATTACAACTTAAGTCCACATTACAATCATGAAAAAACTAGTTATAGCCAAGACCCATTAACACGACCACAGAAATTATATTCCTTCGAATATCTGGAGCGAAGAGGACATCATGAAGTAGGAGAGTGCGGCCGTTGCCAAGACTAGCTTGCAAGTCCCAACGCCTTTCACTTCAACACGTGTGTTGTTTCCTACATAGATCCACTTCGTTCCTTGGGGTATCCGGTAATACTCCACGAAGGACCGTCTGTCCCTTACTCCCTTGCTATGTGGTCGGTGGCACCTGAATCAATTATCCAAAATGGATTAGATTCCACAAGAAATATTGAACTAGAAACACATATGTAACTAGTATTTTTACAAGTTACCTCGTCGCCTCCACTCGTACACGAACAAGCATAGTGACCGAGCTTGTTGCACTTAAAGCACTTGATCCTCTTCAAGTCTTTCTTCTTGTGCCATTTCTTGTGCCCACTCTTATGTTTGGGTTTCTTGGTAGACTCAGGTTGCTTATTACGTTCATTAGTGAACTTTGAACGATCTTTCCGTTTCTTTCCCCCGTGTGAGGAACTAGCAACCATGTGCACTTCTGCACTTGGCTTGGTAGCCGCAAGCAGCTCTTCCTCTAATTCGAGGTGCTTAGAAACATCGCTGAAAGTCTTGATGCTCTCATTGTGAGTGAGATGCATCTTCATTTGGTCCCACCCATTTGGTAGGGAACATATGACTGCTTGGATTTGTTGCTCATCAGTGAGCACATGACCTGCGTCCTTTAACTCCGAGATAAGATTCGCCATATGTCGCAGATGTTTCCCCATGGAATGATCTGGACGTTTCTTATATGAATCGAACCTTATATTTAAGGCGCGAAGTTTGGACACCGATGTGCCACCGAACTTCTCTTCTAGCTTGGACCATATGTCCATGGCTAGGTCATGTTCTCGGAAGATGCGCATTATGTCATCAGCCACACTGCTTAATAACGTAATGCGTGCTATCTTGTTCTTCCGAGACCAAGCATCAAAAGCTTCCTTGTCTCGTCTGTGTTGGGCCGTAGTGACCGACTCGGGTTCAATCATTACGTTCTTTAGAGTTTCGAGCACTTCTTGCTCCTCTAAAACGTATTGTATCTTGATGGACCAAAGTTTGTAATTATCGCCGTTGAGTTTTTCACCTCTGTTTAACTCAGCGACGATATTCTTTGAAGCGGAAGACATTTTACTTTTAAAATGCTGCAAAAGACACAAAACCGAAGGTTTGATCAAAAACATTGCATTGAAAAATTCTTAAAATATAATTCCCATTTGAAGTGATAATAGAATATCCCATTTGGATAGTTCTAATTTCAACTCCCACTTGGAACGACATTTATAATTTGATAAGTTACTTTCGAAAAATACTGAAGATGTTACTCTAGAATCGGAAAGGTCACTACGTTTCCAATCACCATCTAGAGTAACTTTCAATATTTCCCCATCACTTTATCAAATAAAAGTACTCGTATAGTACTTCGCAGCGGAAAGCGTTTTTGAAAACGTATTTTTCAAAACGTTTGAAAACGTATTTTTCAAAAAAAAAAATGTATATTTCAACTTAGTACCCTTATGATACTAGTGAAATATTCGGCACTTCCTGGCCATTTGCCGGGATGAGTCGTAGCCGTGCCAAGGTCGGATCCCCCTTTTGGGGATTTTTCTACAAACTATCGTCGCCGGCTCCCGTATGGATCCAGGTGTTTCCCCCTTATTGGAGAATTTTGCCGCAGACGACTGTCGTCGGCCCTGTATGGGCTAGGCTTGTAGATTGACGGGGCCGAAACCATTGTCAAGACCTCTGGCTAAATTGGTCGACCAATAATCCCGAATTGGTCGACCAATACCGACCAAGCAATTTTCTGGCACCCCCTTTGGCCAGGGCCTCTGCCCTGGCCGGGGCTGGCCAAGGGCCTCTGCCCTGGCCGGCCAGGGGCCCTGGCCCCTCGGCCAGGGCCTGGCCCTGGCCTCTGCCAGGGCCGGCCATGGCCCTGGCCTGAGGCCAGGGCACCGGCCATGGCCACTGCCAGGGCCGGCAAGCCGGCCAGGCCGGGCAGGGCCACTGCCAGGGCCGGCCAGGCCCCTGGCCTTGGCCACGGCCAGGGCCCCCTGGCCCTGGCCGGGGCCTGCCAGGTCCGGCCATGGCCAGGTCATGGCCTTCTTGCATTGGCCGGCCATGTCCCATATGGCCATGGCCGGCCACCCCTTTGCATCGGGTTGGCCGCACACCCCCGCCGGAGGGGTGGCCGTGGTGGTTATTGGCCGTAGCCAACCCCCTCCGCATGGGGAGGGGGGGGGGTGCATTTCCTTCATAGCCCATTTGGCCATGGTGATCATGCACCAAAAGTCATCTTCCCCAATGGGAATAACTTCCATCTTCTTCCTCGATGAACCACCCGTTCGTCGATGAAGCACCCGTTTGTCGAGAAAGTAGTTATTCTCTAATGGCCGTGTGCCAAAATGAAAAAATAACATACTTTAAAATTCGTAAACTACGCGCTCTACATGAAGAGAGTTCACATTCCCTATGAATGGAGACTCAGCATCCATGAAGAGAGCGAGCTTGACGATATGAACGGTCGGTTCTTCCCGTCACAGAGAGTTCCTACCATATCCGTAATGGTAGGAGACCCAAACGTGAAAAGAACAACCGCTATGTTCTCTCCGTCACGAAGCGTTCCTACCATATCCGTAATGGTAGGATACCCATTCGTGAAAAAGACAACGCCTCGTTCATCGGTTCGACGGGGCGGCGGTTTGACCGGGACGAACCCGTATGGCTCTGATACCAATATTGGATCCTGTCAAAACAATGTTAGGATCGATAAATGAAGTTGAGACTTACGCTTGCATTCGCGGCACGGTAATCTCGGAACTTCGCCCTCGGATTCGCCACAACGGTCGATACTTCGTCACGGAGGATCGAAGCATAGTTTCACCGCCTAAATCTCTAACTAGAAGAGGATTTTAATGGAAGGGAGAAGAAGAACATAAGGATGCCTTATGCAAACTTATGGCATGGAAAGTGTGAATGAATGCCTTACCATTGGGGTCCTATTTATAGGCTTTAGGGGTGGTTATTGTAGGAAATAACCAATTATAAGCTTATTAGCCTATATTAGCACATTCATTTATCTTCTTCTTTATCCACTTATCAAGTGCCATTTTGCACTTATAAAGTGGCATTTTCCACTTATCGAGTGGCTTTTTCCACTTATCGAGTGGTCCTTTTCACACGAGAAAAGGTTCCCTTCGCGCACGCCTTCGTGCACACGACATCTGAGGTCCGTATACCCTCATACATCCCCTCATGGGTGTATTTATGTCGTCCATATCCAACACAAACACCCTGCAACCGCCGTTCTCTTGCGTTTTCCGGCCAAGCAGCCGTCTTCAACGACCCCACTCACCTCCCCCGACCTTCCTCTCTCCCCTGGCCACCGTACCCTCGCCGGAGGTCATCGGAAACCGCCGCAAAACACCCCGCAGTCGCTACAATTCGCACAACACCTCGCAGCAACCGCAGCCACTAGCAGCGCCACCACAGGCCGCCACCTGACCTCGCCATGGGTCCCCTCTGACCCCCTACGCAGTTGCTTCACCTCCAGCGGCTGCTCCTCAGTCGCTTGTCTCGAAACAGCGAAGGAGCTCGCTGTTTTGGTGTTTTACTGACGTATCGTCACGTCGTGTCGTCGCTTCACCTCCTATTCGCTGTTGGGACCTTCTGTCATCCCCTACTGCTCCTAGGGGTGCTTTCCGACGTCACGGACATCTCCTACGATGCTCAACATTGTAGACTTTGTGTGCGTCGATCCGTTCGTTCCGGTTAGTTGATACGGCTTCCCGGAAGCCGTAGAAATGCCTACCGGCACCCTACTCGCTATTGGAATCTTGATCGCTGATCTGGACGCTGCCTGAGAATTAGCGAGCGTGGAATCTTAATTGGAATCTGGATTTGGAGCGCGTTCTATTTATTCCAACCCCTGGCGTCGCTACCCGACGCCAGTGTAGCTTTCGCGTCGTGTTGAGGTAACGTTCTGCACTCTTAGGACCCCAACCCAACCCTGTTAAACAAGATAAAAATCGGAATTTTGGTTATCTGATAATTCACTAATGAAGATAACTTAATTTGGGATTGTAGGCTGGTGGATCCGAGAACATAGGTAGACTGGACTGGTTGGACGATTTTTGCTGGACGTTTGAATTCAGGCAAGTGAAACTTGCCAATTAGTGCTTTAGGCCATGTCTTAGGCCATTTTCTTGCTTTAGGCGTAAAATAGACAAGGCGACGAAATGATACTCGCCTAGACGCAATTTTAAGACCTAGCTTGACAACGAAGCTAGATCTGTCACCCTGCCAAGCCATTCATGCATATCTGCATGTCACGTTTAATTTTCGTAACTGCATGTTTTTTCTTGTACTCTGCCTACCACGTTTAAATTCCTTAACTGTACGCATTTAAATTATAAACTTGTCATGCCATGCCATCCATGTTTGAGTGTTGCATTCGTAGCACACGCTACTATACTTGTACATCCTTGTTCAGGCAAGGCACCTGCGTTGCAGGCACAACCCTATGTCAAATACACTTCCTGGCTCATGATCCAGAAGCGAGCATTCTATGTTCGGGGGTAAAGCCCTGGCTCGATACACTTGGAGGGGTAGGGATAAGCGATCACTTGAGCTTAGGAGTTGGCCCGTACAACCACTCTAGCCAAAAGGCGTAATCTCTGAGCACGACGTGTTTACTTGACTTGTGAAAATCCGTGTGATTGTTTAGTAGCTCTGCTACCCATGCCATGTTGTACTTGTGCCTTGTTAAACTTGCTGCCATGTCATACTTGTCACATTTATTTAATTGTTGCATCCATTCAGTAAAATGTCATGCCATCGCACTTTTTAGAACTGCTAGTTTGCTTTACTTTCCTTTTAGTTTCCTACAAAGTCTTTGTAGACTTTGCTGACATGCGCCCTCGTCTCTTTGGGTGTCGCATGTTAGTTGCTGAGCCAGAATCCGTTGCTGAGTACGAGGAGTACGTGGACATTGAGCCTGGGTCCACAGCTGACGTGGAGTACGAGGACACCGACGACCAGTCGTAGAGTTTTCCTTCGTCGTTACTTTGCTTAGTCTGTTGTTAGGTTGTTGGTGAGTAGCACCTTTCTTTCTGTACGTTGTTTACTTTTGTTGGCCATGCTGGGGCCTTTTAGACTCTTTTCTTTTAGCCTGGTGGCTTTTCTGGGATGTTGAAATTTGTTATGGACATTCTGAGATTGGTTATTTTATGTCTCTTTCTTTATTATTATTTTTGTTCCGTATCGCACTTGCAGGGACCTCTGCTTGGTTTAAATCCAGACGCTTTACAGACTGGAGCCTCACAGCTCCAAGTTTGAGCGGACCACATCACGCCTCGCCTCCATTTTTGGGAAGCGGGTCGTGACAATATTTTTTAGCAAACATAATTAGGAGTTATTTTTTAAAAAATTTATGAATTATTCATAATTTTGTATCAAAAAATCATGAATAATTCGTGAATAATTCAAAAAATCAAGAACATAACTCTCTATTCACGAATTATTCGAAAAATTCGCAAAAAGTGGCGAATGATTCATGGATTCTAAAAAATTCGCGAATAATTCGCGATCATTTAAAAATTCTTGAATGAATTTTTCAAATAACTCGCGAATAATTCTCTAATTTTCCAATTAAATTCCGACTCTTTAATGTATTTTCATGAATGCATGAATTGTGTGAATAATTCACGAATTTTAAAAAAATTCGCAGTTGCTTGAAAATCCACACATTATGCATGAATTTTTCAAATAGCATGCGAATTATTTCAAACTTTTTAACAAAATTTGTAAATTATTCGTGTACTATTTAATAACATATTATCTACGAATCATGAAATTTATAGTGTTAGCGAATTATTCGTTACAATATGTAAATTATTTGGTAATATAATGATTTTTTTAAATAACTAACACATTTTTAATTTAAAAATAAAATTTTAATTTGTTATGATGGCAGAATGATTTGAATTCACATCGTAACCAGTTAAATTATTTTTTTTATCCATTTTCAATGAGCAACCTAATAAAAGTAGTTTCTGTTGTGAATGGATAATATCGAGTTGGTTAGTCGGTTGGGATCACGGCTTATCTTATAGATAAGACCGTATCTATTGTATATTATCTGTATACGCTCCTCTATATGCTATACATAAAGAGCTGTGATTCCTCCTCCAAATAATGATTCATAATACGTTATCAGCACGGGTCTCTAATTAAATTTCCACACAAAAACCGATCATTGCGAAAGCGAAGGAAGGCAGAAGATCCACACGCGCGGCGTCATCCACATCAAACGAGCGTCATCATCCGCATAGGCTTCGTTCAACCATCGCTATATCCGGAGGACAAATATAGAGGTAAATCTCGCTAAAAATGTAATTTTTATCATGTGCATGATAAATTTATCCATAAATCTTGCAAGATCGGAGTGGAAATCGGGCTAATCGCCCAAATTGACGATTTTTATCGTCTAACATCATGTTTAAAATCTGTAAATAATAAAAATAAGGTTTTTACCCTACAGCGGCCTCGTCGGCGGCCTTGCCACCCCCCGATGAGCGCCCCCCCGAAGTGGGGGCCGCCGTTTTCCCCGTGCCCTATGCCTGAAGCGGGGGGCCGCCATTTGCCCGTGCCCCCTGGCTGAAACAGGGGGGGTCACCATCCCCGTTCCCCCCGAAGGGGGGCCCGCCTATTCCACCCCACCCCTCTCGGCCACGGCGGAGGGGGGTCTGCCGCCGACCCCCTCCCGCTACGGCAAAGGAGGGGGGCTGCACCCCGATCCCTCATCCCCCCCGCCATGGCGGCGGAGGGGGGGCTTCTCCTATCACCGCCCCTCCCTCGTCTAACATGCCGGGGGGTCCTCCTGCCGCCCCCGCAATGGCGGGGCAACCGTGCCCCTCCTGTGGGCGGCGACGGCAACCCTAGCCCCCCCATTCACCCTAGGCTTAAGGACCATCGGCGCACAAAAATAATAATAATAATAATAATAATAATAATAATAATAATAGACTGCAGGTCTGAAGCCCGTATCCACACTGCGGGCTTTAGGCTCGCAGGCCAATTTTTTTTGGAAAAAACAGATTATATTTACAGGAGAGATGCTAAAAATAAGTTTTAAAAGGCTTTTGGGGGCTAAAATAAGTTTTAAAGGGGTTTATGGGGCCTAAAAATTCATGAAAAATCATGATAAACTAGTGGACATTTGGGGACATTTGGGGATAAATTGGGGATAATTTAAAAGGATAACTTCTTCCTTTTTCATGAAGAACGTGTCATTTTTGTGCTCTTTTCAAACTCTTTTGAATAATCCCAACTAGCACAACTTTCTGCATTATATGATGCCTTTTTATGATCATGATTATATGCTTTGCATCAATTTTATTGGCTTATTCTGTGGATAAACTGATATTTTGTTGTGCAATAATAAACTTAATTATTAGAAAGATCCTGCGACCGCTCTGCCGTTAGTCACCTAAACTAACGGTGTATGACGTTGTCTAGTGGTCCAATAATTATTAAGTAATTAAATTATTTATCCTTCTGTGAATATAAATGCATGTGATGCCTGTGATGAAAATATCTGCTGAAAATGTTTGATGAGCACAAATTTTTGCATGGATCGCTAATTACGGTTTTGGATCGGCTCTTTAAGTCCCACATTTTATTTCATGCACTTTTCTTTTACTTTTGAGAGAAATTGTAATGAGGAATTTATGTAATGTCCAAGACCGAAGACTACTTTCCATGGAGACGAAGGCCATACTTGAAGCTGAAGATCTTATATGGGACCCATGGGGTTTCCAAAGGTGTAATTTCTTTTTTTAAAGCTTTAATCTGTGTAATATGGACTGCAATGAACTTTGGACTTTTTATTTATGTGGGACTGGCTGATCCACGTAATCAGCTCTTCATATAAAAATTGCCTCCGCATGAAAATGTTTATTGTTTAAATTATTAATTCATGCATATTTGTGTCATGCTAGATAAAATGGCTAAAATCGCAAGTGTCGGTTTCGAAGTGCTGTATACATCGGGGAGAAACTATCTGAGCTGGCAGCTCGATGTGAAGTTCCATCTGCGGGCTAAGTCCCTCATTTCTACTGCGACTAAGAATGAAAATGTAAGCGATTTAGAAAAGATGCAAGTCATTATCTATATTTGCCGCCATGTGGACAAGACCTTAAAGGCTGAATACTTTACGGTCGAAGATCCATTTGAGCTGTGGACTGCCCTTGAGGATATGTATAAACATCAGAAAGATGTTATCTACCAAGGGCACGATATGAGTGGGAGAAGCTGAGATTGCATGACTTTAATTCCATAGCTGAGTACAACTCAGCTCTTTTTAGCATCACCTCATGCTTGAGTTGTGTGGTGAAAAAATCTCAGAAGATTGCATGCTGGAAAAGACGTACCGTCTTTCCATGAGAAAGATGTGATACTAATGCAGCAATACTGTGAACGAAAGTTCACCAAGTATTTTGAGCTGTTAATGTTTTACTCATGGCTGAACAAAACAGAGAGTTTCTCCTCCCACTCACAACATGCGCCCCCTGGCACTGCCCCCTCCAGAAGCTCACAATGCCTATTCTTCTAGAAAGAAGAGAGACAACAAAAGAAAAGAAAGACCACAGAAAGGGGGACAAAACAAAAGGGCCAGTGGCCAAGTCCAGCAGCAAAGAAGTGAGGGGAAGCGCAAGTTCACCTAGCGCAGAAATGACAACAAGAAGAATGATGCACCCCCACCCAAGAGGGATTGGGAAGACTAGTGCCATAGCTGTGGCATGAAAGGTCACTGGTCCAGAGTGTGCCGAACTCCGCAGCATCTCCAGGAGATGTATAAATAAAATAAGAAAAATAAAGCTGAAACAAACCTGGTGACATCTGATGCTCCAGTCAAGTTTATAGCTGACGACTTCGAAACTGATGACCTACTGGATTAGCCCTCTATTTTTATCTTAGCAAATTGTTTAATAACATTTCATGTTCTGAGAGCTTTTGAATTATGTAATTTGAATTTGAATGAATAAAGTTTATGTTCCTGAAATGCAAATGTTTTATTCATCTTTATAAATGGATCGCTCTCATGACTGCTTGGTAGACAGTGCTTCGACACATACGATCCTTCAGTATAAGTGCTATTTTCATAGTATTATCCCATACAAAAGCCCTGTAAATACAATTTCAGGACCATCGAATATAATTGAAGGTCCTAGGAATGCAACCTTGTTGCTCCCTAATGGAACAAAAATTAAAATAAAAGATGCAATATTCTCTCCGAACTTCAATGGAAACTTACTAAGTTTCAAGGATATCCGTTTAAACGGATTCCATTTGGAAACAGCAAATGTAAATGAAAAAGAATTACTGTATGTAACGTCTCAAGAAAAAAGGAGTAAAATCCATACTTGAACGTTTTGAGAGCCTTTCATCAGGCCTCTATCATACAAAGATTCGGAGAGAGGAAGCTAACTTGACGGAGCACCTGAAGTGCCCGACATCAGCAAAGTTTTTACATTGGCATAATAGACTTGGCCACTCTGGCTCTGTGATGATGCACTGCATCTTATCAAAATCACATGGGCACTGAAGAACCAGAAGATTCTTCAGAAGGGAGAATTCCCTTGCATCTCCTGCTTCAAGGGGAAATTAATAACAATGCCATCACCACTAAAAGTGGATATCGAGTCTCCAAGCTTCCTCGAAAGAATACATGTAGACATATGTGGACCTATCCACCCCCTAGTGGACCATTTCGGTACTTTATGGTATTAATTGATGCATCTTCAAAATAATCGTATGTGTGTCTACTATCAACCCGCAACCTAGCTTTTCCAAAGCTACTGGCACAAATTATAAAGTTGCAGGCGTGTTTTCCAGACAACTAATAAAGAAAATACGTCTGGATACTGCTGGGGAATTTACTTCCCGGTAATTTCAAGAGTACTACCAGGCAACTGGAATAGAAATTGAACATCCAGCACAGCATGTTCAAACCCAGAACGAGTTGGCAGATTCACTGATAAAAAGACTCAAATGTATTGCATGTCCATTGTTAATGAAATCCCAGTTGCTGATGGATGCATGGGGACATGCAATTCTGCATGATGCATCGTTAATAAAAATAAGACCATCTGTAGGTCAGAGTCTCTCTCCAATGCAACTTGCATATGGAGGGCCACCGAACATTTCTCAATTGAAAATCTTCTGTTGTGCTGTTTACATCCCCATTGCACCACCACAGAGGACAAAAATGGGTCCTCAACGTCGCCAAGGTATCTATGTAGGGTTTGACTCACCCTCAATTATAAGATACCTAGAACCCCAAACGAGGGACACATTTAAGGCATGTCTTGAAGACAGTGAATTTGATGAGACAATTTTCCCCAAAATGGGCCCAATTACTGAAAAATTTGGTGTGAAGCACATCATAACGTGGGATACAAAAAGTTTGACTCACTATGATCCAGTAACAAAACAATGTGAAGATGAGATCCTGAAGATCCTCCACATTCAGGACACTGTCTACCGTTTACCGGAGTCATTTACTGACAACCAGAAGATTGTCAACTCACACATCCCTGCTGCAAATACTCCAGCTAGGATAGACATCCCCGAGAATAGATGCAATCCACCAGCAACAGAAGTGGCTGCACCTCAACAGAAAAGAGGCAGACCACCAGGCTCCAAGGATAAAAATCCAAGAAAAAGAAAAATATCCGGAGACCTTGGGACGATACCCCCACAGAGAAATGAGCTCATGTCTATACCCTCACCCCTCCCAGAATCCACTGCAGAGGAACTGCCGGAAGAAACTAAAATATCATTAAATTATGTACGTACAGGGGAGGTGTTGGACAGAAAGAGTATAGTCGTCGACGATGACTTTGCATTTCATATTGCTATTCACGTCGCCAGAAGTGACGATGATCATGATCCACATTCCGTTGCTGAATGCAAACGTATAAATGATTGGCCAAAGTGGAATCATGCAATAGAACTGAGCTGGACTCGCTTAAGAAACGCAAAGTCTTTGGGCAAATAGTCCAGACACCTACTGGTGTCAAACTTGTGGGATACAAATGGGTATTCATGAAAAAAAATGAAAAAAATGAGATTGCACACTACAAAGCACGGCTTGTAGCGCAAGGATTTTCCCAAAGACTGGGTATTGACTATGAGGAAACATACTCACCGGTCATAGATGTGGCTACGATAATCATTAAACTAACCTATTTAATAATTAACTAACCTATTTAATTAACACTTAATTAACTGCTTAATTAACCCTCGAGGAGTGCACAAATGCCTCAATAAGACAAAAAATTGTCGGATGCACTGTGCACTTCTCATGCACCGTGTCTCCGACAAATAAAAATTAAAAAAAAAACCGAAGTGCGCGTTGCAATTAGCCGAGAGAAAGGAGAGAAAAAGATGGGGCCTGCATTCAAGAATCTCAGCTATAATCAACGGATTTTCCGGTGAATTCCCTCGTGAGAAAGTTGGCTCTATATAGGATCCACATCGGAGTCACATAAAATGAATTCCCTCCGAAATTTTTCGATGAAAGAAAACAGCACGTGGAATGCAGTGGAGAAAGTGGGCTATAGTTGATGAATAGGGCCACAAACAGTGTTTTTCCTCACTTTCTATCCCACTTTCAAATTATGGAACATGCCCTAATGGGAACGAGGGGTGTTTATTTCGGATTTCCACAACATCACCCAAAAACACAAACAACAACACCTACCCACCCCAAGTGTGCCCCAACATGCCCATTGGCACCCCTTGCCACATATGACAAATGTGCCACTTACGACAAGCATCCCATCACCCAACAACACAACCAACACCTCATTCATCCCCAAAGTGTGTCCTACCATGCCCATGTGGTGCCTCGTCCCCTTGCCACATGGACAAAGGTGCTACATGGGACAAACATCACATCATCCCATGTTGAATTCTATGCTTCAAACTCACATTTCCTGGGCATGACACGGTCGTATCAAGGTCCCTTTGTGGTTGGCACGATCATGTGATGTTGGCAGAAACTTCAGGTTTTGAGTAGCACAATTGACACGATCGTGCCATATGTGACATGATCATGTCAGATGGGCTTTGTACCGGATGCAGGTTTTGCTTTGAACCGTTGATTTGATACTTGATTAAATTGAACGGCCACGACTTAAAATGGCCTCTTTAACCCTAATGATGGATTCCTTGGTTGAGGACATGGGATTTTTTTGTGCGACAAGAGATTCGACGACGGCTACAATTCTAAAGAGAGCTAGTCTTGTTTATAGGGGTTTGAGAGATTCTTACATTGAGTGAAAAAGTGCATGAGATAGTCGTCATCAAAGTTTCTTCTTTGTACAGTCTTGGAAATTGAGTGCATGGTTTGGTGAGAGTTTCATTGTAATCTTCTTCTGGATATCTCTCTTTTCGGGTCAAGAGATCGTTTGAGAGAGCTTTGTGTTTCTTCTCTTTTGGTGATGTCGAGATCTCTATTGTTTGGTGAGAAGAGTTTGAACTCCGAACTAGGAGTTGTTTGGAGCTCTCGTGTGTTGAAGACAATTGAAGGAGTTGAGTGTATTTGCTTTGATCATATTAGTGGAAACTATCATAGGGAAGCTGGACGTGGGCGCTGTTAGCAGGATGAACCAGGATAAAATCTGTGTCGTTTTGTGATTTGCTACTTTCTTGATTAGTTGATTTTATCTTGATTTGGTCGGTTGGATATCTGATGCTATTGATTCTCTTTGTAAGATCGCAACATAGCAATTTGTTGGGTCGATATTCGTCAGTTCCGCTGCGTAGGGCTCGAATGGCGAGTCCGTGATTTCACGCATCCCCAACAGTTGGTATCAAAGCGTTCAAGTTGTTAGAGAGATCATAATGGCATAGACATATTCATCAGTCAGGTACAAAATTGAAAATTTCACATGAAAGAATAGCTTCAGTCTCTGGTGCATGAGGGTGAAGACTATGCTTAGGCATGATGGGCTATACAAGATAGTTTTTGACAAGAAATCTATTCCAGACACTGTCACAGACTATGCGAAGTCAGAGCTAGAAATGAAATCCCATAGTAATATTTGGATGGACTTAATCGACAAAGTTTTTTGCATGGCTGCGAAAAGAAAACTACAAAGTCGATGTGGAAGAAACTTGAATCCTTTTATTTGACGAAATCTCTCACAGGAAGGATGTATCTCTACAGAAATTGTTCATGCTCAGGATTGTTAGGATCAAGAATCGCCTTATGCCACGCATAGGTGTCACGCCCCGCTTCCCAAAAACGTGGAGGCGAAGCGTGAGAAGGTCCGCTCAGACTTGAAGCTACAAAGCTGCAAGTCCGAAAAGCGTCAATCAACTTTGAACTGCTGGTCCTTGCAACGCGAAACGAAACAAAGATAATAATAAGGAAAAGAGACAAAAGCGATATCTCAGAATATCCATAATAATAAATTTCAACATCGCAGAAAAGCCACCAGGCCAAAAGAAAAGAGTCTAAAAGAGGCCTCAGCATGGCCAACAAAAGTACAAAGTACAAAAGTAATGGTGCTAAGCACCGACAACTAACAGCAACCTAAGCAAAAGCAACTCAAACAGTCTCTAAGACCGGTCACCGGTGTCCACCAACTCCTCGTCAAAAGTAGGCTCTGGCTCAGCGTCAGCAAACACCACATCCTCAGCTACGGTCTTTGGCTCAGGGTCTAATATGTGACACCCAAAAGAGCAAGGGGCACATGTCAGCAAGTCTACAAGAGACTTGTGCAAGGAAACTGAAAGTGAAGGTAAGCAACCTAGCAGTTCTAGCATGAATGCAATGACATGGCAGTTAAAGAATGAGTGCAACAAGTAAAGTAAAGTAAAGGAAAGTACGAGCATGGCATGGATGTCAAGTTTTACAAGAAACACTCACTAGTACAAGACAAGTAAAGTAAGCACGTCGTGCACAGAGATTACGCCTTTTGGCTAGAGTGGCTGCGCGGGCCAACTCCTAAGCTCAAGTGATCGCTTATCCCTACCCCTCCACGTGTATCGAGCCAGGGCCTTACCCCCGAACGGGAATGCTCGCTTTTGGATCACGAGCCAGGAAGTGTTTTTATCTTGATGGCATAGGGGTGCACCTAGCCGGACAAGGAAGTACAAGTACAAGTATTGTAGCGTGTGCTACGAATGCAACATTCAACTTTGATGACATGTAAGATGCAATGTATGGAAGTTAAAAGTGAGTACAGATACGGAATTTAAACGTGACAGATATCAATGCATGCATGACATGGCAGGGTGACGGATCTAGCTTCATTGTCAAGTTAGATCCCAAAGTTGCGTCTAGACAGCTATCATTTCACTGTCTAGTCTCTTTTACGCTAAAAACAAGGAAGTGGCCTAAAACATGGCCCTACATAAGAGTTGGCAAGTTTCACTTGCCTGCAAGTATCCCGTCAGAGAAACACCGTCCAACGAGTCCAAAGTCACAATATCCTACGTGCACAAGTCCACCGGCCTACATCCGTTTTATTAATATTGATTAGTGAATTCTAAAACATTTAAAATACTTTAAAAACATTGATTTTAGTCTTGATTAACATGCAATGGGTTGGGGCTCCTAGGGGTGCAAAGCGTTACCTCAACACGACGTGAAAGCTACACTGGCGTCGGGTAGCGACGCCAGGGGTTGGAATAAGTGATCACGCTCCAAGTCCAGATTCCAATATAGATTCCTCGCTGGAAAGTTCAGAGCAGCAACCGGAGCAATGAATCCAGATTCCAAAGCTAGCACGTGCGATGACGGGCTACGACGTATCGCAACGTCGTACACGTCAAATCGTCGGAGAGAAAGCACCTAGGTGGGGCCCAAAGTAGTCCTAGGGACCAATAGGGGACACACAATACCTCTGGAGAACTTAGGGGGCCCACGGTGGCAAGCGATGCGACGGGTGCGGGGTTGCGACGATTGGCTCTCGGTCGGACACAGTCGTTGCGGGGAGTTCCGTCAGTCGGGCACTAGGGGTGCGAGGGATGCAGCACAGTGGGGTTGCAACGGTGCGGGCGGATGCTTGGTGCGGGGGCTTGCTTCGGTCGGAGCGGGCGGATGTGGAAGGAACGGTTGGTCGGGCGCTGCGGACAAGCATTGCAATGTTGCAACGTTACGGAGAGCGGGCGTGAGCAGGCGGGCGCCTTAGTCAGGCACGGTGCGGAGCAGGCGAATGGAGCGGGCGCTGAGCAGGGTGCAGAGCGGGCGTGGTGCGGGCGGGGGCTTCGGTCTGACCGAGAGGATCTCTCTGTCAGACACGGGCTCGGTGCAGGGTGATGCGGAGCGGCTATGCAACGGTGCGAACGGAGCTTGGTGCGGGCGGAGCGGTCGGTCGGTGCGGGGATTTGGGGCTGTTTTCCTCGATCGGTGCGGGTGACGGCTGAACGGAGTTGCGACGATTCGTCGCAAGCGTGAATTTGGGTTTTGGAAGCGGCTAGGGTTATTTTCTTGCAAAAATCCAGATTCCAAAGATAGCACGTGCGATGACGGGCTACGACGTATCGCAACGTCGTACACGTCAAATCGTCGGAGAGAAAGCACCTAGGTGGGGCCCAAAGTAGTCCTAGGGACCAATAGGGGACACACAATACCTCTGGAGAACTTAGGGGGCCCACGGTGGCAAGCGATGCGACGGGTGCGGGGTTGCGACGATTGGCTCTCGGTCGGACACAGTCGTTGCGGGGAGTTCCGTCGGTCGGGCACTAGGGGTGCGAGGGATGCAGCACAGTGGGGTTGCAACGGTGCGGGCGGATGCTTGGTGCGGGGGCTTGCTTCGGTCGGAGCGGGCGGATGCGGAAGGAACGGTTGGTCGGGCGCTGCGGACAAGCATTGCAATGTTGCAACGTTACGGAGAGCGGGCGTGAGCAGGCGGGCGCCTCAGTCAGGCACGGTGCGGAGCAGGCGAATGGAGCGGGCACTGAGCAGGGTGCAGAGCGGGCGTGGTGCGGGCGGGGGCTTCGGTCTGACCGAGAGGATCTCTCTGTCAGACACGGGCTCGGTGCAGGGTGATGCGGAGCGGCTATGCAACGGTGCGAACGGAGCTTGGTGCGGGCGGAGCGGTCGGTCGGTGCGGGGATTTGGGGCTGTTTTCCTCGATCGGTGCGGGTGACGGCTGAACGGAGTTGCGACGATTCGTCGCAAGCGTGAATTTGGGTTTTGGAAGCGGCTAGGGTTATTTTCTTGCAAAAATGAGTCTTCCTAGGGGTTGTTTATATAGTGTAGAGGGGTTGACTTGGTCTAGGACTAATCCTAATGGGATTAGGAGTTTAAAATAATTTAAAATTCGAATCTCACACTCTCCAACTCGCACAAGGCTTGGGTGCGGCCCAAATGAGCTGAGATTTGGCTCAAAAATATTTTGAAGTATTTAAAACGTAATAAAATTTTGTTTGGCCGAAAATAATTTAAAACGTGGCTATTAAAAATATTTTAAACCTTGCTAAAAATATAAAAGTGGTCAAATGAACTCCAAAAATTATAAAATAAATATCGGGGTGATCGTGATGACGAAAGGAAGCTAACTAAGAAGACAGATCTCAATTTCAACGTCGGACGACGAAACTAAAAATAGAAATGTCTCCCGTCAAAAGTGAAAATCACAACGTCTCTTCGAATAAGATCAAATCGTGGGAAAACGACCCGAGAAATGTCGTTCCAAATTAGTGCCACAATTTACTACTCTCAGAGACGTTCACAACGGCATATCACATCAAGGTGTTCACAAACAAACAAAGTCTAAAATAAACACGTGCACGGTCAAAAGCACGTGCACGAACAATGTACAACGAAAAGTGGTCGTTAGAATAGGGAATCCTGTAGATAGAAAGATAAACACTAGAGGGGATGATTAGTGTTTCAAAAATATTACATAATTAAAAACTTTAATCCCTCTAATTTAGCCTAAGTCTTTTGAAAGATTTACCAACTTAAGTACTTAGTCAACAAACCAATCTATCAACTTGCACAAAGAGTAATGCATAGTGGAAATGAAGCAAAAATGCAAGTAATAGAAATAGAGACAATCACAAAAAATCAATCGCAAACACAAGATAATTTATCCTGGTTCGCCCAAACTAAGCTACTCCAGTTTTCAACCTCCTTGTTGGGATTTTCCACTAAACACTCTCACCAATGAGAGCTATTGTATCTCAATTGAGGGTTTCCAACAATTACACCTAGCCTCTCTTACTAGGAATTTCCCAAATACAACAATCACCACCTAGTTCTTCAAATTAAGAATTTCCAACAACACCACACCAACAATCTTCACCCACACTTTGATGACATCTACACTTATGGCTTTTTTCTTAACAACTCAACAACACAGTCACAGTCACTCACTACCAACCGAGGATACACAACGGAAATTCTTGAAGTGTTGTAATACAACTTCCTATAGCCAAAATGTATGAAGCATGTGTATGTGAGTTTATGGCTAAGGAAAATCCAATTTGATCACAAATAGATATAGAATGTTACTAAGAGATAAAAATCTTCTAATTTGTTTTCTTATATAAATCAAGTTAAAGCTAAGAAGAACACAAAATAGAAAGGTAATATAGAGCTTAAAAGCTTAAAAATGAAATTGGAATTTCTTGCCTTGAAAGAGGAAATATTGCTTCTGAAATTTTCAGCTTATAAAGAATTAGGGCTTTGAAATTCAAGCTTTAAAACAATTGAAATTCAAGCTTTAATTGTTGCAAATTTCCCCCATCAATCCCCTTTAAGTAAGCCAGCAAACAACATCAAACGAATGGCCAAAAATTCCTCCCAACGGAAAGAAAAAACGACTAAAAATCCGGTTGTTATGGGCTTGCTGGTAGCAAGTAGTCTACTACTGCATATATGTTAGTCAACTACTTAGCCACTAGTTGGCTAACTATAGAGCACTAGACGACTAACTAGGCAAATTCAGGTTCCTGTAGATCATGATTCTTCGGGAGTCGACTATTGTGTATTAGGGGGTCGACTACCTACCTGATATGCCTAAGCTAATTCCTAATCAACTAAGGGTTTGATCTTTAAAAATAAGAAATGAATTTGGGATGAAAATCAAACTAATTTAAATCAAGTAAATTCATTTTCCTATGTGTGTGTGTGCATGCTTCAAGTTTTGGCTTTAACATTCTAAGACAAACTCAATTAAATGTAAAAACACATCACTCACACTTCTTACAGTCTTGATGCATTCTTCTTGGCTCCATAAGTTGCTTGAGAAGCTTTGCACTCTACTTGTCATTGTATGAGCTCCATATCCTCAATGTAACTTCAAATTTGATAATTCATATCATCATGTCTTGAGCTTGAGTGGATCAATGTTGACTTTGATACAACAAATCTCACAAAACATAATTAGTCACACTAATTGTTTGCTTAATCATCAAAACCAACTTGGGGTGTTGAATAACCAACATTCTCCCTCTTTTTGATGATGTCAAACAATTTGATAAAAGTTATGAAATTGCAAAAATTTTGGTACTTACATAATGCATGATTGCTATGGAGAAGTTACTCCACTGCATTAGTCTAGTTAGAGATAAGCAACTTTATGAAGCATATGTAAAATAATTTTGATTATGGTGCCAATGTGTGTGTAAAGTCAACAATTGTGTTTATGGTGATACTAACATACTAACATTCTTTCTTCATATCACCATTGTTCACCATTGTTTCACTGACTTACCATCATCTCCCCCTTTTGACATATCAAAAGGCAAGGGTGAGGTTACATAACCAACATTGAGTGTGTCAGTATATAAGAAAATAAGTGATATACAATTAATCAAGATGCAATAGCATACAAGTGTTCAAGCATAGTACATCATCAATGTTTATGTCATAGGAATGTGCCATTTAATAATCAAGATATGGTGTGACACAAACATAACATGGGTTGTGACAATTATGCATTCTTGATCCAATAGCATAAATTCAAAAAGTAAATATTTTCTCCATGCATATACAAATGATACATATCCTCAATACGAATATTCATAATTTCTCGAAGACAAAGTTCTAACTATGCATATCCAATTAGGAGCAAATGATTCAAATGAATGCCAAAACATTATGTTATTTTTCTCAAAAATATGGAATGAGATATAAAGTTCAACACGAAGCACGTTTCCATATATTACATCAAATATATTCAATATGAAACATGAAGATCACTTAGCTTCAATAGATATGTGCATATATCTTAGATTCATGAGAATTTGCATATAAATCCAATCATTAAAGGACTATGACAAATTTTACTATCCATAACCACATATCCAAAAAAATATTATATGATAGGCTAATATCATTCAAGACATAATGTCAAGATATTCATTATGAATATCATAAATTCACATTGCATAAATGATGAAGTTATAAACAGTTCAACCTCATACATGAGAAAATATGGATATCACAAGTTTACATATCCAAGATGTGCTTACAAGTCTCAATAAAAGTAATGTCCAACAATGTGACAGATATTCTTCTATAAGCACAAAATAAGGAATTGCAATGTATAAGAGATGTGACAAAGTATCACTTCATTGCATATTCAATTTCATATACCCATATTGCATAATCCAACATTATGAAGCATCCTAATCCAAATAATTCATATGACCTACATTTACGTGGCAATGTGAAAAGTAATTCAATATAACCAATATAACCTTGTCAATGTCCAAAATACGCATTGGTCATGTCAATGTCAAATAGTGTTCAACATAAACAATATTGCTAGAGAATGTCATAATATTTGAAATATTCCCAACAAAGCACAATAAACTTCAATTATGTCCAATATTCAACCATATGCATAATAACTTAATGAAGGCACATTTATATTCAATATCTTAAAATGTGATACATGATATATCATGACAATTTCAAATGACATACATGTCCATCATGCATGAACATTCATATATGATACACATTCCACACAATCCATCCAAAGACATACTTCATATTCATGGAAATTTTCAAATTACATCAAAAATTCTCCATACATAAAGTTTGTCATACAACACAAGATACTATCCCTGAAACTCAACACACATACTCCAAACATGAAAAACAAACATGAAAAACAAACATGAGAATCCACAATACATCAAGATACATGAAAATATCACTAACTTTCCAATGACCCAAGCAATAGTCCATCATGGAGGAGGGATTCCGCGAAACCAAGATCGCATCTCCAAAAACATTGCATGTTGCCTGGCATTAGGTTGTCATCGATTTTCCAATATTTGATCTATATCACCTCTCATATGAATCACTTCTTGGATTAATAGACTTAGCTTTTCGTCATAAGATAGTTCGGGGGCAACAAAAGCCCTAGATGAGGATTGATGTGATCCTTCCTCAAGATGCATCCTAAAAATGATGGATTTATTAATAGGAATATCTATGGGCATGATATTGGTTTCAGAATAAAATGGAACATCAAAGTGGGCAAAGATTTTGGTAAGAATACAACCATGATAAATGGAATGATATGAAGTCTTCAAAAGAATTTCTAAGAATAATTGATCCCAGTTAATTTTAATTTTACCCAAAAGTGCATAAACACACTTAGCCGCATCTATGGAGACATAAGAATGGCTACCCATCATTTGAAAAAGATTGATAGATAATGTGCGGGTAATGATCATAGCGTCGGGACGAAAAACATTTAGGTTCATGCCGAACGTGATGGGTTGTGGGTTGATGAACATCTTATCAATGATATTAGGATCGTTGAATGACATTTCACTAAGAGGAATGCCATTTGATGGAATGTTAAAGCTCTTGCCAATTTTGACGGTAGTAAGCTTAATGTCAATCCCTTTGACAAAGCTTGTGATTACTAATTATTTCTATATGAGTGTAGAATAAAATCACCAATCTTGGATAACATTGTAAGCAATTTTGATATGAGAACAATTCATACAAGTGAGAATCTCTAAAATATTGAGGGATACCATAACTCACAAGTTCATCAAATTTTATGAACCTTTCACGCATAATCTTATCCATAGAATATTTTAGATATTCATCTTCATATAATGGATCTTGAAGATAAAGATGAAAAGAGTCATGGTGCTCATTAGATGATGAGGCTTGAGATGGTTTCCTAAATCTATTATGCATGGTTATAAGATAAAATAGAATCAACAAAGTATGAAAATATAGATCAAATTGAAGTAAGATAGAGATGACAAGTTAGATGATGAGTGTTTATTATATATATATATATTTCATATAGTTTTCCTTTGAATTTCATATCACTTCACCACATCTTTCATATCGTTTCTCCCACTTTTTGGTTTTTTTACACTTGATATTTCTTGGTGTATTTCAGGTGAAAACAGTGAGATTTGGGACTTAAGAGCGAGGATATGAGCATAGAAAGTATTGCGGGGTAGAACTCGCGTACAATGAATTTGTATTATGGGGAGCCAAGGGCACTGTGGTTATGATAATGATGAGGGTTATGGCAGGCTATTTAACAGGTGATTAATGGGATGATGAGGCTAGGCATGTAGTGAAGGCTGACCACGGTGTCGAATCCGGAAGGATGCGGTAGACGGGCCGAACTTCCCGGGACGGGGTCAAGTACGACCGATGGTGACGATCTAACTTGCGCAAGGAGCAAGGAGAAACTCGTCAGAAAGGCCGGGTTGGGGTCCAACCCTTAGCCTCTCTGATGCCTAAGTCAGTAATATGACTTAAAGCGGGGGCTAGGCACGCAGGTCGGACTAAAGGTGAGTCGACCGTACGTGACGAGCTATGTACGGTGGAAGAACAAAGATATGGACGACCTTTGCTCTTGTGCGTGAGTAATAAGATTCAGAGTAAATTTGCCAACCCCTCTCACCGTTATAGGCGAAGGGGTATTTATACCTGACGGGAGGCGGTTAGGTAAGGCTGACCTGGAATGCTGACTCGACGTGCTGAGCTGGCCCTGCTGTCAGCGGAAGCTTCAGACGAGGATGTCAGGAACAGGCGTGTCAGCCGTGCTTTTGTCAGATGGCACAACGGCCAGGGGCGCTTTTGTCAGGGTGTCAGGGCCGAAAGCATTAAGTGTCAAGGGGCACAGCGGCCAGTGGGTGCTTTGTCAGAAGGTCGGGTGGCGTAAGTGTCAGTAGCGTCCTTGTACTAGGTAGTTTGTCGTGTCCGATGTGCCAAGGAAATGTCGGAGCGCCTCCCAGGGGCAGGGCCTGAGACAGGTCGTCGGGCCGGCCCGGGCCGAGGCTGAGCGGTCCGGACGCACACTTTGCACGTTGATCCTGGTGGACCGGGGAAGAGCGGATGCGCATCCTGCTGGGGTCGTGTTGGAGAGCGTCCCTATCGGAGGCCAGGGTGGAGTGCGCCCTTTCTCTAGTCCTGTCGGGCTCTAGGATCGATAGGTGCCCTGCGGCCTTCCGTCGTTCGGACGTGGAGCACCCTGTTGCCGTGTTGGCTGTCCTTCAGGGGGGAGGGACGAGTCAGCGGGGTATTTCGAAGGTCTGGGATGGAAGGTCGGACTATCACGATCTTCATGTCGTAACAATTGCCCCCGGTATTCGAGTTCGAGGTGGATGCCCGGCTCGGCTCAGATGACGTATCACTTCCCCTACCTTGAAACGGTGGTTCGGATCCTGATCCGCGCTTGAGAGCGGCGGCGTTGGTCTAGGAATTCCCGCCAGGTTGGCCATTATTACGATTTGAAAGTGCAAGGGGGATACCGAAGCGCCTCCCCTATTGGGCTTGCGACGCATGGATGAGGTGACTTTCACACTAGTCGAGGCATCAGGGAAGCTCCGATGGGTGCCGCGTGGTGGCGTATCGACGTCCAAGATGGCCAGTTGTCCTTTATAAATATGGGGAGAAGGAGATTGGTGGAAAATTTCTTCCGCTCCTAACTTGTCTTCGTGCTTTCCGGTATCTGTCAGTTGTTTGCCGTCGTTATCGCTGTTGCCTTCGCCGGAGATCCGTTTCTAATCGTCCTCTTAGCTCGGCTGCTCTGCCAGGTAATCCCTATATCCTTTTATCGATGGCTTCTGATTTTGACTCCGGGGGGGGGGGGGGGGGGGAGAGCACGACGACAGAGGAGTCAATGGAAGAGGAGAGGTGGTGGTGGGCGCAGAGGCCTCAGAGAAGGAGGACGTGGCATACTGACGTACCGAGGGTGATTGAGGCTGCCAGGTGTAGGCCGGACAGGATCAACATTAGGGAGATTCGGGTGCGGTTTGTGTGCCCGCCCTGTGAAGCATGGGTCCCGATGTCATGACCCGCTTCCCTAAAATGGAGGCGAGGCGTGAGAAGTCCGCTCAGACTTGGAGCTGGGAGGCTCCAGTCTGTAAAGCGTCTGGATTAACCAAGTATAGGTCCTTGCAAATGCGACACAGAATAATGATAATAATACAAGAAAAGAGACAGATATATTATTCCAATCTCAGAATGTCCACAAATAAAATCTCAACATCACAGAAAAGCCACCAGGCTAAAAGAAAAGTCTAAAAGGCCCCAGCATGGCCAACAGAAATAAACGAACGTACAGAAAAGAGAAAAGGTGCTACGCACCGATAACATAACAAGAACTAAGCTGAATGCAACATAAAGAAGTCTCTACGACTGATCGTCGGTGTCCTCGAACTCCACGTCAACAGTGGACCCAGGCTCCAAGTCAGCAAACATCTCGTCCTTAGCAACGGGCACTGGCTCAGCAACTAACATGCGACACCCAAAGAGACGAGGGCGCATGTCAGCAAGTCTATAAGAGACTTGTGCAAGGAAACTAAAAGAAGGAAGCAACCTAACAGTTCTAAAATGTACGATGACATGGCAGTTTAATGCATGGATGCTACAAGTAAGAGAGTGCAACAAGTATGACATGGCAGCAAGTATAACATGACATGGGTAGCAAAGCTACTAAAACATTCACACGGATTATACAAGTCAAGTAAACATGTCGTGCTCAGAGTTTACGCCTTACAGCTGAAGTGGCTGTACGTGCACACTTCTATGCTGAGTGGTCGCTTAACCCTACCCCTCCACGTGTAATCGGGCATTGGCTTTTGACCAACACATGTAGCCCGCTTCTGGATCACGAGCCAGGAAATGCATTTGGCACAGGGTTGTGCCTGCAACACAGGTGCCTAGCCTCAACAAGTCGGGCATTGGTTTTTGACCAACACATGTAGCCCGCTTCTGGATCACTAGCCAGGAAGTGTATTTGGCATATGGTTGTGCCTGCAACACAGGTGCCTAGCCTTAACAAGGAAGTACGTAGCGTGTGCTACGAATGCAACATTCAAGTATGGATGACATGGCATGGTAAGTTATAATTTAAGAGCGTACAGATAAGGAATTTAAACGTGACAGGCAGAGCACAAGTAAAGAGCATGCAGTTATGAAAATTTAAACGCGACAGGCAGAAATGCATGAATGACATGGCAGAGTGACAGATCTAGCTTCGTTGTCAAGCTAGATCTTAAAATTGCGTCTAGGCGAGTATCATTTCGTCGCCTAGTCTCTTTTACGCCTAAAACGAGAAATGGCCTAAAGCACGGCCTAAACAAAGAACTGGCAAGTTTCACTTGCCTGCAATCAATCGTTCTGAATACACCGTCCAAACAGTCTAGTCTACCTATGTGCTCAGATCCACCAGCATACAGTCCCAAATTAAATTATCTTTATTAGTGAATTATCAGACAACTAAAATACCGATTTTTATCTTGTTTAACATGAATGGGTTGGGGGTCCTAAGTGTTTAGAAATTTACCCTCACACGACGCGAGAGCTACACTGGTATCGGGTAGCGACGCCAGGGGTTGGAATAATAGAAAACGCTCCACGTCCAGATTCCAATATTAGATTCCTCGCTCGCCAATTCTCGGGCAGTGACCAAATCAGCGAACAAAATTCCAAACAGCGGGTAAGAGGTCGGTAGACATTTTTACGGCTTCCGGGAAGCCGTAACAACAAACCGAGACGAACGGTTCGACGCACGCGGAGTCTACGATGTTGAGCGTCGTAGGAGATGTTCGTGACGTCGAAATACACCCCTAGGAGAAGTAGGGGGCTGACGGAAGATACCAACAGCGAGGGTGAACGACGGGAAGCGATACAATGCGACGGAGCGTCGTTGAAAACACCAAAACAGATAGAAGTCGCTGTTTCAGAGCAATGGTGGGGGCTGTCACAGCCTCGCAGAGGTCAGAGATTGATGGTGGCACGTCGGAGGGAGAGTGTGCGGCGGTGCAACGCCAGCGGCGGCGGCCGCTGTTCGCTGATGCGGGAAAGCTGCTGCTCCTGGAGTTTTTCTAGCGACGCAGCGACTGCAGCGGGGTCCCACGGCGGCGCTGAGGGGAGGAGATGGGTCAGGGACGAGATGATGAGGCCGTCAACGGCGGGTCTTGGCCGGAGAATGCAAGAACATCGGCCTCGGGGGTTTTACGTGATAGATATTAGGGTCGGCGGCGCTTCTATGCATTTTGCTGTGAAGTTGATAGCCTAGGTTAAAATTTATCGGGTATGGGCTGAGTGCAACACATGAGCTAGGGGCCTGTTATTTAGGGTATAGAGTTATAAGTTAGAGGATAGATAGTGTTATCTCCTATATCAATTGATTACAAGATTTGAAAAGCCCAACAAAAAAAGTTTGCTGTGTGATGATGCGTGCATGAGTCTCAATGGTCCGGCCTAAGGAAAAATTGAGGGCTATGATAGAAAAATGATTATAATAAGAGGGTTAGAAACATTAAGGAGAGGATGAAATAGATTGTGCAAAATTATGGAAGTGGGTCAAACGGGGCTCTAAAATTGTAAGATAAATACTGGGGTGACCGTACCATCGAGAGAAACAACACTAAGAAGACGGATCATAATTACGAAGATGAGAAATGAAACTAAAAATAGAAAGGCCACACGACAAAAGTGAAAATCGCGACGCCTCATCAAACAAAGTCAAATCGTGGGAGAACGACCCGTGAAATGACGTTCCAAATTAATTCCACAATTTAATACTCTTCGAGAGGGTCACAACGGCATATCACACTATAGGGTTCGGATATAGACAAGATCTAAAATAAATACGTGCACGAACAAGACTACGTGCACGAAAAGCGTACAAAGGATACGGGGTCCAAAGGCGACAGTAATCTTAAGTTGGGCACACGTCGGGGGTGGCTTGCTAAGGATGCAACTAAGGTGCTACGGCCCTATCGACTCAACGACACGACTCACATACCACGCACAAAACCAATCAGGTACTCGAAATTGCTATACGCACAGCCGTATAACGAATAGTGAGTACCGGCCGTTACATCCTACCCACCTTAGGATAAAGTCCGTCCTTGGACTTTCTAACATATCTAGTCGCTCTAGTAACTACCCCAATCATATCACATTATAATTTAAACCAGGTATAGTCATTACAAGTGCTTATATATGTACTAGGTAGTCAAACATTAACACTACTAACATGTTTTTATTCACGCACATTATACTCTTATACCTATCATAGCCAGTCAAATTCATACACATATTTCAATCATTCATATAGTCACATACATCCATATATAACTATTAAACACTTATTACTTACCATGGTGCACACACTCACAACCAATTAAATAGTTCACACCAGCAGATACCATCGTAATACTCCACGTTTAGATAATCACCTATGTACAAAACAATAAGGATACACTACTCCCTATATCTCCTAGTGTACATCCAATGCCAACATATCAACACAAGTGACCACACCACTCAATATTAAATCATGTTATTACATCTAAGATACACTTACCACTACTATACTTTCATAATTATATAGTCATTCAAATGCATGCAAGTATTTTACCATATATTCACATCACATACGGTCCTATAACTATATTCACGACACGCCACACATACCATAGTCACCAATACCTATAACTAAGCATATACTTACCCGTGCATGGTGCACACCCACGCACGCTAACAATCCATTCATATATACCAATCATACCACTATATACTCAGCACATCTACACACCTAGTTTAGCTAGCACACATACATTCACACAGGCAAGTCCTTAGTAAATAACTATACCACAAGACCAACACCTATAACTATATACTGGTATAACGATCCACAATCATGTGCGTAACACAACCAGGCACAAACAATCCTATCACTATACATACACCATCCATCGCTATATTCATGGTACTACACGCAAACCACAGACATATGTAACAATATACTTAGAGTATACCCACTCAAGCTTGAGTGAGGCTCAAGACACATATCAGAATACTCTATATACGTAACACGGTATTTATACCTATACCAATACCACTCCAATGTATACACATATACTAATATAACCATATACATACCATAATGTCAATTACACTTAATATCTAGTCAGGTAACACCCACATAGTTCAATCACTTTACATACCATAATAATATTACAGACGTCAGCACACGTATAATTATAATATCGTCCCTAATATATATGCATTCTTCGTATAATCACATACACAGGTAACATATATATTCACATCATATCCTTCTACCTATAATTAGTAACCAACACCTCTACTTATCCATACATAGTTAAGATATGCAATAATCGTGTATACCTCATGGTATACACGCACACAACACAACATCCCGTAAAGGCAAACAAAACCAAACAAATTTATAATCCTACTACCATACGTATATCACATATATACTCATGCAACAATTACATAACTACATACACTACTAGTCTATACTCCAATACAATTTCCAATATATATACAGACATTCCTAAAGTGTTATAGCTACCCACACATATATAACTAATATCATCCATACAACTTCATCTACATTGAATAACACTGAGTATGTATATATCACACAATAGGTAAACATTAATATACTACAGGGGAGTACACTCATACGTGAGTGATACGCTGGGGTTCACACACACGAGTCCACACACTCTACTTACACATGCACCACAATGATATCACAATAAAATCAAAGGGCTCGCTACTATGCTACGGTTGACACAGGCAACGACGAGCACTACAAATAAAAGGAAACTGAAGCCAAAAGTGTAACGAAGAAAAGATCGATAAGCACGAGTTCAGATAGGACGAAGATAAGGAGACAACTTGGCTAGGTGAATCAGGGGTATAATTATGAATGTTTAGGTGGGAAAAGAGAGATGTAATGATGTTCTGTTAGGATACATGAAAATAGTGTGTAAAAGGTATAAGTTAAAATACGAAGAGTACAAAACCGGTTGTACCTCAAAAGTTGGAGTCCTCTTATGTATAGAAAAATATTGGTGGTCGATAAAATGAGTTGTTCGAAACAAGTTTGAGTCGTATATACATAATAAGAAAAATGGTTTATTAGCTTATTGAAAATCATTATAAGGAAGGATAAAACTTCCACACGAACTTTAAGGACGTATGTTAGAAAATATTATACGACAGTAATTTAATATAATTTCGGCAAAAAGTTTCAAAATTCAAAGAATGAAATCAGATCAACTATAGTGTATAGAATTTTAGCTCATGCTAAATGTTTTCAAAGTCTTAAAACTGGAGAGAAATTTCAAATAAATAATATTGAAAATACTTTTTTGAGAGACCTGGATTTGCCAAACAACTGATTTATACATAGATCTTAAAGTACGAGTACCACGAACCTAGAACTGATATATATAAAAATAATTGAAGTTCTAATTAGCTTGGAAAATATTCTAAAGTATGTATGGTGAGCGGTTAAAATGGATCTCATAGTTTAGAAAAGATGGTGTATCGAATTTTTCAAAATAGTAATGGAGTTTTTAAACCGAAATGCGAAAAATGTAGATTAGAAAATAGTTACGAGTTAGTAATTAAAATTACAACCAATAGACTTCAAAATCTACAAGGAATTTTGACTCAATCGAAAAGTGAGAAATTTAAATATATATGTAGAGGGTTTAAAACAAAATTTAAACTTAGCGAAAACTTTTAATAAGGGAAATCGAAAAATAACTTTAAAAGAATCAAGCTTTGCGAAGGAGGACATTCGAAAGATCAACGATTATCGAAATGTGGTGGTCATGTGAATCGAGGCAAGGAATTGGTCGCATGATCGAAACATAAACACGCCTAGGATATGACTCATGAAAATCTACGGGAAACTCCTACGGTCGAGACTAAAGAATTTCTAGAAGTCTAATATGGTCAGAGCTAGGCAAGAACCACTAAGGTAACTCCTAAGTCGATTATATCAATTTCTAGCATGGAGTCCAGCTAACAATCATGGGCCTCTAATTAGCAAGCACAGACGTCTAACTAAGTCTCACTATAGTCTCGATCTATGGATTCCCTACTAAGCTGAGACAGATGTTCGGGCAACACGTCTACCAGCCACCTAAGACATGGAAACGATAAAAATTAGACTTAGGGCTTATGATTTGGATGTTTTAATTTATTTAATGGACATTCTATTTTTATTATCGTTGTTCCGATAATTCGCAGTTGCAAGAGGGACCTGCATGGGCCACCAATAAAACCTGTCACGACCCGCTTCCCTAAAATGGAGGTGAGGCGTGAGAAGTCCGCTCAGACTTGGAGCTGTGAGGCTCCAGTCTGTAAAGCGTCTGGATTAACCAAGTATAGGTCCTTGTAAATGCGACACAGAATAATGATAATAATAAAGAAAAGAGACAGATATATTATTCCAATCTCAGAATGTCCACAAATAAAATCTCAACATCACAGAAAAGCCATCAGGCTAAAAGAAAAGTCTAAAAGGCCCCAGCATGGCCAACAGAAATAAACGAACGTACAGAAAAGAGAAAAGGTGCTACGCACCGATAACATAACAAGAACTAAGCTGAATGCAACAGAAAGAAGTCTCTACGACTGATCGTCGGTGTCCTCGAACTCCACGTCAACAGTGGACCCAGGCTCCAAGTCAGCAAACATCTCGTCCTCAGCAACGGGCACTGGCTCAGCAACTAACATATGACACCCAAAGAGACGAGGGCGCATGTTAGCAAGTCTACAAGAGACTTGTGCAAGGAAACTAAAAGAAGGAAGCAACCTAACAGTTCTAAAATGTACGATGACATGACAGTTTAATGCATGGATGCTACAAGTAAGATAATGCAAGAAGTATGACATGGCAGCAAGTATAACATGGCATGGGTAGCAAAGCTACTAAAACATTCACACGGATTATACAAGTCAAGTAAACATGTCGTGCTCAGAGTTTACGCCTTACAGCTGAAGTAGCTGTACGGGCACACTTCTACGCTGAGTGGTCGCTTAACCCTACCCCTCCACGTGTAATCGGGCATTGGCTTTTGACCAACACTTGTAGCCCGCTTCTGGATCACGAGCCAGGAAATACATTTGGCACAGGGTTGTGCCTGCAACGCAGGTTCCTAGCCTCAACAAGTCGGGCATTGGCTTTTGACCAACATATGTAGCCCGCTTCGGGATCACGAGCCAGGAAGTGTATTTGGCATAGGGTTGTGCCTGCAACGCAGGTGCCTAGCCTTGACAAGGAAGTACGTAGCGTATGCTACGAATGCAACATTCAAGTATGGATGACATGGCATGGCAAGTTATAATTTAAGAGCGTACAGACAAGGAATTTAAACGTGACAGGCAGAGCACAAGTAAAGAGCATGCAGTTATGAAAATTTAAACGTGACAGGCAGAAATGCATGAATGACATGGCATAGTGACAGATCTAGCTTCGTTGTCAAGCTAGATCTTAAAATTGCGTCTAGGCGAGTATCATTTCATCGCCTAGTCTCTTTTATGCCTAAAACAAAAAATGGCCTAAAGCACGGCTAAACAAAGAACTGGCAAGTTTCACTTGCCTGCAATCAATCGTTCTGAATACACCATCCAAACAGTCCAGTCTACCTATGTGCTCAGATCCACCAGCCACAGTCCCAAATTAAATTATCTTTATTAGTGAATTAGCAGACAACTAAAATACCGATTTTTATCTTGTTTAACATGAATGGGTTCGGGGTCCTAAGTGTTCAGAAATTTACCCTCACACGACGCGAGAGCTACACTGGCGTCGGGTAGCGACGCCAGGGGTTGGAATAATAGAAAACGCTCCACGTCCAGATTCCAATATTAGATTCCTCGCTCGCCAATTCTCGGGCAGTGACCAAATCAGCGAACAAAATTCCAAACAGCGGGTAGGAGGTCGGTAGACATTTTTACGGCTTCCGGGAAGCCGTAACAACAAACCGCGACGAACGGTTCGACGCACGCGGAGTCTACGATGTTGAGCGTCGTAGGAGATGTTCGTGACGTCGAAATACACCCCTAGGAGAAGTAGGGGGCTGACGGAAGATACCAACAGCGAGGGTGAACGACGGGAAGCGATACAACGCGACGGAGCGTCGTTGAAAACGCCAAAACAGTGAGAAGTCGCTGTTTCAGAGCAATGGTGGCCAGCGGAGGCTGTCACAGCCTCGCAGAGGTCGGAGAGCGATGGTGGCACGTCAGAGGGGGAGTGTGCGGTGGTGCAACGGCGGCGACGGCCGCTGTTCGCTGCTGCTGCGCTGCTGCGAGAAAGCTGCTGCTCTTGGAGTTTTTTCGGCGACGCAGCGGCTACAGCGGGGTCCCACAGCGGCACTGAGGGGAGGAGATGGGTCGGGGAAGAGATGATGAGGCCACCGGCGGCGGGTCTTGGCCGAAGAACGCAAGAACAGTGGCCTCAGGGGTTTTGCGTGATAGATATTAGGGTCGGCGGCGCTTCTATGTGTTTTGCTGTGAAGTTGATAGCCTAGGTTAAAATTTATCGGGTATGGGCTGAGTGCAACACGTGAGCTAGGGGCCTGTTATTTAGGGTATAGAGTTATAAGTTAGAGGCTAGATAGGGTTATCTCCTATATCAATTGATTACAAGATTTGAAAAGACCAACAAAAAAAGTGTGCTGTGTGATGATGCGTGCGTGAGTCTCAAAGGTCCAGCCTAAGGAAAAATTGAGGGCTAGGATAGAAAAATGATTATAATAAGTGGGTTAGAAACATTAAGGAGAGGATGAAATAGATTGTGTAAAATTGTGGAAGTGGGTTAAACAGGGCTCTAAAATTGTAAGATAAATACTGGGGTGACCGTACCATCGAGAGAAACAACATTAAGAAGACGGGTCATAATTACAACGACGAGAAATGAAAATAAAAATAGAAAGGCAACACTACAAAAGTGAAAATCGCGACGCCTCATCAAACAAAGTCAAATCGTGGGAGAACGACCCGTGAAATGACGTTCCAAATTAATTCCACAATTTAATACTCTTCGAGAGGGTCACAACGGCATATCACAATATATGGTTCGGATACAGACAAGATCTAAAATAAATACGTGCACGAACAAGACTACGTGCACGAAAAGCGTACAAAGGATACGGGGTCCAAAGGCGACAGTAATCCCAAGTTGGGCACACGTCGGGGGTGGTTTGCTAAGGATGCAACCAAGGTGCTACAGCCCTATCCACTCAACGACACGACTCACATACCACGCACAAAACCAATCAGGTACTCGAAATTGCTATACGCACAGCCGTATAACGAATAGTGAGTACCGGCCGTTACACCCGGGCCCTGAGGAAAAGGTGTGTTAGCCTGGGGACAACGAAGTTGGGGTTTACACCCGGTCCTTCGAGTTGGGGCTTCGCTTCCGGATCCACCCTTACCTTCTACACCTGATGAACTTCCTAGAGCTGCCGATCTTCGCCTTGGCGCCCCGTTACTGGGGCTTGCTAGTGGGGTTCGTCGTGCTGTGCTTCGCCAGCTCCCTGAGTATGTCTTTGGTGCTGTTCCAGCACTTCTTCGCAGTTCGGAAGAGGGGAATGTACCACTGTGTCTGCGCGAGGAGGGGGCGGGAGATTATCGTCGGGGTGCTCGCCGATGTATGTAGGTGGATGGAGGATTTTGTCTTTGTTAAGATGCCGGTCGACGTGGTGTTGATGTCGAACTGGGGGGCGCTGAACCCTCTGGTGAATGGGAGGGTGAAGCTGACCGGTGAAGACCTGGTGAAGGCGCAGATCTTGGCCGAGCTGCCCGAGACGTACCACCGGTTGGCGAACCTGACGCAGGACAGTCGGCTCGCCTAGGATTTTTGGTCCCAAGGTAATTTGAGCTTGGCGAGCCCTTAAGTAAGCTTACCCTGATCTTTCTCTCCTTCGCAGGTGGATACGCAACATTTTCACCGGAGGAGTCGTCAAGGACTACCAAAGTGCCGGTCGGGGAGGGAGCCAACCCTCATGATAAGGATAAGAAAGCGATGGGCGAGGAGGGGCTTGTGAAGGAGACGTCCCGAAAGCGGGGTGCCGAGGTCCCGGGTGAGGAGGGGGCGAACCAAGAGCGAAGGACGCCCGAGTCGGGTGCCTCTTCCAGTCGGGCTGGCGAGGGCCTCCCCAAGGGTTCACCCATTCGGGGAGTGGTCCTCACGGTCGCTACGCGGGTACCCGAGGTGGGCAAGCCTCGCAAGGCACCCCCTTTCCAGAAGTGGCCTTACGGAATCCTCCTGTGCGAGATGGGAAGGGCAACAAACCCGAGTTGCGAGAACGCTCTCATCTGCTTTAAGAGGACCAAGGCTGAGGTCGAGGCGCTTCCAAGCGATAGTCTTCACCGGCCGTCCTATCGGATAGGCCATGATGAGTCGATATTCAAGGACGCCGGGGTGGCAGCGCGCTTAGTGGAGTATTGTATGCTGCCGCGGGATCGTGAGTCCCTAATCTGCGTGGGCATAGAGCGTCTGTGCGGCTCCGCTGTATGGCACATGATACAGGTTGGTCGAACTTCTTGCCTCGCTCTCCCAGCCTTTCTGCTCGCGTCCGACTAAATTGGGTCTTTTTTGTAGATGATCTCGTCCATGGTGACTCTGCAGCGCAAAACTTCGGTGGCCGCCACAAAGGCCGATCTTGACAAGGCGAGGACCGATCTCAGCGAGGTCAAAGAAAAGCTGCGGGAGAAGGAGGAGGAGCTGGTGCGGGTCACGGTGGCCTACGAGGTTGAGAAGGGGCTGGCCGCGTACTTTGATGCGACGAAGGCTAGGCTCGAGTTTCAACTTCTGGAGGAAGAGCACGAGCGGGCCGATATTCGGACGAGGCACGCCGAGGAGATGGCCAGCAAGAAGCGGATGATCGAGGTGCAGACGAAGAATATAGCCAACCTGAAGAAGACCATCGAGGCAGAGAGGAGGGAGAAGGGTATCCTTAAGCAGCAGCTGGAGGAGTGGCGGGGGTTGAGCGCGACGTGATCGAAGAAGCTATCCATCGTTATCATGACGAGCACGTCGTTCCGCTGCTGCAAGAGGCAAAGGAGGCGGGAGTTCGCCAGGTGGCGAGGGAAATTGGGGCTCGGCCGGCGGAGAAGCGTCGACACTGAGGGCTTAGAGTAAGGGAAATTTGTCTCTTTTTTGTACGGCCGGCCGGGAGCCAAGCTCGATGTAACGTTGTATTCTCAGTGGGCTCCGTGAATAGCCTCACCATTTGAAATAAATGAATTGGATCGGTTTTGTTTTGGTTTCTTGTCCTACTTGCCCCCCAATAAATGTAGTGTTGTAGACTGCTTGATTGTGAGGGTGTAATTATTGCCCCCAACATCCCTCTGTCGACGACTGCTACATTGTGGGGGAGAGGGGGGTTGAGACATAGTACATTTTGCCAGGCTTTGAGGGTGAGTTCGGGTGTCCCGGGGGGTCTATCGGTTCAGGGCGAGTTGAGGCGTTCTGCCCGGGGCGGTCGTTGATGGTCGTTGACGAAGTCTGACATCGACTGTGTGCTGCTCAGTCTCCTGGGCCGTATTAATGGTGGCGGTGCCCTTCTTGGGATTGAGGAGGAGGCTGGAGCGAAATCATTTCGATGCAGCGTAATTATTTCTAATCGAAAGAAGGCAGAGATCGAAGCGTACATGTGTCCATTGCACGAACTGAGGCGATATTTTCAAATCGGTGGCGGATGGAAATCGAAGCGGCTCGGCCACTCTTTGGGTGACGCGTGGCGGATGCGACGGCTGCTATCAGTCGAGACATCACACTACGCAGATCGAAGCGTCAGAGAGGGCGGATCCTCGACGCGTGGTGGGATTTATACGGTCACGATCATTTGGGGCGTCTTATAAAGAGCTCTAGGTGGGAACGAGTGAAATTTTCTCCCTTTTGAAATTCTCTTAGGAGCTTGTAATCGTCAGAGATTGTAGAGTCTTTACCGAAGTTACCGACGTCACCCCAGCGTCGTCGTCGAAGCCGCTGACACCGTAAAGGTATTTAATCTCTCTCTTCTTGATGTCTTCGTTAACCTCTTCTATCCATTTGCCGGAGTCGAGGGAGGTAGAGGAAGAGGGGTCCGGTGCAGCTACGTCGCAGAGCACCGGGGAGACGGAAAGTCGGAGTCGGAGCGTGGGCGGGGAGCCATCAGTGAGCTCACCTACAGCGGCACCGAGGGAACCGAAGAAGGGGAAAGGGACCGTAGCTAGGGCTTCGAAGACCACTACTCCGGCCACTGTGACCGTAGCAGAGGCTGGAGGGGTGCCCATCGAGATCACGGGTGTGAAGTCGGTGTTGAAGTCGTCACTTTCAGAAATTAGCGAGTCATATATTAGGCCGCCCTATTCCATCCGGGAGCTGACCGTGTCGTAGAGGGTGTGTTTTACGGGAGACTATGAGGTGGGGGTGTACGTGGCCTGCTTCCAGCAGGGGTTGCGCTTCCTCCATCCCTTTGTGATGGAAGTTTTGACTTTTCTGGAGTTGTCAGTGTTCAGATTGATACCAAATTCCATCAGCGTGATCATCGGCTTCCTGGTGCTGTGCGTGAGCAATGGCGTCTGCCCCTCACTGTCCCTCTTTCGGCATTTCTTCGCAGTGAAGAGGCTGATGTCCTACCATTATCTGTCCATAAAGAGAAGCCACCCCCTCATCAGAGGGTTGCCGGGCAAGATTAAGGGGTGGAGTAAACAATATGTGTTCGTCTCGGTGCTCGCGGATGTGGTGATGTGATCGAACTGGGGGGAGCTGAGTCTCGAGGTGAGGGAGGGGGTCGAGCTGAGTGACGAGGAGGAAGATGTGGCCCAGTTTCTGATGGCAATCTCGAAGGAGACCGGGAATTTGGAAGGCTCGCCAAGTCCGACATGATAGCTCGGCACATTTGGCCCGAAGGTAAAACGAACTTTGTGGTTGCTGCCTCTGAAGCGCTCACTCTAAGCTTTCCCTCTTGTACAGGTCGCGCCATGAGTATTTCGCTCGAAGAGCTAAAGAAGCGGGCTGCGGAACAGGCAGCGCAAAAGGTGAAGAAGGCGGACCCAAAGAGGTCGCGCGAGGAGGCCCGTGGGGAAGGCTCGAGGAGGGGGAAGGCGTCCTTAAAGAGGACGAGGTTACCCGTGACATCGTCCGTTAACGATCCTCAAAGGGAGAGGAATTTCAGTCGGCTTGGGGAAGTGCCGGTTCAGGGGACCGTCACCCCGGTCATCGATCTTGAGGCCGGGGGTGAGGGGCGGACCGAACCAGGGGGCGGCCCCCGAAGCCCATCCTTCGAGCCCGAGGGTACCCCCGCCGCCAAGAGGATCATAGCCCAAGAGCGTCTCGAGGGCTCTGGTGGGTCGGGCTCTGGGCCCAGGTCGTCGGGATGGGAGGGCTGGCCTTATGACTGCCCATGGTTTGTTTTGGAGAAGCGGGCCCACCCCAGCTGCGAGGCCTCGCTCATCCACTTCAAGGCAAAAAAAGGCCGAGATTAAGGGTTATCCGGAGGAGGCCGTTCACCGGATGCCCTTTCGAGTGGGAACCGATGAATCCGTCTTTGAAGCCGGTAGGGTGGCGGCACATCTGGCAGAGAACATTCTGCTGCCCCACCATAGGGAGAGTCTGGCCGTCGTCGGGCATGAGGGGCTGTGCGGCACCGCGGTATGGCATGGCATACAGGTAGGCGGTCAGAATTGGGTTAAGTCCTTCAGAGGGTTTTGCTGAGTATCCCAACAAACTTTTCTTTTGTCGTGCAGGCCGTCCTTCTGACGCTCGCCGCCTGGGAGCACACGCCGACCATAAACAAGGCCGAGGGCACCGTCGCCAGAATGGCTGCCGAGCTTACTGGGGTTCGCAAGAATGCCGACGAGCAGCTGGCTAAGGAGAAGGGTAGGTGCGGCCAATTGGAGTTGGAGGTCCAGCACCTAAAGGGTCTCCTGGCGGATTATGAGGTGAAGGCCGCCTCCGTGGCCGATTGGATGAAGGAGCTGGAAAGCACGCTTGAACGGGGGGAGGCGCGTGCGGTCGAGTTGGCGGCCTAGGCGAGGACCGCAGAAGAGGAGCTGACACTGAATACTGAGGAGTTTCAGTCATATCAAGAGTCGACCATCATCCCCCTCCTCTCAGATGCAATGTGTGATGGCATGGTGAAGGGCCACGAGGAAGGCTGGGAGGCCTGCCTGAGACGGGTGAAGGAAAGGGCGGCAGACCTGTGCCCTCCGATCGAGGTTGACTTCGACTTGGTCGTGGCCTCCGAGGGTGAGGAAGAGGCAGGGGGTGACGAGGATGTAGTCATCGAGGATGCGGCCATTGACAATGAGGCCGCCTCCCCGGAGGTCGATGAGAAGGACAGCGCACCGAGCGGCGGTGCCTCAGGCGACAATGGTCAACAAGAGTAGTTTTGTTTCAGCCTTCTCCCCCCTTTTTTGATTAGACGAAGCGGTAGGGTTGGTCTGAGGGAGTCCTCGTTTTGTTAGGTCGGCCCCCGCTATTATTGTAAAGTTCGAACTATATATATATTGAAGTCTATGTGCTATTTTTGTTATCTCTTGTATGGTAGATCACCGAGTTGTATCTGTGGGATAAGGGGGAGTGCGTAGCTCAGCCCTTTCCTTTTTTAATGAGGGGGAGCATGTAGCTCAAACTTCTCTCTTTGCCGTCCTGAACGATAGGATTTCGTGAGCTCGCCCCGCAGCTTGATGGGGATTATCCCCAAGTTAGGGCGCGCTTAGATGACGTTTAAGAATACACTTGGAATAGCCTTTTTATTAACTTTTTACAAGGAATTTAAAGAAAACGACAGTAGTTAAGCAACTGTAATCCGATCTATGTGGCTGGCTGGGAAGCCGTTTTACTTCTTTGTAAACTGCATCAGGATGAGCGAACTCCTGTCTGTAGGGCGGCCCTCCTTCTCTTCATTGCTCGTCACGTCCCTCCTTGCCACCCCTATGATGAATGGTTGCACGGTCTCTTCGGGTAATCCCCGACTCGAAGGAAAATCCTGGGAGAGGAGGAGCACGAGGTGACGGTGGCATGCTGCTTCCCCTTTCACCCCCTCGACCCTGAAGGGTTGCAAGGTCTCTCCCGGGAATCCTTGACTCGAAGGTGGGCCCTGGAGGAGGTGGAGGACGAGGCGGCAAAGGTGGAGCCTCAGTGGGAATCCTCGACCGCGTGGCCTCGATGGGAAGATGGAGGAGTGGGAGGTGGGCCGTTTGGAGGCGGATTGGTGGAGGCTGAGATGCCCCGTGGGGCATTCGCCTTTCCCGCCGGCGGAGATCAGGGTGAAGCGGATGCTGGTAGGGAGGGGCGGTCTGTCACAGATACTCGAGGAGCCCTGTCTCAGGTTGTCCAAGGGAAGTCGAAGAGTGGAAGGCGGGGCACCCTTCGTGCAAGAGAAATAGCCCATCAGCAATCCGTATGTAAGAGGGATAGCCCATCGGAGGGGGGCCCTTGGGAGGCGGGCCCACGGAGGCTGGTACGGCCAGGAGCAGGCTGGTATGCCCAGTGAGGCGATCTGGCAGCGCTGCCCCGTCCCTCGGGGTCGTGACCTGGAGTGTCAGCGCGCGTTGGGCATCGGAAGAGGGGAAGGGTCTGCCACAGGTCCTCTTGTTCCCCTGCCGCAAGTTGTCTAGGGGAACTCGAGGAGTGACAGGTGGGCCGTCCCACGTGTAAGAGGAATAGCCCATCGGCAACCGTCATATGGAAGTTGTCGCCTATCGGGGGTCCACTGACGGCCGGGGGTCTCCCTTTTGTTTGGGCCGACGGCATCCGGTGGAAGCCCTACCCGGATGTTCTGTGGGTTAGATACCTCACACCTTCTCATCCTTCATGGGGGGGACTGAGACTAACTTGCCCGCATATTTTCCTTCTCCCTCACTCCTTCGAGGGGGCAAGGGGAGTATTTATAGAAGGATTTTGCTAACGGTTCCCCGGGAGTTAATGCGATGAGCTGGCATCATTAATAGGCCCCTCATATTCACGTCCCTCGAAACTGCTTTTGCTAAGTGGCGTCAGACGCAATTCATCAGCCCTTGCCTCTCAGGGGGCGTGTCGTCATTAATGGCGTGCTTCCCGAGTGTTCTTTCGTTTTGACGAGTCACATCGGGGGCACGCTTTATCAGGAACCTGCATTGACCAGAGGTTATTGGCTCGCGCGTGGCCTACCTTGGCTCGCGTGCCTCGAAGGGGTCCGTTTGGGATGATGTTTAGCGGGTGGCTCGGTCCGAGCCATTCTCAGGTTTGGGTGGCAAGGACGGATCCTGCCCCAGAGTCTTGAGGGGGGGGGGGGAGCGAGCACGTAGCTCGGCCCGTGCCCTTCTCCGGTTTGGGTGGCGAGGATTGGTCCTGCCCCGGAGGCTTCGTATGGGGGGAGGGAGCTGTAGCTCGGCCTGTGCCCTTTCTCTCCAGTTTGGGTGGCGAAGCGTGTTAGGCTTGCCCCTGAGTCTTTACTTGAGGGGGGAGCAAGCGCGTTGCTCGGCCCGTGCCCATCTCTGGTTTGGGTGGCGAGTACGGATCTTGCCCCAGAGGCTTCGTAGGGGGGAGGGAGCCGTAGCTTAGCCCGTCCCCCTTTTCTCCAGTTTAGGTGGCGAAGCGTGTTAGGCTTGCCCCGGAGTCTTTACTTGAGGGGAGGGGGAGCGAGCGCGTAGCTCGGCCCGTGCCCATCTCTGGTTTGGATGGCGAGGACGGATCCTACCCCAGATTCTTCGTAGGGGGAGGGAGCCGTAGCTCGACCAGTGCCCTTTTTCTCCAGTTTGGGTGGCGAAGAGTGCTAGGCTTGCCCCTGAGTCTTTACTTGAGGGGGGAGCGAGCGCGTAGCTCGGCCCGTGCCCATCTCTGGTTTGGGTGGCAAGGACGGATCCTGCCCCAGAGGCTTCGTAGGGGGGGAGGGAGCCGTAGCTCGGCCTGTACCCTTCTCTGGTTTGGGTGGCAAGGAAGGATCCTGCCCCAGAGGCTTCGTAGAGGGGAGGGAGCCGTAGCTCGGTCCGTGCTCTTTTTCTCCAGTTTGGGTGGCTAAGCGTGTTAGGCTTGCCCCCGGAGTCTTTACTTGAGGGGGGAGCGAGTGCGTAGCTCCGCCCGTGCCCATCTCTGGTTTAGGTGACGAGGACAGATCCTGCCCCAGAGGCTTCGTAGGGGGGAGGGAGCCGTAGCTCGGCCCGTGCCCTTTTTCTCCAGTTTGGGTGGCGAAGCGTGTTAGGCTTGCCCCGGAGTCTTTACTTGTGGGGAGCGAGCGCGTAGCTCGGCCCGTGCCCATCTCTGGTTTGGGTGGCTAGAATTGGTCTTGCCCCAAAGTCTTATGCGTTTGAACTGAAATACTCAAGTGGAGACAACAAGGTTTGGAAACGTGCAGAAAAGAAATATTTTATTAAAAAGACTCACAATCACTGGTCGTACTTTAGTAAGTGCTCCGCATTCCATAGGTGAGCTAGTTTGCTCCCGTCTAGGGTCGTCAGGATGTACGTGGCTGGCTCGACGATGTCAACGATCTCGTAGGGTCCCTCCCATTTTGTGGCCAACTTCCCTCGACGAGCGGTCTCAGGCTTGAAGGTGGTGTCTCTGAGGACCAATTCACCGATTCTGAATGTCCGCTCCTTCACCCGGGAGTTGTAGTGCCGGGCCATCCTCTGGCTATGCCAAACGAGGTTCGTCAGGGCTCGATCCCTCACTTCATCCATGAGTTCGAGACTGAGGCTGATGCCCTCACCATTGATATCTTCATTGAAGAACTTCAGTCGAAGTGTCTCCTCTCCGATCTCCACGGGAACGACCGCTTCGGACCCGTATACTAGCATGAATGGGCTCTCTCCGGTCGAGACCTTGTGGGTGGTATGGTATGACCAGAGAATGCCCGGTAGCTCGTCCACCCACGTTCCGAGAGCGGCATCGACCTTCTTCTTCAGGGGGCCCAAGATGCATTTGTTCGCGGCCTTCGCCATCCCATTGCACTGCGGGTGGGCGACGGATGCAAAATGAAGCTTGATCCCCCAGCCCGAACAGAAGTCACGGAAGCCTTCGCAGTCGAACTATCTCCTATTGTCTGTCACTATAGAGCGGGGTATCCCGAAGTGGCATATCACGGACTGCCAAATGAAGCCCTTCATATCCGTCCACGTGATGCGTGCCAAAGGTTCGGCCTCGATCCACTTGGTGAAGTAGTCCACAACGATGACCAGGTACTTCCTTCCTCTGGAGGCCTTTGGGAAAGGTCCGAGGATGTCGAGCCCCTACTTGGCAAACGTGATCGGGCTTAAGATAGGCACCAGGTGGGCCGTAGGCACGACCATGTGTCTACCGAACTTCTGACACGCCTCGCACCTTCTGATGTACTGAGCCGTGTCATGGATCATAGTCGGCAGTAGTACCCCTAGCGCACTATCTTGTGGGCGATAGTATGCCCGTCGTGGTGATTTCCGCAGAAGCCCTCGTGCACTTCTCGGATGACCTGTTCTGCTTGCTCCGACCCCAGGCACTTCAGGTAAGGTATGATGTCGAACCTGGCACGGCGCTGGCGGTACAGCACCCCGTCAAAGAGCACAAATGACAGGGCCCACCTTTCTATCTCTTGGCCTGTAGCCGCTCCTCGGGCAGGGCCCCAGTCTCAAAGTACTTTACTATTGGGGTCATCCACGTCGTCGTCGGGCCGACGCACATTAGTTCTTCTTCTTCAATGGTGGGCACCAGTAGACTTTCGATGTAGATGGCCTTTCCGATCTCGGCCATGGAGGAATATGCCAGCTTCGATAGGGCGTTCACCCAGAGGTTTTGGGAGCGAGGTAAATGCTGGACCTCTGCTCTCTTGAATTTCTGGAGCTCGGACTGGATGTGCTTGAGGTAGCATTTCATCATTTCTTCTCGGGCCTCGAAGCTCCCTTGGACTTGTTGGACGACGAGCAGCGAGTCACTAAGCAGCAGCACGTTAGTCACCCCCATCACTCTGAAAAGCTTCAGCCCGTTGACCGCGGCCTTATATTCCACGACGTTGTTGGTTGCCGGGAAATTGAAGCGCAGGGCGTACTCCAGCAGGCATCCTTCGGGGGTTTGGACGACGATACCTGCCTCCGTCTTGGATCCTGTCGCCGACCCATCGACGTGAATGGTCCATAATTCGCCCGCTTCTCCCTGGGCAGGCTCCGAGGATCCAGCCACCCCCATCGCTTGCGGGGATGCAACCGCTGATGGTGCGTCCGGTTGGTTCTCCAGGTGGTCCTCGATAGTGCACTCCACCACGAAGTCCGCTAGCGCCTGGCCCTTGATCACCGTCCGGGCCTTGTATGTTATGTCAACCTTGCTGAGCTTGACACTCCAGTTGAGCATCCTGCCCGACCACTCTAACCGCTTCAGGTTCTTCTCGAGGGGTAGGTTGGTATGGACGGCGATGGGATGGGCCTGGAAGTACGGCCGGAGCTTCCTTACCATTGTGATCAGACAGTAGGCGGCCTTCTCGCTGGGGCTGTAGCGGGTCTCCGCCTCTCGGAGAATCCGACTTGCATAGTATACCGGCCGCTGTACGCCCTTCTCCTCTTTGATTAAGACGGAGCTCACGGCTTCTTTATTGGTCGCCAGGTACAACCCCAGCTGTTCCCTTCTTCCGGTTTGGCAAGCAGCGACGGGCTCTGCAGGTAGGCCCTCAGCTCCGCAAATGCTCGAACGCAGTCGTCGTCCCATGGGATCACTTTCCTTTTGTCCTTTGCTTCACCGAAGGCCGTGTGCAGGACTCTGAAGAAAGGGAGCGATCTCTCCGCGGACTTCGACAAGAGTCTCCCCAGCACCGTGATTTAGCCGTTCAGCCGCTGCAAGTCCCGGATGGTCCTTGGTTTCACCATGTTGATGAGGGCCGCCACCTTGTCGGGGTTCCTCTCAATCCCTCCCTTCGTTATCATGAAGCCAAGGAATTTTCCCGACTGAACGCCGAAAATACACTTTGCCAGGTTCAGCCTCAAGCCATACTGGCGCACCTTCTGGAACGTCTCCCGTAAGTCTGCGAGGTGGTCTGGGGCTCTCTTGCTCTTCACCAGCATGTCGTCGATGTAGACCTCTAGGTTCCGTCGACCTGCGAGCTGAATATTCGGTCCACCATTCGCTGGTAGGTCGCCCCGGCGTTCTTCAGTCCGAAGGGCATCTTCGTGTAACAGAAAGTACCGCTATTGGAAATGAAGGAAGTTTTCTCCTCGTCCTCTTTCGCCGTCAGAATCTGATTGTATCCCGAGAAGGCGTCCATGAAGCTCAACAACTCGTAACCGGACGCCTGGTCCACTAAGTGGTCGATCCTTGGGAGAGGGAAGCTGTCCTTCGGACATGCCTTGTTGAGATCTGTGAAGTCGACACACATGCGCCACTTTCCGTTGGCTTTCTTCATCAAAACGACGTTGGCGAGCCAATCCGAATAGTCTACCGGCCTGATAAACTCGGCCTGGAGGAGCCGCTCCACTTCATTGTCTGCTGCCTTCTTCTTCTCTCCCCCAGCGCTCCTCTTTTTCTGCCGGACCGGTTGGGATTCCGGGTTAGAATTCAGCTTGTGGGAGATTATCGCTGGGTCGACGCCCGGCATGTCCGAGGGCGACCAGGCGAATATGTCCATGTTCTCTCGGAGGAGGCTGATGAGGGCCGCCCTCAATGAGACCGGAATCTTCGTGCCGATGGAGACAGGTTTATCTTCCTCCGTGGCCACGGGCACTTCCTCGACCTCTTCAGCGGGGGTAGGCCGCTGGTCGTAATAGTCCTCCCTTTCGTCGAGGAGGTCAACTGGTAGGGCCTACATTCGACCCTTGTGCTTGGTTGATCCCACGTAGTAGCTCCTGGACAGCTTCTGGCTTCCTCGCACTAACCCCACCCCTCGAGGAGTTTGGAATTTGACCATCTGATGGAGCAGGCTGGGGAGCGCCTCAATGGCCGTCATGTATGGTCGCCCTATGATGCCGTTGTATGCCGACGCAATGTTGACGACTATGAACTGCGTCATGCGAGTGACGACCCTCGGTTCCTCTCCAAGTGACACCGACAAGGTGATCACCCCCACAATGGAAACCGAGTGCCCAGTGAAGCCAACAATGGGCCCCATGCAAGGCCTCAGGTCTGCCTGCTTCAGCCCCATCTTCTCGACCGTCGATATAAACAGAATGTCGCAGGAGCTTCCCGTGCCAATCAGGATGCGGCTGACGATGGCCATCCCGATCTGAGCCTCGATGACGATGGCGTCGTCGTGCGGCAGCTCGACTCCTTCCAGGTTTTCGTCGGTGAAAGTTATGGGGGGTCGAGCCACCCTTCTCCGCTTCGCCTCGCCGTCGAGGACCGCCACTATCACCTGTCGAGCATACACCTTTTTGCTTGATGACGATGCTCCTCCCGAGGACGGCCCTCCGCATATCACATCTATGTGCATGATCGGCCTGGGCTGGCGTGGCTTTTCCTGCCCGTTGTCTGGCTGTGGGCTTGGCCCCCGCGCTCCCCGCGGGGCCCTCTCTTCTTGGATCGGCCGCCTGATCTCCACGAAGCCCCCCAGGTGACCCGCCTGGGTCAGCCGCTCAATCTCCCTCTCTTCCTCCAAGAGGCTTTGTTGGGCCGCTATCTCCTCAGCGAGCCCTTTGTCCCCTTCTTCTTCCTCGAACTGAGTATGAAGGTTTCGTCTCACGTTCGGGGGGCTCAGAGGGGCTTTGGGGGGGGGGGGGGGGGGGGGGCGCTTCGGTCCTGGGTGCAGTAAAGCCTACCATCATTTTGGCGAAGGCCTTGAAGCTTTGCTGCATCGCACGCGCTGAGGCCTGGACCGTCTCGACCTCCACCAAGGGGGTTGATTAGTTACAGGAGTCCCAGGGTGAGAGTGCGATTCTTGATCCATAGGGTTCTTGCCGTAGTCAGGGTTTTGGTTGGTTGGTATGGGGTTTGACATGGGTGTGACCCTTCGTTCCCACAGACAGCGCCAATTGTTGTGGGGTAGAACTCACGTACAATAAATTTATATTATGGGGAACCAAGGGCACGGTGGTTATGATAATGACGAGAGTTAGGGCAGGCTATTTAACAGGTGATTAATGGGATGATGAGGATAGGCATGTAGTGAAGGCTGACCACGGTGTCGAATCCGGAAGGATGCGGTAGATGGGCCGAACTTCCTGGGACGGGGTCAAGCACGACCGATGGTGACGAGCTAACCTGCACAAGGAGCAAATCGTCAGAAAGGCCGTGTTGGGGTCCAACCCTTAGACTCTCCGATGCCTAAGTCAGTAATAGGACTTAAAGCGGGGGCTAGGCACGCAGGTCGGGCTGAAGGTGAGTCGACCGTACGTGACGAGCTATGTATGGTGGAAGAACAAAGATATGGACGACCTTTGCTCTTGTGTGTGAGTAATAAGATTCAGAGTAAATTTGCCAACCCCTCTCACCGTTGGAGGTGAAGGGGTATTTATACCTGACGGGAGGCGGTTAGGTAAGGCTGACTGGAATGCTGACTCGACGTGCTGAGCTGGCCCTGCTGTTAGCGGAAGCTTCGGACGAGGATGTTAGGAACATGAGTGTCAGCCGCACTTTTGTCAGACGGTGCAACGGCCAGGGGCGCTTTTGTCAGGGTGTCAGGGTCGAAAGAATTAAGTGTCAGGGGGCGCAGCGGCCAGGGGGTGCTTTGTCAGAAGGTCGGGCGGCGTAAGTGTCAGTAGCGTCCTTGTACTCGGTTGTTTGTTGTGTCCGATGTGCTCAGGAAATGTCGGAGCACCTCCCAGGGGCAGGGCCCGAGACGGGTCATCGGGCCGGCCCGGGCCGAGGCTGAGTAGTCCGGACGCATACTTTGGGCGCTGATCCTGGCGGACCGGGGAAGAGCGGATGCGCATCCTGCTGGGGTCATGTTGGAGAGCGTCCCTATCGGCAGCCAGGGCAGAGTGTGCCCTTTCCCTAGTCCTGTCAGGCTCTAGGATCGATAGGCGCCCTGCGGCCTTCCGTCGTTCGGGCGTGGAGCGCCATGTCGTCGGGTTGGCCGCTCTTCAGGGGGAGGGATGAGTCGGTGGGGTATTTCGGAGGTCTGGGATGGAAGGTCGGACTATCACGATCTTCATGTCGTAACAGAAAGAAATCGAGAAGTGATGGGACTCAAATCATTAATGGAGTAAAGAGGAAACAACTGCTATACACGGTCGTGTGACATGTCATACACGACCGAGTAGATCAAGCCACCAGATGAAGCTGAAATTGAGGAGCTACACAGTTGTGTGCCATGTCATATATGACCGTGTAGAATGACACATCAGAAGACTCCATACGATGACCCATACGGTCGTATGGGCTGATTTTATGAAGAGTTGAATGAAGACCGACACGACCTTGTACACATGGTACACGACCATGTCGGAGCAATGCCAAAAAGGAACTGTCACGCCCCGCTTCCCAAAAACGTGGAGGCGAAGCGTGAGAAGGTCCGCTCAGACTTGAAGCTACAAAGCTTAAGTCCGATAAGCGTCAATCAAATTTAAACTGCAGGTCCTTGCAACGCGAAACGAAACAAAGATAATAATAACGAAAAGAGACAAAGAAACATATCAGAATATCCATAATAATAAATCTCAACATCGCAGAAAAAGCCACCAGGCTAAAATAAAAGAGTCTAAAAGGGGCCCAGCATGGCCGACAAAAGTACAAAGTACGAAAACAAAGCAATGGTGCAAGCACCGACAACTAACAGCAACCTAAAGCAAAAGCAAGTAAAATCAGTCTCTAAGACTGGTCTCCGGTGTCCTCGAACTCCTCAACGAACGTAGGCTCGGGCTCAGCGTCAGCAAACACCTCGTCCTCAGCAACTGTCTCTGGCTCAGGGTCTAACATGTGACACCCAAAAGAGCAAGGGGCACATGTCAGCAAGTCTGGAAGACTTGTGCAAGGAAACTGAAGGTAGGTGAAAGTAAAGCAACCTAGCAGTTCTAGCATGATGCGATGACATGGCAGTTTAAAGTAATGAGTGCAACAGGTAAAGTAAAGTAAAGTAAAGTACGAGCATGGCATGGCATTCACATGACAAGTACAAGACAAGTAAAGTAAGCACCTCGTGCACAGAGATTCCGTCTTTTGGCTAGAGTGGCTGCGCGGGCCAACTCCTAAGCTCAAGTAACTGTTTATCCCTACCCCTCCACGTGTATCGAGCCAGGGCCTTACCCCCGAACTTGGAATGCTCGCTTCTGGATCACGAGCCAGGAAGTGTTTTTAACAAGTATGGCGTAGGGGTGCACCTAGCCGGACAAGGAGTACGAGTACAAGTATTGTAGCGTGTGCTACTAATGCGACATTCAATGCATGGATGACATGGCAAGTAGTAAAGCGTACAGGTAAGGAAAGTAAATGTGACAGTTTAGTATGCATGAATGACAAGTTTAAAGGGTTGGATCTAGCTTCGTTGTCAAGCTAGATCAATTAGGTGACGGATCTAGTTTCGTTGTCAAACTAGATCAAGTAGGCGTCTAGCCAGCTATCATTTCACTGACTAGTCTCTTTTACGCTAGAAACAAGTAAGTGGCCTAAAAACATGGCCCTAAACAAGATTTGGCAAGTTTCACTTGCCTGCAACTATCACGTCAAGAAAACACCGTCCAACGAGTCCAAAGTCACGATTCCTACGTGCACAAGTCCACCGGCCTACATCCGTTTTATTTATCTTGATTAGTGATTGCTAAAACATTTAAAATACTTTAAAATACTGATTTTTAGTCTTGGTTAGCATGCAATTTGGTTGGGGGTCCTAGGGGTGCAAAGCGTTACCTCAACACGACGCGAAAGCTACACCGGCGTCGGGTAGCGACACTGGGGGTTGGAATAAAAGATCGCGCCCCACGTCCAGATTCCAATTAGATTCCTCGTTGGAAATTTCAGAGCAATCAACCGGGCGACGATTCCAGATTCCAAAGCTAGCACGTGTGACGACGGGCTACGACGTGCGACGACGTCGTACGCGGCAAGTCGTCAAAGAGAACGCACCTAGGTGGGGCCCACAGTAGTCCTAGGGACCTTTGGGGGACCCACAATACCTCTGGAGAACTTGGGGGGCCCACGGAGGCAAGTGGTGCGACGGATGCGGGGTTGCGACGAGTGGCTCTCGGTCGTACACAGCCAATGCGGGGAAATCTCTCGGTCACTGCGGGGGAACGGGGCTGTGCAGCAACGGGGGTCGGTCGCAGCAGCGGGTGCAGAGCTGTCTCTCGGTCGCTGCGGGGGAACGGGTCGGTCGTGCGCTTGGATGCGAGGCTGTGACGTTGCAACGTTGCGACGTTGCAACGTTGCAACGTTGCAGCGTTGCAACCGTCGGTCGGTGCGGGCGGCCCGATCGGTCAGGCTCTATGCGGAGCGGGGCGACAAGGCGGGGTCGATGCGGAGCGCTGTGCGGAGCGGATGCGAAGCGGGGTGCGGGCCAAGCGGTCGGTCAGACCGAGGGAACGGAGCGGGCGGTGCGATGCGATGCGAGCGGCGATGGATGCGGGGGCGGCTAGCGGTCGGAGCGGGGAAAATTGGTTGGTTTCCTCGGTCAGAGCGGGGGCTGAACGTCGCAACGTTGCGACGAATCGTCGCAACGTCCAATTTCGAGTTTGGAAGAGGCTAGGGCTAATTTCTTGCGAAAATAGGTCTTCCTAGGGGTTGCTTATATAGTATAGATGGGTTGACTTGGTCTAGGGCTAAATCTAATAGGATTAGAAGTTTAAAATAATTTAAAATTTGAAATTCAACTTCTCCAACTCATCCAAGGGTTTGACTTGGTCCAAATGAGCTGGAAATTTGCTCAAAAATTCTTTAAAACGTTTAAAACTCAAATAAATTTTATTTGGCCGAAAAATAATTTATAAATTAATTATTAAAAATAATATAAAACTTGTTAAAAATATAAAAGTGGTCAAATAAACTCCAAAAATTATAAAATAAATATCGTGGTGATCGTGATGACGAATGTGAGCTAACTAAGAAGACGGATCTCAAATTTGACGTCGGACGACGAAACTAAAAATAGAAACGTCTCCCGTCAAGAGTGAGAATCGTCACGTCTCATCGAGTAAGTTTAAATTGTGGAAAAACGACTCGAGAAGTGTCGTTCCAAGATAGTGCCACTATTTAATACTCTCAGAGACGTTCACAACGGCATATCACACAAAAGTGTTCACAATCAAATAAAATCTAAAATAAACACGTGCACGACCAAAAGCACGTGCACGAACAAAGTACAACGAAAACGTACCGTTACAGGAACAGAAGCAGCTTTCTACCATGTATAGTTACACAGTCGTGTAGAAACCCTACACGACCGTGTCGGACCCTAATTTCTGATGGGTATGGGTGCCGACTTTGGGTTTATTTTGTGGGTTTTGGGTTTGTTTTGGGTTAGTATAAGTACGATTTTTAATTATTCTTTTAAGACTTCTTCTCCAGACTTTCTGAGTTTATTTTAGGGCTTTCTCCATGGTTTATTGGTTTGCTTCCTGCTTTAGCTGCTAATTTCCTTGTGCAAGTTTTGATCTTTTGTATTGGCTTTGAACTAAAGGTTGGATTTTTATTGCTATAATTCATCGTGGATCTATTGACAAGTATTTCCTACCATTCTTTGTGAATTTTATGCTTCCATATATGAATTATATTGTGTTTATTGCTATGAATCGTGTGTAGTTCATTATCTAGGGCTTAGGTTTGAACCCTACTGTGATTTGGTTATGGATTGATTTAATATTGCTTGGTTATTGAATATTTTATATTAGGGTTTTGTTTAGGATGATTATTATCAACATAAATTGACCTCCTCCCTTGTGGTTCATTAGAATAGTCACTAACAATATTTAGGGCTAATCTAGGGTTTTCAATCCTTATGTTGATTTATACTATTTATGCCGCCAACGATAGTTGGGCGTAAATTATAGCTCTCCTAGTATTGACGTAACTTCCATCCATGATAGTAGCATGAAGGAAGGTTGGTAGGCTTGTTGATACTCATGCATCTATCGTATGTCAATGATCAATGATAGTTGGCTTTGGCATATGATAGATAGTTATATAATAGAATCACGATAATGGTGGGTAGGTGATAACAGTAGGTGCAACAACCTCACCATAAGACATAGTTCAATAACCAGACAAGCTAGATAAATCCTAACTTGAAGCATAGTAATAGTAATACTTACCCCTAGAGCTTTCTTATCTTGATATTTCCTTAGATATTCTCTCACCCCTTGAGACCTATTTCATAGCTAAATAAAACTTGGAAATAAATCAGTACTCAAAGTCTGCCTCCCTGTGGATCAAACCGTAAGTACTGCAACTACACCATATGCTTGCGGTCATATTAAACTAGCACATCAAGCTTTTGGCACCGTTGCTGGGGAGGCAACACTTGATATTGACTTAGGTCTAGGTTTATTAGACTATGCACCTCTCTCTCTCTCACATCTATCATCTATTGTGTCATACTTGTTGGATACAACGATCTATGATATCTTGTTTGATGATAACAAACATTCATGAATATTTTGATGTATTTGTTAAGTGCTTTTGAGGTACATATGACCAAGGAGAACAATATTGGCAAAGTTGTAAATTGTGAGAATATGTTCAAAGTGGCAAACTTGTGAATATGTTAATAGTGGCAAACTTGCAATATTTGAATGGTCGAACATTTTTTAGGAAGTCAAAGGAGAAGAGATAAGATTAATTTGGGCTTAGAAAATCAAAGAGAGGAGGAGAAGATAACTGGTGCAAATATTGATTTGAAGAGAGAATAATGTGTGAAGATAATTGGTTCAAATTCATCATGGATGGTCCAAGTACAATGCACATAAAGACTAGGAGATTGGCTAATCAAATTTGAATTTCAAATAAATTCAAAGAGTCATAATTGTCCAAGGATCGACCAAATCCATTGCACCAAAGAGATAAGATGATTGGCTAATCAAATTTGAAGGAGTCCTAGTGGATATAGGAGTACTCATCTATAATGAATTAAATTGGAGTTTATCTCTAAGATGAGAGTCAAAAAGAAGTTTTATTTGAACTACAACTTTGGGGTCCAAGTCATATATATATCCTAGCTCTCAAAAGAAAAAGCCCCTCAAGGAGATCAAGCATAGCCGGCCTTAAACCCTCATTGATTCAAAGCCTAACCATAAGTTCTCCCAAGAATCCAAAGATCATCTCCTTCAAAGTCCAGAAGCCAAGCTTTCATCTTGAACACCACTTTAACTCACGGCCAATAACTTCATCAAGCAAAGCCATCTTGCCGTGAGCCTCTTCTCCAAGCAACTCACGCACCCTAGGAGAGAAGCCAAAGTCAAGCTACATCTCCATCTCCAAGGAACAAGAAGAGAAGACAAGGAAACCCTAAGTCAAACAAAAACCACAAGAAGTTTACTTGGGGGCTGTTTTTTTCCTTGGGGCTACCGAGGTGCATTATTGGCTCGAGCAGAATTGAAGTTTTTATGAGCCCGACCCATGGATTCCATGAGCCAAAAACTCCGCTGAATCATTGTTGAAATCTGCTGCATCCACAAGCCACGACCCAGTCCGAATCAGCGAATTATGTGAGCTAGACCCATCGATTCCATGAGCCAAAACTTCGCTAACTTAGCACTGAAGACTACTGCATCCATAAGCTCTGACTCAGTCGAAATCGCAAAATTCCATGAGCCGGGCTCATTGGAATCACGAGCCAAAGGTTCTACTGACCTATTGCTGAACCACTTGCTTAGCGCACAGACTGCAACTCACACAGCAGGCCAGACACAAATTCTAACCGAGTAGAATCCCTCAATTTTGTGAGCTTGAATCGCAGATCCACAGACAGCTGCTTTGCGCACAGACAGCCTACAGAAAGATTTAAGCAGCGAACGTTGGAGAGCCATATCTTTTGATCCGGACATCAGATCGAGACACCGTTTGCACCAGCGTGAAGCTAACGACGAGCACAATATTGGACTATTCAATCATTACAAAATGAACACTCTAAACTCGTTTTACTATTATTATTTGTGATCGAATTATTTTAAATCCTCTGTATTTTATACTTTCGTTTTGGGGTTCTTGACTTGTTGGGACAAGTTAAGGGAAAGTTTTTGCTATAGTAGTAGTGTTCGACACTTTGGGGAGTGAGGTACTGACTTGTTAAGCTAGGTGTTGGGGCACAAAGTTTCGTGTGTTTGTACATTGACATTATTATTTAAATGATTACTTTAGAACTAGACGTAGGTCGTTAGGGTGACCGAACCGGGATAACTATCGTGTGCACTCTATGTTTTCTTTCATATTTTTTTATTTACACGTATTTGCTCTATGATCGTCTGACTGAGTAGGCCATAATTTTTAGCGAAAATTTTCCATAAGCCTATTCACCCTCCCTTTAGGCTTAGATCATGATCCATCAAGTGGTATTAGAGCATAGAGGATCTAGTCTAGAAAACATGAATATCCCCACGACAGCCTTTGTTAAAAACCAATCCATATCTAGACCACCCATGATTAAGGCAGTGATGTCCAAATTGTTAAATCGTTTCAATAAGCTTAATCCTGCTAATATTTCTCCGGAACAGAATATTACTAATTAAATTTGTTGTTGTCATTGCAGAAACCATGAACACTATGGAAAACTGCTCAGAGATGAAAAGCACTTCTTTGGAGAAGAAGGGGAAGCCACTTGTAGTCACATGTAACGATGACGACGAGGATGAAATTCAAGATGAGTCTACCCATTTCTCATCGTGTTTGATAGGAGACTTGGATGCAAAGAAAAGTGAGGTACAAAAATTCACACTATCTGAACTTGCTTGCATATGCAAAAACATGCACGATGAGATTGATAGTCTATAATCTACTGTTGAATCTTTAAGAGATGTTAATTATGAATTGCAATAAGAGAACTATCACATATCTTAGATGCTGAAAAATTAAAAGCTGAAATTGATACATTTAAGGCTACACTTGCCAAGCTTAAAAAAGAAAAACCTGGTTTGCAAGAAACCCTAAAGTGTAAAACAAGTCATAAACTAGAAATTAAAATCAAGGCATTTAAAGAAAAAATTATTGACATATAGAATAAATTGAAGAGCTTAAAAGGATTGAAGGAGAAACTAAGAAAGCCTTCATAAGTAGAAGCACTTTGCTTGTGAACGAAAATCTTTATTTGAAATCCAAAGTCTTGGAGCTAGAATTGAACATAAAGAAATTTGATGTTGGAGAACAATCTTTGGATATTATTCTTTAAAATCAAATGCATGAAAACAATAGGCGAGGTTGGATTTGGTTTGAAACACATAGAAAAGCCTAAAAATAAAAAAGTTCACAGTGTGACTATGAAATGTAGAAATATTCATGCAAATTTCTTTACTTGTGGATATGTTGGTTATACTTCCACCATTGCTTATATAGGAACAAAAACATAAAGTTTAAACTAATATGGGTTCCTAAAAATACAATGACTAACATTAGTAGATCTTGTTGTATTCCAAGGTCACACAACATTTTCCGTGTAGATAAGATGGAGGGACAAGGAACTATGGATTTGATGTCACACATTAATGAAGTTTCTTGGCCAAATGCCAACGCGAAGGTATGATTTCTTGTTTAAGCTTATTGTTTACCTTCATATGATTTTTAGTATGTTTTTTATTTCTTTTTGGTGTGTTTCTTTTATGTGATTTTTTTTGTGTGATAGAAAATTTTGAAAACCATAAAAATTGAAAAAGTGAAAAGGAAACAAAAATTTGCAAAATTGAAATAAAAAAGATATGAAAAAGTGCAAAATTATAAAGGTTGAGCTTGTTGACTTTCTTTCTTTTGTTTATCAAAATTGCACTTTAAATAAAGTTTATATCATTGTAGAAATCTTGCATTATTGTCATGACTATAATTGTCTGTTAGACTTTTCTAATAATCATGACATGTTCGATTAATTGACTAACTTGATTTCTACATCTTCGCCTTACACTTTCACAGTATTAATTGTTATTACACATATGGAATTGTTTTCATGAAATATGGGAAAGTGGTTGTAGGTGGATGAATTAAAAATATTAAAAAACATATTACTTTATGGGATATGAAGTGTCATGCCTTGGATAAAAAATAAAGCTCATGAATAGAAAAATGTGTTGAAAAAATAATGCATATTATGAAAACAAAAAGAAAAGAAGAGATTCGTATGAAACATGGATACGGTCCATGGCAATGATACAACCCACGGATATCCAACTTATGCTTTAAGATAAATCTTTAGTGTTGCTGTTATGTGCAATACCCTGTTTTTATGTATACGAGTATTATATACGTATTTTGATCGTATTTATACGCGTGAATTTTTGTGGATTTTTTGAAATTTTTCTATAATTTTATAATAATTTAACTATTTTTAAATGTCCTAAAACATTTAATACTTATGATAATGTGTGAAGTATTTTATGTAATACATACATGTCAATGTATGGGGTATTATTGGGTGTATTTCTATTTTCCAAAAATTTGAAATTTCAAATTTTCCTAGAATGACACCTCCCCACTTTAGGTATCATCACCTAAATACTCCTAAATTCTAAGCATGCCACTTAGCACCTTAGGTGGCATTTTCCTAGCAAAGGATGAGATGATTAGGAATAAGAAGGGATTTAAAAGAGAAGAAGATAAAGAAAAGGAGAGAAAAAAGAGTGTTGTTATTCGCACCATAGAAATTTTTGAATACACCACACTACTTGATTCACCACAACTATATTTTTAACATCAGATGTTCGGATCTGGAGATCCGAACGGCTTTAATACAATACATGTGTAAATCCGAACACAATACATATTTTATTATAATGTTCGGCTTTGCAATTTCGAATGGAAGAATAAAAGTATTAGAGCCGTTCGGATCTCCAAATCCGAACATCTGATGTTAAAAATATAGGTGTGGTGAATCAAGTAGTGTGGTGTATTCATAAATTTCTGTGGTGTGAATAACAACACTCGAGAAAAAAAGGAAAAAGAACAGAAACCCAAAATTTGCCATCTTGCTTTCCCCTTGCTCCCCTTTAGTAAAGGCTGAACCACCCACTCTCCTCTCCCCTCCACCATGGTCGGCCACCACCTTGACCATCACCATCTCCTCCTTTTGACCCACTAACACCATGGTACACTTGGAGCTTGAAGGAGGAGGAGGAGGAGGAAGAAGAAGAAGGTTAGAACTTGAATAAGAAGAATCTTTTGGAAGAAGCGGGCTAGGATGAAGGCTAGAGCTTCAAGAAATAAGGATTTTTGAGGTAGGATCCTAGCCACCTTAGCTATGATGCTAGTCTTAAAATTGTTGTATGAAATTATAATCACATGCCATGTTTAAACTATGTTAGTACGTTGTTATGTTCATGTGAATATGCATGTTCTTAAATTGTTGGTAAGGAAACTGTTAGCATGTTAAACTGCATCATTTCACATTATGTTAGTATGCCATGTTTCATTGGTATATTAGTATGACATGCTTCATTAGTATGCCATGTTTCATTAGTATGTTAATATGCCATGTTTCATTAGTATGTTAATATGCCATGCTTCAGTAGTATGCCATGTTTCATTAGTATGGTAGTATGCCATGCTTCATTAGTATGTTAGTATGCCATGTTTCATTAGTATGCTAATATGTCATGCTAATGTCCATATGCTACTGTTTTTATAGCATTGAGTTAGTATGTCATATTGCGTTAATTAGCAGTTCATTGTTAGTATGCAATATGTTGATATGCAATATGTTAGTATTGTAGAATGATTCCAGTTCATATGTTAGTAGCTTGCCATATGTTAAATCTATGCAATCTGTTAAATCTATGCAATAGGCTTGCCATATGTTAGTAGCTCATTTTTAACATGTCATTTGTTAGTAACTTGCCATATGATAATGTGCTGTGTTATTATGTAAATTATGCTCAAGCCGTGGAAGCATAATGTGTTGTAATGTTCTCCTTGTGAAATTTGTAATGCGATGATTGTTGTTACATCACGACATCAATCAAATGATGATGGAAATGGAACGATGGGTATGCTGTAAATGAGACCATAGGAATGAACGAACCGATGAATATGTTTTAAAATTGGGAGTGAGGATTTTGAGCGTATAACAATCTAGAATACGCAGTCTACCTTGAGGTGGGTGAGGTTCCAGAGTTGGGTTTGGGAGAAACACGTGTAAAATGTAGGCTTAAAGACTGGAATGTATATATATTTCTCACTCGCACTCTTGGCAGTCGGCATGGGGAGTGGGCAGGGTTAGAGAGGCATATTGTGTACTTGTGATCCACCATAAGGTAGTTAAGTAACATCATTCTCACTCCCGGTAGGGAGAGTTACGAGAGGCACCGTTTGTCACAGTGCTCGTGTTCACTGGTAGGGTACCACCTTTTGACCCACCGTGGGTAAAGTCTAGTTCCTTATATCTTACATTTTACCCGAGTTTCCAAATCATAATTATAACTGAAAACTTGATGAATAATGCTCTAGAAACTCCTTGAAATATTATCTGTGGCTGTTTACTTACAGTTGTTTATTTTTTCTTTATGCATACTATCCTTGCAGTTTTTTTCTCGTATGCTCAATACATGCCTATGATGTTCATGCTTTACACTTATGCACTTAATTTGTTGCCATGATTAGCACCGGTAACTTGACCCTTAGTTAGATAGGACAGTTTTGAGACCGTCATATCTACCTATGGTCGTTAAATTCCTACTGGGCAAGCATTGACGTGTGCATCCCCCTTTCCACAGGACTAGAGACAGAGATGGCAAAGCAAGACCCAATTCAGGAGATTACCCCAAGTTTCGAGCTATAGACAGAGCCTTCAGAGGCCGATATCGTGGAGCTGAGTTCACAGGGGTAGTTTAGGTAGTGCGTTGTATAAGGTGTGTGGACATGATTATTTTGTGGGTTTGGCGGATTTTTTTCTTATCCCCTTTTTTACTTATACAGTGGATGTATGTATATGTATCTATCAAACTTATTGTATAAAACATTTTGAGACATTCGGCCTCTACTTGTGGATTATCTGTGTTGGATCGTTTTCTTTTGTCTATACTATCCTAGCAAATGCAGTGGCCTGTGAAAATTAATGGTTAAATCATGATTCATGCTTATTAGTATTTAGAGTCAATGGATCAAAGCCTTGGGTCTAAATACTTTTGCGGCCTTGTCCCTCCTCGATCTCTACGAATACCCGGGAATGTAAATATTTCTGCATATTTTGGAGAACGGGGCGTGTCATTATGTCTGTCAAGCAATACTACCCCTCATCTAAGAGTACTTATAGGCTATGTATGTGTGTTGGTAACTTGAACTCATGATCCATGAGGTGGAGAAATTCAATCCTAAAGTGTTCATGGTCTTTAGAAAGTTGGGTTGATATGGTTGATTTTTCATGAAACTTCTCACTTTATGTTTTAACTTTTGATCATCGCAAGAGCATGAAGATGTTTTAATCATTGTTATGAAACTAATTGAATATTAAGTGATTATTTTTAAATGTTTTAATGTGATCATATGTCTTGATTAATAATGTTTTATTTTTACATATCATATGCCATGGATTTCTTAAGTGTTCTTTTGATGATAACAAAAGGGAAAAAAATGATAAGTAGATTGGAAAAATATTCATCATGAGCATAACGATAGGGGGAGCATATCAATAGGGGGAGCAACTTGCATATGTATATATATGTGTGTGTGTATATATATATGTATATATGTATGTAAGTATGTAAGTATGTATATATATGTATATATATATATATATGTATATATGTATATATATATATATGTATATATATATATATATATGTATATATATATATATATGTATATATATATATATATGTATATATATATATATATATATAGGAAAATTTTCAAATGAGAACATTTCGCACGGTGCGAAAATGTTTTTATCTTTTTTTTGAAATTTTTTTTTTCAAAAATTCTTTTTTTCACCCTCATCATATGTTGTTATACCCCCCTCAAAAAATAATGGTCGAGAAATAATGTCATTTGGCCTTCGATCAAGGCATTTCATCAAATTCGCACGTTTTGAGACCGTTAAATTTGTAACGGGTGGATGGGTGCTCTAATGCCCAACGGGTTCACCCATTATTTTCCCTGGTGTATATATTTGTATGGATTAAACATCAAAAAAAGAAATTTTGAAAAAAAAAATTTCAAAAAAATAAAAAAACTGTTTTCGCACGGCCTTTCGCACCATTTTTTCGCAATGGAAGATTGCCCTATATATATATATATATATATATATATATATATATATATATATATATATATATATATATATATATATACATATATATATGGTGCCGCTGTGGAGGGGACTAGCGCTGCTGTGGAGGGGACCATTCAACCCCAGGTTTGCTCTTCTTTGGATGGGGCCCCACCTCCCATGTCCTACACTGCGATGGAGGGTTCTGGGCCAGCGCCTGTCTACACTGCCGTGGAGGGGGTCTTGCCATCGTTTGAAGGTTCTGTAGCAGAGGTCGAGCCACTTGATCCGGTAACTGTTGTGGACTCTTCTTCAAAGGTATCTAAGCGGGGGGTTGAGGATGTTGCTACCTCCAGCCTCCATGTCTCTATCCCAGCGACCATGGCCAATGGCCAACTGTCCACTGGCGACCGTCCACTTGATTCTCTGCCTCCAATTTCCAGTATGAATGAGGATGCTAGGGGCCTGGAGGTGATTAAGGCGCCTGTAGCATTGCGCCTGCGAGCTCAATTTAAGAAACTTATACAGCTTGTGATGCTTGTTCAAACCTTGAAGCCAAAGTTCAACGGTAACTCTCGCCATCCTGATCCTTCACGCCCTGTTGCTGCTACTGATGAAGAGGTGAATGTGAACAACCCCGGGCCCTCACTAGGATCGAATACCCTGTCTAGTAATCTGGACCCAAATTCTGTGAATGTAGCCACCCATGATCCACAGCATGAAGCTGCTATTCATAATGATTCCCTCCCTGAATTTCCACTCTATGATAACCCTGAATGGGAGTCTGCTCATGCTGATATTATTGAAGAAGCCAAGCGGAAGAAGCAAGGTACAGCTACTGCTACCCGACGTAGCAGCAGACTGAAGTAAGTGTCTGCCCTTTCTCTTTTATCCATCTTTCCAATGAGTATTCTGATTTGGAATACAAGGGGACTTAATAACTCTGTGAGGCGTAGGGACCTCAAAGATAGGATCAGGATGCTAAAGCCGTCAGTCATTGTGCTTTTGGAGACGAAGTTGAATTCTACGGCCATATTGACCAAATCTTGCATACCAAAGGGATGGAAGATTATTGACAATTTCCACACTCATGCTGGAGGGCGTATTTTAACAGGTTTTGATCCATCTGTGTGGCAGACGGACGTCATATCTTGTTCCATACAGCACATCACAATTAGATGTCTAAATACCGGGGGCCTTGAGTTCGCCCTTACGGCAGTGTATGGCAGCAACTGCCTGTCTGAAAGAAAGCATTTATGGGAGAATCTTATAAGGGATGTGGCAATTATAAACTCTAAAGCCTGGTTAGTGGGGGGAGACTTTAACTGTATCTTATATGCTAAAGACAAAATCGGGGGTCGCAAGGTGGAAGCTGGCAAACTCTTTGACTTCAACAACTCAATTTCTGATTGTGGATTGGGAAATCTCAAATGCACTGGGAATCGCCTCAGTTGGTGCAATAACCGTATGGGTTCGGCCCGAATTGCGGCATAATTGGACCGGGTTCTTTGCAATGTTCAATGGCTAGACAAGCTTCCCGACTCTTACTTGGAATATTTGGATCCCAACACCAGTGACCACTCGCCAATGCTCATCAATCTTCATTCTCAGGTATTTGCTGGCCCTAAGCCTTTCAAATTTTTCAATCACTGGATTCAATTGCCAGGATTCTATGATATCCTACATTACCACTGGTCTTCAAATTATGCTGGAACTCCAATGTTCTGCCTGGTGCGGAAATTGCGGCAGTTAAAACATGAACTTAGAAGATGGGCCAGGGATCATCGGGCTATGGATGCAATTCATGTTTGTAGAATTAATCTTGAAGCTGTTAGAAGTGAGGCTGGCCTACATTGTAATCAACACCTCCAGGAGAAGGAACGGAAGCTAGCATTTGAACTTGCTAATTTGCTTGACATGGATGAAGAAAAGCACCGCCAAAAGAGTAGACAGGATTGGTTGGAATTGGGAGATAGAAATACTAGCTTCTTCTATAATGCTACGAGGTCAAGACAGAGCATCAATAATCTAAGTCACCTTGTGGACGTAAATGGAGTCCAAAGCAAATCTTGTGCGGATATTAAGGCTGAGGCCGTCCAATACTATGAGAACCTATACAACCAGACCCATTATTGGAATGTTTTCCCCAATCTTATTCCTAAAAGGAAACTTAAGGTGGAAACGGCTAGATGGATGGAAAGAATGGTCAATGCTGAAGAAATTAAAGAGGCAGTTTTTCGGATTGGAAGTTCTAAATGCCCGGGCCCCGATGGATTCAATGGTTTCTTCTTCCAGCACAATTGGCAACTTATTGGACATGATGTAGTGGTGGCTGTCCAATCTTTCTTTAAATCTTCTTCGCTTCTAAAACAGGTGAATCACACTTTCCTTACTTTGGTACCCAAAAACTCAAATGCCTCTTCACTTGGAGATTATAGGCCCATTTCTTGTTGCAATATCATATACAAAATCATTAGCAAAGTGATTTGCAACAGGCTTAAGAGAATTATTAATGACTTGGTTTCTCTAAACCAATCTGCTTTTATTAATGGAAGATTGCTATCTGATTGTACTTTACTAGCTCATGAGCAGATCAGGGATTTTAGCAACCCAATGGGATCCAGGGCGTGCCTGAAATTGGATCTCAGAAAGGCCTTCGACAGTGTAAACAGAGAGTTTGTGTATTATATATTGCATCAGATGGGATTTGGGAATAAGTTCATCGGCTGGATTAAAGAATGCATCTCTACCGCATCTTTCTCTGTTATGGTTAATGGGTCCCCTGTGGGATTCTTTGGAGGTAATAGAGGGATAAGACAAGGTGATCCTATCTCCCCCTTCCTATTTGTCATTATCATGGAAGCTTTTTCTCTCCTGCTAGCCACGGCAATTGCTAAAGGAACTGTCCAACCTATGAAACGAGCTGGATCTATATCTCATTTGTTATTTGCTGATGATCTGTTGGTTTTCTGCCGTGCATCGGAAAAATCACTTGGGGGCCTTAAAAATTTACTGGAGGATTTCATGAATTTTACGGGACTTGAAATCAACTGGGAGAAGAGTCTATCCATGTTTAGCAAGGGCGTCAAGCATCCTGGAGAACTTGCAGATTATTTGGGTGCTAAGAGGGCTACTACCATCACTACTTACCTGGGGCTCCCTCTCTCTTCCAGATACCCCAAAGCACATATGTATAGTCGTCTAATTGACAAGTGTAGGAAAAGGCTGAGTGGGTGGACCTCTTCCCTATTATCAATCTCTGGGCGCATCGAGTTGGTAAGAAGTGTGATTTATGGAATGATTGTTTTCTGGGTTCAGGTCTACAAAGTACCTACATCGATCCTGCGTACCCTTACCTCCATGTGTAGGAAATTTATCTGGGGGTCTACAACATCTTGGGCCTGGAAAGACTCTTGTAGACCTAAGGAGGAAGGAGGTGTTGGTTTAAGGTTGCTATCTGATTTGAACCTTGCATCTGGGATTAAGCTAACATGGAGATTCCTTCGGGTCAAGGGCTTATGGGCTGAATACATGCGTACTAAATATAAGGAGTCCTCCAGGTTCTATGCTGCCCGCGGTGATGTCTCTCAATCTGGTACATGGAAGTTCCTTCTGCATTGCAGGAACCTATCTCAGCGTATTATCTTTAGAAAGGTTCGAGACGGGAATGACACTCTCTTCTGGCATGACAATTGGCTTTCTTGTGGTCCCTTGAAAAACCTATACAGCATTCCGGATGGGGCTAGTTTAAGACTAGTCAGTGATTACTGGGATGGTTCATCTTGGGTGGATAATGCTGATCTACTAAGTCTGAAGCCTCTCCTCCAGCATATCTCTTTGACCCCAGGCATTGATTCTTGGGAATGGAAGCGGGATTCTTCGTTCAAATTCAGAGATGCTTGGGACGTAGTACGAGATAAAGGTACCCCGTATCCTTTTGCTAAACTGATTTGGTTTAGTAAGGCTATCCCTAAAATGTCTATTACTCTACTCCGAGCTTTTAAAGACAAACTTCTAACAAAAGTGCGTATGGAGAAATGGTGTAATCTCAACTCTAATGCTTGCGAGTTATGTTCGGATGGTATCCCGGAAACTGCCTCCCACCTATTCTTTGAATGCCCTTATTCCAACTATCTTATTTGCAGAGCTCTCCTCAAACTGGGAGCAAAAGGTCCTACGACCTTCTCTTTGCCGTCAATTGGGAACTATTATCTTGGAAAATATGTTAAGAAGGGGTTTCTTGGTTTGCTTGCTCGGGTTATTCTTGCTGCGGTGGTATATCACCTGTGGCGGGAGCGCAACAGGCGTGTCTTTGAAAATTCTAGGAAGCCGAAGACAGTGATATTTGAAGACATATGCACGGACGTTCGTTTGGCTCTTCGGAACATTGACGATGTGGAGGATGAAGCATCTGTTGCTGCAATGAATTGGGACATCATGCCTTTTGACACAGGCTAATATTTACTTCAGGAATCTTCAGTTTTGGGTCTTGGCTGCGGATTGCTTTGGGGTACATGCTGATTGGCAGTGGATTCCTGATACATTTTTGTGCGGACAAAATGTTGAGTAGCGGCCTGTGTATTCTGGGACTAATCCCCTTGGGTGCTGGTGCGCGGCCTTTGTGTTCTGTGTAATGTTGAGCGGCCCTGGGGTGCTGTTGCGGGTTCATTGAAGTTTTGTGCGGGCATCCTTGCCCTTCCGTTTGCAGGAGGATCTCATTGTGTCTTATGCACTTCGGCCATTGTGTTGCCTGTCCTGTGATTGGAGTTCGGATAGGAGGTTTTTCTTAACTTCTTGTATGTATGGTTAATGTAATATATTTGTACTTTGGCTCTGATCATTGATACCATGTAATATGTTCTAGGGTGACGACGCTAGTGTCCTCTCCCTTAGTCATTGCGCCTGGTATTCGGTGATCAACCATCTTGTAAATTTGATTACTATAAATATAAATACTAACTTACCTTGCAAAAAAAATATATATGTATATATATATATGTATATATATATAGGAAAAAGGGGATCTAGGGTGCCTCCTTAGATGAAAATCTAAGGAGGCAACCCCATTTCCCCCCATCTCCCACAATTTTTTTGGAAATATTTTTTCATGGGGTTGTTGTTCACATCATGGATGATCAATATACCAAATTTCAAGGGATTCCAATACTTTTTGAGTCACCATCTACCCCTTACAACTTCAACGGTCTGAAAACGTGCTGAAAACCCCACAAAGTTGCAAGGTGTAGATGGGGGCTCAAAAAGTATTGGAATTCCTTAAAATTTGGTATGTTGATCATCCATGAGGTGAACAATAAACCCATGAAAAAAAATTTCAAAAAAAATGTGTGAGATGGGGGGAAATGGGGGCGCCTCCTTAGATTGAATCTAAGGAGGCACCTTAGGATCCCTTTACCCATATATATATGTATATATATATATACACATATATGTATCTATATTATAAAAGAGGGATGTTATCAAGAGAAATTGGATAAGAGATATTGGACATGAGAAATTGGATAAGAGATATCTATATTATAAAAGAGAGATGTTATCAAGAGAAATTGGATAAGATATATTGGACAAGATAAATTGGATAAGAGATATCTATATTATAAAAGAGGGATGTTATCAAGAGAAATTGAATAAGAGATATTGGACAATAGAAATTGGATAAGAGTGATGTTATCAAGAGAAATTGGATAAGAGATAGTGGACAAGAGAAATTGGATAAGAGATATTGGACAAGAGAAATTGGATAAGAGATATCTATATTATAAGAGAGGAATGTTATCAAGAGAAATTGGATAAGAGATATCTATATTATAAAAGAGGGATGTTATCAAGAGAAATTGGATAAGAGATATTGGACATGAGAAATTGGATATGAGATATCTATATTATAAAAGAGGGATGTTATCAAGAGAAATTGGATAAGAGATATTGGACATTAGAAATTAGATAAGCGATATCTATATTATATAAGAGGGATGTTATCAAGAGAAATTGGATAAGAGACATTGGACAAGATAAATTGGATAAGAGATATCTATATTATAAAAGAGGGATGTTATCAAGAGAAATTGAATAAGAGATATTGGACAATAGAAATTGGATAAGAGTGATGTTATCAAGTGAAATTGGATAAGAGATATCTATATTACAAACGAGAGATGTTATCAAGAGAAATTGGATAAGAGATATTGGACAAGAGAAATTGGATAAGAGATATCTATATTATAAAAGAGGGATGTTATCAAGAGAAATTGGATAAGAGATATTGGACATGAGAAATTGGATAAGAGATATCGATATTATAAAAGAGAGATGTTATCAAGAGAAATTGGATAAGAGATATTGGACATGAGAAATTGGATAAGAGATATATATATTATAAAAGATGGATGTTATCAAGAGAAATTGAATAAGAGATATTGGACAAGAGAAATTGGATAAGAGATATCTATATTATAAAAGAGGGATGTTATCAAGAGAAATTGAATAAGAGATATTGGACAATAGAAATTGGATAAGAGTGATGTTATCAAGTGAAATTGGATAAGAGATTTCTATCTTACAAACGAGAGATGTTATCAAGAGAAATTGGATAAGAGATATTGGACAAGAGAAATTGGGTAAGAGATATCTATTATATAAAAGACGGATGTTATCAAGAGAAATTGATAAGAGAATTTGGACATGAGAAATTGGATAAGAGAATTTGGATATCTATTATATAACACCAGGAAATTGGATAAGAGAAAATATAAGAGATGAGATTTTGAGGGATAAAAGAGGAGGTGGGGAATTTTGCACATACAACCCCGGTTTTTGTATTTTTGCCCATGGACCCTCCCCACACACCTACCCACACTTTTTATTCCCCCCCCTTCTGACCATTTTTTTCCAGTTCTATGAAAATTTTGAATCTTTTCCTACTAGGACAAAGATTTGTCCTACGTGGCAAGTTTGTCCTAGGTGGTAATGACAATTTTGGGGGGACTTAAATTTTGGGGGAAAACTTAAATTTGGGGGGAAACTTGAAATTTTGTGGGAAAACTTGAAATTTGGTGGAACTTGAAATTTGTGGTGGAGAAAAACTCAGCCATTAAATAAACCGTGCCCTATGGGCACGGGTAATGACTAGTATACATACATACATACATACATACATACATACATACATATATGTGTGTGTGTGTGTGTGTGTGTGTGTGTGTGTGTGTGTGTGTGTGTGTGTGTGTGTGTGTGTGTGTGTGTGTGGATTTAATGTAGAAAAGCTGCCACCTGATCCAATGGATCAGGTGCTAAGACACAAAAAAGGTGTGAAGTACAAGCCCCCACATGGGGCTTGTACTCGCTGGGACCCACCCTTTTATATCTTGCATCTGATCCATTGGATCAGGTGCCACCTGCTCTACATTAATCCATATATATATATATATATATATATATATATATGTGTATATATGTATGTGTGTGTATATATATGTACATATATATGTACATGCATCATCTATTTAGCATGCATCGCTGCACTTCACAAACACATATCACGATGACATGATATTGAGCATATTGATCAAATCTTAATTGCGGTTTGTCATCATCAAAAGGGGAAGATTGTTGGATACAATGATGTTGGATACAAGGATCTATGATTTCTTGTTTGATGATAATAAATCTTCATGAATATTTTGATGTGTTTGTTAAGTGTTTTTCAAGTACATATGACCAAGGAGAACAATATTGGCAAGGTTGTAACTTGTGAGAATATGTTTAAAGTGGCAAACTTGTGAATATGTTAATAGTGGCAAACTTGCAATATTTGAAAGGTCAAACATTTTTTAGGAAGTCAAAGGAGAAGAGATAAGATTAATTTGGGCCTAGAAAATCAAAGAGTGGATGAGAAGATAATTGATGCAAATATTAATTTGAAGAGAAGATAATGTGTGAAGATAATTGGTTCAAATTCATCATGGATGGTCCAAGTACAATGCACATGAAGACTAGGAGATTGGCTAATCAAATTTGAATTTCAAATAAATTCAAACAGTCCTAATTGTCCAAGGATGGACCAAGTCCATTGCACTAAAGAGATAAGATGATTGACTAATCAAATTTGAAGGAGTCTTAGTGGATCTAGGAGTACACATGTGCAATGAATTTAAATTGGATTTTATCTTAAAGATGAGAGCTAAAAAGGAGTTTTATTTGAACTACAACTTTGGGGTCCATGTCATATATATATAATCGTGTAAACTTATTGTATGTATATGTTTATAAGCTTATTATGTATATATATATAATCGTGTAAACTTATTTGTATCTTTCAAACTCATTTGAGAGCTTATTGTATAAACTTATTGTATGTATATGTATCTTTTAAACTTTTTGTACTTATACAGTGGATGTATGCATATTACAGTGGATGTATGCATATAAGCTCTCAAATGAAAAAAATCCCCTCAAGGAGATCAAGCATGGCCAGCCCAAGACCCTCATCGATTCAAAGCCTAGTCGTAAGTTCTCCCTAGAATCCAAAGATCATCTCCTTCAAAGTCTAAAAGCCAAAGCTTTCATCTTGAACACCACTTTAACTCACGACCAAGAACTTCATCAAGCAAAGTCATCTTGTCGTGAGCCTCTTCTCCAAGCAACTCATGCACCCTAGGAGAGAAGCCAAAGTCAAGATACATCTCCATCTCTAAGCAACAAGAAGAGAAGCCAAGGAAATCCTAAGTCAAGAAAAAATCACAAGAAGTTTTCTTTGGGGGCTATTTTTCCTTGGGACTGTCGAGGTGCACTATTGACTCGAGTAGAATCGAAGTTTTCATGTGCCAGACCCATGGATTCCATGAGCCAAAAGCTCTGATGACTCATTGTTGAAGTCTGCTACAGCCACAACTATAAGTCATGACCCAGCCCATTTAAGCAAATTCTGTGAGCCATACCCATGGATTGCATGAGCCAAAACTCCACTAACTCATTACTGAAGATTGCTGCATCCACAATCTTTGACTCAGTCGGAATCGCAAAATTCCATGAGCCCGGCTCATTGGAATCACGAGCCAAAGACTCCGCTGACCCTTTGCTGAACCACTTGCTTAGCACACAGACTGCAACTCACACAGTAGGATAGCCAGACCCAAATTCTAACCGAGCAGAATCCCTCAATTTCATGAACCTAACTTGCAGATCCAACGAGCAACACACAGCTGCTTTGCACACAGACATCCTACAAACAAATTTGAGCAACGAACTTTGGTGAACCATATCTTTTGATCTAGGCTTCGGATCGAGACACCGTTTGCGCCAGCATGAAGCTGACGATGAGCACAATGATAACAGCTATTCGATCATTACAAAATGAGCACTCTAAAATCTTTTTACTATTATTATTTTTGATCAAATTGTTTTAGATCCTCTGTATTTAATACTTTGGTTTTTGGGGTTCTTTTTGGGCTCTTGACTTGTTGCAGCAAGGCAATGGAAAGTTTTTGCTAAAGTAGTAGTGTTCAACACTTTGGGGAGTGAGGTATAACTTGGTGAACTGAGTTTTGGGGTAAGAAGTTTCATGTGTTTGTACATTGACATTATTATTCTAATGATTACTTTGGGGTTAGACGTAGGTCGTTGGGGCGACCGAACCCGGGTAAATATCGTGTGCAATCTGTGTTTGCTTTTGCATTATTTTATCCGCACATATTTGCTCTGTGATTGTCTGACTGAGTAGGCCATGATTTTTATATTAGCGAAAATTTCTCATAAGCCTATTCACCCCCATGCTTAGATCGCGATCCATCAATAATAACATCCATCCTTTGTTTCTCCTTTCCTCTTGTGTTGCAGGTGAGCTCAAGACCTTAATGATGATACTGGCCGCTAATACTGCTATAGCCCTTGCAAGTAATATGGATAATCTGATGCAGCAGATTGCCTATTTGAGAATTGGGACGAATTCTTTCAGTCCATTAGCGTCAGTGAGTTATCGAATGTGCAGCATGCGTGGGCATTCACTCAGTCAACATCAATTCAGTAATTACACCTGAAGTTCATATCCTTATACGAATGACCACGGTTAGACGGATCACTCTACTCTTTTCTATCAAGAAACAGCTCCCCAAGAGCCTCAGACGTACATACCCTCCACGTCCTTACAAATGCTAGACCTGGAGGTTCTCTTGATGAACAGTCTAGCTGGGGGAAACTTTAGCGATGATGGGCCCTACACCTCTTCCAAACAGACAAATTCCAGGCCTAACTAAGCTATTTCCCAGAGCGCGACATCCTACGTCTATGAAACCTGCTACCGAATTAATGCACTCATATCGATGTCAGAGGAAGGTTCAGCTCCAGGGAACATGATCTCCCATTGTCCCCAGACTCACTCTTCTGATGATCCAGACCAAGGGTTTTATAAGAAAGACGTTGCATCGATGGAAACAATCTACGAAGCCCCAACACACCGGGACGATAGATATTTAGATGGAACATCACAATCAAAGGTAACAAAAAAGGAGAGTACTACACCCCCTGAGGTAGAACTCAAACCCATTCTTCCTACTTTAAAGTATGCCTTTTAAGGAAGGAATTGTACAACCCAGTTATTGTGTATGCCTCCTTGACCGACACAAAACTTAATAGTCTTCTAGATATCCTTAGAGAATACAAGAGTGTCCTAGGGTACAACATAGACGACATTAATGGGATTAGTCCAGGTTTGTGCACACATATGATTCTTCTTGAGGATGACCATGCTACCTCCATTAAGCCACAAAGGCGACATAACCCTAACATGGAGGATGTAGTTAAAAGAAGGTTTTGAAACAACTTGAGGCGATGATACTCTACCATATTTCTGATAGTAAGTGGGTTAGCCCGGTCCAAGTAGTCCCAAAGAAGGGTGGCATGACAGTCATTAAAAATGATAAGGATGAACTTATTCCCACTAGGACTGTCACGGGTGGCACATGTGCATTGACTATATGAAACTTAATAAAGCCACCCGCAAGGATCACTTCACCCTTTCGTTCATCGACCAAATGCTCGAATAGCTAGCTAAGCACTCATTTTTCTGTTTCCTTGATGGCTAATCTGGAGTCTTCCAAATACCGATTCATCTTGATGACCAAGAACAAACCACCTTCACATGTCCATATGGAAACTTTGCTTATCGAAGATTGCCATTTAGACTGTGCAATGCATTTACCACCTTCCAAGGTTGCATGACGACTATATTCTTTGATTTTTGTAAAGGACAACATGGAGGTGTTCATGGACAATTTTTCGGTTTATTGCACGAATTTTGACACGTGCTTGAAAACCCTAACTAAAGTGCTACAAAGGTGTCAGAAGGTTAACCTTGTGCTCAATTGGAAGAAGTACCATTTCATGGTAAAAGAAGGAGTAGTGTTAGGACACGTCATTTCATCACGGGGCATTGAGGTCGATAGATCCAAAATAGAGGCCATGAGGGGCTACCACACCTCATAAACGTTAAGGGAATTAGGAGTTTCTTTGGTCACGCGGGGTTCTATAGCCGATATATTAAGGATTTCTCCAAGCTAGCACGACATTTAACAGAACTATTATCTAAGGATACCCATTTCATTTTTACTGATGAGTGTCTTGAAGCTTTTAACATATTGAAGAAAGCACTCACCTCTATACCTATCATTCAACCTCCTGATTGGAACCTTCCTTTCAAGTTGATGTGTGATGTAACGCCCCGCTCTCTAGGAAACCCGTGAAGAACAAATCTGTCCTAGGCGATCCCAGAGCAGTGAGTGTTACAAAGAAAGAGAGAGAAAGAGAGAGTATACGAAGAACAAACTCGTCACTACGCACGTGTTGGGAAATACAAGAAATGCTCCAACCCAGAAAACAGAAGACAATAATATAAAAAGTCTAACATTCTTTTATTATTAATACAAATGTACTTCTCTATGCACATCATCTCAAGTTCAAGTACAAAAGTGGAACCAAGAAGAGAATCCCAAAAAAACAAAAAGGACAAAGATGTCCATACCTGGTACAACTCACTCCCTAGGCTACCCCTAAGAACTAATTGCACAAGGTCACCCTCTGTGGCTCCATCTCATAGTAAGCTCCTGAGTCAGGTCCTGCTTTGTCAGCATTATCTCTAATCCTGGAAAGGTAAATGGGTCATGTCAATGCGTAACCTAGTAGGAAATCCTAACAACACTAGGTAGAGGGCCAGTCTTAGAACTGTACTACTTAACCAAGGGTCTAGCTACTAGTGAAAATCATGGCAATAAAATAAATGCATAAACGTAAAGCTGGAACATCATAGGCATGTACTGAGCGAAAAAAGGAAAGTACTGCAAAACTGATATGCATAAATGAAACAGACACACGATAAATGAACAACCACAGATGATAATTCAAGGAAATTTCTTGGAACATTATTCTTCAAAGCCTTTTTAGTTATAAGTGTGATTCGGAAACCTGAGTAAATCGTTGGACACTAAGGAGCTGGACTTCACTTAGGGTAGGTGAAATAGTGGTATCTCAACCTGCGACACGAGCACTGGAGAGGCCTCTCGTAACTCCCCTTACAGGAGTGAGACAATTCTCGGGTTTTATCGGGACAAACGGAGAAAACCAACAATTACTGATTGGTGCATCACGAGTACACCACCAGCCTCTCTAACTCTAGCCAAATCCCCCTTACAGGAGCACAAGTGAGAATCAAGCTATGTCCACACTTAGCCAACTCCCTCGCTCAGGAGTGCAAGTGGGAGCCTCAGCTGTGTCCGCTCCTTAAGACCTACTCTTTACAAGCGTTTCTCCCAAACCCGTATCTGGAGTCTCACCCATCTTAGAATGGATCGAGCATTTCAGATATTTACAACTCTTCCTCACTCTCAGTTATAGAATAATTTTTCATGTCTTACATTTTGGCGGTCTAAGTTACCAGATTCATTTCTCATCATTTTACCGATGTTGTGTTTCAACAACGACCATTGCATTTCCATTTCATACCAAGATTATCACGATGCTCTATTCAATATAATAATTTCATGAAACGTAAACTTTAACCACTAGCATAAAACAAGACATATCAACATTCAACATTGAATTTGCTTACTCATTAACATGAAGCTTTAAATGAAATAAACATATAGTCACATGCATATTTGTTTTAACATGGAGCATACTAACAACTAGCATATGAATATGACAACAGATTTAGGAACATATGAACACGACACCTACACTAGCATAACATAAATATGGCTACAATTACACTAGCATATTAACATATTGAATTACTAACAATGAGATATTAATTAACATAATGTGACATACTAACATAATACTATTAAAACTCTAGCAAATGGACTTTAACCTGGCATATAAACACAATGAATAAGCTAACATTAGCATAAGGATATTAGTATGACATATGGACATATTAGTAATGAAACATTGCATAATTAATGACATACTAATTAATGACATGCTAACATGCTAAATGAAACATGGCATACTAACATAATTAATGACATACTAACATGTTAAATGAAACATGGCATACTAACATAATTAATGACATACTAACATCCTAAATGAAACATTGCATATTAACATAATTAATGACAAACTAACATACTAAATGAAACATGGCATACTAACATAATTAATAACATACTAACATCCTAAATGAAACATGGTATAATTAATGAGATACTAACATGCTAAATGAAACATGGCATACTAACATAATTAATGACATACTAGCATCATTAGTAAACATAGCACACTAACATGACCATGAATATATTAACATGACTAATTAAGTATGGTGTACTAACATAATGAATGGTATATCATGCTAGTAGGAACATTGGAAACCTATTAACCCACTAGTATTAATTTAAGTAAATGAGAATAAACATATAGATATTTTAAGCATACTAATGTAGCATTTTGAGTTAACATGCACATTAGTATGAGATCATGAAAATTACGGCAATATGGACATTATGTAATTCCTACAACATTTACCTGCTACCAATCTACATGTGACAAATTTGCAAGAACATTTAAGGACTACATCATGGATTTACTATGGTTCATGTGTCATGAACCATTTTAACATTAATCACTATTTTACAAGAACTATACTAAAATCTCTTTTGCAATAGCCTAATTATCATACTAGAATCCTACACCATTCTAAGAATGGTATCTAGCTAGAGTTGCTAGAAATCCTGCCTTAATTAACTCCTTCCTTCAATCTTTGGCCCTTCTTCTCCTTGAAGGCCTTTAAGCTTCTCCTTTCTTCAATCTTCTTCTTCTTCAATGCATTTAGCTATGGTAGATTATTTGGCCTTGGTGATGAGAACTTTTGTAGTAAATTGAAGATTGTATGGAGAATTTTTTTGGTGGAAGTTGTATTGGTGGTGGAAGAGGAGGAGTTGGTGGTGGTGTTGGGTGGTGGAAGAGGTGGAGCTAAGGGAGGAGAAAGGAGGAGGGTGTGGCCCAAAGGAGGGAGGGAGGGAGGGAGGGAGGGGGAGAGAGAGAGAGAGAGAGAGAGAGAGAGAGAGAGAGAGAGAGAGAGAGAGAGAGAATGAAAAAAAATCTCTTTTCTTTTTATTTTTCCTTTTTGTATTATCCCCTTTTTAATCCTGACCACTCATTTAGTCAAGGTAAATGACACATGTAATTACAAGTAACATGCAAGATGACAACTAAGATGGCTATGTGTCATCTTAATGATTTTTCAAAAAAAATTATTTTATTGAAAATGGAAATACATAATTAATACACCATACTATTCCAACTACATTGTATTTCATTCAAGTACTTATCCATTTAAATTCAAATAATGTTTTAAAATTATTTAAAAATATGGAAAATTCATGAAAATACCCAAAAATTTCATACGTACAAATACGTCCTAAAATACATACATTATACACGTATGTATGAAACAGGGTATTACATGTGGTGCCACTAATTATGCGATTGGAGAAGTCCTAGCCCAGAGGAAAGATAGCAAGCTCCATGCTATATATTACACAAGCAAAACCCTTGATGAAGCTCAGAGATATTATACCATGACAAAAAAGGAATTGCTAGCTGTGATCTTTACTATATAGAAGTTCCGGTCGTACCTCGTGGGATCGAGGTTTATCATTCACACGGATCATGCCGCCTTCCGATACCTACTTAGCAAGAAGGATGCCAAGCCACGCCTGATCTGATAGATTCTTCTGCTAAAGGAATTTGATTTGGAGATTAGGGACTAAAAGGGCGTCGAGAATGTGGTGGCAGACCATCCGTCTCGCCTTATCTATGATGATTCAAATGCCCCTCTTCCGATCAAATACTCTTTTCCTGATGACCAGTTGTTCACCATGGCCTTAGCTGTGACCCCTTGGTTCGTGGATATTGTGAATTTTCTTGCTTGCAGCATTATGCCGTATGACATCACCTCACAGCAGCGCAAGAAGTTCCTACATGATGCCAATAGTTACTTTTGGGATGACTCATTCCTTTATAGGATGTGCAGTGACAGAATTATTAGAAGGTGCATCCTAGAAAATGAGGCAGCCTTCGTCATATCACATTGTCATGATCTACCATGCATAGGCCACGTGAGGGCAATGAAGACCGCAACATAGATCCTTCAATGCGGATTCTATTGGCAAACCCTGTTTACGAATATGAACATCTTCATCAAAGAATGTGATAGATGTCAAAGAACAGGGAATATCTCCGGGAAGAACGAAATGCCCAGGAACAACATCCTGGAGGTAGAAATATTTGACGTTTAGGGAGCTGATTTCTAGGACCATTCCCGTCCACTCTCAGCAATCAATATATACTGGTTGTATTGGACTATGTTTCTAAGTGAGTTGAGGCAATAGCCTCACCAACCAATGATGCACGGGTGGTTGTCAAATTCTTCAAGAAGAATATATTCCCCAGATTTGGAGTGCCAAGGGTGGTCATTAGTGATGGAGGGAGGCACTTCGTTGAAAACAAGTTTGAATCCCTTCTGAAAAACTACGGAATACATCACCATATCGGGCTCGCTTACCACCCTAAGACAAGCAGCCAAGTGGAAATCTCCAATCAGGAGATCATGAGCATCCTGAAAAGATAGTCGCCAACTCACAGAGTAATTGGGCCTTGAAGTTGGAAGATGCATTATAAGCCTACCAGACTGCCTTCAAAACACCAACCGGAACTTCCCCTTTCCACCTAGTCTATGGAAAGGCATGCCACTAACCAGTAGAATTGGAGCACGGGACCTATTGGGCAATTAAGCATCTAAACTGCGATTGCAAAAGAGTGGGAGAGCAACATATTTTACAGCTGAGTGAGCTAGATGTGTTCAGGCTTGATGCTTATGAGAGCTCCCGCATCTACAAGGAAAAGACAAAGTGGTGGCATGATAAGCAAATCATAAAGAGGGAGGTTAAGGAAGGTGATATGGTACTTCTTTCCAACTCAAGGGTGAAACTATTCCCAGGAAAGCTCTGGCCAAGATGATCTGGTCCGTTTGAAGTCACACGAGTATTCCTCTATGGGTCAGTTGAGATTGTTGGAGATAATGGCACCTTTAAGGTCAGTGGCTAAAGACCGAAGCACTACATCGCATGGGAGCCCATCAAAAACCTTAGTGAAACACACACACTCTGCCTTGGAGCTACCTTGAACTACCAGGAGTCGAGCTCATGACTCTGAACGAGTGCTTCTTGGGAGGCAACCCAAGTTCTAACCCATTTTCTATTTTATATTTTTTCCATTTTTCTAGTTAGTGGTCTTAGTCAAAAGAATAAAATTCGAAAAACCAAACACTGAACCCAGATTTTTGTAGTGCTGGAAGCATTATACACTGACGTGTGTGAGGGGAACCAAGAAAACCAAAAGAAGCTGCAAAAAGAGCTAAATGGAGAATGCTCTATACGGCCATGTAGGCCTTATACACTGTCATGTATACCTTGGGGAAGTAAAAATCGACTTTCAGGAAATATTTGCAAGTACAGTTATACGTGTCATATGACTTGTCATACGACCGTGTCGTTCTAGCCCCCAGAATCTGAGATACTAGAGTTTTTTCTAGTACAGTTACACGATCGTGTAAATATGCCACACAACCATGTAACTTTCAGCCCCTCTGAGCCCCAAAGATGCCTAATTTTCACTGGTCGTGTCGCCCACTTCCACACAGTCGTGTTGCACGGCCTATATAAGGATCCCAACCCCTATACAACCGAACTCTTCGACTTCTGCCGATCGTTTTTGAGCTCTCCCTATCTTGAATTCTCTTCCCCTACCTAAAACCCTAATTCCCTACATAACTCCCTCTAATTTCTTCTCCTCTCCATGCATACCAGCCCAATTCCCCATCCATCATCCTCCCTCACCGTCTCCGTCCCCATCCAAAACCCTAGCTCGATCGAGTTCGATTTTGGGGAGATTGCGACACTCTGGGTGATTTGCAGCTAGAATGAGAGCTTGGGGCATTTAACCGAAGCTTGGAGCATCCCATCGCAGCAAGGATTCGTCACGATAACTGGGTAATCTCGCTCCATTGTCTCAATTTCCATTTATTGCCCTAAATTCTCTAAATTTCATTTGACTTCTTGGGGAATTTCTTGGTTGTGATTGTTTAGTTGCCTCATATGATTTAATTCCTAAGCTAGGCTCATCTTCATTTTCCCTTATTTGTACCCTACCCTCACACACACACTCTCTCTTCCCTTACCCTCAAACTACCCAAATCCCAAGCTATTTAGCAAATGGGAGAATCTCTCATACGTAACAACCAAAATCAGATTTAGCTATTCATCTCCCATATTTCCACCCATATCTTCTTCTCACTCTCTTCTATCCCCTTAAGTGCACCCCCAAAATCAACCCCAAATAGCATTTCCAAACCCATTTATATCCGATAAGCCCTAGGGCTATCTGTTCATTGCGTGATACATTTTGTTGCGTCGCCACCCTCTTCATTCAAAAGCAGTCGATCGTTTTGTTGCCGGACTCCTCCACCCATCTCCACCCATCTCCGCCCTTACCCCTCACCGGCAGATCTCGTCTGACCCTTCCTCCGACCAAACCCCGCCGGAGACAGCCTGTAGCACCGCTGGAGTTCCTCAGGCGCACTGCAGCGATCTCCAGGCACGCAACAGCAGCGCCCGAGAGTTGACAGCAGCGCCCAGGCGCTGTCACGACAGCAGCACCGCCCCGACGCAAGGCAGGCTGCCAAGGCCTGATAGCGGCGCTGTAGGCCGCTTCGAACAGCAGCAGACGCTGCTTTTCACAGCAGTGACCTCCTTCTCCATGCAGCGACGCATGGCTGCCGTTCCCTCGTGTGAAGGCTATCACAGCAACCCCCAGACCTCTATCGACCTTACCACGCACCGCGACAACGTACCCTAGCCGCTGTCCTCGCGCAACGACCACCCTCTAGCCATAGACAACTCGCGTCAACCACCGGTAGCTTCGTGGGGGAACATCTCTTCACATCCGTTAGTTTAAACGTTCATTAAATATGTAATATCAGTTTGCTAAGTTATATGAATCAGTGGACTTAATAAAGTGAAGTTAGCATGCTAGTAACTTTAATATTGATATGAACCACATCTTATGATAGAGAATCTAATTAAAATTGGATCATTAGACATCTTTAGGATTGCCAATATTCTAGATCTGTTGTAATGAACCTAATTCATACACGTGTTTGATCGAACAGAGAACCGGTCGTTCTGTATCGTTCACGCTACAGAAATCCAACCTCTGACGTCGCTACTCGACGTCAGAGTAGCTCTCGCGTCGTGTTGAGGTAAATCCCTCTCCGTAGGAACCCCCACCTCGCCTGTTAATCAAACTAAAAATCGTAGCTTCTAATTATTTTTGTAATTCACTAATCAAGATTAATAATTGGGACTGTAGGCTGGACTGCGTTGTGAGCACATAGGTAGTTATTGGACTCTGGTTGATCGTGACTTCAGCGTAAATGTTCAGGCAAGTGAAACTTGCACAGTAACTTGTTTAGGCCATGTTTTAGGACATTTTGTAAAATTTTGTAAAAGTGACTAGGCAGTGAAATGATAATCGTCTAGACGACCATATTTGATCTAGTTTGACAACGAAACTAGATCCGACACCCTACTTGATCTAGCTTGACAAAGAAGCTAGATCCGACACTTTTACCGTGCTTTAATTCATGCTGCCATGTCACGTTTAATTTAAATTAATGGTACGCACTTTAACTGCTCATTGCCATGTCATGTCATGTCATGCATCAAAATGTTTCATCGTGATTGTGTAGCACACACTACTTTAAAATGTAAGCTGTGGTGAGTAGGATCTCGACTCCTACTTATTGATTGAGGCTAGGTGCACCCATATGCCATATTGAAAAACACTTCCTGGCTCGTGATCCAGATGATATACACGTGGAGGGGTAGGGTTATGCGATCATGCAGCGTAGAAGTGTGCCTATACAGCCGCTTCAGCTGTAAGGCGTAAACTCTGGGATTGGGGTAGGGTTAAGCTATCACACAGTGTAGAAGTGTACCTGTACAACCACTTCAGCTGTAAGGGGTAAACCCTGTGCACAATGTGAATGCATGTTTTCATCGTGAAATCGTGATATCGTGTTTTGTAGCTTTCGCTACAACGTGTCGTGCAAATGTTACCTTTCATGTTCTTCTTAAACTCCTACATCATGCTCAAGTTTAAACTGCTGCATTCATGTCATGTCATCTCCATGATTTTTGCTTTTAGGTTTTAGGTTTAAGAATGCTCAAGTTAGCATTCTTAAACTCAACTTGCTAGAAGATCGACAAGTGCAAATGTTACACTTTTGCTTTTAGGTTTCCTTGCACAAAAGTCCTCCGTTTTCCCTTGGGAGACTTTTGCCGACATGTGCCCTTTTCTCTTTGGGTGTCACATGTCAGGTTTTGAGCCTGAATTAGTTGCTGAGGATGACAGGTTGCTGACGTCCAGTTCGAGGATTCCGGTCCTACCCTTAGTCTCAGCTGGTGTCTCTTTTTCGTTGTTGTTTGCTTTCTTAGTAGTTGTTGTTAGGTTGTTCGGTGCATTGCACCCTTCCATTGTATTAGTTTCGGTCATGCTCTAGGCCTTCTTTTCAGACTCTGTACTTTACTTTATGACTATCTCTTAATATTTGGAATAAAATCAGTGGATGTTGAATGTTGGGTAATTTTATTTGTACATCCCTCATTATTATTGTTGTTGTTTCGTCGTAATGCAAAGAACCTGATAATGGAATAAATTACCAGACGCTTATCAGACTGTAGCTTCACAGCTCTAAGTCTGAGCGAACCTCTTCACGTCTCGTCTTCCATACTTGGAAAGCGGGGCGTGACAGATATCCTTGCTCTCTCACATAGAGACTCAAACTCACACACACAGAGTCTCAACCAACCCTCATACAGAAGGTTATACTCTCACACAGAGAGTAACTAGCTCTCCACAGAAAGCTAGGGTGACTAATTCCCACAAAGAGAATTAGGGGGTTTCACAAAAGATGAAACGAAATAACACTTACCTATGCCTTGAAATGATCGTACCAATGTGATGAAGAAGACATTCAAGTGTGGATGACCAAGTGCTTGAGTTTTGCTTTGATTGCACTTGTCGATCTTTCTCTCTTCTAGGAATGAACCTAACACTTCTCACTTGAGTGTATGAATGAAGAGAAGAAATATGTTCTTCAAGAAAGGAATGAAATTGAAAATCCCTTGAAGAAATTCCCTAGAGCTTAGATTTTATAGCATAAGAGTGAAGCTCTAAGAGGAAATTAGGGAGGAGTGGCTTAGAGAAGAGATTAAATGATCTTATATGATTTTCTAAACCTTTTCAAGAGTTCTAAATGAACTAATCCATCTCCTATATAAAGAAAGCCAAGAAGAGCCCATAAAACCAACCAAAAACCCAAAGGAAAGAAATCTACAACGGCTAGATTTTGACAGCTTACAAAACAGACAGTCGATTAATGAACAACAAACAGTCGACTGGGCAACAGCTATAAAATTCTCAATGGCTATAATCTGAGCCCGGACAGGCCACTGTAGAAGACTACACAGGCACCTGTAAATGAGCAGGCGCATATATATATCCTTTAGTAGGTGACTGTCAATTGGGATGGAAACGGAGCTGGAAAATGCAATTTTCGTACTAGCACCTTCAGTCGATAGATGACCATTTCATAGGCGCATAAAAATTCACAGCTGACTATAAATACTTCATCAGTCGACTGACTTGCAAATTGGGATGAAACCCAGAAAATGCAAGTTATGCACTTTGGCACACAGACGACTGTAGAGCAATTCATAGGCGCCTGATGGTAGACATGCGACTGTAAATTGAACTTCAGTCGACTGTTCCAAAAGCTCAAGTAAGAGTCAAGAAATTGGTTGACTTGAGCTGTGCATACCAGTCGGTTGTAGAAGGCTGGGCAGGCGCCTGGAATCACTCAGTCGCCAGTCATGCCTTCATCAGTCGACTGTTGGAGAGCCAAAAACTCCAGTTAGAGTTTAAGGCATGGTGAACCTAATGGGATGGTTTTCTATAAAATCCTAAGGCTCACAAAGATGGTTATATGCATAGGCATGAATGAGTAGACCATCTATCAAGGCATTACAATATTCCTAGACTCAAAAAGGAGAGGTAATTGAAATTACATGGATTACATATTGCATTTCCTAGAGTTTAAGTCTTCAAGCACATGATACCTTGATGCTACTCAATATCTTCCAAACTTTGGCACCTCTTAATACGCTTCCCTTCATCAATCTCCAAGATTTGGCATTGCTCCTCTAGATGACCATCCATCATCATGCTCCAAGCTTTGGCTTCGTTAGACGATCTTCATGAATTCATCCAAGCTTGAGCACTCCATCACTCTTGGAGGTCTTTAATATATCCATTGCATTATTCTCCAAGCATTATGCTTTGTCTCATCAACATATAATCATTAAAATAAACTGAGACTAAAACATAAGATTAATTAGCACACTAATATAATGCACTGATCATCATCAAAACAATGTTAGTCTTGAACCCAAGAATTAATATGGTCAATGTCATGTGAATCATATTCAAAAATGAGTTCTAACAAGATCGATCCGAAACTCTATCTCATCATACCCTACTTTCCACGAAATTTGCAAGCATACCTGCTCTTAAAAAACTTGGGGCCGATGAGGGAGTTCAGACGCTCTTCTCGAACATAGGGTGGAACGATTTCCTAGCCCATGAGGCCGTTACGTACAAGAGATTCACACTTGAATTTCTTAGCTCAGTTGATTACATATGCTCAGGTTTAGGATTTAGGCTTATGAACACTGACTGTACCATTTTTTTCTGATGACCTGAACACCCTGTTTCGTTAGCCTGCTGCTGAATTTCACGAGTCCATTAGCCATGTTAACCATTTCCCTTTCGAATTCATTGCCTCCACATTCTGGAACTTAATCATAGGGTTAGAGTACTTTCCCCCACCAAGGCGAAGGCCTCTTCCATTATCCATCCATGTGTTTGCCTTACCCATCGTATTCTCGCCAACGCTCTATTTTGTCGGAAGGGGACATGCACTGTCTCACGACACGAGCTCCTATTCCTTTGGGCCATGACACAGCAACATATCACACATGCTAACGACACTACCTCTCCATGCATATTATTACATGCCAGATATTGGCTGGCACATAGGCTCATCTCCATTAATGCCTCCTCTCCTGGAAAACTTTGATGTGGCGGATTCATTACCTTGATTGCCAGCCACCTTTTCCTCCAGATTCCAGATGATTTACCTAAGGCTTCCGACCACACATCTCTCTATACTTATGTGCCGACCAATATGCTTATGATTAAACCCAATTTGGTCGGGCAGTTTATTTGGTTACATGTGCCCTCTCGTACTCCTTACACCATATTGCCCAATCTCGAGTGCTCTCGTATTGATGATACCATGCAGTGGTCATTTCCCCTTGATCTAGTGATTAGGGTTGAATATTGTATATACAACCCCCTAACGCGTTAGTTTAGTGCACATGTATCATGCATATTGAGTTCCATTACGTGCGATATTATTATATCATATTATTTTTGGGCTAACCATTGATTTATGCACAAAATATAGTTTCCATGACTTAAGCATACTTCATATATTTTTCAGAAATTTTTGGAGAATTTTTGGGAGCTAAACCAACGCCCCAAGGATCCAAAGAACAAAGCCCTACACGGTCGTGTGATACATCTCACACGACCATGTGTGATGCACCAAAGAGTCGAAGCCCGAGCAGCATGAAACACTGCCATACATGTCATGTTACGTGACCATGTGGTTAAGGTAGCTTAATTTTGAATCCCCATCACATACTTGTCGACTAAACCAACACCCTAAGGATCCAAAAAACAAAGTCCTACACGTCGTGTGATACATCTCACACGACCATGTGGGATGCACCAAAGAGTCGAAGCCCAAGCAGCATGAAACATAGCCATACATGTCATGTTACATGACTATATGGTTGAGGTAGCTTAATTTCGAATCCCCAACACGTACTTGTCGACTAAATGACATGACCATGTCGGAGTGTGCAGAAAATCAAACAGTAGCTGGATTTTGGAACCATGTAGCCACACAGTCATGTCCTACCAACACGATCGTGTGGATCTGATAAGAAGACTCACTCTACATATGTCAACACGACCGTGTTAACTCGTAACACTGTCATGTCGATCGAGTGTTGTTGCTTCCATATCGCGATTTTGGTCGAAGTTTGCTGGGGTTTTCTGTAAGAGGATATATGCCCATACGACGATTTATCCTAAGTATACGTATTGTTAAAATATAATATGGTATCCATTATCCTAAGTATATATTCGGATGAATTATATACTTAGATAATGTCCATAGACTTATAGTTAGGTCCTTACGTATCCAGATAAGATCTCGATTATGAGTAGTAAGTGACCGAATAGAAACTTAAGTCTTAAACGGTTCAAGGTCATAGATGTGTCGAGAACTGGATATCGGCATATCGTACAGACCACTATGTCTTTGTCATACCTTAAGGTAATGATGGTCTCATAGTCATTCGACTTGGTGAAGTCGGAGACGAGACACAGGTGCTCATTGGAGAATGAGTTCACTGAACGACCAACTTAGAGTTATTATATGGTTAACTTTAACTAAACTGTCTATAATAACTCTAGGGTGATGATAGGTAAGCTGATCCTTAAGACCTGAAGTCATTTGTACGAACCTGTAAGTGAACAGTATCGCTTAGACATATGATCTAGCTTTAAGGCTAGGCCTGCTGAAAGATATTATGTTGGGTTACACCTGAAGCTATCGAGGTAAGAAGATGATTAAGATGGGATTCGTCTCTTCCGTTAAAGGGAAGTTAGTGTCACAGGATCAGTACGGTCTTTGTGTTAATCTTCGACTGGGGTACGTTGTAAGATGTACAACGTGAATACAACAAAGACTACTGTATACTGACCAATGTTGTCTAATGGGGTTGACAGTAAACCGTACCCTAGGCCAACAGAGACACAGTCTTAACGAAGGGACTATAGCTAACGGTATTCATCACTGACACAGCCAAAGTGAACCCAACGGTACTTCTACCAATGGGTCGATCACGCTATGATGATTCTGAAATAGGGACGACAACTGCTGCTCGTGGTGACCATCGTCTAGGGGTTTCGAGCCCCAACCTGTAGTAAGGTCAGACTGTAGGATCTCACACCGAGTAGTATTCGTGTCTTATTAATAGGAAGATATATAAGAGGAATTCATTCGATGAAATGAAATATTTAAGTTCACAAGCTAGTTGTGAGACTAAGTCGTAGATGAGGACAATGTTGCATTCGATGCAAACAAGATTAAATGTGTCGTAAATTGGTTACGACAATATTTTTAGGAACAAAAGCATTGGAATGGTTACCTGGTTGACGGGATCGTCCCGGTCTAAACACAGTTTCAAACAGCGTCCAAAACGGAGCTCAAACGTGCCCGAAAACGCAAAAACAGTCAAATGCAAGAGTGGGTTAGACCCACTTGGGCAAGCGGGTCCACCCGCTAAGCTTAGCGGGTGCGCCTGCAACTTAAGTTAATTTGGGTTTTTTTGAAACCTTTTTTACGGCTACAAAAATTGACTTTTTGTCCATCTTTGGGCAATTGTTTGAGGGGTCAAACGAAGTCGGAATTCGTCGCCGTTTGTTCCTACGCGTTCACCATTTGAAGCCCTTCGAAATGATAGCTTGTTTGGTGTCTAAAGTTTAATGGATGAAGATATTTAATTCGTTGAAGTTAGGCTTTGTGAAAGGCTTACTAAACTTCAATTAGCTAAATTAAATCCCTCTTCTTTAATCGTTGTCTCACATTGCTCGCAACGAAAAGAGAGGTGCCGACTCCCTATATAAATATGGGTGCCATCTCTTCGTTGAAAAACGCACCAAGTCTTCAATCGAACAGCTCCGAATTTTAAGCAAGCTCGATCTACGACTTAAACTATTCTTCCTCTAATCTTCATATTCTCCCGACGGGTCCTATCAAGACTTCGAAAGGGGGTTTGGATTCGGATCCAGGCGTCTAAAACGCGGGTCTGCTCAAGTGAAACTTTCTACCGCAAGTGATCGTCTCGGAGGCGGGTGTCGGCTCAGGTGGATCGGTTCGATGGTGCGAGGCGGCTCGGGTGGATCGAGTCAAGGTGGTTCGGTTACGAGGAGCGTAAGAAGCCGGTGCGGTACATCTTGCCCGCCCCAGGGTTGAGATTTCGAGTATGTTCTTTAAAGCTTTTTAGTGTAATTTAATTTCGTCGCAGTAGGATAGATCCCTCTTGGGGTGGTCAGATCCACTCCAAGTTGGCATAGATCGGGCTAGGTTTTGGCTCTCTCAGGGCCTAGCTAAAATGTTTAGTTATCATGTTTTTTATTTTCCGCTGCGCTTTATGCCTCTGTGGTCCGTCCGACTTAGGACGAGCACAGATCTGAGCTATAAGGGTCAGCTAAAAACCTTTCAGTGGTATCTGAGCCTCGTTATGCTTGTAGATCTTGACTTGCGACGTTTTTAAATTCATAAATTGCTTGTTTTTGAACATACGTTTTTACTTTATGTTAAAATTGGTTTAACAATTTTTTTGTATTTTAAAAATTATTTTTATAACGTGAAAATGTTTTGGGGGACGTTTTTTAAATTTTATTTGATAAATTTAATAAGTCTTCTATGTTTAAATGTTTTAAAATTTTTATTTTATGAGATAAAATAATTTTAGTAAGCATTTAAAAGTTTTTAAAGTGTATGTAACATTAAGAAAAAAATTTATTTCATGAGATGATATTAAAAAATTTATTTCTTTTAGTTACATAAAGATTGAAAGATTTTATAACTTTATCTGAAAGTTTTAAAATTGATTTCAACAATTTTAAAAATGTTTTAAAATTATTTTGTAGTATATGTAATATAAAGGAAATTTTTTTCATGAAATGGAATTAAAAAAAATTCATTTCTTTTAGTTACATAAAGTTTTAAAGATTATTTTATGAGATAATTTAATCTTAAAAATGTTTCATTAATTTTAAAAGCTTAGGTTTGTATTTAAAATTATTTGATAATTTTTTATAAACCTAATTTTATGTGATAAAAATGTTTCAAGCTTTAAAATTTTGGATCTTTAAATTAAATGTTAAAAATTTTAGATTAGCAAGTTAATTATTTATGTTGTAGATAATTTTAACTTGCATGTTCTCTTTATATGTCACATTATTGAACCTTTAATTTATGTGATTAAATTAGATGGTTAATGTTTAATGAACATGATGAATATATTATTCATGAACCCTTTAGGTTAGCCATTAATTGATTAAAAGTTTATACGATAAATTTTTAATACCAAGTGAGATGCTACGTTTTAAATGAACAAATACAACATCAAAACCTAATTCCCGATTAGGGTAGTCCCATTAATTGACAATCATTATCATAAAATTTTTAAATAATGATTATCATTAAATGACTAATTTTGTAATATGTTGTAATTGTTTTATTAAAATTCTAATAAAAATTGGGATATCACGATGAACAAAACGAACCTTATAGTCGATAAGGATCTAATAAAAGTCATCAAACAAATCCTTAAAAATTTCGAATTTTAAGGATCAACTAGTTGATAAGAATTAATTAGTATTAATTAAAAGCTATTTAGTTGATGGACGAACATAGAATTGATGAACCTTCTTCAATGGATCATGATGTCGGTCAATGTGCTTGGCTAAGCTTGCTGGACCACCCTAGCTAGACTAGGGGTTAAGTGGTCTTGGCTTAGTCAATTCCCTAGACGCGTCTGCTGGACCACAAGGAGTCGAATCATGACTGTATACGTCCATGGACTATACCTAAGTCAAATACGATAATAATCTTGTTCAAGATAAATCGTAGCTCTCCTTGTTTTAAGATTTGGCAACTGTAAGACCCATATTACAGGTGTTGAGCTACACTCAAGCTGTGACATGGCAATCTTATAGAAACCGATTTCTTGATAACATCTCGACTTGACCCAAATCGTCGTGTCGTGCATACACCGAGTGCCGGCGTAAGTCTAACCAAAGATGTAGTCTAAGACCTGACCTAAATCGACGTGTCGTTCATACACCGAGCGTCGGGGCAAGTCAGGCTAGACGCGAAAACAAGGGTCTGACTAGGCTAGCAATTGTGATTTGGATGAGCACACCATGATCACAAATGACTAGGGGTAAAAAATCGAAAGGGAATCATATTTAATATGATTGACGATGAATTCGTGTACCGACTGCAGAGTCGGAAAGCTTGTTGAGACACACTCAAGGTTGTCAGACTCAGGGTAGTCGGATCCCTCTCCCACAAATTTTATTGTATAATAAACTGTTTATTGTTATGGCTTTAATAAATTTGGTGGGAGAATATACTTTTATTAAAAACCATTGAAACTATACAACGAACATATACTGACGAAGTATCTACTAAATTGCAGAATGGATTTGGGTCTAAAGTATATGGTAGAGCGGAATGTGCTTAATGGGCCAACTATAAGGATTGGCTTAGAAACATTAAATTAGTCCTTTCTCTAACCGGGATTGGATACGTGCTGTTCAAGGACCCTCTGGAAAAGCCGGACGAAGATGCAACGCCTGAGGAGAAGAAAGCCTACAAGGAGTGCCAGAGGGATGCCGAGAAGACCCGGTGCCTTACTCTGGCTTCAATGAATAACAACTTGCAAAGGAAACACGAACATTTAGATGTTCAAAGCATGCTTCTGAATGCAGAGGAATTATACGGCAAGCGGTCTAGAGCTGCCAAGTTTGAAGCCACGAGCAACCTCTGGGGCACTAAGATGGAGGCATGGTCCGTACAAGATCATGTGATTAAGATGATCGGGTATGTAGAAGACACCACCCAGTTGGGTTTTGTCCTGGACAATGAGATGTTCGTGGACATCATCCTTAAGTCTTTAACCCCAGCCTTCAAGCAATTCATTACTGGTTTCATTATGAACAGTATTGAAACGAATCTTCATGGTCTTCTCAACATGCTTAGGCAGTTTGAGAAAATCGAGAAGAAACCGACTGTGTTGGTTGTTGGCTCTGCTTCTTCAGACCAGCCGAAAGGCACGGGTAAGAAGAGGCAGGTCCCACAACCAGCCAAGGTGAAGAAGGGAAAGAAGAAGAAAGGGGCCCCGTCGAAATTCGAGTGCTTTCATTGCCATAAGGTAGGCCATTGGAAGAGCAATTGCAAGGTTTACTTTGCAGAAAAGAAGAAGGGGCATACTGATGCCTCTACCTTAGGTACAAAAAATTCAATTTAATAAAGCATAATTATTTCCATAAATGCTTTATCACATAGTATGAGATACTAAGACATCTGTGTAATGTATACAGGCAGCTGATATGAAGCAGAGGATGGAAGAAGTTCCGAGGACGATCGGCATCTGAGCAATCGTTGCTGTTAGGGCCGTGCGAGGACTTCAAGAGACGTGAAGAAGAAGGAACTGATACTTATTTCCTTTTATGAATAAAATGTATCGTTCCTTAAGTTAAAACAATGATTGAGCGTTTAATGCTCAAGGTTTATTATGATAAACATATTATAATTCATTTTTATGAATCCATTGCTTTTATAAAATTCTCGGGAAATGTGCTTCCTTTTGAAATTATGATTTGTTGCGAATGGCTTAAATTTCTGTGAATGTGGCCATCTGAGCTAGTTGCATAAATTCTCGAGCTGACAAGCAGAACATTTGAATAATTTGATTGTTTGGAGCTGACTTATTTTATAGCCAATCTATAGTTAAATACAAGTTCCAGGAGCGTATAATTGTATTTGATCACAATTATATGCATATTAAGATTTATTCTTAATTCAAACTACATTTGAATCTTAAGAGTTATTAGTTAAGGGAAAGGTACTAAGTAGGACGTTTGACCGAGTAAGTCAATATCAAGATTCCTTAAACCGATCTTGATATGACTCATTCGTCGAACCGAACCTGACATTGGTACGTTCCGTCTAAGCACTTCTAAATTGGTTATACTTAAAGTATATTCTAATTATGATTTAGATATATAGTAGAAGTATTTAACCAGATAATTCTTAAAGTCAGTTGGAGCTAGCTCATATACTTAGCTCTGGTTTCTCGGACTAAGTGAAAAGGTTTTTGACTTATTCGAATCATCTAAATAAGACATTGAATCAAAATAGTTTTGATTTAATCGAATATATAGAGACTTAAGGTGTCATTTATGTACTTGACATATTAACACAAAATAATTGGAATGAGCCAAGACCGACTTATAGAATTGTTAGACCGTACATCAAGATTGTATGAGCTAATTGTTAGCTATACAAAGAAAAGAAAATGGATCCAAATCATTTTTCAAGGATCAACCTTGTGTGATCAAGAGATGTATAAATAAAAATCCATTAAAATGCATTATAGATACTCGTCAGTAAATCCACTCTTAGGTTTGACATATGAATGTCCAATGTGACTGATATGCTATAACGGTATGAGATATCGAGATAAATAGCCTAAGTGCAAGTGGGAGTTTAGGAGGATATATGCCCATAAGGTGATTTATCCTAAGTATACGTCTTGTTAAGATATAATATGGTATCCATTATCCTAAGTATATATTCGGATGGATTATATACTTAGATAATGTCCATAGACAAATAGTTAGGTCCTTACGTATCTAGATAAGATCTTGATTATGAGTAGTAAGTGACCGAATAGAAACTTAAGTCTTAAACGGTTCGTGGTCATAGATGTGTCGAGACCTGGATATCGGCATATCGTACAGACCACTGTGTCTTTGTCTTACCTTAGGGTAATGATGATCTCACAGTCATTCGACTTGGTGAAGTCAAAGACGAGACATAGGTGCTCATTGGAGAATGAGTTCACTGAACGACCAACTTAGAGTTATTATATGGTTAACTTTAACTAAACTGTCTATAATAACTCTAGGGTGATGATAGGTAAGCTAGTCCTTAAGACATGAAGTCATTTGTACGAACCTGTGAGTGAACAGTGTCGCTTAAACCTATGATCTAGCTTCGAGGCTAGGCCTGCTGAAAGATCTTAGGTTGGGTTACATCTGAAGCTCTTGAGGCAAGAAGATGACTAAGATGGGATTTGTCTCTTCAGTTAAAGGAAGGTTAGTGCCACAAGATCAGTACGGTCTTTGTGTTAATCCTCGACCATGGTACGTTGTAATATGTACAACGTGAATACAACAAAGACCGCTGTATACTGACCAATGTTGTCTAATGGGGTTGACAGTAAACCATACCCTAGGCCAACAGAGACACAGTCTTGACGAAGGGACTATAGCTAATGGTATTCATCACTGACACAGCCAAAGTGAACCCAACGATGCTTCTGCCAATGGGTCGATCACGTTATGATGATTCTGAAACAGGGACGACAACTGCTGCTCGTGGTGACCATCGTCTAGGGGTTTCGAGCCCCAACCTGTAGTAAGGTCAGACTGTAGGGTCTCACACCGAGTAGTATTCGTGTCTTAGTAATAGGAAGATATATAAGAGGAATTCATTTGATGAAATGAAATAGTTAAGTTCACAAGCTAGTTGTGAGACTAAGTCGTAGATGGGGACAATGTTGCATTCGATGCAAACAAGATTAAACTATTCGTAAATTGGTTACGACAATATTTGTAGGAACAAAAGCATTGTAAAGGGTTGACTGGTTGACGGGATCGTCTCGGTCTAAACACAGGTTCAAACTGCGTCCAAAACGGAGCTCAAACGAGCCCGAAAACGCAAAAACAGTCAAATGCAAGAGTGGGTTAGACCCACTTGGGCAAGCGGGTCCACCTGCTAAGCTTAGCGGGTGCGCCCGCAACTTAAGTTAATTCGGGTTTTTTGAAACCTTTTTCACGGCTACGAAAATTGACTTTTTACCCATCTTTGGGCAATTGTTTGAGGGGTCAAACGAAGTCGAAATTTGTCACCGTTTGTTCCTACACGTTCACCATTCGAAGCCCTTCGAAATGATAGCTTGTTTGCTGTCTAAAGTTTAATGGATGAATTGATTTAATTCGTTGAAGTTAGCCTTTGTGAAAGGCTTACTAAACTTCAATTAGCCAAATTAAATCCCTCTTCTTTAATCTTTGTTCCATATTGCTCGCAATGAAAAGAGAGGTGCCGACTCCCTATATAAATAGGGGTGCACTCTCTTCGTTGAAAAATGCACCAAGTCTTCGATCGAGTAGCTCCGAACTTTGAGCAAGCTCGATCTACGGCTTAAACTATTCTTCCTCTATTCTTTCTATTCTCCCGACGGGTCCTAGCAAGACTTCGAAAGTGGGTTTAGATTCGGATCCAGACGTCTAAGACGCGGGTCTGCTCAAGTGAAACTTTCTACCGCAAGTGATCGGCTCAGATGCGGGTGTCGGCTCGGGTGGATCAGTTCGTAGGTGCGAGGCGGCTCAGGTGGATCGAGTCAAGTCGATTCGGTTACGAGGAGTATAAGAAGCCGGTGCGGTACATCTTGCCCGCCCCAGGGTTGAGATTTCGGGTATGTTCTTTAAATATTTTTTGTGTAATTTAATTTCGTTGTAGTAGGATAGATCCCTCTTGGGGTGGTCAGATCCACTCCAAGTTGGCATAGGTCGGGCTAGGTTCTGGCTCTCTCAGGGCCTAGCTAAAATGTTTAGCTAGCATGTTTTTTATTTTCTGCTACGCTTTATGCCTCTGTGGTCCGTCTGACTTAGGACGTGCACAGATCTGAGCTCTGAGGGTCCGCCAAAACCCTTCATTTTCAACCCGTTTGGACCTGATTTCCCTTGGAATGATCTCGTCCGTTGATGCGTGGATGGATGGCGATGCCGAGGTTGGAAATGAGAGCAAAAACCCAAGAGGATTGCCGATCTCTTCATCATCTATCTCATCTCTTCTTCTTCTTCCCTTATGGTTTTAATTTCTTTTGAGGGAAAAAGTGTTGCTGGATCATATGATTTAGGGCAGAGTTTTTGGCTTCAATTGGGAGAAAGAAATCCTAACTATTCTCTTGATTTTGTTTATTTGTTTCTCTATTGTTGTATTGAACTCTTAGTTAAATCAATCAAGATTAATGTTTTTAATCCCATGAGTAGCTAATATCCGTTGTGTGATGTTGTGATGTAATTGGGGTTCATCCCTCTTTGTTTTCAATCATTACTATGTCATGCAATGTTTACTTCTATCTCTACTCTAATTGTAATGCATTACCCGGCGAGGGGTTAAATAAGGATGGAAGCCACGAAGCATCTCCTACGTGTAATAGCATCAACCGTAACGGGTCCTAATAGGATGACGTGTTGCGAGACGTTGTCTAAGTACGCATACACTACTCGTCGACGGATCCGAGAATGGCATGCCGTGAGGCATAGCATATATGCATAAGACCCGTCGAGGGGCCCTAGAATGATTAGGGCGGTGTGCTGCGAGGTACTACCTAGTGATTAGAATATAGACCCCGTCAAACGAATGAATACTTGATGATTGATGCACTTAATCCCACCAGGAAATCTTCCGCTGATGTTTGCCCACAAGGTGCATCACTGAGTTATCCAGATGATTGAAATGCTTATTTGGGCATGTCTCCAATGAGTTCATAACATACACACACCCTTATCCTATTATCACACACACTTCCCACAGCAAAGATTTTTAGTTTAATTTCATGACACAAATTCTCAAACAATCATTTCACCTTTGAAAGGTGGTTTAACTCTTATTGAATTATTTCCGGATTTGATTTATGAATTGTGATTTTGTAGACGAGCATTGTCCTTGTGGATACGATACCCGACTCACTGGGTTATTACTTGACAACATCCTACACTTGGGAGCGAAGCACATCTTTTTGGGCGTGTCATGGTTTTGGCACAGTTGCTGGGACGATTTGTCAATTTCACACTTTTAAATTAGCTTGGAAAATTTGGTGAGATCCTTCCACTTTTTGTGTAAATATCCTTTGTGTATCCATTTTCATTACTTACAAAAGTTTAAAAAATTTAGATTAATTAAACAATTTTGAGATGGCAAATAATGCTAATTCAAATGGCACCGATGGAACACATGATAATGAATATCGTTCTCTCATCATGGGGAGATAAATATTTAATGGATGTGCTTAGGCCCACTAGACATTCTTTAGGCTCATGCATTGTATTACATGCTGATGCTCATTCCTTTCATCCTAAATAAGGCATGATTCAACCTCTCACTATCTTTCATGCTTTGGAGAGGGAGAATCCATATTCACATAAAAAGGAATTGGAGGATGTATGCATTACTTGCATAGATAGAAAAACGAGTTTCGAAATGGTATATGATATATCTTAAGTTATTTCCATTTTCGTTAAAAGATAAGGCAAAGACTTGGTTGAATGCTATACCTCCACACTCTATTATTTCTTGGGTTAATTTGCAAGCTGAGTTTCTTAAGAAATTTTTTCTTGTCACCCCTCACTCCCCAAGATACCCGGGAAGTACGAATTAGTTCCAGATATTCCCAAAAGAGCAAGGGTGAAGCTAAAAAGGGGGGGGGGGGACAGAAAGGAAGAGAGACGCAGCAGGCCACTGCGCACATGTTGGGACAGTACATAAGTGCTACACACCACAGAACCATAACACAGAAGAACAAATACAAAAGTCCAAAAGGCAACTCATATATATATACAACACAACTCCAGGTACAACGCCATTTATGGGGTGAGCACAGGGGTATAACCTCGACTACCAATACAACACACTCCCTACACTATCCATGAACTCCAACTTTAGCTCCACAACTCTCCAAGACTCCTCTGCTACCTATGGGAAAAAGGGGGAGGACACGTCAAAGCATGTCCAGCAGGATTGCACAACTCTAAAGTGGAATATCTATGTTTGACATTGTGATGCATATATGGAAATGTGCATAAAGAAAAAAAACTAAAGTAAGCAACTAAGGTAACATGAGTAAGTAAAGGAAACAACTAAAGTAAAGTAAATAAACTAGAGTAAATAAGGCAACAAAGTAACTGCATGGACATACAAAAGGGCAAGTAAGCACAAGACACACCAAGCATAACCACAGAGAAGAACACAACTAAAGGAAGACAAGTAGTGCAAGACACCCCAAGCTTAACAACATAGAATAACACACATCACAGAAGCATTCACATGCAATACTCTAAAGGGATCCCGTAATCTAAGCTGGCGTGCCAATAGCTCATGCCCATCTCCATCTGTGGCAACTACTATGGATTCAAGAGGTGGCCCCGTCAATTTCTCCCTACTCCTACCGTGACACTTTGGTCCAAGTGTGTAATGTCATCCGTGTCCTACGTGTTGAGTATTGACTCCCTGGATTTGGTTTTGATGATGAACAAACATAAATATCGTGAACTAACTCTTTGTGAGTGCAGTTATGAAGATCGTCGCCAAATTTCTATGAACATCAAAAGCGACGTCTCAAGACGTCTCAAAGCGCGTGATCGTGTGCTTGATGCTTCATTGAAGCTCAAGGACCATTATTGAAGTCATGAAGATTCGATTGAAGCTTTTGAAGACGGTTCCTCAAGTTTTATTTATAGTCTTCTAGCTTCTCTTCGTAGAATGTTAAGCCTTGAGTAGGTCTTACGTTTTAATCTTCATAACGCTCATATCTTAGAGCTAGGATTTTAGTAGAAGCACATAGAATCTTTCCCGAAGCTTAACGCTTCTTATCGCGGCTTCTTGTGCATGTTAGTTGGTTCAAGAAGAAGAACCAACCGACTAGATGGCAATCTAGTCAGTCGGTAATGCTTCTTGAACAGACTAGATTGCCTTCTCAATTTCAGCTCACTTACTGTTTACAGTTAGTCGGTCCAAGAAGGTTCACCGACCGACTAGTTGTGAAACTAGTCGGTTAGGAATCCTTCTTAGACCGACTAGTTGAGCTTCCACTGTTCGGCCTAACTTACTGTTTACAGTTAGTCGGTCAAAGCACAACGACCGACCGACTAGTTGAGAAACTAGTCGGTTAGAAGTTATTCTTAAACCGACTAGCTGTATTTGAATTCAGCCTATTCTATTTCATCTGTTAGTCGGTCAAAGAACACTCACCGACTGACTAGTTGTGAAACTAGTCGGTGGCAAGTCTTCTTACACCGACTAGTTCTTTATTATCTGAACTTCTCTTTTGGCTGTTCTTCAGTTAGTCGGTCCATGTTGAATCACCGACCGACTAGATGTGAATCTAGTCGGTCAGTGATCCTTCTTTGACCGACTAGTCAGCTTTAGAATAGAGCCGTTGGAGCATTAAATGCCACGATTTTTGCTCACTCTTTCCTCTATCCTATATATACTTGAAGGGCTTCTTTCATAGCATTCAAGGCTGAAATTAATTGAAGCTTAGAGAATCAAAGAGAAGCATTTATTCTCATTTCTAAGCTCATTCATTTCTCAAGAATCTCTCTTTCACTCTTATTTCCAAAGAGAGATTCACATTGATTGTGAGCCATTCAAGCCAAGGGCTTGATCCAAGGTCACCAACATCTTCCTAGCCTCCCATCGCTGATCAACATCTTGGAGCTAGGGTTTGGTGCCTTCATCTTCCCCAAAATCCTTCTTGCCCTAAATCGTAAGTTTTACTCAAGGCATAGGGTTTTGTGGTAAGCATTTCTTATTTCAATTTACTTTGAATATTGCAAGTTTTACTCTCGGTTGTGAGAGTTTGTGTGTGATCCCGGTTTGTGGGAGTCACATTTTCATTTGTGTATGATTTGATCTTGTAGAGGTTTTCTACAAGTATTTCATAGTGCAGATTTGAGTTAAAGGGTTCTAACTCAAGTATCCGGAGGGGATCCGGGTGTTTGGGACGTAGGATCACCGGGAACAAGTCGGGGAGACTTGGGTGGATCCGAACCCGTTTTATCGATTGTTTGCGATTGTTTTCTTTGTTGTCAATATTTTCATATCCGCATTGTGGGTTGAGTTTGCAAGATAATTAGGAATTATCTTCTTAATTATTTTAAAGTACTATTCACCCCCCTCTAGTACTTGTGTAGTAGCTATCAGGGCATTACATTTGGTATCAGAGCCAAGTTCATAACTATGTCTACCAACGACAATAAGAACGTTCGTCCACCTTCAGATTATAGCACCTTCAGGAACCGTGAAGGAGCTTCTTCGGTGATGGAAGGACACTCCTCAACGAGGCCTCCCTCCTTCAACGGTACCAATTACGGGTACTGGAAATGCCGGATGGAAACGTTCCTCCGGAGCGCTTCACTATGGAGAGCCACGATGACAGAGTATGTCGAGCCCACCGAAGAAGATTTCATGAAGTGGACTACCGTGGAGGTCACCGCGGAGGTAAGCAATGCCAAGGCAATGAACGCCTTGCAATGCGCTTTGGAGCCCGAAGACTTCAACAAGATATGCACATGTAGTGCATATCAAATCTGGAACTCACTCCTCATCTTGCATGAAGGAACGAGTAGGGTAAAAGACTCCAAACTCGTAGTTGTAAATAAAGATTATGAGTTATTTCATATGCAACAGGGTGAGAAGATGAAGGAGCACTATGCTCGCTTCGTTGACATCACCAACGAGTTGGAGGCTCTTGGAAAGACCTACACCCAAAAGGAGAAAGTCTCAAAGATCATTGATGGACTTCCTTCTTATTGGGAAAAACGTACCTTCGCCATCGAGGAAGGTAACGATATGAGTAAATTTACTGTTATCCAACTAATGGGTACCTTGATGTCTTATGAGGTACGCAAGGATAGCAAACTAAAGTTGCAGGACAAGATGAAGTCTTACTTGAAGCAAGACGAGCCAAAGAAAAAGGCGATTGCGTTCAAGGTCGCTCCATCTACATCTAGATCTACCGATGATGAAGAATCGGAAGACGAGTTAGACTTGGAATCCATTGCCCTCATGGCAAAGAAGTTCAACCGATTCTTCCGGAAAGGTAATTTCAAGAACAAATCTAAATTTAGTTCTTCTAACGCCTCCGCTCCTTTGTGCTTTAAATGCAACAAGCCAGGACACATGAAAGCGGATTGTCCTCAAAACAAGCAAAAGGAGAAGTGGAAGGCGCCAAAGTTCGACAAGTCAAAGAAGTACAAGAAAGGGTACAAGAAGGGGCTTGTTGGGACATTCACCGACTTCGAGGATGACTCCTCAAGTGGAGAGTCGGACGATGAACAAGTGGATCAAGCACACATGTGCTTCATGGCTAGAGAAGAACATGATCAAGAGACATCTTTCGATGATAGCGAGGATGAAGGCGATGAGGTAACTATGGATGACCTTAGATTAGCTAACGAGCAAATATGGTCTAAGTATTCTAAATTAGTAAATAGATATACTAAGACCAAAGATGAGTGAACTAGTCTTCAAACCTCGCCTAAGCCTATCGTCATCCACAACGACACCGTTGTTGAAGACTTGAGAAATGAGATTGTAAATCTCAAATCTCAACTTGAGCATGTTCATATTGAGGAATCGGATGAACATGAGATAGCGGATTTGATTTTTCGAAACTCAACTTTGAGTATTGAGAATGAGAATCTCAAGTCTCGTGTTTATGTGCTCACATCGCAAGTGTCCACCTTAGATGCTTCCATGCGTTCTCTCACCGAGAAGTATGAGTGCACATTAGGCCGAATTAATAAATTCAATAAAGGTAAGGATCATTTGGATAAAATCCTAAATGACTTACTTCCGGCCAATCATCACATTGGCTTGGGGTATAAGATGGGAAATTCATCCAAATCACCCACTACCTTTGTTAGGCCAACTTCTGATGCCTCAACGAGTGGGAGCAAACACCCCATTGGTAGTTCATCTACAAATGGTGCTTCCACCTCGTACACATCTCCATTTGGAAAGAAACCCACTTTGGGTGGACCTCCAAAGAAGGGTCATGCTTTTATGTACACCAATACCATGCCACGTAGGAACACACATCCTACTCCACATGTTCACACATATGATGATTTCTATGCACCACATCCACGGGCACGTGCACACCAAGTGAGACACCCTCACGCACGTGTTCCTCCACATGCATATGTTCATCCACATCAATATCATATGAACAATTATCATCATGCATCATTTCATCATGTGCCATATGCCTATCCACGACATGCATCACGTAGAAATCAACAACGTATGCATGCTCCCAATAGGAATAGGGCTCCCAAAATATTCACTATTTGGGGCCCGAAGAACACCAACATGCATGAAAAACAAGCATACATGAATTCTTATTTTATGAATGTCGTGCATAATGATGATTATGTGGGGAAGTTTAAGTCCAATTGGACTTGGCTTCCAAAGGTCTAATATTTTAAGACCCAATGACCTTGGGTACCATGGAATGATATTTCTATCTTTAGGTACTCAAGAAAAAGAAACGGAGCAACAAATCCAAATTTAGCTCCAAGAATAATTGGATACTCGATAGCGGGTGTTCAAAACACATGACGGGTGATGCTCAATTGCTCTCCGGGGTGGTGCCCATTGCAAATGGAAACCGAGTCGTCTTTGGAGGCAACGAGAGCGGAACCATCATAGGTGTTGGTAAAGTTGGTAATCCATCTAAATCACTTATAAGTGATGTTTACCTTGTTAAAGGATTAAACCACAATCTTATTTCAATAAGCCAACTTTGTGACAAAGGTTACAAAGTTAGCTTTGCGAAAGGAATGTGCCATATTTTGAGAAAAGATAATAATGATTTATTATTTTCTGGCACAAGCCATAAGGATATTTATATATTAGATCTTCCAAAATCACATGAACAATGTCTCATTGCCAACACAAGTGAACAACACTTATGGCATCGACGTTTTGGTCATGTGAACTTTGGAACACTTTTTAAGCTTTCCAAGTTAAACTCTATTAGAGGCTTTCCTAAGCTTGTCTTTCAAAAGAAAAGCTTTTGTGACTCGTGTCAATGAGGCAAGCTTCCAAAATCGTCTTTTAAACCTAAGAAAAGTATTTCATCTAAGCGGCCTCTAGAGCTTTTACATCTAGATCTTTTTGGGCCAACTAGAGTTGCTTCATTAGGAAATGCATGATATGGACTTGTCATCGTTGATGACTTTTCTAGATCTACTTGGGTATTTTCCTTAAGTAATAAAAATGATGCTTTTGAAAACTTCACAATATTTGTTAAGAAAGTACAAAATCTCATTGGAACCACCATTGTCACTATTCATAGTGATCATGGAGGGGAATTTGAGAATGAGTCTTTCTCAAATTTTTGTGATGAAGTTGGTATTACTCACACCTTTTCCTTCCCTCGCGCACCTCCTCAAAATGGTGTTGTTGAGAGAAAGAATAGGACGCTAGTGGAATGTGCTCGCACTATGCTTGATGATAGCCAACTTGGCCATCAATTTTGGGTGGAAGCGGTACATACCGCTTGCTATGTGTTTAATAGGATACTTTTGAGGCCCGACACCAACCAAACTTGTTATGAATTGTTATTTGGTAGATTGCCTCAAGTTAAACATTTTCGAGTTTTCGGCGCAAAATGTTTTATTAAAAACATGTATGGTAGTTTAGACAAATTTGATCCAAGATCCGATGAGGGGATATTTGTTGGATATTCCTCCCGTAGCAAAGCCTACCGGATATACAACAAACGAACCTCAACGATCGAGGAATCACTTCATGTTTCATTTAATGAAGGTTTTGTCCCGGCTAGAATTACTAATGATAATGACTCCATGGATGTTTTATGTGATTCTATTGGTAATTCTAATTCTATTGATTCTAATGATACTAACCCTACTAATGAATCTTTTGAGAATGTTCCTAGTGATCAGGGAAATCCCAAACGGCTTCATACAGTTCATGATCATCCCCATGAGCAAGTCATTGGCAACATCCTTGATAGCGTCAAGACGAGATCTCAAGTCAACTACTTCGCTCATTGTGCCTTTGCCTCCTTAATAGAGCCAAAGAATATTAACGAAGCGTGCGAAGATAGTGCTTGGATCCTAGCCATGGAGGAGGAACTCATTCAATTTGAGAGGAATGAGGTCTGGGAGCTTGTTCCATTGCCTTCGAAGAACCACACCGTTATAGGAACGAAGTTGATTTTCAAGAACAAAACCGACGAGAACCAAGTCTTCGTCTGGAACAAAGCTCGGTTAGTAGCTCAAGGCTATCAGTAAGAGGAAGGTATAGATTTCGAAGAATCCTTTGCTCCGGTAGCTAGATTAGAATCTATTAGATTATTGTTATCTTTTGCATGCCATAAAGATTTTAAACTCTTTCAAATGGATGTAAAAAGTGCGTTTTTAAACGGAGATGTCATTGAGGAAGTTTATGTTTCTCAACCTCCGGGTTTTATAAATGAAAAATTTCTAAATCACGTTTTCAAACTTAAGAAAGCACTTTACGGTTTGAGACAAGCTCCTCGAGCTTGGTATGACCGTCTAAAGAATTTTCTTTTGAATTTAGGTTTTAAAATGGGTGAAGTTGATTCTACATTATTTGTTAAGTATTCGAATCATGATATTATTTTAGTTCAAATTTATATTGATGATATCATTTTCGGTGCTACTAACTTCACTCTTTGCGAAGAGTTTTCTAATGTTATGAAGGATCAATTTGAGATGAGCCACATGGGTGAGCTCAAATATTTCTTAGGTATCCAAATTTGCCAAATGAATGATGCAATCTTCATCCACCAAACCAAGTACACGGTGGAGTTGCTAAAGCGATTTGGAATGGAGAATGCCTCGGGCAAGAAGACTCCAATGAGCACTACTACACATCTTGATAAAGATACGGGCGACAAAGATGTAGACATTCGTCTATATCGAGGTATGATCGGTAGTTTATTATATCTTACTGCTAGTAGGCCCGATATTATGTTTGATGTATGTGTATGTGCTCGTTATCAGTCTCAACCTAAGGAATCTCACTTAGTCGCGGTAAAACGTATTTTACGTTATTTAAGTTACACACTCGACTTTGGATTACTTTATCCAAAGTCTAGCACATATGAGTTAATCTCATATAGTGAAGCAGATTATGCGGGATGCAAATCCGACAGGAAAAGTACTAGTGGCACTTGACATTTTATAGGAAATTCTCTTGTCTTTTGGTTTTCCAAGAAGCAGAATTTCGTATCACTTTCAACCACCGAGGCGGAATATATTGCCGCCGGTGCTGCGTGTGCTCAGGTTCTTTGGATGAGACACACTCTTAAAGACTTTGGTATAAACTATGATACTTGCCCTATCATGGTGGACAACCAAAGTGTAATATGTCTCTCTAAGAATCCGGTACACCATTCCCGTTCTAAAAACATAGATGTCCGACACCATTTCCTTGATGATCATGTTGCTAAAAAGGACATCATTTTAGTGTACGTTGAAACCCAGAAGCAAATCACCGATATTTTCACGAAACCACTCAAGGAAGACTCCTTTGTGCGATTACGTCGAGAATTGGGGATTATGGGTGAATCCAAGATTTAGGATTCATTTTGTTCAATAATCTTGCCTGCTATTAAATTTCGTTTATACATGCTCATGCTAGATGTATTGAGATTTTTCTGGATTTTTGGGAGAATTTTTGGAATTTATGCTTGAATTATTCATGAACGTCGTATTTAAGATTTTCGATGTTTTACGGGGTAGTATAATGATGTATGAGAGTATTTCGATGTATCGTCCAAGTGCGATTAGGAGAGAACTCAAAATTTCTAATTTTCAAATTTTTGGACTCTCTTAGTCGGTCCAAGTTCATTGGCCGACCGACTAGATTGCGTTCTAGTCGGTCAGTGAATGAACTCAGACCGACTAACTCAAGCCCTAATTTTGGCTTCAGTTACTATTTGCACTTAGTCGGTTCAAGCTCATTGGCCGACCGACTAGATCGTCATCTAGTCGGTCATCGCTTGAACTGTGACCGACTAAATGCACATGGACTGTTGCATCTTTTCACATTCCGATCGCTTTTATTCTCTCCGCACCGATTAGATCTCATTCTAATCGGGGCATCCCTCCTCTCTCAGCCCCTAAACCCCGCGACCCCCTGTGCCTTTTCGACTTCCTCCGTCGATCGTTGAGCTTGCAGTTTCCCTGTGACGTGTTGAGTCTCGTGTTTCTCGTTCTGAGGAGATGCTTGCCCGCATCTGCTATCACTTGGGAATTGAGATTCCTCCGTCGGTTTCTGACGACGAGGATATGGATGAGGCTGAGCTCCATGAGCTTGTTGGATCTGCTGCACATGCCCCTGAGGGTACGTTTGCTCGTGCTGCTGCTACTTCTGCTGGTGCTCCCGAGAGCACACCTGCTGCCACCATTCCTACGGTGGATACTTCGTTTGTTGGTGCTCCCGAGACCACTCCCGTTGCCACTCTCCCATCAGTTGACACTCCGGTCATTCCTGAGACCACCACCCCTCCTGCAGAGTCTGCTGCTGCTGTTGATCCTCCCTCCGCCTCCTGAGCTTGCGTTGGAGGACTCTCCCAATGCACATTGGATGATATATTTTGTAATGAGAGTGTGGGGTAGGATAGCTTGGGTGGTTATGACTTTTGATGTATTTTTGATGTTTTGATGATACACTTTTGTTGTATGTTCATTTTGATGTCCGTTGTGACATATGTTGTATGATGTGCTCCGATCGTTTGATCGTTATTATGCATGTTGGCAGATGTATAATCTTGATGTACCATATTATGCATGTTGGCAGATGTATACATCGTGTTGCCATTTACTTCTTTTGTGCACATTATATTATTGTCTCTGATGTTGATTTCGTCGTTCGACGATTATAATTTGATTTAATAGAAATTAATTCTATGAAAACATAGAATTGTTTTCCATGCACTTAATTCATCAAGAATGTTGATATTGGAGAGTATGTTCCATAACTTAATACGTGAAATTGATTTGAGTTTTGATGATTTTCTTTTTCGATTATCGACTATGGTCTCGTTGGCACGCTTTGATTTACTTCGTATTTTACTTTGGTGTCATTTGGACCGTGGTCGTATTCTACGACTCCCGTGCTTTTATTTTTAGCCATTGTTGTTGTCGTTGATCTCCTCCCGCTCATTTTGCTAATGCCAAAGGGGGAGAGAATTAATAATGACGATGTGCTACATGATAATTCAAAGCAACTTACCGTGAATCTAATTTGATATGTTAGATTCAGGGGGAGTTAAGATATAAAAATGGATTTCAAATCCGATATTTCAATAATTGAATTCTCATTTTATACTTTCCTCGTCTGCTTGATGCGTATGATTAATATTTATTTTGGAATTAACGTGTCATCAATGCAGGGGGAGTAAGTAAATTTCTCTTTATTCATTATTATTGATTATTATTTATGGTGGTTTGTCATCACCAAAAAGGGGGAGAATGTTGAGTATTGACTCCCCGGATTTGGTTTTGATGATGAACAAACATAAATATCGTGAACTAACTCTTTGTGAGCGTAGTTATGGAGATCGTCGCCAAATTTCTATGAACATCAAAAGCGACATCTCAAGACTTCTTAAAGCGCGTGATCGTGTGCTTGATGCTTCGTTGAAGCTCAAGGACCATTATTGAAGTTAAGAAGATTCGATTGAAGCTTTTGAAGACGGTTCGTCAAGTTTTATTTAGAGTCTTCTAGCTTCTCTTCGTAGAATGTTAAGCCTTGAGTAGGTCTTACGTTTTAATCTTCATAACGCTCATATCTTAGAGCTAGGATCTTATTAGAAGCCCATAGAATCTTTCCCGAAGCTTAACGCTTCTTATCGCGGCTTCTTGTGCATGTTAGTTAGTTCAAGAAGAAGAACCAACCGACTAGATGGTAATCTAGTCGGTCGGTAATGCTTCTTAAACAGACTAGATTGCCTTCTCAATTTCAGCTCACTTACTGTTTACAGTTAGTCGGTCTAAGAAGGTTCACCGACCGACTAGTTGTGAAACTAGTCGGTTAGGAATCCTTCTTAGACCGACTAGTTGAGCTTCCACTGTTCAGCCTAACTTACTGTTTACAGTTAGTCGGTCAAAGCACAACGACCGACCGACTAGTTAAGAAACTAGTCGGTTGGAAGTTGTTCTTAAACCGACTAGCTGTATTTGAATTCAGCCTATTCTATTTCATCTGTTAGTCGGTCAAAGAACACTCACTGACCGACTAGTTGTGAAACTAGTCGATTGGCAAGTCTTCTTAGACCGACTAGTTCTTTATTGTCTGAACTTCTCTTTTGGCTGTTCTTCAGTTAGTCTGTCCATGTTGAATCACCGACCGACTAGATGTGAATCTAGTCGGTCAGTGATCCTTCTTTGACCGACTAGTCTGCTTCAGAATAAAGCCGTTGGAGCATTAAATGCCACGATTTTTGCTCTCTCTTTCCTCTATCCTATATATACTTGAAGGGCTTCTTTCATAGCATTCAAGGCTGAAATTAATTGAAGTTTAGAGAATCAAAGAGAAGCATTTATTCTCATTTCCAAGCTCATTCATTTCTCAAGAATCTCTCTTTCAGTCTTATTTCCAAAGAAAGATTCACATTAATTGTGAGCCATTCAAGCCAAGAGCTTGATCCAAGGTCACCAACATCTTCCTAGCCTCCCATCGCTGATCAACATCTTGGAGCTAGGGTTTGGTGCCTTCATCTTCCCCAAAATCCTTCTTGCCCTAAATCGTAAGTTTTACTCAAGGCATAGGGTGTAATGCCCTACTAAGCTACTGCACAAGTACTTGTGGGGGGGGGGGGGGGGTGAATAGTACTTTAAAATAATTAAGAAGATAATTCCTAACTATCTTGCAAACTCTACCAATCAATGCGGAAATGTAAATATAGACAACAAATAAAACAATAGCAAACAAGCAATTTAACGGGTTCGGATCCACCCAAGTCTCCCCGACTTGTTCCCGGTGATCCTACGTCCCAACCACCCGGATCCCCTCCGGATACTTGAGTTAGAAACCCTAACTCAAGATTTGCATAATGAAATACTTGTAGAAAACCTCTACAAAGTCAAATCATACACAAATGAAATTGTGATTCCCACAACCCGGGATCACAAACAAACTCTCACAACCGAGAGTAAAACACTTACAATATGAAAGTAAATGAAATACGAAATTCTTACCGATAAAATCCTATGCCTTGAGTAAACTTACGAATTAGGGCAAAGAGGATTTTGGGGAAGATGAAGAGGCACCAAACCCTAGCTCCAAGTAGATGACCAGCAATGGAGTCTTAGGTGGATGTTGGTGACCTAGAATCAAGCAGTTGGCTTGGAAGGCTCACAATCAATAATTCTCTCTTTTGAAATAAGAGTGAGGGAGAGATTCAAGATTAGAAATGAATGAGCTTTGAATGAGATTGAATGCTTCTCTTTTGATCTCTAAACTTCTCTTAAAATCAGCCTTGAGTGCAATGAAGGCAGCACTCCAAGTATTTATAGGTTAGAGGAAAGAGAGAGCAAAAAATCGTGGCATTAAATGCTCCAACGGCTCTATTCTGAACCAAACTAGTCGGTCAAAGAACAACCACTGACCGACTAGGTCATCAACTAGTCGGTCGGTGAAATAACATGAACCGACTAAGATGTGACCAGTGAATAAATGAAGTTTCAGACTTAAAGAACTAGCGGTCCAAGAAGACTTGCCAACCGACTAGTTTCACAACTAGTCGGTCGGTGAGTGAACTTAGACCGACTAAGAGATAAAACAAATAGTCTGAGAACAAATTGAATTAGTCGGTCCAAGAACAAATGTTAAGCGACTAGTTCATCAACTAGTCGATCGACAAATGTACATAGGCCGACTAACGATAAACAGTAGCTCAGGCTCAAAAATGGAAGTTCAACTAGTCGGTCCAAGAAGGATTCCTAACCGACTAGTTTCACAACTAGTCGGTCGGTGAACCTTCTTTGACCGACTAACTGTAAACAGTAACTGAGCTAGAAATTGAGAAGGCAAACTAGTCGGTTCAAGAAGCTTTGCTGACCGACTAGATCACCATCTAGTCGGTTGGTTCTTCTTCTTGAACTAACTAACATGCACAAGAAGTCACGAATCGAAGCGCGAAGCTTCGAGAAAGTTTGTATGGATTTCTACTAAGATCCTAGCTCTAAGATATGAGCGTTATGAAGATTAAAACGTAAGACCTACTCAAGGCTTAACATTCTACGAAAATGAAGCTAGAAGACATTAAATAAACTATGACGAACCGTCTTCAAAAGCTTCAATCGAATCTTCATGACTTCAATAATGGTCCTTGAGCTTCAACAAAGCTTTAGGCTCACGATCACGCGCTTTAAGAAGTCTCGAGATGTCGCTTTGGATGTTCATATAAATTTGGCGACGATCTCCATAACTGCGCTCACAAAGAGTTAGTTCACGATATATTTATGTTTGTTCATCATCCAAAACCAAATCCGGGGAGTCAATACTCAACATAGGGTTTTGCGGTAAGCATTTCTTATTTCAATTTACTTTGAATATTGCAAGTTTTACTCTCGGTTGTGAGAGTTTGTGTGTAATCCCGGTTTGTGGGATTCACATTTTCATTTGTGTATGATTTGATCTTGTTGAGGTTTTCTACAAGTATTTCATAGTGCAAATTTGAGTTAGAGGTTTCTAACTCAAGTATCCGGAGGGAATCCGGGTGTTTGGGACGTAGGATCACCGGGAACAAGTCGGGGAGACTTGGGTGGATCCGAACCCGTTATATCGATTGTTTGCGATTGTTTTCTTTGTTGTCAATATTTTCATTTCCGCATTGTTGGTTGAGTTTGCAAGATAATTAGGAATTATCTTCTTAATTATTTTAAAGTACTATTCACCCCCCCTCTAGTACTTGTGCAGTAGCTATCAGGGCATTACACTACGTGTCTCATTTCCATATCTCATATACGTATTTCATGTATCACTTTTCATTATCACTTGCCGCATTCATGTCAACATATACATGTATATCACATCTCATATATATGCTTCTTTCAAATGGCACATGGCACATGGCACAATTTGCATGTGGCACATTTCACACAAGCATGGCATGGCATAAGAATCACTAGCATAACATTCTACTTAACCACCAATGCACATCAGGTATATATAATCAACATAACCACTAGCAATGGATATATAATCAACATAACATTCAATGTGAACGATAACCCTTTGCCTATAACATAGATCTGTTGAGTATTGGACTTCTCTCTACTTGGTGTTAATGATGAGCAAACATAAATACTTGTGACTAATCCCCTATTTTGCAGTTAATCCATTGCCTAAGCTTATTATGAAGATCAACTAGCAATGGATGACTCACAAACGTCATTGAAGGCAAATGGCATGAATTGGATGATCGTAGATTGATGATTGAAGCTCTGTAAATACTTTAAGCTCATACAATGGAAAGAAGAGATTATTCGTCAATGTAATTTTTCTTTTATCTCTTCTAGTATGTAGCTTAGAAGTAGAACTTTGATGGAGCACTCACACACATCTACATTCTGTCATAGGACTTCATTAGATCAATTGTCCTTTAATCCCAATTCAATTCTCTTTTGTTTGTGCTAGGATTGTTTATAACAGCCGACTGCTGAACATTTTACAGTCGCCTGTCTCAAAAACAGTCGACTGTGTTTTGTTCTACAGTCGCCTGTTATGCACAGACTATTACAATATAGTTTTGGGCCTTCTCTGATTATTTCGCACAGTCTACTGTTGAACGATTCACAGGCGCCTGTCCTATTGACAGTCGACTGTGTATTGTAAATCAGTCGCCTGTCTATCCTTGCCCAAACTCTGTTTGATCTGACTTTTACGACAAGTCGACTAATGCTGTATATACAGTCGACTGTCTATTGGATCAGTCGACTGTCTATGCTGCAACAGTCGTCTGTCTGTAAGTCATTTCTTTGACTCTGCTCTCTGGAAATTTCTCTTGCTTTTGACAGTCGTCTGTTTAAGGTTTTACAGTCGCCTGTTCTAATTAACAGTCGACTGTATTACTTGAATCAGTCGTCTGTCCTGTATCTTGTGAGATTTCCAGTATTTGTCTAACTTACTCTTCTCTCGGCCAGTCGCCTGTCGAAGAAATTACAGTCGCCTGTTGGTTTAACAGACGACTGTCTTTGCTTCATCAGACGACTGTCCACGTGGTAAGTTACCGTTATGAATTCTCCACTACCCTTGCTGACCGTGCAACAGTCGACTGTGGATTGTTCAACAGTTGACTGTCGGGAGTTCAGATTATATCCGTTGAGATTTTTCTCACGGAGTTCAATTGGGTTTTTGCCTAAACTGTTTTGTGGATTTGAGAAAGCTATAAATAGAGCTTTTACTGTTCCATTGAAAGGTTAATCATTTGATTGCAAAATCTCTCAAGCTTTTATTTCCAAAGATCAAAGCTCTTAAATCCAAAGCCCTAAGTATTTCCATATCTTGTTCTCTTGCTCTCCAACCTAGAACCAAAGAGTGATCATCTAGGCAATTGGTGCAGTTAAGAGAAAGGGCTTTCTCCTCTCTTCCAAGAGAGTTCTTCAACACACATCACACTCCTCCTTCAAGCTCTACTTCAAGGCATATGTGATTGTAAGTGTTGTTTTCATTATTTCATAACTTTCGTTATTTGAGTTGTGCTCTCGGTTGTGAGAGTGGTTTTGCTTGCTCCCTGGTTGTGGGAGTCAAGGACATCGATTGTAGTCTATTGCACTTGTTGGGTTGCTACAAGTGGGCTTTAAGGAAACCTCAAGTTAGGGTTCTAACTTGAGTATCTGGTGGTATCAGGTTGGTAGGGACGTAGGATTACCGGGAACAAGTCGGGAGTTGACTTGGGTAATCCGAACCCTTGAAACATCTCTGCGTTTGCGTGTGTTTCACTTTGGGTCGTTTTTCTATTCCGCACTATTTGTTGGATTGCATTTTATTTGGCGTAAATTCCTTTTAAATTTGCATAAACACTATTCAACCCCCCTTCTAGTGTTTTCCCCATAGACAGTGTCTTTACAAGCTCTAGTCCCAAAAGAATTACTGCTATCACCAATTTCTCTTTAGAATCTGACATAGGTTTCTACATGACATTTGTAGATAATTTATTTTAGTTTCATAGCAATAAGAATCATAATTTTTAGACTACTGAGCTATTAGTTATGACTTATAGATCAACAGGTCTAGAATCTGTCCTGAGTCTGGATTATCAATAGGAAAGATCAGTTGATATTAGTCAATTGCAGTCAGCATCTGATTTAGGTTTCAACATAAAAGTTATAGATAATTTAATGAGGATCCCAGATTGTCTAAGAATGCAATATTTGGACTATTATGGCGAACGTTTTGGTCTGGATAATGCAGAGTGGTAGAATATGCCCAAAACTGACATACATATGAATATCAACAATTACATGTCATTTGAAATCGAAACCAAAGGTTAGTCCCAACATAAAAGTAGGAGATAACTTGATAAGCTTTCCATATTATATTAAACCATAATATTTATATAACTTTACTAAGAGTTACACTCAGTTGAATTCCCTGCAGGAACTGAAAAGAGTAGGGTCTGCCCAGAATTTACACTTAGTTAAAGATTGCTTATTTTAGTCCAATTACAGATAGAATATGCGTGCAGTCTCTAAATGAAGTTGTAGCTAACTTCATAATATTTTCAGATCATATTAGAGCATAATTTTTAGAGAAGTAGAATAAAATATATACTCATCACAATAACAAGAACAGAGCATCACAATAAGGAGATTGCCAGAAATGACACTATGTTAAAGACTATCAGTTTAAGTTTAGTTCCAGACAGATTTTGTTAATATCTAAATAAAAGTTGTAGATAACTTAATGACATTTCCAAATTATCTTAAATCATAAATTTTGGATTATTAAACTGGAAGTTATACTTATTTGAATTCGTAGGACAAAATGGAATCAGAAAAAGGCAACATCTTTACAACACACAACATCAACAATAACAACATAATAACAACTATCACACAACAAAACCACAACTACAACACAACAAATACATGGCATCTCAATCTCAAATATAGTATTCCCAAGAGAAGTAAGAGTTATGAACTCCTACCTAAGAAAGATGCCAACTTTCTAAGCTAAACCTCCTCCAAAAGCTCCAAGCTCCCATCTTTCTATCAAAGCTGCCATCTTACATCTACCACAAAGTGAAGGGTTAGAGGGAAATGGATTTGGCTACACCATGAGAAAGCTGAGGAACGAGGAAGAGGTTAACTTCTAGGTTCCATGGAATCCAAGCTTCAAGCACCCACCAAGCAACTAAGGAGGAGAGAACAATGGTTATCATGAAGTCAAGGAGAGTGAGAGGATGGAGGAAGATAGGAAATGAAAATTTTCTTCTTCTTTTTTCTCTTTCTTTTCTTTTTCCTTTTGAATTTCCATCTTAATCACCTTGCAAATAAACCACCATATGACAAGTGTATGCTTATGTGTCACAATTATAATGAGGCTTAGCTAATTAGGTGGCACCTATAGGGGTTAGGTGGCATGTGTGCTATATATATACATATATTATACTCATATCACGTGCATTTCATATCATTCCATCCCTCATTCCGTGCTATTTTCCCCTTTTCCTGTTTCCCCTTTATGCTTTTGGTATTCCTCATGTGTTGCAGGAGAAATCATGGATTTTTGATCTCAAGGAGGGCTCATGTGTTGCAGGAGAAATCATGGATTTTTGAGCTCAAGGAGGGGAGAAACGATAATGAGATTAATCGAGAAGGGATTGGATATCAAAACCAATGGAAATGAGCTGAAAAGAGCCCGACGCGACCGCGTGGGTTATCTCACGCGACCGCATCGACCAGGACATCCAAGTGGCCAAGGCAGATTGAGGTGGCGATGCGGTCGCATCGCCAGACCAAACGACTGCGTTGCCACCAGAGTCGATGCAACCTCGCTCCACACGACCACGTCACCAACGAGCCAAACGAATGCATTGCCAAAGCTGGAGGAAGATAAATCCTGAGTGACGCAGTCGAGTAAGTCATAGCGACGCGATCGCGTCTATCCATATGAAGCTCAAGCCAAACGACCACTTGACGCGGCCGTTTAGATCGAGATCTGATGCTGTGGAGATGAAGCAGACGCATGATCATGATGATGCGGCCACGTCACCTGAAACCACAAAAACCTATTTTACGCAATTTGGGCCACGCGGTTGCGTCATTTATGATGCGACCGTGTCCTTTTAGGGGTTTGAGCCATTTTGGGCACCATCAAAGGGGGTTTGAGGGACTTTTTGGGTATTTTGGGGTAGTATATAAACTGTTCTTCCTCTCATGCATGAGAGAACCCTTTTTGGCACACTTTTCAGAACCTTTTCAGGTTTTATCTCTCTATTCTCTGCACTCTTTTGATTATTCCTTCTATTCTATTTTAACTTCTAGTTTAACAATTGAATAGTGGATTCCTCCATTAATTGTTCTTGTGATTTTTGGGTTGTTTAATATTAATCCCTACTCTAATCAGATGCAATGAATGTTTGTTTAATGGGTTTCATCATCTCTAATTGCATGGGTTGTGAGTAGTGATTCATCTAGGGCCAATGGGTTGAACCCCATTGGATGAAACTATGGATTGATGAATAATTGGTTAATTGTTGAGTAATTGAAAATAAGGGGTATGTTAGGATGATTATTATTAATGTAGATCGAATTTTGTAACGACCACTTTCTGTTGTAGGTATTTCGTATGTTTACTATTAATAAATTGAGTTATTTGAGAATCACTTTATGATATTATTTGTTAGCTTCCATGGCTTGAATATGTGATTAGACCCCATGTTCGTGATCCACTTGTCTTCACGATCGCGCTGCTACTAATTTTATCATTTTTGGATTTCGTTAATGTGCCGTGGTCAAATCTTAATAATCTGAATATTTTAACCATATTGATCTCCCTAAATCCAGTCCTATCGTATATACATGTTAATAAATCTTAATAAGAATTAAGAAATCTAATTTAAATCCGAACAAACCAAAGCTAAGATAATCCAAAGCATAACCAATATTTCTATATCTTAATTAAATCTTAATTAAACCCATTTTCTCTAATTATAAATCTATATCTTACCTTACCCCCTCGTTTTAATACGACAATCCCAACCATGCAACGACCATATTCCAACGTCCCCAACTCTTACACGATCTCGTGCATATGATCTCAACAACTCCTCACGCATACGATCGAATCGTAACCAACCCGCATTTCCCCAGTCACCGCCCATGCCGCAAAGAACCCATGGTGATCTCAACGAACTCAAGCACCACATCTTACCCTCTCCTTCATAACCTGTGCGTACGACGACTTCAACCTCATCGCAACCCTTGCTCCACCTCATCGCCCAGCTGCAACAACCATCCTCCGTTCAAAACCCATCTCCCTTGCACCGTCGCCTTCACCAAGACAACCACTCCGACGTCCAAGCAGCCCTTCGACCATCTTCTCCCATCTCAGTCAACTCCCTTTCACCGAGACAGCCCCCCGTCGCTAGCTTGTACCACCGGAGAACCCTGTTGAGTATTGGTGTTTCATACCAATGTTATTTTGATGATGATCAAAACATTATGTTATTGCTAATGACTCTCTTGTTTTAGTCTCATAGTTAACATTTCAAAAATATCATTTTTGGAGACTAAACACTTGGTGCAAGGATGGATATCGAGAGGAGCAATGCCATAGCTTGGACTCAAGGGGTGCCACAGCTTGGAGAAGATGGAGAGTATCAAGGTTGAAGCCATAGACTCTAAGGGAAGCAATGTAATCCATGTAATATTTTATTTACTGCTTTTCTCCTTTTTGAGTCTAGGTTAATGCATTGATAGATGGATTAACTCATTCATGCATATGCATTTTCCATCTTAGTGAGCCTCAGGATTATCATAGAAATCATCCCAATAGGTTCACTATGACTTAAAGTCAAACTGGAGTTTTTGGCTCTCCAACATGCGACTAATGAAGGTCTTACAGGCGACTGGATGATTCCAGGCGCATGTCGAGCCTTCTACAGTCGACTGTAGTGCACTGCTCAAGTAAATCTTTTATTGACTCTTACATGAGCTTATGGAACAGTCGACTGAAGGTATATTTACAGTCGCATGTGAATTGTTCACTGGCCGTCGGTATACTCACAATGCATAAGTTGCCCTTCTCTGTTTTATTTCCATCCGACGCAGTAGTCGCCTGCGGAAGGATATACATGCGCCTGTTTATTATACAGTCGACTGTATAGTCTTCTACAGTCGCCTGTCCTGGCTCATATTATAGCCGTTGGGATTTTTTTTAGTCGTTGGTCAGTCGACTGTCAGATGATCATCAGTCGACTGGCGCTGACGTTTCAGCCCAGATTCTAGCCGTTACAGCTTTTTGTTTTTGGATTTATCCTTGGGTTTTGAGAGTTCATATACGGTTCCTATATATATGAGTGGGCTGAGTTTATTAGAACTTCTTGGAACTATTGCAAATCATTAGAGTTTAATTAAGCCACTCTCAAACTCTCTCATTTCCCTCTTAGAGCTCATTCTCTCATTCATGCACTGAAGTCAAGCTCAAGGAAAATCATCCAAGTGCTTCCAAGATAACCTCATCACTTGGAGATCCTCTTCCATGCCTTGCATTCATTAATGAGTAAGTTCATCTCAATGCATAGGTAAGAGTATTTGTTTTACTCTATTATTTCATTGAAACCCTAGCTTTCTGTGTGAGAGCTAGTTACTCTTTGGGTGAGAGTATAACCTTCTGTGTGAGGGTTAGTTGAGATCTCTCTGTGCGAGAGTTTGAGTCTCTCTGTCTGAGAGTCTTTCTGTGTGAAAGCAAGGATTTCTCTGTGCAAGAATCCAAATCCTCTGTATGAGGTATCTCTGTGTGAGATTATATTCACTTCTCAGTGTGAGAATTATAATGGATATTGGTATGGCTGGACGTACCCAAGGTTGGGGAACCAGGGTAATATCTTGTGTTTGCGTTTGGATTTTTATGGTGTTAAAATTCCTCTTGTATTTATAATTCTACATTTGTAAGTTTAATTTTTAAATACGCAATTTGTGCCATTACACTATTTACCCCCAGTGTGTTGTTGTTAGTATTGCAAGGGTAAGACGATCCTTACAATTGGTATTAAAACGAGGTTATAGCATACAACAACGATGTCATTCAACGCTATATCTACGTCTCATGATGAAGGTATATCAATACGACCCTCGCTCTTCAACGGAACCAACTACCCAAGTTGGAAGATCAAGATGATGATATACTTGCAGGGTCAAGACTTATGGGACATCATGGAGTCGCCATTTGAGAAGCCTATTATACCCGCAGCTTCAAGAACAAAAGCGGAGAAGGACTCGATCAAATTCAATGCGAGGGCTATGAATGCATTCCATTGCGCCCTCACTTACAATGAGTTCAACCGCATCTCCATGTGCAAAATGACCAACGAAATCTGGCATACGTTGGAGATTTCTCATGAAGGGACTTCGAAGGTAAAGAAATCTAAACAATGCGTATTTAGATCTAAATATGAGTTGTTTAAAATACATGAAGGTGAAAACATCTCGGAGATGTTCACAAGGTTCACTGATATCGTGAACGCTTTGGAAGGACTTGGGAAGGTGATTTCCCAAGAGGATCGAGTGGAGAAGATCCTTGACTCGCTCACATCTCAATGGGAGTCAAAGGCCAACGGTATTTTGGAGTCTAACGACATGTCCAAATACATCGTTGAGGAGTGCATTGGGAATCTCATGGCGTATGAAGTTAAGCTTCAACACAAGAAAGAGATTCAACCAACCAAGCCCGAGAAGCAAAAGTGGGTTGCATTCCATGCCGAGAAGGAGCCAATCAAGTGGAGAAAGAAGTTCCATCGGGAATCTTCGAGTGAAGATGATGGAGAAGATGATGTTAGCGATGATGATTTCATCGAGCTTGCTGAGCAATTCAAGGCATTCCTCAAGGGCAAGCAAGGTAAATCTTTGTCAAAGTTTTCCTCCAAGTCTAACAATTCTATTTGTTTCAATTGTAGAGGAAAAGGTCATCTTTCTACCGAATGTCCTTCCAAACCCGGCAAAGAAAATTACAAATGGAAAGGGAAGAAGCATTGGAACGGTAAGTCCAAATTCAAGAACCAAAAGAAGGGACTTATCGGCACATTTGATGACTCGGATAAGGATTCATCTAGTGACGAAGAAGATGATGACAAGGAGCAAGCCCACATATGCTTCACGGCATTGAAAGATCTTTCTTCAAGATCTAGCAATGAATAGGTGGAGTCTTTGCTCAAGTCCAATGAAGAAGTGTGCTTCATGGCAAAAGGGTAAGAGTCTTCGTCAAGCTCTAGCGAGGATGAAAGCGATGAGGAAGTTGAGGAGGTGCTAAACTTGCCCTATGAGGAGCTGGAATACCGATACAATGTGGCTTCCAATGCGGCAAGTAAGTGCATTGACTCATATGCTAAATTGAAAGCTAAATTTAAAATTGCTATGAGTAGGTTGCATGCCTTAGAATCTACTAGTGTAAATAATAATGATGCTTTACATGTTTGTGACACTAGTGAGAGAGACACACTTCGCTCTCAAGTTAAGGATTTGAGCATTTCTAATGAAAAATTGTTAGCTCAAAATCTTAGCTTAAAATCTCGCATTCAACAACTTTCGTTGAAATGCGAAGAGGAATTCCAAAAGCTTTGTTTATTCTAGGGATTCACTCCACGGTTTGCTTGAAAAACAACATCCGACAAACCATAGAGGAAGTTTGAGATGTATTCAAAATGTGGTATCCAAACCCACCTCTAATTCTCCTTATGGTGCAAATACAAGAAATATTACAAAAGCACTTAAGAAGAATCACCTTGCCTTCTTGTATAACAATAACACCAACAAGAAGCATATAAATCATAATGTGGTGAGGAATAATGAAAATCCTTCATTTTTTGCGAAGAAGTAAAATCCCCATTCTATGCATGCCAAGAAATTCTTTTCTACACATATGCATACCACATCCACCCCTCTTGCAAAGTCAAAACCCTTGCCTAGGAAATCCTTGAGTTTATGGATTCCCACTATGTGTAGTGTGCAAAAGAGGGATAGATACATCAATTCTTTAGTTAGGGATGTGATCACCTCATGTGATTACATTAGGAAATCAAACTCCTCTTGGGTTTGGTTCCCTAATGTTTAGGTTCCTCACACATATACATATTGCATGAGTATTGTGTTTAAATGTTTATTTTTAGCATACCCATTGTTTGTGTGTGTTTCATGATTTTGAAAATGTTTTCAAATTTATTTTCATGAAGATAAGGACCTTGGAGAATACATTGGCATACATGCATTTGTTGATCCATATGAATGTCAATGGGGGAGTTAATATGTTGTATGTTTAAAATATTTTAAAACATATTTTAACTTTTATTTCGGGTTTTTTTGATTGGGATCATTGTTTCACAATTGGTGTAATTTTACAATTGCTTATGATGGTTTCAAACTCAACCCATTGATATTGCCAACATGTTTCATGTTATATTTCCTTTTGACAATGTCATGTGTATCAATGCGATTGATTTTTCCATATATCTGCTTTGATACACTTAGGCCCATGGCTCCAAGTATGATTAACAATTGGTAAAGAGGATTATCTTTAAAGATATCTTGTCTCTTTCTTTACAATTGGTATTAGATTCTAGAAGTCAAAAATTTGATCATTTCTATTATCTAGGGGAGAGCATATGATAGTGATTGATACCCACTAAATTTAACAATTTGGTATCATACATCTCTTTAACTCTTGCATATTGTCACATCTTTAATTAGAATGATAATGGCGCTATATTTGATGTCCACCTTTTTGAAAATGACAAGGAGAGATATAGCATTATGTAAACCATGTTTATCATACATATGCATTTGGGGAGAGAGATATATCTATGGGGAGATATATGCATATGTGGAGAGATATATGGGATTATGTAAACCATTCATGTGTGCATGTTATATACTTATTGCAATTGGTTTATGTAATATATGCCTATTATATGTCACCATTGTTTCTCATTATTTCAATTGGTATAATGAGTTATTTACAATTGTGTATCTCATTTATACAATTGGTGCATATAACTAGAGGGAGCTCATTAGCATTGTGCTTTATTTCTTTATGTTTTACATAATGTGTGTCATCATCAAAAAGGGGGAGTTTGTTGAGTATTGGTGTTTCATACCAATGTTATTTTGATGATGATCACAACATTATGTTATTGCTAATGACTCTCTTGTTTTAGTCTCATAGTTAACATTTCAAGAATATCATTTTTGGAGACTAAACACTTGGTGCAAGGATGGATATCGAGAGGAGCAATGTCATAGATTGGACTCAAGGGGTGCCACAGCTTGGAGATGATAGAGAGTATCAAGGTTGAAGCCATAGACTCTAAGGGAAGCAATGTAATCCATGCAATATTTTATTATTGCTTTTCTCCTTTTTGAGTCTAAGTTTAATGTAATGCCTTGATAAATGGATAAACTCATTCGTGCATATGCATTTTCCATCTTAGTGAGCCTCGTGATTATCATAGACATCATCCCAATAGGTTCACCATGCCTTAAACTCAAACTAGAGTTTTTGGCTCTCCAACAGGCGACTGATGAAGGTCTTACAGGCGATTGGGTGATTTCAGACACCTGTCGAGCCTTTTACAGTCGACTGTAGTGCACTGCTCAAGTCAACCTTTTATTGACTCTTACTTAAGCTTATGGAATAGTTGACTGAAGGTCTATTTACAGTTGACTGTCTTCCAACATGCACCTGTGAATTGTTCATCAGTCGTCTGTATACTCACAGTGTGTTTATTGCCCTTCTCTGTTTTATTTCCATCCCCTGCAGCAGTCGCCTATTGATGGATATACAGGCACCTGTTTATCGGTCCGGAATTAACTCCAAAATGATGTCGTTTACCGCAAGCACACGGTATAGCGACGAGCGGGTATCGAACACGGGGAAGCAGTGCTATACTACCTATATACTCCTAGGTTGGGTTAGACTTGCGGATTTATTGGTGGATGTGGAATATGGAATGTCGTAATGGTGATGGATGTGAAGGTCGTGTCACTCGATATCGCAAACAAATAATTCCACACAATATAAAAAGACTAGAACTTTAGGACTCACCACTAGGATCGTCGGATGTCGACGTTAGGCTAGAACTCTTACGTTGCATTGGTTTTATTGGGGATTGTATCATCTAGGAAGTGAATTCATGTGTCTAGTTATCATGAATCTAACATACTGTATTCACCTCGCTCGTGTGATAGATGCATACGGTACGTGCATTAAGGATCTACAATAGTCTCACTGCTCTCGTGGTTCGAATACTCTCAACTCGTATCACTCTCATGGATTAGAGTTTCGAGGTATTTTTGTGGCTCTCATTGATGCAATGTCGGTAGCCGTCAATTAGTGGTATAGTTCGTCGGTGGATCCCATCAAGACACGAGCCAGACATGGTCACGAGTCTTGATTGAATCTACTTACTCTCTAATTAAATCCATAAGATACTCCTTAAGCTAATCGATTCCACCAACCGTGGGCACAATCTCAGTACGATTTCTCCTAGAGATTTTGCAAGATCAACCAAAATACTCCCCTTTTATGTCCAACGCATCATAAAAATTCTATCTTTGCATCAAAATCCTATAATCCATGGTCTAATCCCTTAGCCCTAGATGAGACTACTCATGCATGATAGCAATAGATATAAGAACGATAGAAAACTTCATTGCATGCATCAAAGAGATATTCAATAAGCAATCAATAAGGATTAATGATAGAATTAACGAGAGAATTAGCGAGAACAAAAATACTTATCTTGATACAAGAGAGGGGCCTATGACGTAGCCTAACTCCCAAAAGATCATCTCCAAAACTTCTTAGAACTCTCTAAAAACTCTCCAAGGTCCCCCTCTAATGACGGCTACAATTCATAAATATAGTCCCCTCAAAACCCTTGCAAATAACCCAAAAACCCTCTGAAATTCGTGCCCAAGATCAATTCTGGCCGCAACTTAAGTTCTGGGCCCCAGCTGACTCGGTCAAGTAGCCCCCAACTTGGTCGAGTCAGCAGTAGGGCAGAAAAAGCTCCAAAAATGCTGCACTGTCTCCTCGGTCAAGTAGGTATCTGCTCGGTCGAGTACAGATTTCAACACTGCAACGTCAACTTGCAGAAATTTTCCAGATTTCATTCGACCTCTGATTGATGCGTTCTTAGCGACGTTGGAACTGTCATGAAGTCTACTATCCATACAAAATATGAGAAAAATAATTTGTTCGCTGGAGTGATAGCAGATTTCAAAAGAGTGAAAGGCTGTCTGAAAATCTGGGCGCTTGCCTTACTCGACCGAGTAGCCTTCGTGCTCGATCGAGCTATAGTGGGTTGCTGCTTTAGCTTTAATATGCTTCTCTGGAAATTGGTTTGGCTCGACCGAGTAGCCACCCTACTCGGTCGAGTAGGGTGTAGCCGTTTCCTTGTGAACTTCTGCATGTCGCTCGACCGAGTAGCTGATGCTACTCGGTCGAGTCGCCGATGCTACTCGGTCGAGTCGCCTGGGAAACTGAAGCTGGTTGCTTCTTGGCTTCTCCTTTCTCATTATCTTTCTCTAGTCTTCTTCTTTGGCACCTCAAGCATGTCATCATGAGTCTTCTTGGTGCTCTCATGTCGTCGATCGTCTTATTGACTCCAAATTGCTCCATTATCGCTCCAAATCCCTGAAATGGGCATAAATGCTCCAAAAATCATATTGTTCCAAATAATAGCGTAAAAGCGTATAAAATGGGAGTTTGGAGGGTGAAATGCGTTATGAAAATATGCGATAAATCATGTAAAATAAGAGCATATCAAAATCCCCCAAGCTTGCCTCTTATCCGTCCTCGAGGAAGACTTATAAGAAAAAAACCGGGAGTAAAAATAAGAAATGGAAAATAAAGAAGAGCACTAGATAACAACTCAAATCAACCTTGTCATTCATAAACACACAAGATGAGAAACAATCAATGTAACGACCGCTTTCCGATCGTACCTTCTTCGTGCACGTGTTGTTGACCGTGCACGTATTTATTTTAGACTCTGTTTGGTTGTGAACACTTTGGTGTAATATGTCGTTGTGAACGTCTCTGAGAGTATTAAATTGTGGCACTATTTTGGAACGTCATTTCACGGGTCGTTCTCCCACGATTTGACCTTGTTTGAAGAGACGTCACGATTTTCACTTGGGTCGTAAGGCCTTTCTATTTTTAATTTCGTTTCTCGTCGTCGAAATTGTGATCCGTCTTCTTAGATGCATTTCTCTCGTCCGTGCGGTCACCTCAGTATTTATCTTACGATTTTTGGGCCCCGTTTGACCCACTTTCACTTTTCCCCCGTTTAATAATTGGTTTAACCCTAAGTTTTCATTGGCTTATATCCCCTATTATTATTATATTATTATACATCCTTAATCAAATTCATGTTGACCCAGCCTACTTGTTGCCTTGGTCGCACCCATGTGAGGAGAGAGAGAGGGTGGAACAGAATTGATTTTTGATGATTGTTTATATCAATTTCTAATAATAAACATAACCCTAACTAACATAGCCCATCCCTAGACCTATAGACCCCCCACGTTCAACCTTGTCACTATTTTAATGGGCCCTAGGTTAACTTTTACCTTGAGAACCCTCACGTGAGCCTGCCCATACCTATATTTAAATAACCCTAGGTTGCCTTCTCTCCCAGCAACCAAAGAAACAAGCGGCCGCCACTCACATTCGCACAGAACCCCCGCCCCCTCAACGGGTCGCCTTCCTCCCCTCTCGCGGCCAACTGCCGATGACCCCTTCTAGACCGCGACCAAACCCCACGGCGGCGCTCCTCAGACTGCCGAGCATCCCCTCCTCCATAAGATCGTCGGAAACCGCTCTCCACCATTACTCCAGCCCCCTCTCCTCCCTTATCGATCACCCCGCGGCCTCCGACTCCTATTCTCCGGCCTCCATTATCGGAAAACACCATCGCCGGCCACACCCTATCGAAGCAAACCGCCAACCCCCATTGCCGAACCCCCATCTTCACCTCCGGCCTGTTCTCAGACGAACTCCTCCCGACCAACCTGGATCTACGGCCTGTGCTCCACCGGATTGCCGCGGTGCCCGAGCTGCAGCAGCGCCGGCATTGGTGATCCCCAGACATCGCAATGCCACCCATGGCCTCTTCAGCTAGCCCCTAGTCCAGCGCCTGACACCCATCTCTCCGCCACTTCGAAGCCATGCAACTACATTCACGAAGAACATCCGATCTCCCTTGGAAACACAAGACACGGCTCCTCTCGACACGCTCTCCCCCTCCTTGCATCACCTCCCTGCTATTTGAAGATGGAACCGACGTTGTAGAGGAAGGGGACATAGAGGTATTAGAGAGAGTGAGTTTTCTTTGTTCATTAACTTTATTCACATGCCTTTATAACTGTAGGATGGTGAAGTAACTAGGTATAGGGTATTAAATATTTGGTTAGTTCATGTGGATGTCAGTTAGTAATTAGTGCCTTAGCCCATATTTTTAGGAATACTGTGTTTTATTGTAGGATAGCGGTGCTTATGTGTAGTATAGTATGACCCGGGGTATAGTTGGGCTTATACGATTATTTGGTTGGTAATATTTTCTACTGATTACCTAGTTTTGCAAATCCACGTCGCAGATATACTATGTTTTTCTGTGCGACACGAGTCGACGTCGCTACCCTACACGATACCGGAATTCAACCCCTGGCGTCGCTGCCCAACTCCAGTGTAGCTCTCGCGTCGTGTTGAGGTAACTTTTTGCACCCCTAGGACCCCCAACCCAACTCTGTTAAATAAGATAAAAATCGGTATTTTGGTTGTCTGATAATTCACTAATGAAGATAATTTAAATTGGGACTGTAGGCTGGTGGATCCGAGAACATAGGTAGACTGGACTGGTTCGACGATATTTGCTGGACGCTTGAATTCAGGCAAGTGAAACTTGCCAACTCTTGCTTAGGGCCATGTTTCTAGGCCACTTCCTTGTTTTTAGCATAAAAGAGACTAGACAGTGAAATGATAGCTGTCTAGATGCAACTTTAAGATCTAGCTTGACAACGAAGCTAGATCTGTCACCCTGCCATGTCATTCATGCATTGTTATCTGTCACGTTTAAATTCCTTATCTGTACGCATTTTTAACTGCCATGCATTGCATCTTACATGTCATCCAAGTTGGTTGTTGCATTCGTAGCACACGCTACACTACTTGTACTTTCTTGTCCGGCTAGGCACCCCTATGCCATCATGAAAAAAACTTCCTGGCTCATGATCCAGAAGATGGGCGCCAGTCCATACACACGTGGAGGGGTAGGGATAAGCGATCACTTGAGCTTAGGAGTTGGCCCGATCTGCCACTCTAGCCAAAAGGCGTAATCTCTGTGCACGACGTGCTTACTATACTTGTCCTTGTCTTTGAGATTGTTTCTTGCAAACCTGATATCCATGTCATGATTTAAATGCCAGTCTTTCATGCCATGCTCGTACCTTACTTTACCTGTTGCACTCATACTTAACTGCCATGTCATTGCATCATGCTAGAATTGCTAGGTTGCTTTGCTTTACCTTCAGTTCCTTGTACAAGTCTCTTGTAGACTTGCTGACATGTGCCCCTTGCTCTTTTGGGTGTCACATGTTAGACCCTGAGCCAGAGACCGTTGCTGAGTACGTGGTAATTACTGACGCTGAGCCTGAGCCCATGTCTGTCCAGGAGGAGTTTGTGGTTACCGACGACCAGTCTTAGTGACCTCGTTGAGTTCTCCTTTTGTTTTAGGATTTCTGTTAGTTGTCGGAGCGTGGCACCTTTGCCTTGTACGTTGTACTTTTGTTGGCCACGTTTGGGCCTTAGACTCTTTTTCTTTTTAGCCTGGTGGCTTTTCTGCGATGTTGGGATTTATTTTTATGGATATTCTGAGATTTCTTTTTGTCTCATTTCCTTTATTATTATCTTTGTTTCGTATCGCAATTGCAAGGACCTGCCATTTAATGGTTATTGACGCTTATCGGACTTGCAGCTTCAAGTCTGAGCGGACGTACTCACGCTTCGCCTCCATATTTTTGGGAAGCGGGGCGTGACAATCAATAACCACGAATTTCACTTGACATTTTATCCTCGCATTATAATGTACGTCTCATGGGTTTGAATTGAAGCATAATGAACTAATCAACCAATCATAACAGAAGTTAGAGTATTCATCTTATCATAGAATAACATGTAATATACTAGCTCATGATAATAACTCAAAATCCATGAAAGATTCTTTAACCGGCATATATGTATCATGATCAAATCATCAAGCATGCATGGCATATTATTATTTATTGTTCATGAAATGAAATAGAAAACTCAGCCAATCAAGGCATCACCACACTAATACCCGTTTCTTGAATCCTAGGAACCCATCAACCTTGTCCATGTCTTCACTCTAAATAGAAAAGGAGGTAGAGATATGGAATTTTGTATTTTTATATTTTTGTCTATTTTTGGCTTTTTGTCTTGCAAACTTGCGTAAACGCAATGGAGTGCAAAGAGCGGTCTATGCATCACAGATCAGGCGACCTTAGGGCATTGGGATACAAGGAACCCCCACGGACCTTTTATTTAGGACATTTGTTTGGTTTTTTTATTATTGAGATTTTTGCAAACTCACGAAACGTGATGGAATGCAAAGCATGCTCAAATATCATTTATTTGGCTATATTCAAAGAAAAAGGAAAAAAGCATAGAATTTAGACATGGACTCCGTATCAGAAATATCATACTCATCAATACTTAGAGTGTCATGGGGTTATCCTATCTCAATTGGATTACTACTCATACATGAAACATGTTTAATTTCTCAAACAAGTCATGCAAATATAGTTAAAATTCGGGTTTAATACATTTCATTTTCATTTAGGCCATTTCAAGAATAAGAATCATGAAAATGTGAGCACTTTTATGAAAAGCATATTAAAAATGTTATCATACTCAAGGAATATACTCTAAAACCGTCATTTTCAACTAAAAGTTCGGAAAGATAATCCATTCATATACATTTCATAATTGAAGCACAAGAGATTTCAAACATCAAGTGATAATTCGTGGTCATACAAAAGGATAATGTGTGTAGATGTCAAACATGAATAATAACCATAGAAGGACAATTATTTCAAGCAAAAAATAAATAAAGATAAAAACGACTCACAAGCACACATTATGATTCATGAAACACACAAAAAGAGAAAACAAAGATGAAAAGAGAAATGGAAAATTTTGAAAAGATCTAAAAAAAATCCTAAAATGGAGTAAAAATGCAACTAAATGGCATGGAAATGCACTCCCTCAAGCTTAAACTTCACATTGTCCTCAATGTGATCATAAAATGTAATTATGAGGAATAACGATAAATATGAGGGGGGGGGGGGGGGGGTGAATGGAAAATGATGAAATGAATGACATGAAATCCTAATGCAACTACATGCACATGCAATGATGCATGAGAGCGCCTTCCCCCAAGCTTATACCAAACAGTCTTATTCAAATGACTTGATCAAAAAATGTCACGGCTTTGCTAAGCGAGATCAAGTCAAACGAATAAGAAAGTAATGGTTTACTTGAAAGAAATGTTCGATGGTGGTGAGCAAAATGGTAGGACATATCAAAATGTGAAGAGGGCAATTAATATATATAATGGGTTTGGGGTGTAAAAGATTATTATTGCCTTTATATGAGGTGATATTTATTCAAGCAAATCTATATAGTTCTCTCACTGTCGAGAGGATTCGTGTTTATTTAAAGCATAAAATACTACACTACTGGATTGATATCACCGATAGCCAAAGGAGGATCCAGTATCTGCATCGGTGCATCCAGCTGTCCTATCGATACATTCTGTGGCTCTGCCAGCTGTGTGTAACCACTAATGCCAACGAACTCCAGCGATGCATCCCCTAGCATCCTTCGTAGGCGTCCACATGTATCATGCAAAGAACGGAATGCATCAGTCCATTGTGAATGATTTTTCACTTAAACAAATGTTTCCCAAAGAGGGTCATCAACATAAATATTTAAAATTAAGGATGGTTGACAACACTTTCCTGGAAATAAATCTATACTCTCAAGTACCATGTCCGCTCTCTCCTCGGTGTCCTCTCCAAGATCCTCAGGTATATCCTGATCAGATGCATATATCACCTCATCAGGCGACTCCTCGTCATGCTCGTCGGGTTTGTCAAGCAAGGACACGTTCAAGCATACCTCTAGTCCATAATTGTAAGTGTCCTGCAATAGTTATGACGTGTCAAAATGATCTGAATCAAAATAAATATCAAATGGGATACATGATTCAGAAATGGAGTGGGTAAAGAAATCTCCCTGAGTGGGAGCTGTAAGCTCTGGTGGGTGTTCCTCTGAGGGGTGCTTAGCCTCTGTAGAAGGTGGGGGTGGCTGCGGTAGCTCGAATGGAGGGGGACACAATTCGGGCTCCATCTGTATGCAGATGTCATCTTCCCAAGTCACCGCCTCGATGGTCTGCTCCGCTACTGTAGGCACGACATCCTCAATAATATCCTTTGATGGTATAGACTGATTTGACTCATGTGGGTGGCAAAGGGAGGCGACGACGGCATGAGCTAGCTCTGCAGTGCTAGGTGTCGATGTCTCGTCTGGAGTGGGAATATTGAAGCGCATAATACCTCCCCCAAGCTGAACGTGAATATCCTCCTCGATGGTGCCTACATCAGACACATGACTCATAATAAAATTGATGAGCTCACAATCTTCTGGATCACCTGCCTCGACGGCTAATGAGCTAGAAGATCGAGCTACGTAAAATAAGCTCTCTAAAGCTGCTGCATGTCGCAGGTCCTCGAAGGTTGTCAAATACATCCTCCTCAAGAATTCCAATGAGGGTCCCTACAATCCTCCAGTAAAGAGAGGAAGTATCTTGAAACCATCCCACACATAGTCTGACTCCATTTGGAACATTCCTAACATTTCGTCGAACCTGTAAAAGGCTTCCATGAAAGATTCTCCATCAGCTTGATTGAATGTAGCAGCGAGATATATGAAGGATTGTATAGAACCTGGTCGCATCATGTTTGGAAGCAACATCATTGCATCAATTGTACCTGATCAAGCAAAGTAGACAACCTGTAAAAGACGTCAGTGGTACAAAGAGAGATAAAGATAATGATAATAGCACGTGGTGGGACAAAATCTCTCTCTCTCTCTCTCTCTCTCTCTCTCTCTTTGTTTTTGTTTTTTTAACGCAATCTAATCAACCTAATTGTGGTAAATAAATAATATGGCAGAACGCCTCCCCGACAACGATGCCCTAAACTTGATCGGCCCGAAATTAACTCCGAAACGATGTCGTTTATCGCAAGTGCACGGTATAGCGGTGAGCGGGTATCGAACACGGGGAAGCGGTGTTATACTACCTATCTACTCCTAGGTTAGTTTAGACTTACGGATTTAATGGTGGATGTGGAATATGGAATGTTGTAAGGGTGATGGATGCAAAGATCGTGCCACTCGATATCGCAAACAAGGGATTCCACACAATATAAAAAGACTAGAGCTTTAGGACTTACCACAAGGATCGTCGCATATCGATGCTAGGTTAGGACTCTTACGTTGCATTAGTTTTATTGGGGATTGTAACATCTAGGAAGTGAATTCATGCGTCTAGGCATCATAAATCTAACATACCTTATTCACCCTTCTCGCACGATAGATGCATACAGTACGTGCATTAAGGATCTACAATAATCTCACCACTCTTGTGGTTCGAATGCTCTCAACTCGTACCATTCTCGTGGGTTAGAGTTTCGAGGTATTTTGGTGGCTCTCATTGACGCAATGGCAGCAGCCGTCAATTAGTGGTATAGTTCGTCGGTGGATCTCGTCAAAACACGAGCCGGGCATGGTCACAAGTCTTGTTTAAATCCACTAACTCCCTAATTAAATCCATAAGATACACCTTAAGCTAATCGATTCCACCGACCGTGGGCACGATCCCAGTACGAGTTCTCCTAAGGATTTTGCAAGATCAACCAAAATACTCCCCTTTTATGTCCAACGCATCATAAAAATCCTATCTTTGCATCTAAATCCTAAGATCCATGGGCTAATCTCGTAACCCTAGATGAGACTACTTATACAAGATAGCAATAGATATAAGAACGATAGAAAACTTTATTTCATGCATCAAAGAGATATTCAATAAGCAATCAATAAGGATTAATGAAAGAATTAACGAGAACAAAAATACTTATCTTGATACAAGAGAGGGGCCTATGGCGTAGCCTAACTCCCAAAAGATCGTCTCCAAAACTTCTTAGAACTCTCTAAAAACTCTCTAAGGTCCCCCTCTAATGACGAATACAATTCATATATATAGTCCCGTCAAAACCTAGCAAATAACCCAAAAAACCCTCCGAAATTCGTGCCCAAGATCAATTCTGGCCGCAACTTAAGTTTTGGGCCCCAACTGACTCGGTCGAGTAGCCCCTACTCGGTCGAGTCAGCAGTAGGGCAGAAAAACCTCCAAAAACGATGCTCTGTCTGCTCGGGTCGAGTAGGGTCGGCTTGGTCGAGTAGGTAGCTGCTCGGTCGAGTAGGTGGTCGAGTACAGATTTCAGCACTGCAGTGTCAACTTGCAGAAATTCCGCAAATTTCATCCGACCTCCGATTGACACGTTCTTGACGGCTTTGGAACATTCATGAAGTCTACTATCCAAAAAAATTTGAGAAAAATACTTTGCTCGCTGGAGTGGTAGCAGATTTCAAAAGAGTGAGAGGCTGTCTGAAAATCTAGGCGCTTGCCTTACTCGACCGAGTAGCCTTCGTGCTCGATCGAGCTACAGTGGGTTGCTACTTTAGCTTTAATATGCTTCTCTAGAAATTGGTTTGGCTCGACCGAGTAACCACCCTACTCGGTCGAGTAGGGTGTAGCCGTTTCCTTGTGAACTTCTGCGCGTCGCTCGACCGAGTAGCTGATGTTACTCGGTCGAGTCGCCTGGAAAATTGAAGCTGATTGTTTCTTGGCTTCTCCTTTCTCTTTATCTTCCTCTAGTATTCTTCTTTGGCACCTCAAGCATGTCATCATGAGTCTTTTGGTGCTCTCATGTCGTCGATCGTCTTATTGACTCCAAATTGCTCCATTATCGCTCCAAATCTCTGAAATGGGCATAAACGCTCCAAAAATCATCTTATTCCAAATAATATCATAAAAGCGGATAAAATGGGAGTTTGGAGGGTGAAATGCGTCATGAAAATATGCGATAAATCTTGTAAAATAAGAGCATATCACCTGTCCATTATACAGGCGACTGTGTAGTCTTCTACAGTCGCCTGTCCTGGCTCAGATTATAGCCGTTAAGATTTATTTAGCCGTTGGTCAGTCGATTGTCAGATGATCATCAGTCGACTGTCGCTGACGTTGCAGCCCAGATTCTAGCCGTTACAGTCTTTTGTTTTTGGCTTTATCCTTGGGGTTTGAGAGTTCATATAGGGTTCCTATATATATGAGAGGGCTGAGTTTATTAGAATTTCTTGAAACTATTGCAAATCATTAGAGTTTAATTAAGCCACTCTCAAAACTCTCTCATTTCCCTCTTAGAGCTCATTCTATCCTTCATGCATTGAAGTCAAGCTCAAGTGAAATCATCCAAGTGCTTTCAAGCTAATCTCATCACTTGGAGATCCTCTTTCATGCCTTGCATTCATTAATGATTAAGTTCATCTCGAGGCATATGTAAGAGTATTTATTTTACTTTGTTATTTCATTGAAACTCTAGCTTTCTGTGTGAGAGCTAGTTACTCTCTGTGTGAGAGTATAACCTTCTGTGTGAGGGTTGGTTGAGATCTCTCTGTGTGAGAGTTTGAGTCTCGCTATGTGAGAGCATAAGTCTTTCTGTGTGAAAGCAAGGATTTCTCTGTGTGAGAATCCAAATCCTCTGTGTGAGGTATCTCTGCGTGATATTGTATTCACTTCTCTGTGTGAGAATTATAGTGATTATTGGTGTGGCTGGATGTACCCAGGTTTGGGGAACCAGGGTAATATCTTGTGTTTACGTTTGGATTTTTTTGGTATTTAAACTCCTCTTGTATTTATAATTCTGCATTTGCAAGTTTAATTTTTAAATACGTAATTTGTGTCATTACACTATTCACCCCCTAGTGTGTTGTTGTTAGTGTTGCAAGTATAAGACAATCCTTACAAACCTTGTCGTTATCCTCTCCCTCAGCCCATCAACCTACCCCTGCGACTCCGAAGACACATTTGCCTCTCAATGTCGACATCTGTCTCAGCCACCCTCCGACGTCCAAGTGAACCCCTTCAGCTCAATGCGGAACGTCGATGTCGCCCACGACGTCGCCGTTCACCCCCCGCCATCTTCACTACGTTGCCCACGACGACGCCGATGTCTGCCCCTCGCAGCGACTCCTCCAACCACCGCCGCCACCACTCGAGCTCGTTCAGTCGTCGTTTGGACCTCTGTAGCCCCATCCCGGATCGTCGCTACCTCCGTCCAACACCACCGCTAGTCACCGCCCCCATCTACAAGCTCACACAAAACAAACGCACGTAAGTTATGTAATTATTATCATGATATATTATATATACATATATATATTACAATATATACAGTACGTTATGTTATATATATATATATAAATATATTATGTTATGATATATATATATATATACAGATTATGTTATATTATCAGTAAGTGTTAATATATATAATGCGTAAGTTATACTGCCACAGTATTTGTTATATAATAAAAATTATATGTATATAAACAGTTAGTATAGTTTATTTCTATATATATACGGTATTAGTTGGGTGTATATATATATGTGTATATATGTGTGTGTGTGTGTGTGTGTGTGTGTGTGTGTGTATATATATATAATTTATATAAATCAGCGAATGAAAAATGTAATTAGATTATAACCTATAAGCAGTTCACATATAAGTAAACTTAATATTATTCTTTTGCTTGATATTAAAATCTAAATGACGCAGATAAAACGCGACTCACGCTACGATCCCCTGGACACCCAACATCACCTCGAGGCAAGTATTTTATCGTAAATGAATTGCAAACTGAACTGTTAAACCTTAGTGCTAAAATCTTGTTTTAATGCGCTTGTCGACTTTAGAAGCTGAATTGCATGCTTCATTATACTATTTGCTTTCTGATTTAAATGGACATGTAATAATAATGTTGCTTGTTTGGAATAAATTACTATCTGCATGCTAGCAAATCGGACTTATTGGACAGAGGGTAGGACATAACCCTCGAAACGCATATGTGATGCCATCGAATACAGATGGGATGGAACCTAGTCGAAGACTAGACAGACACTTTGGGTGGGGTTGGTTTATGTAGTAGAGTTTGTAAGTGTGTCTTGAGCACATTACGGCTACTTCCATACCACACTAATGGAAGCAAGTATCTTGGCCATTTTCCATGTTAGAAATTACAAGAAGCGTCACGGTAAACCCCCCGATGATAGGGTGTATCGAGAACATTTTACTTACTCGGACATGGACTTATGCACGAGCACAAATAATTGAAAGTACTCAACTTGCAACTGTGTTTAATTCCTTTAAAATGCATATCATATGTTAATTATTGCAGCATGCTCATATTTTAAGTTATGCACTTGTTTCTTCATAAATGTGTCCCGACGCTCTTCTGTTTCTTTTTCCAAGTTAATACTTTTCATTACTATAAAATCTTGCCGAGCTTTTGCAGACATATATTTCAATGAACTTATGAAATATATGTTAGGTTTAGAGACGTGGTATATTGAGGAACCCACTTTCGAGAATCCAAACCAGGAGGTAGACCCTGCTGACCAGAGTTACGAGGACGCTGAGATCCTTCCCGCTGAAGACTAAAACATTGTTGCAGTCTTCATTTATTTTAGTTATATTTATTGTTTCAAGTGTGTTGCATTAAGAATAAATTATACGACCATGATGGGCCCTAATTTGTTTGTGTAATTTTTTTAAACTCTGGGACAAAAGTTGAATAAATATTTGTGATGTTTCTGAGAACTTTGTATGCACGGACCTGATTGCTAAACACAAAACGCTTATTGTACTTATGTTAAAGAAGAAAGAAAGAATAAATTGTATTAAGAATAAACAAATACACAAAACGCTTATTGTTTCAGGTGTGTTGCATTAAGAATAAATTGTACGGCCATGATGGGCCCTAATTTGTTTGTGTATTTGTTTTAAACTCTTGGACAAAAGTTGAATAAATATTTGTGATGTTTCTGAGAACTTTGCATGCACGGACCTGATTGCTAAACACAAAATGCTTATTGTGCTTAAGTTAAAGAAGAAAGAAAGAAAAATGTACCTCTTTTTTGCTTTAAACACATGCAGACCCGTTCACGTTCTCACACCCAAGTACAATGGGAAGCAGGTCATGACATGTTTTAGTAGTGGTACATGTAGGTCCTCTTGCATTCTGCGAGACACTTCTGAAACAGTATAGATATTATTACTAACCAGATTGTTTAGATAAACTTATACACAAATGTTTACTTTGTTTGTTTGCAGCATGGCAGGAAGGCCCAACACTCTCAATGGGAATGGAGTCAACGGGAACAGTACTACAGACATCCACGAGCTCATGGGGGGTCATGAAAGGCATGTTAGAGATCCAACAACAGCTGATTCAGCATGGGCAACAAGTTGTACAACCTGCACCACCACCTCCTCAAGTTGCAACTGGAGCCAATCAATTTTAGGAGCTGAACCTGAAGAGCTTCTTTGCAAGAGAAGGGCCACTAGAACTAAAGAATGGGCCCAAAGTACTGAAGACAACCTGAGTCTTTCCCTCATTGATCAGGCAGGCTTGGTGGAAGTGGCCAAGAAACAACTGACGGGAAGTGCACGAAACTGGTGGGACGCTGAAGATGCTCGTCTGGTCAAGCCCATCAACTGGTTCATTTTTCGATAGCGATTCGACGCTCAGTATTTTCCCCGATTAGCTAAGAGGGAACTGCAACAACGTTTCGTCAACCTGGAACAAGACAACTGGACTGTTGACGAATATGAGGCAGAATTCTCCATGCTTAGTCGATTCGCTTCACATCTGGTGGAGGATCCCGAAGACCATGCATATCAAATTCTCCAAGGTCTAGATCTGGACATTCAGGCTTCAATGTCTTCGACGAATCCGACTACACATCAGGAAGTGTTGGATGCTGCTAGGAAGCATGAGCTCATTATGAAGCGTAAGAAGGCGCTTCAGACTGGAGGAAGCAGACGTCCGCAGGAGCCACCCAGTGGAAATCTTTGGCCTACTCAGACTGCACAATTGAAGAGGCATGCTGCTCCTACCAACAGTCGATCCCAGATGGTGTGCTTTCATTGCAAGTGAATGGGACATGTCAAGAAGGACTGCCGGGAGCTGCCGAACCAATGTTTGATATATGAAACATCTGCGCATACTACCAGAGACTGCCCTTACCGCACCAATAAGATGATGACTGCTGGACCTTTTAGACCTATTCAGCATGGAGCTTCTGGACATACTCAGCGTGGACCACCTCTGGCTCCACAACAGAAGGCTTATGAACAAGTGAGGCAGAACCAGCCGAGGCGACATGCATTCACCATGACGGTCGCTGAGGCTGAGACTGATGAGCAAGTGATCTCATGTAATACCTAAACTCTCCTTTTATAATGCTTATAGTATATATGTATGTGCTTGATTTTTTATCCTTAACAAAGGTGTTTCCCTATGGTCTAGTTGTTAACTTAGTAGCCTCTCATCTGGCTCTATCTCTGTTTGATTCTGGAGCCTCATATTGTTTCATATCCCGAGGATTCGTCGAGAAGCACTCTATTCATGTTGACTCTCTACCTAATTGTTGGATCATCACTATCGGGAGTGGAGTAGTGAAAACTTCTAGTGGCTGTTGATCCTACCCTATAGTAATCCGTGGACACGAGTTACTTGCAGATTTTATGATAGTCGACATGCCAAACTTCGATGCAATATTTAACATGGATTGGTTAGGAAATTTCTATGCTATCATCGATTGTCACAAGAAGAAGGTAGTGTTCGAAATCCCTGACCATTCAGTGTTTGAATTCACGAGCGAAGACTGTTCACTTGGACATATCAAGTTTCGGGCCAAGCCAAACGAAATGATCATCGCATTGATGTTGGTCGAGCCTGAGAAGCCTAGAGTGGTTCGAGATTTTGATGATGTATTCCCTGAAGATATTTCAGGACTACCGCCTGACCGAGTTTTGGAGTTCACCATTGACCTCCTGTCGAACACTCAACCTATTTCAAAAGTACCTTATCGCATGGCTCCTGCTGAACTGGAAGAACTGCAGAAACAGCTCATCCCAGCATATCTCCTTGGGGTGCGCCAGTTCTTTTGGTCAAGAAGAAAGATGGATCGAGAAGAATGTGTGTGGATTACCGAGAATTGAACAAGGTGACCATTAAGAACAAGTATCCTCTGCCGTGTATCGATGAAATTTTCGATTAACTCGGTGGATCGCGAGTCTTCTCTAAGCTAGTTTCCGAAGTGGTTATCATCAAGTGAAGGTCAGAAGTGAAGACATCCTGAAGATGACATTCCGGACCAAGTATGGACACTACGAATTCGTAGTCATGCCATTCGGTGTGACTAACGCTCCAGCTGTATTCATGAATCTCATGAACCTGGTTGTATATTGTACTTGGATAAATTCGTAGTAATCTTCATCGGCGATATTCTGGTCTATTCGAGGAATGAAGAAGAACATGCTAAGAATCTGCAGATTGTATTGGAGACCATGCGACATCATCGGTTATATGCTAAGTATAGCAAGTGTGAATTCTGGCTAGACCGAGTCGCCGTTCTTGGGCATGTGGTAACAGGAGACGATATTTCTGTCGATCCGGAGAAGGTTATTTCAGTCAGGAATTGGCCAACTCCTTGGACAGCTTCAGATATCCGATGTTTTCTCGGATTGGCCGTCTATTACCATCGATTCATCAAGGACTTCTCAAAGATTGCTGAGCCCATGACTCGCCTGACAAGGAAGGATATCAAGTTCATCTGGTCTGAGGTTTGTGAGCAAGCATTTGAGGAGTTGAAGAAGAAGTTGATGACTGCACCAGTGCTAGACTGTACCATATAGAACTGGAGGATTTGAAGTTTACTGTGACGCATTTGACAAGGGTCTCGGATATGTCCTACACCAGCATGGTCATGTGGTTGTGTATGCATCTCGACAGCTAAAGACTCATGAGAAGAATTATCCAACCCATGACTTGGACTTAGCCGCTGTCATATTTGCTCTGAAGATTTGGAGGCATTTTCTATTAAGTGAGCAAGTGAAGATCTACACCGACCACAAGAGTCTGAAATACATTTTCACCCAGAAGGAGCTCAATATGAGGCAACACAGATGGTTAGAGCTCATGTATGATTATGACATCAATCTTTAATATCATCCGAGAAAGTGAATGTCGTACCAGATGCATTGAGCCGATTACCAGCGATCATGACTCTCTCAGCTCAATGGAGACTTCGGCAAACAATGCGAGAGATGGAGATTGAAGTTATTGTACCCAGGACTTCAGCATCATTGATGAATATGCAAGTTCAGTCTACTATCGTGGATCGAATTAAAGCTGCTCAGACTGGAGATGCGAAGTTACGGAAGATCGGGGAGCAAGTCGAAGCTGGACTTCAGACGGATTTTATTATTCATGAGGATGGTTCCTTGAGATATGGTAGTAGGATTTGTGTGCCTTTCAGTAATATCAGAGAGGATCTACTGAATGAAGCGCACAACTCTCCTTACTCTATCCATCCTCGTGGTACCAAGATGTACAAGGATCTTCGTCTGAATTTTTGGTGGCATCGAATGAAGAGGAGCGTAGGTCGTAATGTTGTTGAGTGACTTGTGTGTCAGTAAGTGAAGGTTGAACATCATTGCACGCTGGATCACTTCAACATCTGCCTATTCCAGAATGGAAGTGGCAACACATCACTATGGATTTCGTGACTGGACTGACTCGGAGTGCTAAGCATAATGATGCGATTTGGGTGAACGTTGATCGATTAACCAAATTAGCACACTTTATACCATTTCGAGTGGGATAATCTACAAAAATACTTGTGAAGAAGTATATGGAGGTAATGATCTATTCTATGCCTTTTAAACTTCTTCTAGTATACATTGTGATGTAATCGATAACTACGCAGGAGATTGTTTGATTGCATGGAGTTTCAGTGAGCATTGTCTCTGACCGAGACCCCAGATTCACATCTCAATTCTGGAAGAGTCTGCAGACCAATCTGGGTACCAGTCTTAGTTTCAGCACTGCGTATCACCTGTAAACTGATGGACAGTCAAAGAGTACTATCCAGATATTGGAGGATATGTTACGAGCTTGCATGCTGGATTTTAAAGTCTCATGGGAAGATCACCTGCACTTGGTAGAGTTTGCCACAACAATAGCTACCAAGCCAGTATTGGCATGGCCGCTTTTTCAGCACTCTATGGAAGGAAGTGTCGATCCCCGTTGAGTTTGGATGACATTGGTGATCGAGAATTATTGGATCCAGAGATGATTATTGAAATGGTGGGTGTAGTGCATGATATCAGAGACAAGTTACGCATTGCACAAGATCGGTACAAGCATTAGGCTGAAGCCAAGCGTCGTCACTTGGATTTTCAACCAGGGGATCAAGTTTTCCTGAAGATATCTCCCAACAGAGGAGTGATAGGATTTAGGAAGTGAGGAAAGCTTAGCCCGAGATTCGTTAGACCATTTAATGTGCTAGGCGAATTGGAGAAGTTGCTTACCGATTAGCTCTACCGCCTTCATTGGAGGGAGTTCATAATGTCTTCAATGTCTCCCAACTGCGTCGTAACGTCAGTGACCCTACTCATATGGTTGACTACTCTGAGATTACTGTTCGACGAGATCTGACTTATAAGCAGCAGCCAGTTCAGATCTTGGACCGACGACACAATACCCTCAGAAATAAAGTCGTCAACCTTGTCAGAGTGATGTGACGTCACAGATCACCTAGAGAATCCACCTGGGAACGGGAAGAAAAAATGCATGAGTGCTATCCTCATTTATTTCTTGAATCCTAGCTGATAGAAATCCGAGTGCGGAGTTTCAATAAGGTGTGTAGGATGTAACGACCACTTTCTGTTGTACGTATTTCGTATGTTTACCATTAATAAGTTGAGTTATTTGAGAATCGCTGTATGATTTTATTTGTTAGCTTCCATAGCTTGAATACGTGATTGGACCCCGTATTCGTGAACCACTTGTCTTCACGATCGCGATGCTACTAATTTTATCATTTTCTTGGATATCGTTAATGTGCAGTGCCAAAATCGTAATAATCTGAATATTTTAACCATATTGATCTCCCTAAATCTATATACATGTTAATAAATCTTAATAAGATTTAAGAAATCTAATTTAAATCCAAATAAACCAAAGCTAAGATTATCCAAATCAGAACCAATATTTCTATATCTTAATTAAATCCTAATTAAACCCATTTTTCTCTAATTATAAATCTATATCTTAACTTACCCCCTCGTTTTCATGTGGAAATCCCAACCATGCAATGGCCATATCCCCAGTCCCCAACTCTCGCATGATCTCGTCCATGTGATCTCAACAACTCCTCACGCATACGATCGAATCGTAACCAACCCGCATATCCCCAATCACCGCCCATGCCACAAAGAACCCGAGGCAACGAACCTCAAGCACTGCGTCTTCCCCTCTCCTTCATAACCTATGCACACGGCGACCTCAACCTCATCGCAACCCTTCCTCCACCTCACGACCCAGCTGCAACAACCCTCCTCCGTTCAAAACCCATCTCACTTGCACCGTCGCCTTCACCACGACAACCACTCCGACGTCCAAGCAGCCCTTCGACCATCTTCTCCCATCTCAGTCACCTCCCTCCTCACCGATACAGCCTCCCGTCGCTAGCTTGTACCACCGGAGAACCCCGCCGTCGTCCCTCCCTCAGCCCATCAACCTCCCCCACATGACTCCGACGATGCCTTCGCCTCTCAATGTCGCCATCTGTCTCATCTACCCTCCGACGTCCAAGCAAACCCCTTCAGCTCAACGTCAGATGTCCACGTCACCCACGACGTCGCCCACGACGTCGCCTTTCACCCCTGCCAACTTCCCTCCGTCGCCCACGACGACGTCGACGTCCACCCCTCGCAGCGACTCCTCCCAACACCGCTGCCACCCGCGCGAGCTCTCGCGGTCGTCGTTTGGACGGTTGTCGCCACCGCCCTAATCGGCACTGCTGCCGTCGAACACCACCGCTAGTCGCCGCCCCCATCTGCAAGCTCACGCGAAATAAACACACGTAAGTTATATAATTATTAGCATGATATATTGTTATATATATATATATATGTTATAATATATACAGTATGTTATGTTATATATACAGATTATGTTATATTATCAGTAAATGTTAATATATATAATGTGTAGGTTATAATGCCACAGTAACTATTATATAATAAAAGTTATATGTATATAATCAGTTAGTATAGTGTGTGTGTGTCTATATATATATATATATATATATATATATATATATATATATATATATATATATATATATATATATATATATATGGAAAGTTAGCGATCATTCTATATTAAATATATCAAGATAATGTTACAATTGTTGTATGGGTAGATATAATTGACGGGTATGGCCCGGAGAGGGGATTGGGCACAAGCACCGTCACCCTCTACCGTCATACCAATCAATCATTACTACCCAACTGTACATAAAATAGCTCCGAATCATCCCTCATCACGAAATTCCCATCTAGACATTATAATCTCTGTTTCAAGTGAATCTGGCTCTAAGTCTCCCAGAATTGTTCTGACGTCATCCGTTATAGCCTCGAACAAAGTAGTCTTCGGCCGTTTCGAAGCTTCAAAAATCCTTTTATTTCTTTCCTTCCAGATATGCCACACCAAAGCAGAAAGCACCGTTTTTGCTAACGTACTCAGAGGGTCATTCTTTGCAAAATGTCTTAAGTAATAATCTCCCACCTTTGACAAATTAGGATCAATAGGAACTTCAACTCCTAATTTTAAGAGGCACCTTTTAAGCAAGTAGCTAGTGTAACCACATTCGAAAAAAGGTGATTAATATCTTCCTCAGTTCCGGCCTCACAGAGGATACACCCGATTTCAATATTAGGACACCACCTAGCAAGCTCGGCCTTTGTCTGGAGTTTCCCAAAGAAGGCTCTAAGTGTAGCCAGGGTCATTTTAGGGACATTCTTATTAAACCAAACGATTTTAACATAGGGGAATTTAACGCCTCTGTGTCTTACTCCTTCCTAAGCCACAGAAAATGAGAACTCCTTGCCGCCCAAAAATTCTCAGTAGTCCTCTCCCCTTTGTAATTTAACCTGCTGTAATGTTGGCCGGATAAAGTCTATACTTGGATCCTGGCTCCATGTCAGCCCGTCCCAGTACTCAGATACTGTTTTCATTTCAGCGTCAATTGGGACTTCTTGTAATTCGCATATTGGTCCAAGGGATAACCAATTATCCTTCCAAAAAAGTGTTGAGTTGCCATCCATGACTCGCCTCCTGATCAAGTGTTTGGAGAAACGCCTACAATATAACATGAACTTCCAGGTGCCCGACTGAGTTGTCTTTCCTTTAGCCGCAAAGAAATGTGACGAGTCCTTGTATGTGTGTAACGGTCGGTTTCCAATCGTACTTTCTTTGTGCACGTGCTCTTGATCGTGCACGTGTTTATTTTAGACTATATTTGATTTTGAACATTATTGTGTGATATGTCGTCATGATCGTCTCTGAGAGTATTAGATTGTGGAACAACTTTGGAACGACATATCTCGAGTCGTTCTTCCACGATCCTATCTTATTTGATGTGACGTCACGACTTTCTGTTTTGACGCGAGACATTTCCATTTTCAGTTTTGTCTCTCGACGTCGAAATTTAGTTCCGTCTTCTTCACTCTCTTTCTTTCGTCGCCCCGAACACCCCATAATTATTTTACAATTTTTAGGCTTAATTTGACCTATTTTCCAATTTTGGGCAAGTTTTAAATAATTTTAAAACCTATTTTATAATTGTTTTAATTATAATAAAATTCATATAATATAATAACGTATTAAATAATTTTCTGACCAAATTTCAAAATTTTTGGCCGACACAACTTGCGTGAGGGAGAGGAGAGTAAATTTGTTTTAAATTAATTATTTTAAATATTTTAATTAATTTTCTTAAAACCCTAGACCTAACCCTAACTCTTTTCTATTTAAATAAACCCTAGGCTATGTTATTTTCGCAGCCATACAAACCCTAGCCGTCAAAAACACTTCCCAAGCTTCGTCGCAACGTTGCGACAGCCGCCCCGTGCACGACCGACAGCCGCCACCGCATCGGGCTGTGTCTGACCGAGGGAATCCCTCGCACCACACAAGACCCCACCTCCGCTGTGCTGCAACACGCCCGACCGAGAGTTTCTCTCGGTCTGACCGAGAGAAACCCGGGCACCGTCGCTCTCGGTCTGACCGAGAGAAACCCCCGCACCGATGGTGCCCGACCGATGGCCGTTCGTCGCAACATTGATTCTCCCACACCAACTCCTGTGGTGGGCCCCCCAAGTCCTCCAGAGGTGTTGTGAGTCCCCCATTGACCCCTAGCACTGCTGTAGGCCCCACTTGGGTGTGCTACTTCACGGATTTGCCGTCTACGACGTTACGACACGTCGTAGGCCTTCGTCGCAAGTTCCAGCTTTTGGGAAATCGTGTGTGGACCAGATTGGACGCTGAGGAGTTCTCCGTTCAGACACGACTTCCATTCTATGACAAACTCCGGTTAAGGTTGGTTCCCCAAAACTCGTAGAAACCCCCACAATAGCTGACTGAACCCGAAACTAAAAATCGATAATTTGAACTAAAATCTATTTTCCAGCACCAGTAAAACGTTGTACAAATCTAGAAAATCGACGAATGGACTTTATTGATTGTGCACATAGGATTAGATCGTCGATTAGGCTGAAACATCGAAAAAGTGACTTTTGACGATTAGGATAGTCCCGATAACCTAGAAACGAACCCTAATAGGATTTGATGAAATTGAGACCTGACACCGTCGCCACGGCACTGTTTCAGACGGACTTCCACAGACAAGATGCTTGGACGAGACTCTTCGAGAGGACGACACACTCGCCATCGCAGGAAAGTGTATCCACTTGCACTTTTGGCCGTGCTTAGGCCTTAGTTGGTTAGAATTGTTAACTGTGAACAAAAAGAAACCGGACGTGAAATGATAGCGTCTGGGACGAATTCTGACGGCTCAGACTTGACGACGAAGTCTGAGCCCGACAACAACAACTTTTGACATCATAGGGCTATCATGTGTGTGCGTGTGTGGACACCCTAGAATAACTCTTCACGTCTTGTCACGTCCCGTCCCATCTTGCACAGCCTGCGGGCAATAGGGCACTCTCCGAGTGATCCCTTGTACTGATTCACAGCCTGCGGGTAATAGGGCACTCTCCAAGCAAAAGAGAGTGATCCCTTGTACTGATACACAGCCTGCGGGCAATAGTGCACTCGCCAAGCTAGAGCGAGTGATCCCTTGTACTGTTTGTCTTGTCTTGTCTTCCTTGGGGTTTGGGGTTAGGTTGAGCGTGCGCACGGCAAGAGGGTCTGATCCCCTAGAACCATAAGGCGTGAACCCTTTCGTGTCTCACTTGTCTTGTCTCGTCTTGTTCCGTCACGTCCTGACTTGTCATGACACCTGTAGGTTAGTCCTGTAGTTGGTAGCACATGCTACGACTACTACTTTCTACGCTTTACTTTCCTGCTGCGTTACTTCTTTTTGTTACTCCATTATAACCTCAGCATGCTAATCAACCAGTAAATCGTTGTCTAAAAGTTGATACACTTGTAGTTTGGTCTAACCCTGTTTGTAGACCTTACCTCACGTACAGTTTCCTTCTTTTGGTGTTGTACGTCAGGTGTTGAGCCAGAGTACGTCGACGAGGCAGACTTGCCAGCAGACGGAGAGCCGGAGGACATTGATCCAGAGTACGACCCAGAGGAGGACCAGAGTTAGAGGCCTCACATTGCTGATCCTGAGGTTCCTTCTCAGTTTAGTTTGGGTGCGTAGCACCTTTTGTTTTCTTGACTAGGTTGGGTGCTTGCACCGGTAGTTTCTTTTTCTGCCGTTGTAGCCCTTCGGGCGTTTTAGACTCTCAGTACTTTGGATGTTTTATTTGGAATAAAATGAAATGATATCTCTTTTCAGTACTTTTGTTGTTCCGTACTAACTTGCAGGGACCTGTTTCCTTCGTTTTGGAATACCACAGACGCTTATTGGGTCTGGGATCTCAGCCCCGGCCTAAGCGGGCCTTAGTCACGCTTCGCCTCCGTCCTTTTTGGGAAGCGGGGCGTGACAATGTGTGTCTTATATACTTAGCCCAGAGTCCATCACCAGTTAACATGCGCCAAGTCAGTCGCACCCCAGCAGCAATGCTTAAATTAGGAAGGAGCCGCAGTCCCACTCCTCCCTCATCTTTCGGGGTACATATGTCCTTCCAGGCCCATATGTGGGAAGTCCCCCAAATAAATTTCCTGCAGGCTGAAGTGATAGTGCAGATAACTGAATTTGGGATACGATATACATGCATCCAAAAAGAAAGCATTCCATAGATTACTGATCTGACTAGCTCAATACGGCCAGAGATAGATAAGATATTTGAAGTCCATCCCATTAACCGCTTCTTACATTTATCAATGAGTCTGCAATACATTGAGGGCTTTGGGTATTTTGAAGATTAAGGCAAACCCAGATATGTTGTGAATGAAGTGGCGAGTTTAATTCCCAGCTGGCTAGCTAAATCAGATGGATTCTTAGTTCCCTTACTGAAAATGGCAATGCTTTTCCCCCAATTTATATCCAGACCTGTCAAATTGGTGAACTCCTCCAATAAAGAGGCCAGACCATGGAAGGAGTGCTTGTTTGCTCGACAAAAGAGCAATAAGTCATCTGCAAATAAAAGATGTGATATAGATCCAACTCGTCGCATGGAATGAATACTGCCCAAAGAGATGGCCCTATCAATTAACAGAGAAAAAGCTTCCATAGCAATAACAAATAGTAAGGGGACAGCTGGTCTCCTTGTCTAATTCCCCTATTTCTTTCAAAGTACCCAGCAGGGGAGCCATTTACCATAACAGAGAAAGTAGGAGTGGAAATACATTCCTGAATCCAAGAAATAAATCTCCTGCCAAAACCCATTATGTGCAGAATATAATATATAAATTCCCGATTGACACTATCAAAAGCCTTCCTTAAGTCCAATTTTAAGCAACATCTGGCCCCCATAGGGTTGCTGAAGTCCCTTATTTGCAGATGACTAAGGGATCCTAAGGTGCCTCCTTAGATTTAATCTAAGGAGGCGCCCCTATTTCTCCCATCTCCCACATTTTTTTGAATTTTTTTCATGGGTTTGTTGTTCACCTTATGGATGATCAACATACCAAATTTCAAGGGATTCCAATACTTTTTGAGCCCCCATCTACCCCTTTCTATTTCATGGGGTTTTCAGCATGTTTTCAGACCGTTGAAGTTGTAAGGGGTAGATGGTGGCCCAAAAAGTATTGGAATCCCTTGAAATTTGGTATGTTGATCATCCATGACGTGAAAAACAACCCCAAAATTTTTTTAAAAAGATTGTAGGAGATGGGGGAAAATGAGGTCACCTCCTTAGATTTCATCTAAGGTGGCACCTTAGATCCCTTTTTTCATACATACATACATTGTCACGCCCCGCTTCCCAAAAACGTGGAGGCGAAGCGTGAGAAGGTCCGCTCAGACTTGAAGCTACAAAGCTGCAAGTCCGATAAGCGTCAATAAAATTTAACTGCAGGTCCTTGCAATGCGAAAAGAAACAAAGATAATAATACCGAAAGAGACAAAAGAAACATCTCAGAATATCCATAATAATAAATCTCAACATCGCAGAAAAGCCACCAGGCTAAAATAAAAGAGTCTAAAAGAGGCCCAGCATGGCCAACAAAAGTACAAAGTACGAAAGCAAAGAAATGGTGCAAGCACCGACAACTAACAGCAAGCTAAAGCAAAAGCAGCTCAACAGTCACTAAGACTGGTCTCCGGTGTCCTCGTACTCCTCGACGAACGTAGGCTCAGGCTCAGCGTCAGCAAACACCTCGTCCTCAACGACTGTCTCTGGCTCAGGGTCTAACATGTGACACCCAAAAGAGCAAGGGGCACATGTCAGCAAGTCTAAAAAGATTTGTGCAAGGAAACTGAAAGTACAAGTAAAAGCAACCTAAAAGTTCTAGCATGATGCAATGACATGGCAGTTAAAGTAATGAGTGCAACAAGTAAGGTAAAGTAAAGCAAAGTAAAGTACGAGCATGGCATGACATTCACAAGACTAGTGCAAGACAAGAAAAGTAAGCACCTCGTGCACAGAGTTCACGCCTTACAGCTGAAGAGGCTGTACGGGCACACTTCTACGCTGAGTGGTCGCTTAACCCTACCCCTCCACGTGTATCGAGCCAGGGCCTTACCCCCGAACGGGAATGCTCGCTTCTGGATCATGAGCCAGGAAGTGTTTTTAACAAGTATGGCGTAGGGGTGCACCTAGCCCGGGACAAGCAAGTACAAGTATGTAGCGTGTGCTACGGATGCGACATTCAATGCATGGATGACATGACATGGCAGGTAGTAAAGCGTATAGGTAAAGAAAGTAAACGTGACAGTTAAGTATGCATGAACAACAAGTTTAAGGGGTTGGATCTAGCTTCGTTGTCAAGCTAGATCATTTAGGTGACGGATCTAGTTTCGTTGTCAAACTAGATCAAGTAGGCGTCTAGCCAGCTATCATTTCACTGACTAGTCTCTTTTACGCTAAAAACAAGTAAGTGGCCTAAAAACATGGCCCTAAGCAAGATTTGGCAAGTTTCACTTGCCTGCAACTATCACGTCAAGAAAACACCGTCCAACGTGTCCAAAGTCACGATTCCTACGTGCACAAGTCCACCGGCCTACATCCGTTTTATTAATCTTGATTAGTGATTGCTAAAACATTTAAAATACTTTAAAATACTGATTTTTAGTCTTGATTAGCATGCAATTGGGTTGGGGGTCCTAGGGGTGCAAAACATTACCACAACACGACGCGAAAGCTACACCGGCGTCGGGTAGCGACGCCGGGGGTTGGAATAATAATATCGCGCTCCAAGTCCAGATTCCAATTAGATTCATCGCTGAAAATTTCAGAGCAATCGACCGGGGCGACGATTCCAGATTCCAAAGCTCGCACGTGCGACGACGGGCTACGACGTGCGACGACGTCGTACGCGGCAAATCCTCGAAGAGCAAGCACCTAGGTGGGGCCCACAGTAGTCCTAGGGACCTTTGGGGGACCCATAATAACTCTGGAGAACTTGGGGGACCCACGGAGGCAAGTGGTGCGACGGATGCGGGGTTGCGACGAGTGGCTCTCGGTCGTACCCAGCCAATGCGGGGAGATCCGTCGGTCGTGCGCTGAGAATGCGGGGCTGCGACGTTTGGGGTGTGCAGCGGCTGCGGGGTGGCTGTGGTGTGAGGGTTCTTCTCGGTCAGTGCGGGAGAAACGCTCGGTCAGGCGCTTGGATGCGGGCGGGGCGATGTTGCAACATTGCAACACTTGCAACACCGGTCGGTGCGGAGCAGCGGGTCGGTCGTGCGGGGTGCGGAGCGGGGCGACAAGCGGGGGTCGATGCGGAGCGCTGTGCGGGTTGGTGCTCTCGGTCTGATCGAGGGTCTCTCTCGGTCAGAGCAGGGGAACGGGGGGGGGGGGGGGGGGGCGGCTGCAGCAGCGATGCAGAGCGGGGTTGGGTGCGGAGCGGCTAGCGGTCGGAGCGGGGGAACGGGGCCGTTTTCTTCGGTCGGTGCGGGGGCTGAACGTCGCAACGTTGCGACGAATCGTCGCAACGTCCAATTTGAGTTTTGGAAGAGGCTAGGGTTAATTTCTTGCGAAAATAGGTCTTCCTAGGGGTTGCTTATATAGTATAGATGGGTTGACTTGGTCTAGGGCTAAATCTAATAGGATTAGAATTTTAAAATAATTTAAAATTTGAAATTCAACTTCTCCAACTCACCCAAGGATTTGACTTGGTCCAAATTAGTTGGAAATTGGCTCAAAAATTCTTTAAAATGTTTAAAACTCAAATAAATTTTATTTGGACGAAAATAATTTATAAATTAATTATTAAAAATAATATAAAACTTGTTAAAAATATAAAAGTGGTCAAATAAACTCCAAAAATTATAAAATAAATATCGTGGTGATCGTGGCGACGAATGTGAGCTAACTAAGAAGACAGATCTCAATTTTGACGTCGGACGACGAGACTAAAAATAGAAACGTCTCCCGTCAAGAGTGAGAATCGTCACGTCTCATCGAGTAAGTTTAAATTGTGGAAAAACGACTCGAGAAGTGTCGTCCCAAGATAGTGCCACTATTTAATACTCTCAGAGACGTTCACAACGGCATATCACACCAAAGTGTTCACAAACAAATAAAGTCTAAAATAAACACGTGCACGGCCAAGAGCACGTGCACGAACGAAGTACAACGAAAACGTACCGTTACATCCTCCCCACCTTAGAAATGATTCTGCCCTCAGAATCAACATCAAGCACTGCTCGGGAAAAGGTGCGGGAAGCGCTCTCTCATCTCATCTTCACGCTCCCAGGTAGACTCACCAGGGGAACCGTGACGCCACTGCACTCGAACCAAGTCGACGGTCTTATTCCTCAGCTGCTTCTGTCGACGATCCAGAATCTCAACGGGCTGCTAATCATAAGACAGATCCGGACGAACCGTAATCTCCGAGAAATCCACAGCATGGGATGGATCATTAACGTATCGACGTAACTGAGATACGTGAAATACGTCGTGAACTCCCACCAGCGACAGTGGCAACGCCAAACGATAAGCCACAGCTCCAACTCTCTCCAGAATATCGAACGGTCCAATGAACCTCGGGCTCAGCTTGCCCCTCTTTCCAAATCGAATAACTCCGCGGTTCGGAGAAATCTTCAGAAAGACATGATCGCCCGGCTGAAACTCCAAAGGCCTCCGTTTAGCATCAGTCCAATGCTTGAAACGGTCCTGCGCAATCCTCAGCTCTCTCGAATATTCCTCACAACATCCACGGCCTCCACGATCATCTCCGGTCCTAACAGCTCCCGATCTCCAACGTCATCCCATCTCAGTGGCGATCGACATTTCTTTCCATATAGCGCGGCGAAAGGCGCCATTCCAATACTCGCATGGTAGGTGTTATTGTAGGCAAACTCAACGTGATGGAGATGATCCTCCCAAGATCCCTTAAAGTCCAACATGCACGCCCTCAGCATGTCCTCCAAAATCTGAATCGTCCTCTCGGACTGGCCATCCGTCTGCGGGTGGTACGCCGTGCTGAAACTCAGACTCGTACCCAAACTCTTCTGCAGACTCTGCCAAAATTGAGATGTGAATCTCGTGTCTCTGTCCGACACGATACTCACGGGGACTCCGTGAAGTCGTACGATCTCCTGCACGATTCACGTTACGTCACTATCTAAACTAGGAAAAAGGAAATAAACTCGGAGAGTAAAAGAATTTACCTCCATATATCTCCTCGCTAGCGTCTCAGTAGACTGTCCCACTCGGAAGGGAATAAAGTGCACGGATTTGGTCAATCGGTCTACGATCACCCAAATCACGTCGTTCTGCTTCGGACTCCGAGGTAGTCCAGTCACGAAATCCATAGTGATGTGCTGCCACTTCCACTCCGGAATCAGAAGCGGTTGCAGCAACCCTGCCGTACGCTGATGCTCCGCCTTTACTTGTTGGCAAACCAAACACTTGGCTACGCTCCGAGCCACACTCCTCTTCATACCATGCCACCAAAAGTTCAGACGAAGATCCTTGTACATCTTGGTCCCACCAGGATGCACAGAATACGGCGAACTGTGTGCCTCCACCAATAATTCCTCTCCGATATCTCCAGCTGGCACACACAACCTGGCTCCAAATCTCAACGAACCATCCTCGTGAATCAAGGAGTCAGTCCGCAGACCGGCTTCCACCTGCTCCCGAATCTTTACCAGCTTAGCATCTCCAGCCTGTCCAGCCTTGATCCTATCCACGATCGTCGACTGTATCTGCATGCTCATCAACGAGGAAGTCTCTCCAGGAAGAATAATCTCGATACCAGACTCGCAAAAATCCTGCTGCATTCTCCACTGCGAGGTCAACATCATCACCGCTGGAAGTCTGCTCAGCGCATCCGGAACCACATTCACCTTGCCAGGGTGATACTGTAAGTCGATCTCATAGTCTTCCATGAGCTCCAACCATCGACGCTGTCGCATGTTGAGCTCCTTCTGAGTAAAGATATACTTCAAGCTTTTGTGATCAGTGAAGATCTTCACCTTCTCACTCAGCAGGAAGTGCCTCCAAATCTTCAGCGCAAACACAACAGCAGCCAACTCCAAATCGTGTGTCGGGTAATTCTTCTCATGAGCCTTAAGCTGACGAGAAGCGTACGCAACCACATGTCCATGCTGATGCAACACACATCCAAGACCTTTGCCAGAAGCATCGCAAAAGATCTCGAATCCTCCACTCCGATCAGGCACAGCAAGTACAGGGGCAGTCATCAACCTCTCCTTCAGGACACCAAAAGCCTTCTCGCAATCATCAGACCAAACATATGGCACATCCTTCCGCGTCAGTCTGGTCATCGGCTCAGCAATTCGAGAAAAGTCCTTAATGAAATGTCGATAATATCCTGCAAGCCCGAGGAAACTCCGAATCTCTGACGCCGACTGCGGAATCGGCCACTCTCTGATAGCCACAATCTTCTCGGGATCCACAGAAATTCCATCACCAGACACCACATGCCCGAGAAAGGCAACTCTATCCAGCCAAAACTCGCACTTGGAATACTTAGCATACAAACGATGCTTCCTCAAGATCTCCAATATTGTCCTCAAGTGCGATGCATGCTCTTCCTCCGACTTCGAATAGATCTGAATATCGTCAATGAAGATGACGACGAACTTGTCTAGAAAGTCGTAGAAGACCAGATTCATCAGGTTCATAAAAACTGCGGGCGCATTGGTTTCGCCGAAGGGCATAACCACGAACTCGTAGTGACCATACTTTGTCCTGAACGCTGTCTTCGGGATGTCGTCCTTCTTCACCTTAAGCTGATGGTAACCACTCCTCAAATCCAATTTAGAAAACACCCTCGAACCTTCGAGCTAATCAAAGATATCATCTATACGAGGCAAGGGATATTTATTCTTGATAGTCACGGCATTCAGCTCCCGGTAATCCACACACATGCGACGCGAACCGTCCTTCTTCTTGACCAGCAACACCGGTGCTCCCCACGGAGACACACTGGGATTGATGTATCCCTTCTGCAAAAGATCATCCAGCTGTCTACGCAACTCTTCCAATTCTGCTGGTGCCATGCGATATGGCGCCTTCGAAATAGGCTGCGCTCCCGGAACAAGGTCGATCGAAAACTCGAGAGCTCGATCGGGTGGCAGTCCAAACATCTCCTCTGGGAAGACGTCGTCGAACTCACGTACCACAGCTGGTCTATCCTGCCCCATCTGCATAGTAACAAGCTCCACCGGTCTGGCCCGAAACCTGACAGGGCCAAGCGAACTGCTACCTCGACTGAACTCAAACACCGGATGTCCTGGGATCTCGAACACCACCTTCTTCCTCCGATAATCGATCGTAGCATAGAAGCTTGCAAGCCAATCCATCCCGAGCACGGCATCGTAGTTGATGATGTCGTGGACAATAAAGTCAGCGTAAAGCTCATGTCCACAGACCACCAAAGGGCAAGAAGTGCACCCACGATGCACCGTGATTACGCCATTTCCTGTAACGATGTTCCAACTCTTGGGAAGAGGGGAAGTCGTCAAGGAATGCTTCTCCACGAAGCTCCGGGATATAATGCACATCGATGCACCAGAGTCAAAGAGGACTCGTGCAGGAAACGTGCAAACCAAAATCACACCTAACAAACTGACTAACAATCAAACCTATTCTAACAACTAATCGTATGCAAGCAACAAACATAATCTAACAATCAACTAACTTATCAAAAGAACAACTAGACAGAGGGTTACCTGCGATAACCTCGTCCACAGCCTCGGTCTCCACTGCAGTCATCAAGTAAGCCTGCCTCCTTGGCTGAACAGCCTGCTGATACGCCTGCTTCTGCGGAAGAAGAGGCGCTCCACGTCCAGCAGGTACATGTGCTCTCTGCTGCAAGGGCTGGGCTGCAACTGGTCCCCTCTGTAGCTGTGCTCCATCAGGTCCTCTCCTCAGCTGGTTCGCGTGCCGACAATTCCTCGCTACATGAGTAGCATCTCCACAGATCAGGCACTGCCCCAGAAATTTCCTGCACTGCTCCTTGATGTGACCAGTCTTGCCGCAGAAATGGCAAGTTTTCACAATAGGCCCACCTGGCCTCTTAAACTGCACTGGCTGGGTAGGTTTGACCCCAGGCCTAGACTGCTCCATAGGCCTCTTCCCAGCTCCAAAAATCTGTCCTCTCTTCAGTTTCGCAATCTTCTCCTGTCTCCGAGCAGCTACCAGCAACTTCTGATATGACTCCATGTCCGTCATAGACATCAGGCTCTGCAAGTCTAGGGAAAGGCCCTGCAGAAACCTCTGAGCCTTCTCCTCAGCATCCTCCACCATCTTCGGCGCGAAGCGACTCAGCCTAGTAAACTCCTGGTGGTACTGGTCCACCGACAGATTCCCCTGCTTCAGCTCAATGAATCGCTGCAACATCTCCCTCCTGGCAGCCTTTGGAAAGTACTCCTCATCGAATCTAGACTTGAAAGTAGCCCAAGGTATCGGGCTCACCAACAACTCCTCCTCTGCATCCCACCAATTTCGGGCATTATCCTTAAGCTGCTTCTTTGCCAGATCAACCCATCCAGCCGGGTTGACCTTTGACATCTTCAGATTATCCTCGGTATTCCTGATCCACTCCTCTGCAGCCAACGGTCCTTCAGATCCATCAAAGTACGTCGGGCCCAGCTCCCGAAACTGCTTCGCTCCTGGCTCGAAGCGAGGAGCACTCTGGGTATTCTGGAGCATGCCCTGCTGTACCTGCATCATCTGATGCATCATCCTCATGATCTCAGCATTGGTGGGCTCTCTATCCGGCTCCTCAGCACGATTGGGCCCACTACCAGATCGGGTCTGTCGTCGTCCAGCCATCTAATGACATAGAAAACGAACAAACAAATTAGACTCAATAGCTTAATGACTTGGATGTTGCAATTTATTTAATGGACATTCCGATTATTATCGTTGTTCCGTTAATTCGCAATCGCAAGATAGGACCTGCATGGGCCACCAACAAAACCTGTCACGCCCCGCTTCCCAAAAACGTGGAGGCGAAGCGTGAGAAGGTCCGCTCAGACTTGAAGCTACAAAGCTGCAATTCCGATAAGTGTCAATCAAATTTAACTGCAGGTCCTTGCAACGCGAAACGAAACAAATATAATAATACCGAAAGAGACAAAAGAAACATCTCAGAATATCCATAATAATAAATCTCAACATCGCAGAAAAGCCACCAGGCTAAAATAAAAGAGTCTAAAAGAGGCCCAGCATGGCCAACAAAAGTACAAAGTACGAAAGCAAAGAAATGGTGCAAGCACCGACAACTAACAGCAAGCTAAAGCAAAAGCAGCTCAACAGTCACTAAGACTGGTCTCCGGTGTTCTCGTACTCCTCGACGAACGTAGGCTCAGGCTCAGCGTCAGCAAACACCTCGTCCTCAACGACTGTCTCTGGCTCAGGGTCTAACATGTGACACCTAAAAGAGCAAGGGGCACATGTCAGCAAGTCTAAAAAGACTTGTGCAAGGAAACTGAAAGTACAAGTAAAAGCAACCTAAAAGTTCTAGCATGATGCAATGACATGGCAGTTAAAGTAATGAGTGCAACAAGTAAGGTAAAGTAAAGCAAAGTAAAGTACGAGCATGGCATGACATTCACAAGACTAGTGCAAGACAAGAAAAGTAAGCACCTCGTGCACAGAGTTCATGCCTTACAGCTGAAGAGGCTGTACGGGCACACTTCTACGCTGAGTGGTCGCTCAACCCTACCCCTCCACGTGTATCGAGCCAGGGCCTTACCCCCGAACGGGAATGCTCGCTTCTGGATCACGAGCCAGGAAGTGTTTTTAACAAGTATGGCGTAGGGGTGCACCTAGCCCGGGACAAGCAAGTACAAGTATGTAGCGTGTGCTACGGATGCGACATTCAATGCATGGATGACATGACATGGCAGGTAGTAAAGTGTACAGGTAAAGAAAGTAAACGTGACAGTTAAGTATGCATGAACAACAAGTTTAAGGGGTTGGATCTAGCTTCGTTGTCAAGCTAGATCATTTAGGTGACAGATCTAGTTTCGTTGTCAAACTAGATCAAGTAGGCGTCTAGCCAGCTATCATTTCACTGACTAGTCTCTTTTACGCTAAAAACAAGTAAGTGGCCTAAAAACATGGCCCTAAGCAAGATTTGGCAAGTTTCACTTGCCTGCAACTATCACGTCAAGAAAACACCGTCCAACGTGTCCAAAGTCACGATTCCTACGTGCACAAGTCCACCGGCCTACATCCGTTTTATTAATCTTGATTAGTGATTGCTAAAACATTTAAAATACTTTAAAATACTGATTTTTAGTCTTGATTAGCATGCAATTGGGTTGGGGGTCCTAGGGGTGCAAAACGTTACCTCAACACGACGCGAAAGCTACACCGGCGTCGGGTAGCGACGCCGGGGGTTGGAATAATAATATCGCGCTCCAAGTCCAGATTCCAATTAGATTCATCGCTGGAAATTTCAGAGCAATCGACCGGGGCGACGATTCCAGATTCCAAAGCTCGCACGTGCGACGACGGGCTACGACGTGCGACGACGTCGTACGCGGCAAATCCTCGAAGAGCAAGCACCTAGGCGGGGCCCACAGTAGTCCTAGGGACCTTTGGGGGACCCACAATAACTCTGGAGAACTTGGGGGGCCCACGGAGGCAAGTGGTGCGACGGATGCGGGGTTGCGACGAGTGGCTCTCGGTCGTACCCAGCCAATGCAGGGAGATCCGTCGGTCGTGCGCTGAGAATGCGGGGCTGCGACGTTTGGGGTGTGCAGCGGCTGCGGGGTGGCTGTGGTACGAGGGTTCTTCTCGGTCAGTGCGGGAGAAACGCTCGGTCAGGCGCTTGGATGCGGGCGGGGCGATGTTGCAACGTTGCAACACTTGCAACACCGGTCTGTGCGGAGCTGCGGGTCGGTCGTGCGGGGTGCGGAGCGGGACGACAAGCGGGGGTCGATGCGGAGCGCTGTGCGGGTTGGTGCTCCCTGTCTGACCGAGGGTCTCTCTCGGTCAGAGCAGGGGAACGGGGGGGCGGCTGCTACAGCGATGCGGAGCGGGGTTGGGTGCGGAGCGGCTAGCGGTCGGAGCGGGGGAACGGGGCCGTTTTCTTCGGTCGGTGCGGGGGCTGAACGTCGCAACATTGCGACGAATCGTCGCAACGTCCAATTTGAGTTTTGGAAGAGGCTAGGGTTAATTTCTTGCGAAAATAGGTCTTCCTAGGGGTTGCTTATATAGTATAGATGGGTTGACTTGGTCTAGGGCTAAATCTAATAGGATTAGAATTTTAAAATAATTTAAAATTTGAAATTCAACTTCTCCAACTCACCCAAGGATTTGACTTGGTCCAAATGAGCTGGAAATTGGCTCAAAAATTCTTTAAAACGTTTAAAACTCAAATAAATTTTATTTGGCCGAAAATAATTTATAAATTAATTATTAAAAATAATATAAAACTTGTTAAAAATATAAAAGTGGTCAAATAAACTCCAAAAATTATAAAATAAATATCGTTGTGATCGTGGCGACGAATGTGAGCTAACTAAGAAGACGGATCTCAATTTTGACGTCGGACGACGAGACTAAAAATAGAAACGTCTCCCGTCAAGAGTGAGAATCGTCACGTCTCATCGAGTAAGTTTAAATTGTGGAAAAACGACTCGAGAAGTGTCGTCCCAAGATAGTGCCACTATTTAATACTCTCAGAGACGTTCACAACGGCATATCACACCAAAGTGTTCACAAACAAATAAAGTCTAAAATAAACACGTGCACGGCCAAGAGCACGTGCACGAACGAAGTACAACGAAAACGTACCGTTACATACATACATACATACGTACATTTTTTTGGAAAGTTAGTGGGCATATTTATTAAGAATCAAAAATCAAAAATGTACAATGAATACAAAAATGGTAACAGAAATAGGACAGTGCTAGAGGGAGGAGAGGGCACAAGCACCATCACTCTCTATTAGCATTCTCCTCATCCCATCAACCAAATCGACAAAATCCAAATTAACCTTCATCTCTAAATTCCCAATTTTCCATTGCCTGGTAGGCAAGTGGGTCATTTGGGTCCTGGTCTCTGAGCACAATCCTGATTTCAATTGCGATGTCCTTAAACAAAAGAGTCTTTGGTCTTTTGGTTCCCTCAAATATTCTCATGTTCCTCTCTATCCAGATATGCCAAACCATAGTAGCGAGAGCAGTTTTGGCCAGCATACATATGGTGTCCTTTTTTGCAAAATGAATGAGGTAGTGATCTCAAACTGCAGATAGTACAGGCTCAATGGGGTCGGATACCCCCAATTTTAGTAGGCTCCTGTGTAAGATCTAGCCTGTGTAGTAGCATCCAATATATATATGATTTATGCTTTCAGCCGCCCCTCGTCACACAAAACACAATGAGTAGGAGCATGTACGTCCCATTTAGCAAGAAGATCCCTGGTAAGCAGTTTCCCGTGGAATGCCCCTAAGAGGGTCAGTGACATTTTGGGAATATGATTATTGTACCAGACTACCTTATGATAAGGAAACAACAACCCCCTGCGTCTGCTACCCTCCCAAGAATCCCTGAAGATAAACTTCGGTCCAGGTTTCCACTCCCATGTATCTGGCCCCTGTGATAGTGAAATGTGTTGTAACATGGGCCGAATATGTTGGATAGTTGGATCATTTACCCATCCCGAGCCTGTCCAATAATCACAGACCGTCCTGTCCCCCGCCTCGCGTGAAATATCATATAGGTCACTAAGTGGACCATATACCAACCAATTATCATGCCAGAAAAGTGTGGAGTTCCCATTTCTTACTTTCCGCTTAATAAGTTTCTCGGAATATGTCTTGCAATTCAGCATAAACTTCCAGGTGCCAGAGTGCAAGATTTTACTTTTTGCTGCAAAGAATTTTACAATGTCTCTGTAATTATTCCTCATATAATTAGCCCCAAGCCCACCTGTTGATAGCATCCTCCATGTCAACCTAATACCTGCTGCTACATTGAGTTCAGATAGCAATCTCATGCCAACACCTCCTTCCTCATTTGGGACACAAATGTCTTTCCAGGCCCAAGTGTGGGAGGTCCCCCATATAAACTTCCTGCATGCCAAAGTAATAATAAGCAATATAGAGTTTGGAATACTATAAGTTTGCATCCAAAAAGTAACCATACCGTATATAACCATTCTGACCAACTTTATGCACCCTGAAATGGATAATAATGAAGAAGACCAGCCCATAAGTCTTTTCTTGCACTTGTCAATCAACCTGGTGAACATAAGAAGCTTTGTGTATCTGGTGGAGAGGGGAGCCCTAAATAAGTTGTAATGGATGTGCCCACCTTAATCCCCAGCAAGTTTGCCAAGTAATTTGGACTTTTTGTCCCTTTACTGAAAATGGATGTACTCTTTTCCCAGTTAATCTTCAGTCCTGTTAGGTTATCAAAATCTGACAATAAAGTCTTAAGTCCTTCAAAAGAATGAGCATTAGCACGGCAAAATACTAGCATATCATCGGCAAATAGTAAATGGGAGATTGCTCCTGTATGTCTCATAAGGTGGATACTTCTAGCATAATTGCTTCTTCAGCCGATACCGAGAATGCCTCCATGGTGAGGATAAATAAGTATGGGTAGAGAGGATCTCCTTGTCTGAGCCCTCTATTACCTTCAAAATAGCCCGTAAGAGAACCATTCACCATGACTGAGAAGGAAGGAGTCGACAAACCTTCCTTAATCCAATTTGAGAAGTTCCTGTTAAAACCCATTTGGTGCAAAATGAAGTAGATGAATTCTCGTTTTACTGTATCAAAAGCCTTTCTCAGATCTAATTTAAGACAGGCTCTTGCCCCCATGGGATTGCTGAAGTCTCGAATCTGTTCGTGATCTAACAGTGCACAATCTGATATTAATCTTCCTTTAAGGAAAGCGGATTGATTTGGGGAATAAGCTCGTGAATAACTACTTTCAATCTATTACAGAGCACTTCGCTAAAAATTTTGTAGAGTACGTTGCAACAGGATATAGGCCTATAGTCACCCAATCTGGAGGCATTAGAGTTCTTAGGCACCAGAGTTAGATATGTATGATTTATAGGGTGCATTAAAGAACTAGAGTGGAAAAATGATTGAACAGCTTCTGTTATACCGTTACCTATAACGTTCCAGCTGTGTTGATAGAAGTATCCGTTGAAACCATCGGGCCCAGGGGATTTATACACCCATATTTGGAAAACAGCTTCTTTGACTTCCTCCTTTGAGACTCTTCTCTCCAACCAATCAACCGCATCTGAAGTAAGCTTTCTCTTTGGAATGAGATTTGGAAATACATTCCAATAGTCTGTTTGAGTATAGAGGGTTTCAAAATAAAGAGGCGCACTACTTCTGAGCTCCTCGAATGATTTATTATAGTTCCCATGGACATCAACCAAGTGCCCCAAATTGTTATGGCTCTGCCAAGCCTTCATGTAAGTGTGGAAAACTTTAGAGTTTTTGTCCCCCAGACTTAGCCAGTCTTGCCTACTTTTCTGACGTAGTGTCTCCTTCTCCATGGCCATTAATGTTGCAAGCTTTTTGCTCAATTCAAGCTGTAACGACCACTTTTCGTTGTACGTTGTTCGTGAACGTGCTTTCGTCCGTGCACGTGTTTATTCTAGACTCGGTTTGGTCGTGAACACTTTGTTGTGGTATGTCGTTGTGACCCTCTCTGAGAGTAGTTAAATTGTGGAATTCATCTGGAACGACACTTCACGGGTCGTTCTCCCACGATTTGATCTTATTTGAAGAGATGTCACGACTTTCACTTTTGTCGCTAGACCTTTTTATTTTTAATTTTGTTTCTCGACGCCGAAATTGTGATCCGTCTTCTCTGTCTTCTTTCTCCCATCGTCCCAGTCACCCCATTATTTATTTCACAATTTTTGGGCTTTGTTTAACCTACTTTCACTTTTGCCCAACTTAAATATTGTTTTAACCCAAAATATCATATGGATTATATCCCCCCTAACTATATTATTAATAATAATTTCCCTAAGATTTTGATTTAGTCTGTTGGCCGCACCACGTGTTGGGAGATGGAGAGTGGGTGAGAAATCTGTTTTCTTTCGTTATATTATAGATATTAACAATTCTAACCTAGGACTGAAACCCTACCTATAGCCTGACCCCCCCACGTGATTGCCTTGGCTCTCTTTTAATAGGACTTAGGGTTATTATAATTTGAACCTAGCTTTTCTCCTCCCAACCTGAGATCGAGCAGCAGCCGCCCCTATCCACTTTCGAACGCTGCTTCTTCCCTCGAGCGCGCCCTTCTTCCTCAGACCGCCGCATCATCCTTTGCTTGGGTCCCCGGCCAACTTCCGAGCATAGCGCCGCCAGCCACCGTGCCGTGCTCCACCGTTTTCCAGGCGCCGCCGCCGTCAGACAACAGCGGCGACCCTTTGCAGCAGCCCGCAGCGCCTCTCCAGCCTCGGCGCCGCTCCCGTGCGCCGCGCGACCTCCACAAACGCCCAGATCTCCGGCGACAAATCTCCCCTGTTTTCTCTCATTTCCTCTGCTCGGAGCAGAGCCTCCCTTCCGCCACAGCTCCTCCCCTCGAACTTCCATGTGGTCGTTTCACCGGAGTACCCTCGCCCAGGATCTGCACGGCAGCGCCGCCCTGCGCCTTCAGCGTCGCCGCCCTGCGCCATTAGCAGCGCCTCCCGCTGCTCTTCAGGCAACGGTCGCCTGGCGACCTCCCCATGCCAACAGCCCCTCTCTCCTCCCCTCTGGCCGCCGTACCCTCGCCGTGACCCGTCGGAAGCCGCCCTGACGTCGCAGACTCCTCCGTCAGTCTCTCTCCGGTCGTAGCGAAGCCGCCGACACCCCCTCGCCTTCACTCGCAACCAAGGTTAGCTTGCCCTCTTGTTCTGTTAGGGTGCTGTTTATACCTAATTTGTTAGAGTTAGAGATATTAGTTAGTTGTTTTGGTTAACTTAGTTTTAATGATGATTGTTGGGTAACAAATATAAGAGTATACTTTATACACATGAATGTCTATAATCATATTCTGTGAATACACAGTTTTTGGTGCATATAGGTTCATTATACCTGTCTTTTACATTAGTGTAAGTTTTGTGGGTTAAGTTCCATATGTTAGCGTACATTAGGGTTTTAAATAATATATTGGTTAGGGTTTTATTATAAATTATGTTTCTTAAACGCCATGTTATAACTTGTTAGCTAACCTAGGTTAATTTGACAGACTATTAAATTGATCTAGACCCATTAGTAATCTTGTCGTCCCGTTGCTAATAATGATTATAGGGTTAATAACTCGTTTAGATGACTTATAGTTCACTTTTAGCCTATGTTATTTATTTAATTGTTGTGTAGTTGTTGTACTAGCATCGTGCCGTTTATCGTGTTAAGTATTGTAGTGATCATTAATGATGATGGTGTCGCCTACCGCGGACTAGAAATCTATTTAAAATTGTTCCGTTAGACGTCCTAGGCTGCCTAATGATCTTTAGCTCCGTCGTAACAAACTTACTTGTGCACGTAGGTTATCTGTGACTTTGGACTCCTCTGGACAGTGTTTTCCTGACAGCAGACTTGCAGGCAAGTGAAACTTGCCAACTCTTGTGTAGGGCCATGTTTCTAGGCCACTTCCTTGTTCCTAGCGTAAAAGAGACTAGTCAGTGAAATGATAGCTGGCTAGACGCCTACTCGATCTAGTTTGACAACGAAACTAGATCCGTCACCTAATTGATCTAGCTTGACAACGAAGCTAGATCCAACCCTTTAAACTTGTTGTTCATGCATACTAAACTGTCACGTTTACTTTCCTTAAACTGCACGTACTTTTAACTGCCATGCATTCCATCTTACATGTCATCCAAATTGATTGTTACATCGTAGCACACGCTACAAAATACTTGTACAAATCCGTGTTTCCGTGTTCCTGGCTAGGTGCACCCCTAGGCCATACTTGTTAAAAACACTTCCTGGCTCGTGATCCAGAAGCGAGCATTCCAAGTTCGGGGGTAAGGCCCTGGCTCGATACACGTGGAGGGGTAGGGATAAACGGTTACTTGAGCTTAGGAGTGGCCTGATCAGCCCTCTAGCCAAAAGACGGAATCTCTGTGCACGAGGTGCTTACTTTTCTTGTCTTGTACTTGTCTTGTGAATGTCATGCCATGCTCGTACTTTACTTCGCTTTACTTTACCTGTTGCACTCATTACTTTAACTGCCATGTCATTGCATCATGCTAGAACTTTTAGGTTGCTTTTACTTGTACTTTCAGTTTCCTTGCACAAGTCTCTTGTAGACTTGCTGACATGTGCCCCTTGCTCTTTTGGGTGTCACATATTAGACCTGAGCCAGAGACCGTTGCTGAGTACGTGACGATTTGCTAACGCTGAGTCTGAGTCCATGATTGCCCAGGAGGATTTTGGTGGACACCGGTGACCATTCTTTGAGTCTTTGTTGAGCTTTATTTTGTTTTAGGCCTTTTGTTAGTTATTGGTGCGTAGCACCGTCGTTTGTACTTTGTACTTTTGTTGACCATGTTTGGGCCTTTAGTCTCTTTTTCTTTTAGCCTGGTGGCTTTTCCGCGATGTTGGAATTTATATTTATGGATATTCTGAGATTATTCTTTTGTCTCATTTCATTATTATTATCTTTGTTTCGTTCGCGTTGCAAGGACCTGTAGTTTTAAATTTGATTGACGCTTATCGGACTTGCAGCCTTGTAGCTTCAAGTCTGAGCGGACCTTCTCACGCTTCGCCTCCATATTTTGGGAAGCGGGGCGTGACAGGTTTTGTTGGTGGCCCATGCAGGTCCAGTCTTGCAATTGCGAATTAACGAAACAACGATAATAACGGAATGTCCATTAAATAAATTGCAACATCCGAGTCATAAGCCCGAGTCTAGTCGTTTTCTTAGGACACTAGGTGATAAGAAGACTCAGTTAGACGTCTGTGCTTGCTATTTAGAGGCTCCTGATTGATAGTTAGGCTCCCTTCTAGCAATTGACTTAATCGTCGTAGGAGTTACCTTAGTGGTTCTTGTCTAACCCTGACCATATTAGACTTCTAGAATTTCCTTCGGTCGTTCGCTTTTGGGTTCATCGATTTCGGACCAAGCTGAACGCATTTCTTTACCGTCTAACCTTTAGAAGTCTTAGCGCTTAGTTTTTAATCTTTAGTTGGTCGACCGTAGGAGTTCCCCGTAGACTCTTCTGATTCATATCCTAGGCGTATGAATGATTTGATCATCCGACCAATTTCCTTGCTTCGATTCACGAGATCGCCTCATGACGACCGTCGTCAATTTTCAAACATCTCCATTGCAAAACTTGAACCTTCTGAAAGTATTTTTCAATCTCCTCTTCCACTAAGCTTAATTTTGTTCAAAATTTTAATATACTTATACTTCATACTCCTTCATTGATTTAAAATTTTTAAAAATGTTTATCGAAATTTTTGAATACTAGTTTATAATATTTTCCCAGCCCAAGTTTTTGTACTTAGGTAAATGCGTCGTTCCTTCATATATTAATTTTATTCTGAATCGTATTTTTATTCAACTTGTAATTTTCCCTCCTGATTTATGACATTCATATACTTTTCAAGACACATGGAATTTCAGCTTTCAGCAAGTTTGGTCTTTGCTCGTCGTTTTCGCTACTTCAGATCTTTGCAAAATTACTATTTTCATAACCTCTTCCTGCTTTAGACCCTCCCTGATTCGATTTTAAAGATTTGCTATTCTATCTTGATAATTCTTATGCTAAGTTACTATTATTTTCTTTCCGCTCACCATACTCGCTTTTAGAAAAATTTCTAAACCATATATACTTTCAATTATTTTTATATCCGTACCAGGCTTGTTGTGCTCGTATATTAAGAATCTTGTGTAAACCAGTTTCTCATTTTTGGCAAACCCTGGTGCTCCAAAAGTAGTTTCAAAATGGATTATTTTAAATTTTCTATAGCCTAAAGTTTTGAAAGCATTTAACATGAGTTTAAATTCTTCCGTTACTTGATTTCACTCTTGACTTTCCAAAACTTTTTGACAACATTATATTAAATTACTGACGGAAAGAATTTTCTAAACCATGTCCTTAATATTCGTGTAAATGATTTTACTTCCTTTTTAAAAAAATTTTTTAAAACCAATAGACCATTTTCTTTTATTATGAATGTTTGACTCAAATTTATTTTGAACAACTCGTTTTATCGACCTCCAGTATTTCTTTTCAGACTGGGATTTCAACTTTTGAAGTACAACAGTTTTCAGATTTCTCGTATTTTAGCTTGTGCTACTTACCCCATTTTCTTTTCCCCCCCTATATAAGCATCACTACATCTCCCTTTTCCCTCAACCTAAACATCACCATTGAGTCAATGTTTCGTCTAACCAAGCTGTCTCCTTGTATTCGTCCTATCTGAACTCGTGCTTATCGATCCTTCCCTCGTCACGCTCCCGACCTCTCTTTATTGCTTAGGCCTTAGGGTCCTTCAATGTCTGCGTCAACTCTTAGTTGTTAGTAGACCCTTGGACCCTTGTGAGGTTGTCGTGGTGCACGTATCTAAGTTGTGTACGTGGGCTTGAATGAGGATTCCCATAGTATATTGATGTTTGCCTATTGAGTGATATATATATATATATACTCGGAGTTATTCGTGATAGTATGAAGTTGTTGTGTGCTAGTAGTTATAGATTTTGTGTGGATAACTATACTATACTAGGGATGCCTGTGTATATAAGAGTTAGCGTTGAAATATCTAAGTTGTGTATGTAGTTAGAGATACTTACAATGGTTGAAATAAATGATTGGTAAAGCTATGTGTATGTTAGTAGTGATAATAATAAGAGTACGTATGGTTAAGAGGGTAGGCCTATTATGTGATCTATATGTTAGCACGTATGAGTGTGTGCTCGTATGTGGGTATGTATTGTGTTTAGACGTAAGTAGTTATGTTTTGGTGCCTGAGTATATAGGTGATATACATATGGTAGTAGGAGTATAATTTTGATTGGTATTGCTTGCTTTTCGGGATGTTGCATGCGTGCATACCGTAAGGTATACACGACTATTGCACATCTTAATTATGTATGTGTGAATGTGTTAGTATACTAATTATAGGTAGTAGGCTATGGTGTGAATATATATATATATAAGTTACATGTGCGTGTGACTATACGATGAATACATATGCATGTATTAGGGAGTGTATTATAATTATACGAGTGCTGATGTCTGTATTATTATTATTATGGTATATAAATTGATTTAACTATGTGGGTGTTATCTGACTAAATATTAAGTGTGATTGACCTATGGTATGTATATGGTTGTAATGGTAGACGTATGAATATTGGAGTGGTATTGGTATAGGTATGAATGTCGTGTTACGTATATAGAATATTCTGATATGTGTATTGGGTCTCACTCAAGCTTGAGTGAGTATACTCTAAGTGTATTGAATGTATGATTGTAGTTTGAATATAGCAATGCGTGATGTATGTATAGTGATAGAAGTGTTTGTGTCTGGTTGAGTTACGCACATGATTGTGGGTCGCTATACCAGTATATAGTTATAGGTGTTGGTCTTGTGGTATAGTTATTTACTAAGGACTTGCCTGTGTGAACGTATGTGTACTAGCTAAAACTTGGTGTGTAGGTGTGGTAGTTATATAATGATATGATTGGTATATGTAAATGAAATGTTAGCGTGTATGGGTGTGCACCATGCACGGGTAAGTATGTGCTTAGTTATAGGTATTGATGACTATGGTATATGTGGCGTGTCGTAAATACAGTTATAGGACCGTGCGTGATGTGAATACGTGGTGAACTATTTGCATGTATTTGAATGACTATACATTGGGAGAATATGGTAGTAGTGAATATATATTAGATATAGTGAAACTTGATTAATAATGGTATGGTGTGACTACATGAATTGATGTGTTTGGTATGGGATGCGTACTAAGAAATATTAGAGGGTAGTATACCCATGTTGTTTGTGCCCAGGTAGCTATCTATACGTAGAGCAATGATTGTATTTGCTTAGTCTGAGACTATCCTTAAATGAGTACCTGAACTATTGTTTTGTGAATAATAGTTATATAAGGGATGTATGTATACATACATATATATACATATATAGGATTGAAATACGTGTATGAATTTGACTGACCATAATAGGTATAAGTGTATAACGTACATGAATATACATATATGCATGTTGGTAGTGTTACTGTTTGGCTACCTAGTGCATACATAAGCACTTGTAATGACTATACCTGGTTGAATTATATGTTACATGATTGGGGTAGTTACTTGATCGACTAGATATGTTAGAAAGTCCGAGGACGGACTTTATTCTAAGGTGGGGAGGATGTAACGACCACTTTTCGTTGTACGTTGTTCGTGCACGTGCTTTCGTCCGTGCACGTGTTTATTCTAGACTCGGTTTGGTTGTGAACACTTTGTTGTGGTATGTCGTTGTGACCCTCTCTGAGAGTAGTTAAATTGTGGAATTCATCTGGAACGACACTTCACGGGTCGTTCTCCCACGATTTGATCTTATTTGAAGAGATGTCACGACTTTCACTTTTGTCGCTAGACCTTTTTATTTTTAATTTTGTTTCTTGACGCCGAAATTGTGATCCGTCTTCTCTGTCTTCTTTCTCCCATCGTCCCGGTCACCCCATTATTTATTTCACAATTTTTGGGCTTTGTTTAACCTACTTTCACTTTTGCCCAACTTAAATATTGTTTTAACCCAAAATATCATATGGATTATATCCCCCCTAACTATATTATTAATAATAATTTCCCTAAGATTTTGATTTAGTCTGTTGGCCGCACCACGTGTTGGGAGATGGAGAGTGGGTGAGAAATCTGTTTTCTTTCGTTATATTATAGATATTAACAATTCTAACCTAGGACTGAAACCCTACCTATAGCCTGACCCCCCCCACGTGATTGCCTTGGCTCTCTTTTAATAGGACTTAGGGTTATTATAATTTGAACCTAGCTTTTCTCCTCCCAACCTGAGATCGAGCAGCAGCCGCCCCTATCCACTTTCGAACGCTGCTTCTTCCCTCGAGCGCGCCCTTCTTCCTCAGACCGCCGCATCATCCTTTGCTTGGGTCCCCGGCCAACTTCCGAGCATAGCGCCGCCAGCCACCGTGCCGTGCTCCACCGTTTTCCAGGCGCCGCTGCCGTCAGACAACAGCGGCGACCCTTTGCAGCAGCCCGCAGCGCCTCTCCAGCCTCGGCGCCGCTCCCGTGCGCCGCGCGACCTCCACAAACGCCCAGATCTCCGGCGACAAATCTCCCCTGTTTTCTCTCATTTCCTCTGCTCGGAGCAGAGCCTCCCTTCCGCCACAGCTCCTCCCCTCGAACTTCCCTGTGGTCGTTTCATCGGAGTACCCTCGCCCAGGATCTGCACGGCAGCGCCGCCCTGCGCCTTCAGCGTCGCCGCCCTGCGCCATTAGCAGCGCCTCCCGCTGCTCTTCAGGCAACGGTCGCCTGGCGACCTCCCCATGCCAACAGCCCCTCTCTCCTCCCCTCTGGCCGCCGTACCCCCGCCGTGACCCGCCGGAAGCCGCCCTGACGTCGCAAACTCCTCCGTAAGTCTCTCTCCGGTCGCAGCGAAGCCGCCGACACCCCCTCGCCTTCACTCGCAACCGAGGTTAGCTTGCCCTCTTGTTCTGTTAGGGTGCTGTTTATACCTAATTTGTTAGAGTTAGAGATATTAGTTAGTTGTTTTGGTTAACTTAGTTTTAATGATGATTGTTGGGTAACAAATATAAGAGTATACTTTATACACATGAATGTCTATAATCATATTCTGTGAATACACAGTTTTTGGTGCATATAGGTTCATTATACCTGTCTTTTACATTAGTGTAAGTTTTGTGGGTTAAGTTCCATCTGTTAGCGTACATTAGGGTTTTAAATAATATATTGGTTAGGGTTTTATTATAAATTATGTTTCTTAAACTCCATGTTATAACTTGTTAGCTAACCTAGGTCAATTTGACAGACTATTAAATTGATCTAGACCCATTAGTAATCTTGTCGTCCCGTTGCTAATAATGATTATAGGGTTAATAACTCGTTTAGATGACTTATAGTTCACTTTTAGCCTATGTTATTTATTTAATTGTTGTGTAGTTGTTGTACTAGCATCGTGCCGTTTATCGTGTTAAGTATTGTAGTGATCATTAATGATGATGGTGTCGCCTACCGCGGACTAGAAATCTATTTAAAATTGTTCCGTTAGACGTCCTAGGCTGCCTAATGATCTTTAGCTCCGTCGTAACAAACTTACTTGTGCACGTAGGTTATCTGTGACTTTGGACTCCTCTGGACAGTGTTTTCCTGACAGCAGACTTGCAGGCAAGTGAAACTTGCCAACTCTTGTGTAGGGCCATGTTTCTAGGCCACTTCCTTGTTCCTAGCGTAAAAGAGACTAGTCAGTGAAATGATAGCTGGCTAGACGCCTACTCGATCTAGTTTGACAACGAAACTAGATCTGTCACCTAATTGATCTAGCTTGACAACGAAGCTAGATCCAACCCTTTAAACTTGTTGTTCATGCATACTAAACTGTCACGTTTACTTTCCTTAAACTGCACGTACTTTTAACTGCCATGCATTCCATCTTACATGTCATCCAAATTGATTGTTACATCGTAGCACACGCTACAAAATACTTGTACAAATCCGTGTTTCCGTGTTCCTGGCTAGGTGCACCCCTAGGCCATACTTGTTAAAAACACTTCCTGGCTCGTGATCCAGAAGCGAGCATTCCAAGTTCGGGGGTAAGGCCCTGGCTCAATACACGTGGAGGGGTAGGGATAAACGGTTACTTGAGCTTAGGAGTGGCCTGATCAGCCCTCTAGCCAAAAGACGGAATCTCTGTGCATGAGGTGCTTACTTTTCTTGTCTTGTACTTGTCTTGTGAATGTCATGCCATGCTCGTACTTTACTTCGCTTTACTTTACCTGTTGCACTCATTACTTTAACTGCCATGTCATTGCATCATGCTAGAACTTTTAGGTTGCTTTTACTTGTACTTTCAGTTTCCTTGCACAAGTCTCTTGTAGACTTGCTGACATGTGCCCCTTGCTCTTTTGGGTGTCACATGTTAGACCTGAGCCAGAGACCGTTGCTGAGTACGTGACGATTTGCTGACGCTGAGTCTGAGTCCATGATTGCCCAGGAGGATTTTGGTGGACACCGGTGACCATTCTTTGAGTCTTTGTTGAGCTTTATTTTGTTTTAGGCCTTTTGTTAGTTATTGGTGCGTAGCACTGTCGTTTGTACTTTGTACTTTTGTTGACCATGTTTGGGCCTTTAGTCTCTTTTTCTTTTAGCCTGGTGGCTTTTTCGCGATGTTGGAATTTATATTTATGGATATTCTGAGATTATTCTTTTGTCTCATTTCATTATTATTATCTTTGTTTCGTTCGCGTTGCAAGGACCTGCAGTTTTAAATTTGATTGACGCTTATCGGACTTGCAGCCTTGTAGCTTCAAGTCTGAGTGGACCTTCTCACGCTTCGCCTCCATATTTTGGGAAGCGGGGCGTGACACAAGCTCCAGTTACTACAGCCCGGAATCAATATGGAGGTTAGGATGCATGCGCAAGTTTTCCAGCTCCCTACGGTAATCCAGGGCCGAATTCTGTATGGACTGAGTCTTTGCACAGGCCCGCAAATCCTCCTTAAGCCTACGTAGCTTAATACAAACCCAGTGCATTGGGGAGCCTTCAACATGCTGCCACCATGAGGATTAACAAGTGCACTGTACCCCATCCATTTGACCCACACATTGAAAAACTTAAAAGGTTTTGGTTTAGAATTCACCTTAGAGTGCAGTTTGATAAGCATCGAGGAGTGGTCGCTCGTGAGGGGGTCTAAGTTTTAAACGAAGGAGTCAGGCAATAGAGAAAGCCAGATAGAGTTGCAGAGCACACGGTCAAGCTTGGCCGCAATTCTCCCTGCTCCCACTCTTTTGTTACACCAAGTCATCGCATTTCTAACACATTTGAGATCAAAAACCGAGAATTTGTTGAGGCAGTCATTGAGCTCATCGAGCATGGCCGGATCAATACTTCTTCCTCCCATCTTCTCCTTTGAGAGATGAATGCAATTAAAATCACCTCCAACAAGCCAAGCATCATCACCAATGTTCGCTGCATCTGATACAATCTGATTCCATAAAGTTAGACGTTCAGACCGGAGATTCGACCCATATATACGGCTATAACAAAGACCAAGAGCCCCCTTATTCACACAGTGAAATGAAATGTGTTGGGGAGATTTAGAAATCACCGTGGCCCCCCAAACTGAATTGTCCATCCCAATAATAATTTGTCCACCCCGATGCAAGGCGAAATTATCTAACGTGGCCCAGCTAGTAGGGAAGCAAGACCTCCGTCTGTCTTGGCCCTCTTTCAACTTAGTCTCCAGAAGAATCACCATAGACGGTTGTAGCCTCTTTAATCTTTCACGTAGGTCTCTACGTCTGAAGAAATTATTGAGACCTTGTGTGTTCCATATAAATAAACTCATTGTTCAAGGTGTTGGGCTTGTCGTCCCCTAACTCCCTCCTTCAACCGGGATCTCTTCCTTATACCTCATTCAGCAATATGTTGGGTTGAATGCTTCTTAGCTCCACTGACAGGGGCATCATTAGCATTTTTAAGGCCTTCAAGTCTTTTTTCCCAGAAGGCCTCGACTGAAGAGCATTGCCATCTTCATTAACCCTTCCAGGTGGAGTCAGCGGATCTTCTCGAACACTGCTAAGTTTCTGTACTGCTACACTTGTATTTTCTGCAATGTCATTCGCTTCCTCAGACGAACTTGCCTCAATGTTGTATCCTGAAGACAACAATGAATCGATTGCAGCATGGATTGCCAACCCTTCATTGCCCTTCCTAGCTGTGTTTTGCACTATGAGGTTTTTCGCATCTTAAAGTCGTCGCAATGCTCCTCGACCTCCCAGCTAGCGATGAATCCGACAGGCATTTAACTCCAGATGTTGCCAACCCCATATTGCCACTCTCAGAGCTTCCCAATGACATCCCCAAACCAGCCGAACTAACAGCACATCCCAATGACATCCCCCCTTCATTGCACCCCGCTGCCATCAACTCTGCAAAGGCCCCTCCATTCGATGCCAGCCCATCCACTTTCGTAGATGACCCATCCACGTTGCCACTCACCGTTAATGATGACCCATCCATAATCGCAGATGACCCCTCCCTATTGCCACACTCTACCAATTCCGCCCCATCAAGTCCCCTACGTGATGTTGAAGTGAACTCATTAGGTGGAGGTTGATTCCCCGTTTCTGCGCTTTGGATTGAAGGGAGCTTAATTAGATCTGGACATTGTGTATCCGCATGTCTGAAGCAGACACAGTGACTACATCTCGGAGGTTCTCCTTCAAACATGGTATCAATATTTATAATGATCCCCTCATCCAGTTCCACACCAACTGTCCTTGGTAAGGCCTTCTTCGCATCAACTTCAACTAGGCACCTGGCATAAGCCAACCTCTCCAGCTTATCAGTAGCTCTGTCAAGACATAAGGGGACGCCTACTATTGATGCAACAATATTTAGATTGTCCAGAGTCCACATATGCAAAGGCAGGCCATGGAATTGGACCCAGACGGGAACTGTCGACAAGATATCCCTATCATGACGAAGGATCAGGCTCCATCGCTGGAGCACCGTTAGTCTCCCATCAAAAATCCATGGGCCACCGTGTAGTATCTTCTCATATTCCTCCTCACTTTCAAATCTAAAGTAAAAGAAGCCGTTTTCACAGCTGTAGATGTGGACTCCCTTCTTTAGCTTCTACAACCGCTCCAACCATGCTCGGATTTGACCATAATAAGGTACATCACCGAGTACATAGCCAACCAAAGTATTCTTCCAACGATCAGCCCCCCGAGCAATCAGAGATCCATCAACTCTGCCCAGGGGTGTGCTGTCCGCATTGATCTGGGGTGGGATATACGTCATTGTCATAGAATCCTCATATGATCTCCTATTCGCACATACATCCAACCAAGTTAATTTAGTCCCTGAAGTGTTAATCTTAATATCCACCTTCGGCTTTACAGGCCTTCTAGCAACCACCTTGCATGCATCATGCGCAACATGCTAAACGTCGCCATGTTGAACACGCTGTATAGGAGGAGTCCTAGAGATGTTTTTACGCACTTCATGTCTTGGCCAAAATCTAGATGGCTTACCTCCTCCGTTTGGATTCCCACGATCCTGATTAAAAATTTCAGAAGATCTTTTGTTCTTATACTTTCTCCCAACCATTTGCCAGTCATCAGTCGCATTTGATGGGTGGTCCTTATTCCCCCCCATGGGCATAACACCTCTCCCAGAGCCCTCGCCCAGGATCGCAACTCCGCCGCCAGATCCAACTTGGCCTAAAAGCAATGTCTACTCGCGGTCACCGTTACCCGCTCGATGAATTCCATTCCCTGCTTTATGATTCCCAACATCGCCCTCCCTATAGCCTCCATCCCGCAAAGATTGATGTGATACCATCTCCATTACCTGTTTTCTTCCCCGATCCGAAGTCGCCGGGATCGCCTCTGTCTCCGAGAAACCCGGTCTCCATTTACATACATACATACATACATACATACATACATACATACATACATATACTAGTCATAACCCATGCCCTCGGGCACGGTTCATTTAAGATATCCCCTCAAAATTTTTGTTCACCCCAAAAATTATTCCCCCTAGAAAATTTAGATGAACAAAAATTTAGCTGGCGCCTTCGGCGCGGGCGCCGAATTTAAGATATCACCTCAACATCTTTTTTACCCCAAAAATTATTCCCCATACAAAATTTAAACAAACAAAAATTTAGCTGGTGCCTTCGGCTTATCCCCCAAAAATTATTTCCCGTCTTCGGCCTCTTACTCACCCTCCTCCTCTCCCTACCCGCCGGCTCCGCCCCAGCAGATGGAGTCTTCTTTGGCTCCCTCGGCTTCCTCCTCCAGACTTTCCCTCGTCAGGATAGCACGGCTCCACCTCGACTGCCCCCAAGCCATCATGGCCAGGGCCGAGTCTGCGGCCTCCTTGATGGCGTGTGCCACACGTTTACTGCTGCGTCTGCGGGCCATGCAGCGCCTCGAGGAGGCGTTGGTTGTACTTGTAGACCCTCTGCTGCCCCACCGTCCGCCACCGCGACCCGGCCTGGCCCTCAGGTTTTGGCTCCCGTGTCTTGGGCCTTCCAATGCAACTTGGATATCTTTTTAATAATCGATTAATAATCTTATGTCAAAAATAGATTAATAATCGATGCCTCAGTCTGTAATCTTGGTGTCTTTTTTAAAAATTAAAAAAATTAAAAAAATAATTACCACAGACTCCTCTTCACCTGCTGCTGCTCTTAAGGTTAGATCAGGCTTGCCTTTTGTGTATAATATATCAGATAGAGTACACTGTACATTGCGTGAGAGTGAGAATGCGTGTTTGAGCTTTGAAAGTCAAAATCAGAAAAGGGTTAAATGAAGTAAAAATTAATCAAAAACCCCCAATCACACCTTTCTTTCCTCTACATTTCACTCCAATTTTAGATTCAAGGTGAGTGAGAGATGAACAGGATCGATTTGGAAATCGTTCTGAAGGAAACTAAACTGTGGGTGTAAATAAAATTTTCTAAGAAAATGGTATCATAGCCGGTGGGTGTAAATAAATCCCTTGGTTTCCTTCATCTGCAATGGTATCATAGCCGGTGGATCGCACCTGCCGTACACATGCGGCTGATAGGTCGACGATCACTGGGTCGTTTATCACCGCGTAGACCATCGGCGTAATTACGACATTAAAAAATCCTTACCAGCTGATGCCATGGAAATCAAGAGCCAAGATGGTTCAACCCAAAAGGCCCGAGATCTGCGAGATAAGCCAATGCTCAAAGAATCAGTTCCAGAGTTACCAAATGTCCCAAATGAGAAAATTTCGTATCCTCAAATGAAACTGACCATGTCCAATTAATGTATTATTTCTACATGAAAGAACTGAATCACTACACAAGAAATGCCTCTTGTCTCATTAGCTCATTCTTCAGTTTAAATCAAACCATGCAAGACCAATTGATTGACCTGCAGCGGAAAAGGCACTACTAAAAGATGATTTTGCAGGCTATAAAAAATAAAGAGTTTATTCGAGTGTATACAATTTGCTCTGTCAAAATTCTGATGATACACAGATCATAAATTTGGTATTACTTTGGGATAATGATAATTTTCCACTTCGTGTTACATGAATCATTATTAAACCACAATTTGAATCATGGAACCATATATAACGGCGTATGGATGAACCTGTTTCTCTTAGCCAATGCATGAATGTCACAATGTTTTGGAGATTTTCCCAAGTATGCATTGCATGGGAAGAAGCATGGACAGTTAGTGACAAAGCCATGAATTCAACTTAACTTGTCGCATAAAAAACTTTAATCAATTAAACAACTATGTAAATGAACAATGAATGGAAACATAACCTCAGTTCATAACCATAGCAATATTTTCATGTCACAAGATACTCGTTTCAGAATTATTCTATATGCCAGTAAAGATATCTCAAGAATTTATTCTTGCATCACTAAAGTAAGGAAATGCCCAATTAGTTCATCCGGTGACGAAAGCCGAAGCATCTTGAGAATGTTTTTCGTAAGAGTTGTTTGTGGTCCCCGACCACCATGAGCTCTCATTACACAAAGAAAATGTTATCATAGCCGGTGGGCGTAAATAAATCCCTTAGTTCCCTTCATCTGCAATGGTATTATAGCCGGTGGATCTCACCTGCCGTACACATGCGGCTGATAGGTCGACGATCGCTGGGTTGTTTAGCACCGCGTAGACCATCGACGCAATTACGACATTAAAAAATCCTTACCAGCTGATGCCATGGAAATCAAGAGCCAAGATGGTTCAACCCAAAAGGCCCGAGATCTGTGAGATAAGCAAATGCTCAAAGGAATAACAAAAAACCTGAATTGATCTGACCTCTAAATGCCAATGCGCAATGCTCGGATCTTTTGGGATCGAATTGAGAAGGAGATCTGACCTCTGAATTGATCGCTACTGGATCTTGGAAGCTCTTGGGTTATTTCAGGAGATTTCCTTTGTCGGGAGTAAAAGAAATAACACAAAATAAAGAATATATATGATTAAAGCAGTGGAAATTTTCGAAGAGAGGGGATAGGCGATGATTCTTTTTCCACGGGTGCATTTGGTGGTCTTCCCAACCAGACGGAGATCTGTCCATCACCGTCGGCCTTGGAGGCATTGTCGACGTGGCTTAGTCCTTGCTGGAGTAGGTGCACTTGGAGAGATTGAGGCCGTCTAGGTTGCAATCTTGGAGAGCTTGGAGAGCTTGGAGATCTCGACATGGTGCTTGGAGAGCTTGGAGATCTCGACATCGCCCACGTTAATTTGTTGCTGCCCTGTTCATGTTTACTTGTTGCTCTCTTAATTTGTTCCTAGGGGATGCTGTTGATTACGTATTGCTCTCTTCTGTTTTGGGGAAGAGAAAAAGCCAATTTTGTTCTCCCCAAAAACCTGTTGCTCTCCCCCAGGGTGCAAATGCATGTTGCCGCCTCTTGCTCTTCCTAGTTCATGCAACCAGCCAAATAGGACCTACAATCAAATGATGGGCTGTTTTCCAAACAAAATTATCTTCAAAATACAAACTCTTCATCTCAAAGCTTCATCTAAACCGTTCATTCACCGAGAATTAATCCTGGCCCTCTTTCTATCAACCCCTTTGTCCTAGTCAGCTTGTCCTATTCAGTCCTAGGATTCAAAAATCGCTGTCAAATGTATTATATATATATATATATATATATATATATATATATATATATATATATATATGGATTAATGTAGAGCAGGTGGCACCTGATCCAATGGATCAGGTGCAAGACACAAAAAGGTGGGACCCAGCGAGTACAAGCCCATGTGGGGCTTGTACTTCCCACTTTTTTTGTGTCTTAGCACCTGATCCATTGGATCAGGTGCCACCTTTTCTACATTAAATCCATTTATATATACTAGTCATAACCCGTGCCCGCGGGCACGGTTCATTTAAGATTTTCCCCCGCGAAATCTTTGTTTCCCAAAAAATTATCTCCACAGCCAAAATTTAAAAGAACAACAAATTAGCGTAAAAATATTTAGCGACACGTGCACCTTCGTCATGGGGCCTTCGTCGTGGGCGCCTTCGATGCGGAACAATTCGGTGTGGAACAACATATTCGGTGCGGGCGCCTTCGGCGCGGAACAACGCGCGAGTACCTTCGGCACGAACAACAAATTCGGCGCGAAACAATGCGTGAGCGCATTCGGCGTGGAACAACAAATTCGGCATGGACGCCTTTGGCATGGAACAACAAATTAGCGTAAAAAAATTTAGCGGCATAGGCGCCTTCGGCATGGAACAACAAATACGGCGCGGGTGCCTTCGGCGTGGAACAACATATTTGGTTCGGGCGCATTCGGCGGGAAACAACAAATTCGATGCTAGCGCCTTCAGCGGAGAACAACGCGCGGGCGCCTTCGGCACGGAACAACAAATTCGGCGCGGACACCATCGGCGCGGAACAACGCACGAGCGCCTTCAGCATGGAACAACAAATTTGGCGCGGGCGCCTTCGACGTGGAACAACAAATTCGACGCAGGCGCCTTCGACGCGGAACAACAAATTCGGCGTGGAACAACGTGCAAGCACATTCGACGTGGAACAACAAATTCGGCACTGGCGCCTTTGGTACGTAACAACTAATTAGCGCAAAAAATTGCATCGGCGCCTTCGACGCGTGTGTCGTTTGTTGGCGCTAAACAATGCGCAAGAGCATTCGGTGCAGAACAACAAATTTGGCACAGGCACCTTTGGTGTAGAACAACAAATTAGCGTAAAAAACTTTAGCAGGTGCCTCCGGCATGGAACAACAAACCTCAAGGTATTTTTCGGTGACTTTATTAACTTAAATTTTTTACGCAAATATTTTACTTTGTTTGATTTAGTGGATCATGTTTCTCCATAATATTTCCCAAGACACCTTTAATTTCAAAGTTTTGCTTCCCAATACACCTTTCCCCCCAAATTTAACATCCACAATCATTCCCAATACACTTTTAATTTCAAAGTTTTGGTTTGCAAGACACTTTTCCCCCAAAATTTTATTTTTTCCACTAAATTTTTTACAAAATCCAATCTCAACCATTGATTTACCAGGATCAAATCCCAGTCACTCTTTATCTTGTTCTAGTCAGCCCTAGAATTTAAAAAAGATTGTCAAATGTATAATAGATCCCTTCAAAATCTTGGATCCCCTAATTTTACCTGATCAGTAATAATTAAAAGCAATAATTGTTATGAAGTTCCCCTTAAAAATTTTACTTCTTCAACATTTAGTTTCATACAGAATTAGTCCCCGAAAAATTTTCAAACAATTTTTTGCCTCAAAATTTAGTTCATAACTGGGAATTTAGTTTCACTCAAAAATTTTAGTTTCTCTCAAAAAATAAGTCCACTCGGATTTAGTTGTCCCCAAAATTTTAGGGTTTCCCCCCTAAATTTTTAAGTTCCAAAAATTATAGTCCCCCAAAATTTTGTTTCCATACAAATTTTAGTTCAATCCAACATTTTGTTCCCTCAGATTTAGTTCTCTCAAAAGTTGATCATATGCAGAACTGTCTTTTTTTGCAATATATTCTCAAAAAACTGTCTTTTTTGCATTACAATCCTTGAGGTTCGTTTACAATTTACATTGATTTTGATCATATGCAAAACTATGAAAAGTTTTGGAGCTTTTTGCTAATGCTACTTCATTTGAATCAAAACAGTAGTAACTTCAAAATTGATGTGCGTAAACTACAAAATAGATGTGCGCAAAATCATTATTCTCCAAAAAATTATTTCCACGGTCAAAATTGCATGGAACAACAAATTAGCGTAAAAATATTTAGCGGCACGGACGCCGCCGATGCAGAACAACAAATTCGACGTGGGGCGTGAAACAACAAATTTGTGTAAAAAATTGAGCTGACGCCTTCGGTGCGTAGGTAGGTTATCAACGTTTTTCTCCCAAATGCATTAATTGTGTGTACTTTGCTATTCTCCAGAAATTTTCATTTCCCAAAAACTTTCATTTTCCTAAAAACTTTCATTTCCCCATTTTTCCATTTCCCCCAAAAACTTTCATTTCCCCATAAATGTTTTTCCCTCCAAAACTTTCCACAAAATCACATCTCAACCATTCATTCCTCAAGATTAAATCTAAGCTGTTCTTCTGTCAACCCTTTTGTCCTAGACAGCTTGTCCTAGTCAGCCCTAGAATTCAAAAAAAAAGAATGACAATCCTGATCATTTGCTACAACGGTCAATACTTGGTTCCTGACAACTTTTAACCAATCCCTTATGTTACTAACCACTTTTAACGAATCCCTTATGTTACTAACAACTTACACTCTAACACTCTAGACCAATCAACCCATAAGCAATTCATGGTACCAAAGCCTCTTAATTCTAAGTTCTGATTAGCCTGCAATTCCTACATTAAGTCATTTGCAACAATGCCAAATGAATTCATATAAACTCTTCCTATAATGTGACAACATGAAATGCTTCAATTGCTTACAGTTCTCTTTCAAAATCAATGAACCATTAACTCAAAAGAATCATCACATGCTTCGTATTGTAGAATCAATCTTCACATTTTACAGTGAGCATGAAATCTTGCTCTCTGCATATGAGAAACTAAGCAACTAAGAACCCTCAGATTCCAGACAAAAATTTGAAGATGAGATGTGAAAATGACACAAAACAGTTTGTGATATGAACACTAAATTTTGTAAAAACCCTAACGTTAACAAATGAAGAACTACAAAAGCAGAAATCAAAATTTTAATTATAATACAGGCATAACCATGCATATTAGCCAAATAAAACATGGAACTGGAGAATGGATGGTTTATTATTGTTACTGGAAAAATTCGAAGTTCACATCAACATGCACAAACAAATGGGTTCGTAAGCACCATTGATGCTTTTACAAGGTTAGGCATTGGCCTCATTCATCATGCTTCTGGCTTGTGGCAGGCAGGGGCACTTCTGCTTACACTCCGCGGCTGAAGAATAGCATATATTCAACGTAATACACTACTGCGCCATTGAAGGGCAGCCGTTCACGACACTGCAGCAAGGGCTGCTTGACTATTTGCTTCCATTTGTGAAGTCCAGTGCCTGATCATTTAGTTACAATTCTCTCTCCAATATCTGGAACAATTCTACCTGACAGAAGAAAAGAGAAAATAATTAATATAAATCACAATGTCCATTTTTAACATAATCTTTATAAATACATTTTGAGAGACGATATGCAAAAACTATGATATCAATCGAATGGGTTACATTTCAAACAAATTCTTCTTTTCAACAAAATTAAAAACTAATTTTTATCAGCTAAAATTTGATCAGTGTCCCAACAAATCAAATTAGACAGAGTTCGCGATGCACAATATACCACTCCAATAAAATCATCTCATTGTGCTGACAGAGAGTTCGCAACGCACAATATACCACTCCAGCACACAACATAGATGATTATCATGCATGTTATAGACACAAACTACACAAATGTACCAGGTAACACAATTTCTTTACCTGACAAACTCCACAACCGCCCACAGCTCTTGCAGCCGCATGGATGCCGGCTGCATGGTGTTGCCTCTGGAATCAAATAATTGAGGCTGACATCTTTGTCCAACTATATGATTTTATTACAGAAAGGATCAAACATGAAACGAAGTAGGAAAAACCATTAGATAATGTGAATCACGTATCATTTTCTATATGATGGATCAACATGCAATAAAGAATATGTAGAAAATGCCTTTAGACATGTCCCTTACATGTTGAAAATATGAGAATAATAAAAACATGAACATGTTAAGTAACATGGGGTTTTCTATTGCAATTAGTTTGGGCAATATGGCAGCTGCCTTCATTTTAATGTTGTGCTTATTCATCACATGACCTCATGTGAAGGCACTGGCTAATAATAGCAGAATTAATGTATGAATAAGCTTAAATCTGCTAACCATTTAGTTCAATATAGATTACACATACATGTTGCTGTTCTATTTCATTCTATAGCTAACTGGTTGAAAATCTCACTACCACTGGTGAAGACTTTGGGAAAAAACAGAAGAAGATTCAAAGAAGATATTTGTTTGGATCCTGGAGGATCTAAGATTGGTGGCTTGCCTTGGATCTTGAAGTGTGCCACGCTTTTTCTTGTTGGTCAAATCTGTAGTGTGAGGTTTGCAAGGGAGAATGGGCTTATGATATATCAGACACAGAATACTGTTTCATTTCATGGTATGGCTAGGGGAAAAGGGGGATAGACAGCGGAAAAATTCTGGATCTCGGAAGCACTCATCACCATGTTCGCCAGTTTGAATAGTAGATCATCGAGGATGAGAAATGGCTGAAGAAAGGAGGAATTCACCTCATTCCTAAAACTTTGGAGAATTACTGCATTAGCCTAATTACTATAAGAGTGAAGATTCAGTTTTCCAGGATTAAGGGAAATCGTAACTGCAGCAATCTCAGGAGTACACTAAAATCTTTCAAGCAAGCTGCTTAAGGTTCTCTGGATGGAGATGTCAATCAATGGTTCCTCTATCATGCACAATGTATAATTGCCTGAGTTGAAATAAATAAACCAGAATAGAAGATACAAAACATTTGTAATCAAGTAGCAAAGTTAACAAATCATTTGTTCAACCATGTAAACATGCATGCAAACATATCAGATATTGATGCAAAATGTTAAAGTAAATTTATATGCCAAAAACATTTGCCCCATTATGTTTGTAAAGTGAATTAATGCACAATGTTTACAGGAATGTTTTTGGCATATACTTTTACTTTAAGCCCTAGTTGCCTACTTTAAACTCCAGGTCTCCTCGTGTCTTGGTCATTAGTACCAAACATATCAGATATAACAGTAGCTGTGATCATATCGGATTGGCAAGCATCAAATCTGATATGATATGTGCAATACATTTCTTATAGAATGATACCTAAAACCATAAGTTATGGGACAGTACTTAATGAATCAAAGAGAACAAAGTATAGGCCTGTCAACTAATGGTTCGGAAGCCTTCAAGATCAGATTAGTGGGTAGACTTTCTACACTGTGTACTATTATTTCAAATGAAGGATTATTATCATTAACTTTTCTTTATGCAAGTTAGATGACTTGAAGATGGTATTTCCTGCAACCCACCATAGCCATCCTTCATTTGAAATATGATACTTCCAGAAGATAAACTGCCTCCTTACTATGAGTATTACATAGAAAAAGCTCCTTACCATATCAATACCAGCTTTAACTCCAGCTTGGACCGAGTACGTATAATTTGCACCAGGTGGAGATGTAAGCATGTCAATTCCCTCCCAATCCGTTATGACAAAGCCCTGAGAATTATTAATGCTCAACAGTCACAACTCAAAGGCAGGATAGAAGTAAATTCTCAGGAAATTTATAATCCTGGCTTTTGATGCAACGGTGGAGATGTAACCATGTGCATCTTTTATTGAATGGAAATGATCCATGCGATTCTTTTCTTATGGCATGTGACATTGTATTTGTAGTTGGTGAGAGGGCAATTCAATAGAATTGTACCCCTTTTTTGAATGGATTCTATTAATAGAGTAAAGTGACAAATATCTATTATACATATTATACAGATGTGAGACAGAGAGTGGTGAGCAGCATAAAATGGTTTCTAAGAGAGCTTCTAAAATTCTTCTAATGTCGGTGTGTCAATTGCTATGGCATCCAAATGAAATGAGGTCATAACATACAACGATATTTTAGGGATAAAACTTGTACCAATAGGGTATAACACCAAAGTATTTACGATGTGCCTTTTGCAAATGTTTTATGTAGATTACATGAATTTGTGTAAGAACTACGGCCATTGTCAATTGTAAACAGAGGTAGCTTTTATAGTTTTAACTGCAAGCAATAGCTTGTAAAGGCTTAGTGAAACAATCAAAGAACAACTAAAAACAACCATCTCATTAAATTTGTTGTTCATGTCGAGACCATTTGGACCATTAAGATGTTCAAAATTTCCAAAAACATTCCAAATAATCAGACACCCAAGTGCAGCTTTTCCAAACCGTAATTAGAAAAAAAGTTGCAATTTTTGGCCTACATCAAAGCAGCAAATTACCTTAATATGCCCTTTCTCCATCAAATTACCTTAATGAACATAACCTTTTTGTATCTGGGGTTTGAATGGTTGTTGTCGTTTGAGGCGAAAGATCATTGATGTATATTTGACAATAATTTGGTGTGGATTTCAGATATATCAACTTTGTTAGCCATTCTTGTTTCTTTTGCAAATTACAGACCATCACAGTTTTCGCCTTTTAGCGAAGTAACATTGCTCAACATGTCAAAAACATGCAAAAACATAATATGAAATTGAAACTGTTAATATTTAGATAAGGAAACCAAATGTATAGTTTTCTTGTATCATCATATTTAAGTTTTTGAGTATGATAAAAATATGAAGTGCTATAGCCATTAGGAATAAGACAACTTGGGTATTTAAAGTTAAATTCATAAAATTTCTTTTGGACTGAGATCAAATTATATCCTATACTCAAAATTTGAAAGTCTCATATACTATAATTAAGTTATGCAAACTTACACTCCAGCCTTTATAAAAGCACACAACTTTAGATGACAATTCCTCCTAAACATTTTAAAGCATACAAATATCATAAATAAATTGCTAAATGAAAAAAATCTTTGATGAACCTTGAGTGGATCTTTATTTTTGGGCACTTGTTGGTTATAAATCTTGCAGCATATTAAAAACATGTTAACCTTGACGGCTAGATGTTCTGAATATTTTAGGTAATCTATTCTGCCATTGATTACAACCAATCAATAAATCATATTAACAAATATATCATGGTAACAAATATATCCCGTTAACAATGTGCTTGTTAAAAAATGAATTAATCTTTTTAAAATATTTTGTAGATTAATTTTGTCGAATATATATACTGTAAACAAATGATGATGTTGTAGATTAATTCTCCATACATACATAATTTAAATAGACATAACTAAAAAAGGTTACTGATTAACAAAGTTAACAAACACCAAAATAAATAGACAACTAAAAAAGCAAAAATTTAACCATTAATTTGTTAACAACCCTGATGTTTGATGTTAACAAACATAAAATTAAAGTATTACCTGGGTTTGTTAACTGGCTTTGGTGCAGGACCTGGCTTTTGATGTTAACAAATACATCCTGTTAACAAATATATCCTGTTAAAAATGTGTTTGTTAACATATTTGTTAAATAGACAACAAAGTTTTTTAACTATTAAAGATGCAAGTAGTCCCAAAGTTAACAAACCTGTCTTTTGATGTTCATGGCTGAAAAAAAGAGATGTTATGTTGAGGGAATGATGTGTTGCAGAGGATTAAACCCAAATGAGAAAAACTCAAAAAACATAGAGGTTGGGTTTAAACATTGTTATTGAGGAAACCTAAAAAACCCCAAATGATAGAACAAAACATGGCATTGTTCAGGCTTGAAAAAAATCAAAAAAACATAGTAAATTACTTGAGAGAAGAGTGGGATGAGAAAGACATTTCACCATGTTTCTGTCCATATAAAGGCCCGGATCCATAGCGATTTTATCGAACCTTCCAGCCCTGCATAAGCAAAATCGGGCTCGATGAATGCGATGCTTGCAATTTGCCGATGAATACAGTATGAATGTTGCGACACTCACTCTTTCAATCCAAGGTCACTTTTGTGATCAATGAAGTTTCGATCCATTGGCACAGAAGTGAATACTTGCAGGAGATCTGCAATGCAACAGAGACATAGTTTCTGACTTCCGATCCATGGGGGTAGGCTCAGCAGCCTCATTTGGGTTTTTTTATAAATACCGTGATTTATAAACCCAGGAGCAAAGCTGGGCTGTTTGTCCCAACTTGCCAGGAAATAACCCCATGGGTCTTGAAGAACAGCCAGAAAATTTGGGTGCCGTCGACTTGAAGAACAGCCTCCTACAAAAATCACAAAACCCTGAAATGAATCTGAAATCAGAATATAGGAAGCGAAAATGGTGGTGTTTTGAGAGCGTGGGGCGGTTCAGAGAGAGAGAGTGTGATCTGCAAGCTCTCACAGATTTTGCGAAATTGTTGTGGCGCCCTCGATTTGAAAACCACTGCAAACTCTAATTAATTGCAGCTGTCAAATTCAACAGGATTCAAAACCCTTCCATCCAAATTTTTCCCCCCAAAACTATTCCCTCCAAATTATTCCCCCCCATAGCCTATCTATTATACAGGCTACCCCTTTTTGTTGTGAAATAAAAAATTTGAAGGTTTCAAACCAAATTTAAATTTTCAAACCACCAAAGTTTCCCCCCAAGTTTATCCTAGTCAGCAATATTTGTTTGTCCCCGTCAGCTTTTGCATGCCACGTAGGACAAACCTTTGTTCTGCTGGGACAAAATTCAAATTCTTCATGCTTTATAGAATAGATATATATATATATATATATATATATATATATATATATATATATATATATATATCTCTCTCTCTCTCTCTCTCTCTCTCTCTCTCTCTTATACAATTCAGGACTTTTTTCAAACCTTTGTCCTACGTGGCGGTTTTTGTCCTACGTGTCACGGTTTATCCTATGTGGCTCAAAAAAATATGACTAGGACAATCCACTTGGCCAGAATTGTTTAAACCTGCGTTTTAATAACCGGCGGTTAAAAAAACTTCTTCCGAACTGTTTTCTTAGTCAGTTTCTTAAAAACTTCTTAAAACCGGTTGTCTTCATGAATCCCCCAACTGCTATCTTCCCAGAAATTAACTCCCCTTTCTTCTTCGGAAATTAACTCATCTGCGACGTCCTCAGATCACGACGTCCTCCGGTCACGACGTTCTCAGTTCAGTTGGGTTCCCACAAACTTAACTCGCCTTTTTCAAACTCATACTACTCCTCTCTCTCTCTCTCTCGATTTTCGTTACTGTCTAATCTCAATTTCTTTAGATTTCAAACTAGGTTTCAAACTCATACTACAGTTTCTCATCTCTTGGGTTTCGTTACTTTCTCATCTCAATTTTCGTTACTGTCTAATCTCAATTTCTTTCGTTACTTTATATTAGCACGTAGTGAGAGACATTTTCATGTTAGTCTCTGAGTTGTTTGGCATTACAGATTTCTGATCCCCAGTTTGACTAATCCCCATGCACAATTAGAGATTTCTGATCTCTTAGGGTTTCAATTAGTTATAATCACTATTTTTCGTTCTTTTTAATTTGAGTTTTTCAGTGAATATTCTGATCCCCAGTTTGACTAATCCCCATGCTTAATTAGAGATTTCTCATCTCTTGGGGTTTCAATTAGTTATAATCACTATTTTTCGTTCTTTTTAATTTGAGTTTTTCAGTGAATATTCTGATCCCCAGTTTGACTAATCCCCATGCACAATTAGAGATTTCTGATATCTTGGGGTTTCAATTAGTTATTATCACTATTTTTCGTTCTTTTTAATTTGAGTTTTTCAGTTAATAGTCTGATCCCAAGTTTGATTAATCCCCATGCACAATTAGAGATTTCTGATCTCTTGGGGTTTCAATTAGTTATTATCACTATTTTTCGTTCTTTTTAATTTGAGTTTTTCAGTGAATAACTAATTATTATTTATTTTGTTACTCTGTTGTTTCAATCTCTTGGGGTTTCAATCTGATCTCTTGGGGTTGCTCTACTGTTTGGAGCCGGAGAAACTTCGGCGGCAAGTTTTAACTCAGTGAGTAAACTTTTTCTTCTTCTTTTCCTAAATAATCATTTAATTCAATTAATATTGTCAATTAACTTTGGAGTTATACTTTTAATATTTTTTTAAAAAATAAAGTCTGCAATCTGTACTTGCCACATTTCCAACCGAAAATCTCTTCTTATTTTCACAATAAATTTGGTGCAACTAATATAGTAATCATAGTTATATACTAATTTGATGTTGAACCCCCTAAATTTTATTGCCAGAAAGCATTTTAATAGAATTTTTCACATCGGTAATTAACATCACATTAATTTTTCGAAACATACAAAAAGTAGAGGGTGAACCCCATACGGACCTCAGATCCCTTTGGTGATGTGGCACTTCGCCAGTAGGGAATGACGCCGACGGTCGATCTCAGATACATAATTCATCATCAAGTTTAAGTCCCAAATTAGCAAGTATGTGAGCATAGAAATTAGCCTCCCGAAAATCATTCTCGAAAATACGGAGATGAAATCTCCCTTTCAATTGCCGAATGTCTAGAATCAGGTTCCAAATCCATTGCATTAATAAGCAAGATAGCAACATTTGAATCTAATTCACACATAACTTCCAAGAACCCCTTTTGCAAAGAGATCTGCAAACAAACGCATATCACCTGATGCTCTGCATTCAGATTTGTTTCCCATCAAATATAGGTAGATAATCCAAGTATCCAAGAACCCTCTTCATCACGAAAAATGCTACCTGAACCTGCACCTGCTAGACCGGGATTCACTTTGCTTGCTCCATCGACATTTAGATTCACCACTCCTTCCCTTTTAGAATAGTCATTTAGAGATAATTTTTCTTTATCGTTCTTTTCCAGAAAGAAACAACAGTGGAGGAAAAAATTAGATAGATTACTTTAAAGGCCCCTAAAATTTAGGAATTTAATGTTGAGCGCCTTTGTATGACTCCGTTTGTTGCTCCATTTATCACAATACTGCTACTGCTACCACTGGCACATTTGTGAGTGGAATCATTTGTGATTTGGCTGTTGCGTGCGCGACAAATTGGGCGCATGCCACGTGTGCATTCGACGCCATTCAAACGCCGCGTTCATCCGGTCTGATTTATTACACACATTGCCCCAAAATATGAACCCGAAAAGGACCTGCGTCATCGGACCATCCCCTCCGTTGCCTCCACGTACCTGTGCGCTGGGGCGATCTCTGGTAATGCGGGATTCACGCACGTTTACGATGACAGGTGGCGCTGACGTGTCAGCGTTGCGCAATTTCGTGTTCACGTTTATTTATTCTCTCTATTTCTAATGTTTGCTTCTTTCTATACTACATAACCCGTGCCCAGTCTCTAATGCTAAACTGTGCTCTGTCCCTTTGCTCTGGCTTCATTTGATTTATTGGACAGAATTAGCACCCGTTTCTGATCCGCACGTTATTTTTTTGCCTGCCCTTCACTTCATTTAAATTAATCTGCATCATTTAATTCATTTGATCCCCGGGTCATTTAGTTCATTTGATGTATGTGAGTCTTTGATCCCCAGGTTAAGTAACTCATTTGATATACTTGCCTGTAATTACATGTATTTGATGTATGTGCTTCATTTAATCTGCATCATTCGAAATTAATTCATTTGATTCATTTGATCCCCATGTCATTTAATTTAATTACTGCATGTGATTCTTTGATCCCCGGTCTATTTTAATTTAATTAAATGACTCACCCATTTGTGTTCTCTGTTAATGTCTAATAAAACTACCCTTTTGTCTAATCAAAATGAGATCTAAAATGTGATGCTTTTGACTAATTTTCTGGTTGATTGCAACTTATAATAATCGTCTTTCAGAAAAATTCAAAATTTGCGGAAATATTGACTAGAGGGTGAAAACTTCTGTAATTAAAATTGTGCCTTTCCATATGTTTTAGTCTTCTTCTCCTTTAGATCTTGCCCCTAATTGTGGATTATGCAATGTACCTTTTGTTTGATGTACTGTGCTAATTTGCAATTATACGAGTACTAAATTTGGAGGGTACTAAATTTAGAGAAACTAAATTTGAAGGATACTCAATTCTGTAAGAAAGAATTTTATAAGGAATTAAATTTCTTTGTATCGTAAATTAATTTGTATCGTAGATGAATTGTCCTATGTGGCATCAAATTACGACTAGGAGAAATTGTGTGGGAGAGTAGATAGCCCTATGAAGCGTCGGTTAGTGGTTGGGTGTGGAGTTGAGTGTTTTGGTGAAATCCAACCAAAAAAGGCCACCACATTCCCCTTAGTTGCAAATTCACCATTATTTTTTTCTACAACTAAGAGACCACTCATCTTCCCGCTATTTACGCGTTTTACATCGCTCTTTTTCTGCTATGCACCGACGTTTTTTTGCGCTTTAGTGCCTACTTTTGTGCCCCCAGGATACGACATCCACGTCATTCTTGCGCTCTGTAGACGACTACCATGTTGTCATTTCCCCCGTTTACTGACTGTCCTCCTCGATTTTGCACCCGGAAAACTACTGACCCAGGTTTTCTTCTCACCGTCAATATTGCCCCTGGGAGACGACTTCCACGTCATTCTCACGCCCAGTAGACGACTGTCCTATCGCCATTTCACCGATTAACAGACTGTCCTCCTCGGTTTCACACCCGGAAACGGCCTTCACAGTGCCCTACGGGCACGGGTTATGACTAGTATATATATAAAGGAGGGATGTTTTCAAGAAAATTTGCATAAGAGAAAATATAAGAGATGAGATTTTGAGGGATAAGAGAGGAGGTGGGAATTTTGCACATACAACCCCGGTTTTTGCATTTTTGCCCATGGACCCTCCCTACGCACCCACCCGCACTTTTTATTCTCTCCCCCCTTCCAACCATTTTTATCAGTCCTTTGAAGATTTTGAATCTTATCACATTAGGACAAAGCTTTGTCTTACGTGGCAAGTTTGTCCTATGTAGCAATGGCAATTTTGGGAGACTTAAATTTTGGGGGAAAACTTAAATTTGGGGGAAAACTTGAAATTTTATGGGAAAACATGAAATTTGGGAGAACTTGAAATTTGTTAGGGGGAAAAACTCAGCCATTAAATAAATCGTGCCCTATGGGCATGGGTAATGACTAGTATATATATATAGCAAAGTGTTCCTAGGGTGACTCCTTAAATTAAATTTAAGGATTCGCCCCCATTTTTCCTAACATCCCCCATTTTTTGGATTTTATTTTCTATGGGGTTGTTATTCACATCATGGATGATGACCATACCAAAAATCAAGCCATTCCAATACTTGTAGAGCCCCCATCTACCCCTTACAACTTCAACGGTCTGAAAACGTGCTAAAACCCCATGAAGTTGCAAGGTGTAAATGTGGGCCCTAAAAGTATTGGAATGACTTGATTTTTGTTATGTTGATAATCCGTGTGGTGAACAACAACCCCAAGAAAAAAATTCCGAAAAAATGTGGGATGTGGGGAAATTGGGGGTGACTCCTTGGATTTAATCTAAGGAGTCACCCTAGGAACACTTTACCCATATATATATATATATATATATATATATATATATATATATATATATATATATATATATATATATATATATGGAAAAAGGGGATCTAAGGTGCCTCCTTAGATGAAAATCTAAGGATGCGCCCCCATTTCCCCCCATCTCCTACAATTTTTTTGAAATTTTTTTTCCATGGGGTTGTTGTTCACATCATGGATGATCAACATACCAAATTTCAAGGGATTCCAATACTTTTTGAGCCACCATCTACCCCTTACTATTTCAACGGTCTAAAAACGTATTGAAAACCCCACGAAGTTGTAAGTGGTATATGGGGGCTCAAAAAGTATTGGAATCCCTTGAAATTTGGTATGTTGATCATCCATAAGGTGAACAATAAACCCATGAAATTTTTTTTCAAAAAAAAGGTGTGGGATGGTGGGAAATGGGGGCGCCTCCTTAGATTGAATCTAAGGAGGCACCTTAGGATCCCTTTACCCTATATATATATATATATATATATATATATATATATATATATATATATATATATATATATATATATAGGGTAAAGGGATCCTAAGGTGCCTCCTTAGATTCAATCTAAGGAGGCGCCCTCATTTCCCCACATCTCACACATTTTTTTTGAAATTTTTTTCCATGGATTTGTTGTTCATCTCATGGATGATCAACATACCAAATTTCAAGAGATTCCAATACTTTTTGAGCCCACATCAACCCCTTGCAACTTCGTGGGGTTTTCATCACGTTTTTAGACCGTTGAAGTTGTAAGGGGTAGATGGTGGCTCAAAAAGTATTGGAATCCCTTGAAATTTGGTATGTAGATCATCCATGATGTGAACAACAACCCTATGAAAAAATATTTCCAAAAAAATTGTAGGAGATGGGGGAAATGGGGGCGCCTCCTTAGATTTTCATTTAAGGAGGCACCTTAGATCCCCTTTTCCCATATATATATATATATATATATATATATATATATTTGCAGAGTAAGTAATATATTAAGAACTGAAAAGAATGTACACCGTGGACTAAACTTGGATGCGGTCTAAGTGGTTAGGGGATAGGACACAAGCGTCGTCACCCTAAAACAAATAGACCCGCATACAAGTCTCGAGCCACACACCAGATTACAAAGAACATAATACATACACAGATATTAGTCATACAAAACAAGTCATCCTTTGTCTTGAATATCCCAATTGGCATAAGCAGTTGCGGCTTCATCATCAATGTCTTCCGAGTTCCTTAAAATTGTACGGACATCACAAGCTATGTCCTCAAATAGCGCAATCTTGGTTTTAGTGATATTATCAAACACACGTCTATTGCGTTCACGCCAAAGATGCCAAACCACTAACGCAAACACAGTTTTACAAAGCAACCCAAGAGAACCTCTGTTGCCGTAACCAGATAGGAACTGCCGGCCCACATTGCTGAGAGATAACACAGCCGGCCCCTTGGAGTTTAGCTTGAGAAGGGCTCTTCTCATTATGTAATTGGAGAAAGTGCAATCAAAGTATAAATGCTCAATAGTTTCGGTGATAGAATCATTGCACAGAGAGCAATTAGTAGAAGGGAGATCAATCCAGCTTGCCAGGCGGGATTTAGTGGGAAGTTTATTACTGAAGGCTCGAAGCAATGTAATAGAGTATTTAGGGATAGACTTACTGTACCAAATGAGTTTATAATATGGGAATGGAGACGATTTCTGCCGCACATGATCCCAAGCATCCTTGAACGAGAAGGCCGAGCCCAGCTTCCACTCCCATGAGTCAATGCCCGCCGTTAAAATCTGTTTTTGTAGTATTGGTCTGAGATTGGAGATATCAGGATCATCAATCCAAGAAACCCCATTCCAATAGTCAGCTACACACTTTCTACTTGCCCCATCCGGAATATTGTGTAAGCATTTTAGGGGGCCACACTGGAGCCAATTATCCTGCCAAAATAGAGTATTCCTACCATTTCCAACCTTCCTCTTAATAATACTCTGTAAAACACCTCTGCAATGGAGCAGGAACTTCCACGTGCCAGAATGGGTGACCGCTCCCAAAGCGCCATAGAATCTAGAAGAGTCTTTGTATTTGTCACGCATGTATTCTGCCCATAGCCCTCTAGAATTAAGCAATCTCCAAGTAAGCTTGATTCCCGCAGCGATGTTCAAATCAGTGAGTAATCTCAATCCAACACCTCCTTCCTCCTTGGGTTTGCAAGAGTCTCTCCAGGACCATGCTTTAGATGTGCCCCAAATAAATTTTCTGCACATAGAAGTTAAAGTACGGAGCACAGTAGTGGGGAATCTGTAAACCTGGATCCAAAAGTTTATCATGCCATAGATAACCGTTCTCACCAATTCAATACGACCAGCAAGAGATAAAGACGAGGAAGTCCATCCACTAAACCGCTTTCTACATTTGTCAATAAGTCGATTGTACATCTGAGCCTTTGGGTACTTGGAAGACAAAGGGAGACCCAAATATGTAGTAATAGTGTGTGAAAGTTTAGCTCCCAATAATGCAGCCAGATCTCCAGGATTCTTGACACCTTTACTAAACATAGTAGTACTCTTGTCCCAGTTGATTTCCAAGCCAGTGAAATTACAGAACTCCTCAAGTAAATTTTTTAGTCCCTTAAATGATTTCTGAGTGGCCCTGCAGAAAACCAGTAAATCATCTGCAAAAAGTAGGTGTGATATAGCTCCAGCTCTTCTCATTGGCTGAATGTCTCCTTTAATAATCGCCTTGTCAAGCAATAGAGTGAAACATTCCATAATGATGACAAAAAGGAATGGGGAGAGAGGGTCACCTTGTCTAAGGCCTCTGTTTCCTTTAAAGAATCCCACAGAAGATCTGTTAACCATGACAGAGTAGGATACAGTAGATATACATTCCTGAATCCAGCCGATGAACTTGTGCCCAAACCCCATCTGATTCAAGATGAATAAAACGAACTCACTGTTCACACTATCAAAGGCCTTTCTGAGATCAAGTTTCAGGCAAGCTCTGGATCCCATAGGGTTGCTAAAATCCCTAATTTGCTCATGAGCAAGGAGGGCACAATCAGATATCAATCTCCCCTGAAGAAAAGCTGCTTGATTCGGGGAGACAAGATCCTGGATGAAACTGTGAAGCCTGTTGCAAAGGACCTTACTGATAATCTTATATAAGACATTGCAGCAAGCAATAGGCCTGTAGTCTCCCAAAGACGAAGCATTAGAACCTTTAGGAGCCAGGGTAAGGAATGTATGATTTACCTGCCGCAGAAGGGAGCTAGAGCGGAAGAAAGACTGTACTGCACCCACAACCTCAGTACCATTTAGATTCCAATTATGCTGGAAGAAGAAGCCATTATACCCATCAGGCCCAGGAGCCTTGGAAGCCCCAATCTGAAAGACCGCCTTCTTAATCTCATCAGGTGCGACATCTCTTTCAAGCCAAATAGCCGTCTCATGTTTAATTTTCTTCTTGGGCACAAGTTTAGGAAATACATTCCAGTAGTGATTTTGGTTATATAAGGATTCATAGTACATAACAGCTTCAGCTTTAATGGTCTCATAGGTTTTGCTCTGGACCCCTTGACTGTCCACCAGGTGACATAGGTTATTGTGGCATTGTCTTGATTTCATTGCATTGTAGAAGAATCTTGTATTGCGGTCACCCAGATCAAGCCAATCCTGCCTACTCCTTTGACGGTACATCTCTTCCTCTAACCCCAAAAGATAGGTCAGCTCACTTGATAATTTACATTCTTTGTCCTGAAGCTCAACATTAGAGTGTATGGCATTAAGATTTCTAACAGCCTCAAGCTGGTTGCGGCAATGAAGAATAGCATTAGCATCCTGATGGTCTTTAGACCATTTTTTCAAACCATATTTAACATACCGCAATTTACTAATCAGACAGAACATACGAGTTCCTCTGGTGTTCAGCTTCCAGCAGGAATCCAACAAATCATAGAAGCCTGGAAGATTTATCCAGTGGTTGTAAAATTTGAACGGCTTAGGGTCCGAGTGTACCTTAGTATGGAGATTGATACTCATAGGAGAGTGATCACTGGTATGCGGATCCAAATAGACATAGCAGGAGTTTGGGAGATTATTAAGCCAAACATCATTACAAAGGACCCTGTCCAATTGAGCGGCTTAGGGTCCGAGTGTACCTTAGTTTGGGAGATTTATCCAGTGGTTGTAAAATTTGAACGGCTTAGGGTCCGAGTGTACCTTAGTATGGAGATTGATACTCATAGGAGAGTGATCACTGGTATGCGGATCCAAATAGACATAGCAGGAGTTTGGGAGATTATTAAGCCAAACATCATTACAAAGGACCCTGTCCAATTGAGCTGCAATACGTCCCAGACCCAGACGCTTATTACCCCAGCTTAGTCTTTGCCCTGAGCTTTTGAGATTCTGAAGCCCACAATCTGCTAAACAGTTATTGAACTCTGCCAATTTACTAGCCTCCACCCTGCGACCACCCAGCTTATCTTTTGCATATAGAACACAATTAAAATCCCCACCGACAATCCAAGCTACATTTCTCAACCCACCTGCATCACCCTTCAGATGCTCCCATAAGACTCTCCTCTCAGCTGCAACATTACTACCATATACTGCAGAAAAAGCACATTTGAATCCTCCCGCATTAACACAAAGAGCGGTGATATGTTGAAAAGACATAGAGATGACACTCAAATTCCACACTAGTGGGTCATAGCCAATTAGAATGCGCCCCCCGCCATGCAACTGAAAATTATTAATAGAGATCCAACTTTGTGGGATGCAAGACTTTATTCTGGCACTATCAGTATTTAACTTAGTCTCCAAGAGAGCTAAAATAGAAGGACCGATATTCTTAATCCTGTCACGGAGATCTCTCCGCCTCACAGCATTGTTCAACCCCCGAGTATTACAAATTAGCATAGACATAATAAGAGAATGGAGTAGAATGAAGTGACCAAACACTATTTTTGTCTACTACTCCTACGAGTAGCAATACTAGTAGCTGAATTTACCTGCTTCCTCAGCTTACTAGATTCCGCAGAATTTAACAGAGTCGTGTGCTCCTCAGCCCATTCTGGATTGTCATACAGGGGTTCATGTGGTAATTCATCTGCTGAAGGAGATGGATTGGTATCTGAGTCAGGAGGAATCACAGGAGGCTGGGAGATAGGGCATGAATCGCAGGCACTTGAACTTGAACTTGAAGCAGCATTAATCGCAGGCACTTGAACTTGAACTTGAAGCAGCATTAATCGCATGCACTTGCACTTGCACAGGGGGAACATGAACTTGCACTGTAGGGGTATTATTTGTTGCAGCATTAATCGCAGGAACTTGCACTTGCACTGGGGGAACCGGAACTAGCACTGAAGGGACCGGATCTTGCACAGGACGCCGCCTATGTTGCATTAATCGCAGGCACTTGAAAGCTGAAAGCAGCTGCCGCAAGGGACATTTAGCCTTAGAGAATGCCCCAGTTATCTCCTGAGGGTCGACATTGACCTGAGGGTGGGTTGTAATGTTTAATTCACTTCCATCAACAGCATACCCAGCCTCCACCCCATCTAGTCCCAGAGTAGGCAGCTGTGCCGTAATGTCAGTAGCCGGAGGTTTAACATTGGAAGACTGACCTGGCACAAGTAGCATAGGAGCAGCAGTCAACTGTTTACCCTTCCCCTTGTCCTGGTAAGAAACAGTCGACGTAAATGGGCATTGAGCAGTTGAATGGCCAAAACAAATACATTTACTGCAGCGAGGGGGTTCCACCTCATACTTGGTCTCTATGATCAAGATGGACCCGTCATCAAGTTCAGCTTCTACTTGTTTCGGTAAGGCCTTCTTTGCGTCCACTTCAACCAAGCAACGAGCATAGGTAATTCTCTCAAGTCTGGAAGTGGCGCGGTCCAAGTACATCGGATTCCCGACGACTGAGGCTAGTATATTGAGGATCTCCATGTTCCACATGTTAACAGGGAGCCCATGCAATTGAATCCACATATGTACAGATGAGAGGATGTCACGATCGTGAAGTAGTGATGGGGTCCATAATTTAAGCACGACCAATCTGCCGTTAAACAGCCAAGGGCCCCCATGTAGAATCCGATGACAATCCTCCCTAGACTCAAATCTAAAGTAGAAGAAGCCATTGTCCTTACAGTACAGCTGCACCTTCTTACTGGGTTTCCATAGCCTCTCCAACCAAGCCTGCATCTGCCCAAACAAGGGGGTAACGCCAAGAACATACCCGACTAAAGTAGTTTTCCAAAATTCAGAACCCTTTACAAGGAGAGAGTTCGACACGCGAGCAACGTAAGAGCCATCATCCCTAATCTTAGGGGGAACAAAAGTCATGCCAATTGAATCTACGTAAGATCTCTTAGAGGAACAGATCTCAGACCAGCTACGCTTGGGTCCCGTAGGAAGAGAAGTATGTGATGGCTCCCTCACAGGCAAAACATCAAGCACCTTATCTCCAGGTTGGAATTGAGATCTGACCGCCGAAACCACCTTACCTGAGGGGGGCAGATGAATCTCACGGCCCCGCTCCTTGCTGTAGCCACCCATAGGTCGTCGATGATGTGCCCCTCCACGAGAATGAAACTGACCCAAACGCAGATGATGTTGTCCTACTCGAACTGGAGGCTTAGGCCGCCTCCTGTTCATAGTAGTCCAAGCCCCGCCCTGAGAGCCTTCAGCCACCTGAGAATTGTCAACCACAGGAAAAAGAGGTCCGCCGCCGTCGCCTGAGATCGGAACCCTAGGAGGTCCGCCGTCGCCAATCCCCTCCCTCCGAGAATCGCTCATTCTTTCTCTTACCCATATATATATATACACACATACATACATACATACATACATACATACATATATATATATATGTATATACATATATATATATGTATATATATATATAGACACACACTAAGGTGTTTGGTAAAATGCCTGTTAGGCCTCAGGCCACCATCCATATCAATCCCTTACTGGATAAGAGATCTTCGGTGGATATTTGTTCTTCCCGTCATAAATATGACGACCCTCTTGTTATGTCCCTTATCCCTCCCATTAGCTCCTTGGATGGTGTGCCAAAGCTTAGGGTTGGTAATAACATGATTACTCACGGTGCATCTTGTTGGGAGAATACTCTGGTTGGCTACGTGTTAGGGGATGTCCCTTACTTTGGACATATTAAAGCGTGGACGGAGCGCTTATGGAGAATTAAAGGGGGGCTCCGTATATTTTCTCGGGAAAATGGTTACTTTTACTTCAAGTTTGACAATGCTAATGATCGTGATAATATCCTACATGGTGGTCCTTGGCTCTTTGATGGAAGGCTTGTGGTGCTACAAAAGTGGACTCTTGCCACTCAACATGGCCGTGACATCCTAACGACTGTTACAGTCTGGGTCCAATTCCACAATCTCCCCTGCATATGTGGACTTTGGAAATTTTGAATATTATTGCGAGTGGTGTTGGATCTCCTATGTCTTGATAAGGCTACTGCAAATTTGGATAGAGTATCTTATGCTCGATGTCTAGTGGAAGTCCATGTTGAAACTCCTCTGCATAGAAGTGTTTTAGTGGAATTAGAAGATCTAACTATGATTTCTATTGAAGTTAACTATGAGGGCGAACCGCCTAGATGTGGGTCATGTGCTTGTTTTGGTCATCTCGACAAACAATGCCCCTCTCTTACTTCTCCGCCGCATGTGCTCCCTTCAATCCAAGATCCAGATGTCTCTGTAGTAAACAATGTTATTAACGTTCAAGGAGTCCCCCCTCAGGCTTCTTTGGGTGTGGGAAATGTCTCTGATGCTGGATGCGTACTCACTTCAAGTTAAGGTCATGGGCCCGTTGAACCCACCCCTAATATTTGCTCGAACCTGCCATCTATCAATATCTCGAGAGTGCCGCCGGCCATGGGCTTGTTGAATGATCTTTTGCCACCTACTGCTCCTGGAATTGGACCGGCCTCACCCCATGTGCAGCATCCTGTAGTCCCCCTTCCACTTGCCCCTGGCACTGGAGTTGCTCATTGTGCTGACGCTAAGGAAAGCTGCAAGCATCAATTTGTCATTGGCGAATGTAGCCAATCTGTAGCGGGAGGGAGTACTATCATCTCGGAACCATTGCGCAACGTTAGCAGGCCTTCTCTTGCTACTGAAATCAATGCTGTGAGGCACCTTCAGGTTGCCCAACAACACAAATCTGCCCCATCTCTCCTATCCAATGATGATGATGCTGAAATTGAACCACCACCTGGGATTACAACATATCAGAACCAGGAGTGGATTGAGGAACACTCAATACTTAGAGATTTGGCAAGACAATCGACGAGTAAACCAACACAGGTCTCCCCCTCTGTGATCAGGCGAAGCACTCGTCTTGCGGGCTCTTCTAGTGGCTGGCCATCCTCCAATCATTTGTAATGTCTGTATTCTTCTGGAACTGTCGGGGACTTAATAATGCATCGTGTCGCTCGGATTTGAAGCAAAGATTGCGTAAGTTACGGCCTATTATTGTTTGCTTACTTGAGACCAAAGTGGAAGCTTGTAATGCTCACAAGATTTCTAATTATTTTGATAAGTCCTGGGATTGTATAGACAACAGATCTCATCACAAAGGGGGTCGCATAGTGATTTATTTTAATATTGCGATTTGGAGCTGTTCCATGGTTGCAGTCTCCCCCCAGCATATCTCTAGTATCTTCACAAATACTTCGGGCTTTCTTATGGGCCTCACGGTGATCTATGGATTCAACCTTGCCAAGGACATAACCACTCTTTGGTCCGATCTTTAGGCAGACTTCAGGAATCTTAATAATATTCCATGGTTGCTGGGTGGTGATTTTAACTGTATTCGCTTCTCCTGTGAGAAGATTGGTGGTTGTGTTGTTGATCCTAGTTCCTTGGAAGCGATCAATGACTGCATTGCAGCTTGTCACCTCATTGAGCTGAAAAGTATCGGCCAAACTTTTAGCTGGAGAAATAGGCGTATTGGCCACTCTCGTATTTCCGCCAGATTGGATCGTGCACTTTGCAACATGACTCTCTTGGATTACCTTCCTCATGCCTATGCCGAATACTCTTCTTCTGGCACCAGTGATCATAGGGCCATGATTGTTCATCTCCAATCTCAGGTAATTTCATATCCTAAACCGTTTAAGTTCTATAACTCTTGGACTACTATCCCAGGATTCCATGATCGTGTGCGTGAACATTGGGGAAGCCAGTGGGGTTGTACAGTAATGCACTGCTTAGTGAATAACCTCAAGTATTTGAAGGGGGTCTTAAGAGTCTGGGCTTCCACTTTCCGGGCCGATCTTAATGTGCATGCTTGCCGTAGCAAATTGGAGAAGTTGCAACATGATATGCGGCTACCTTTTGATCCTAAGCTACAAGATCATGAGGGGGAGCTTTGTTGTAGTCTTGCTCGCTGTTTGGACATAGAAGTGGAGGATTTGTGCCAGAAAAGCAGGCAAAATTGGTTAACTCTGGGGGATAGGAATTCTAAATTCTTTTATACAGCAATGAAGGCAAGGCATTCCCATAATAATCTTGGCCACCTTATTAATTCCAATCGCGAAAGATATTCTAGTCCTGATGTTCTCAGGTTGGATGCTCCACTATTCTACAGGAATCTTTATATGCATAATGATTACTGGAATGTTTTTCCAAATATTATCCCGAAACGTAAGCTTACGTTGGATGCCTCAAATTGGATGGATAGGCACGTGTCTGCTTCTGAAATTAAAATGTCTGCGTTTCAAATTGGGAAAGATAAGGCACCGGGTCCAGATGGCTTCAACGCTCACTTTTTCCAACACATTTTAGCTGGCATTTCCTCTTTTTTCAGTTCTGGTCGCATGCTTCCTCATGTCAACAATACTTTTCTTACCTTGGTCCCTAAAAATTCAAATGCTTCGGGTCTTGGGGATTATAGACCGATTGCTTGCTGCAATGTTATTTATAAAAATCATCAGCAAGGTGTTGTGTAACCGTCTAAAGTAGGTTATCGGGGACTTAATCTCTCCCAATCAGGCTGCTTTTCTTAAAGGGAGATTGTTGGCAGATTGCACACTCATTGCTCACGAGCAGATTCAGGATTTTAGTAATCCTATGGGCTCTAGAACTTGCATCAAGTTGGATCTGCGAAAGGCCTTTGATAGCGTCAACAGGGAGTTTATCCTCTTTCTGCTACATCAGATGGGATTTAATAATATTTTCATCACCTGGATCTCTGAATGCATTTCGAATCCTATGTTCTCTGTATTAATTGATGGGTCCCCCTCAGATTATTTTCCTTCCAACAGAGGTCTGCGCCAAGGTGATCCCTTGTCCCCATTCCTATTTGTTCTCATTATGGAGTCTTTTTCGCTTCTTATGGCCAGGGCAGAATCCTCTTGTTCTATACATCCTATGTGCAGAGTAGGATCGATCTCTCACCTGCTCTTTACTGACGACCTCCTTGTTTTCTGTCGTGCCAATCCCTCGTTCATTCCAGGGCCTCAAAGTGGTTTTAGACAAGTTTAATCTTCTTTCAGGGCTTCATATTAATTGGGATAAGAGTTCTGCCATCTTCAGTAAAGGGGTAAAACATCCCAAAGATCTCGCAGGAATTCTGGGCATTAAAGTGGTATCTTCTTTTTCTTCATATTTGGGGTTGCCGCTAACATCTAAATACCCTAAGGCTTCTGTCTACTCCCGGCTTGTTGATAATTGTAAAAAGAGGCTTTTAGGTTGGTCTTCCTCGTTGCTTTCTAACTCTGGTAAAATTGAACTAGTCCGTACAGTTATTTACGGTATGGTTGCCTTCTGGATGCTTGCCTACCGTCTTCCCAGGTCTGTTATTCGTGCTATTAACGCCGCTTGCAGAAAGTTTATTTGGGATAGGTTTAACAGCTGGGCTTGGAAGGATTTTTGTACCCCCTAAGAAGGAAGGGGGTGTGGGGCTGAGATTATTGGATGATCTGAATGCTGCTTCAGGGGTCCGACTAACTTGGAGAATGCTTACAACTGAGGGAGCTTGGGCGAAGTATATGCGGACTCACTACTCTCCTGTTTCATATGGATTCTACTCTACCAAGTCTGCTCCTACTCAGTCGGGGACTTGGAAATTTCTTCTCAGGTACCTAGCATCTCCCAAAAGCTCATTAAGCGCACTATCAAGGATGGATCCTCTACATCCTTTTGGTCTGACGATTGGCACCCTAATGGTCCCTTATATCTTCTTCACCCTCCTCCTTGTACGGATGATAAGCGTGTCTGTGACTATTGGACTGATTCGGGATGGGCTAATACCCCAATCATCCAACCTTTACTAGTAATTCTCAGGCCAATCGCTCTTGGTCAAGGCCCGGATGGCTGGAAGTGGGACCCGGCTCCCAACTTCTCATTTCGCTCAGCATGGGCAAATTCTCGAGTACGGCGCCAAGACTATCCTTACGCCAAAATTGTTTGGCATCAAAAATTCATTCCGAAGATGGCCTTATGTTTATTGCGGGCCCTGCAAGGAAAACTTCCCACCCATGATTTATTGTCCAGATGCGGAATTAACTCCCCGAAATGTGTGTTCTATATGATGGCGCAGCAGCTGAGTCCTCCGCCCATATGTTCTTTGAATACGAATTCTCATGGTATATCCTAACTCGTAGTCTACTGAAGCTTGGGTATAAGGGGGTTGTGCCGAATTCTTTATCAGGAGCATGTGACCTGATCCAATGGGGATTCTAGCCAAGACTGTGTTAGCTTCTATGGTATGGCACATATGGAAGCAACGTAATAAGAGGATCTTCGAAGCTACTATTGTAGCCAAAACGGATCTATTCAAAGATATTACGGCTGATGTTCTTATTTCACTCCAGGGGATGGATACAGATCAGGCATCTGATCACACTCCCTTTTCAATTGGGAATTCAAGGACGCTGGTTGAATTAAGTGCGCCTAGAGACTTCTATGTATTGGTGTTGATTGAGCGTTTCTAGTAACAGTGGATACTTGGATGTAGTGGGTGATGGCGCTTGTGCCCTCTCCCCACTCTTCTTGTTATCTACTTGTTCTATTGGCGCTATATTTCTGTAAATATTTTGTTATTAATAAAGATACTTTTACTTGCCACACACACACACACATATATATATAATACATTTGACAACCTTTTTTGAATTCTAGGGCTGACTAGGAAAAGATAAAGAGTGGCTGGGATTTGATCTTGATAAATCAATGGTTGAGATTGGATTTTGTGAAAATTTTAATGGAAAATCTTAAATTTTGGGGGAAAAGTGTCTTGGTAATAAAAACTTTGAAATTAAAAGTGTGTTGGAAAAGATTATGGAGATTAAATTTTGGTGGAAAAGGTGTATTGGGAACCAAAACTTTGAAATTAAAAGTGTATTGGAAAATATTGTGGAGAAACATTATTCATTAAATTAAACAAAGTAAAAAAATTAGAGTAAAGGTGAAGGCATACGCCGCTAACTTTTTTATGCTAATTTGTTGTTTCGCGCCAAAGGTGCACGTGCCGGATGCGCTCGAGTGTTGTTCCACATCAACAAACGACGCCCGTGCAATTTTTTTACGCTAATTTGTTGTTCCGTGCCGAATTTTTTGTTTCGCTAAATTTCTTACGCTAATTTGTTGTTCCATGCCAAAGGCACCTGCGCCGAATTTGTTGTTCTACGCCGAAGGCACCTGCACTGAATTTATTGTTCCGCACCGAAGGCACTCGCACGTTGTTCCGCACCTAAGGTGCTAGCGTCGAATTTGTTTTTTGGTGTCGAAGGCACATGCGCCAAATTTGTTGTTCCATGCCGAAGGCGCATGAGCTGTATTTGTTGTTCCGCGCCGAAGGCACCTGTGCCGAAGGTGCCCGTGCCGCTAAATATTTTTACGCTAATTTGTTGTTCATTTAAATTTTGGCTGTGGAAATAATTTTTTGGGGAACAAAGATTTTATGAGGGAAAATCTTAAATGAACTGTGCCCACGGGTTATGACTAGTATATTTTTTTGACGAGTAAATGATTAACTATATTGAGCCAAAACAATACAAATACATCCACTAGGTGGCCTAGAGGGGGGATAGAAAGAATGGGGATGGGGCACAAGCGCCGTCACCCACTACCAACTAGCTCCCTACCAAGCACGCCTATGGTCAGAAATTTTACAATACAATATAAAATACAGCATTATGTTCAGGTCCACTACTCAAAGCCCCAATTAGCAAAAGGGATAGTTGCCAATGGGTGGTCCACACACACACACACACACACACACACACACACACACACATATCACGAAGAGAGATGAGAACATCTGTCACAATAGTCCCAAAGAGAGCAGTTTTACCAACCCCCTTCCTTTCAAAGATCCTATTGTTCTGTTGTTTCCAAATATGCCACACCATAGAAGCGAGGATAGTTTTTGCTAGAATTCCCACACAGTCTTTTTTGCTATACAGCGAAAGGAGAAGATCTCCTACCCCAGCTAGTGAAGATGGCACTGGAGATTTAATGTTCAACTTTAGCAGGCTCCTACTAAGGATATAGCGACTGTAGTTGCACTCAAAGAATAGATGGTTAATACTCTCAATAGCATCATCCTTACATAAAACACATTTGTGATCTTGAGTGGCAATCCAATTGTGAAGAATGTCCTTAGTTAAAAGTTTACCATGAAAAGCTCGCTGAAGGGTGAGGAGGACATGCTTCTTGTACCAGACAACATTATAATAGGGAAAGGGGGTACCTGGGGGCCGAGATCCAGCCTAGGCGTCGTGAAAAGTACAAGTACTTCCGGGAATCCATTCCCAAGTATCAGATCCAGTGGTAATGCGGAATGAATTGATTAGTGGAAGGAGAGATTGTATATGGGGATCATTACTCCACCCATTCGCTGTCCAATAATGACTAACCAAATGATTTTCAGCTCCAGTTGGAACATATTGCAAAAATCCAAGAGGGCCACAAGGCAACCGGTTATCATACCAGAACGAGGTAGAAGACCCATCCCTAACAATACGCTTGATAAATTTCTGAGAAGTGCTGTGGTTACAGAGAATGAATTTCCAGGTGCCAGAAGTAAACGGGGACGTTTTGGCGATGTACATGGCAATATGAGAAATGTACCGTCGTCGCATAAACTATGCCCATAGCCCATCAGATGATAAGAGTCTCCAAGTAAGCCTGGCTCCTGATGCTACATTAAGTTCAGATAGGAGTCTCAGTCCCACACCACCCTCTTCTTTAGGTTTACATAAATCCCTCCAGGCCCAAAAGTGTTGCTTCCCCCATATGAACCTCCTGCAAAGGGAGGTGATAGAACACAAAACAGAAGGAGGAAGATGGAAGACATACATCCAAAAGGCCACCATACCATAAATTACCACCCGCACCAACTGAATCCTACCAGATATAGAAAGGAGCGACGAGGACCATCCTTGGAGTCTCTTCTTGCACTTGTCAATAAGCCGAGCATAACTGGATTTCTTAGGGTAATTTGCTGATAAAGGCAGACCAAGATAAACAGAAAAAGTGGATACCTTCTTAACTCCAAGGGCGGAAGCTAGAGAGCTCGGATCACGAGTACCTTTACTAAAGATGGATGAGCTTTTGTCCCAGTTAACCTGAAGCCCAGAAAGTAGACTGAGTGTTTTCAGTAAATCCTTGAGGCCTGTAAAGGAATGCTGATTTGCTCAGCAGAATACTAGGAGATCATCTGCAAAGAGCAGGTGAGAGACAGATCCCATCCATCTCATTGGATGGATAGAACGGGATGCATCTGCTCTGTCCATGAGGAAAGAGAATGATTCCATAATAAGTACAAAGAGATAGGGGGATAAAGGGTCACCTTGTCTCAGGCCTCTGTTGGATCTAAAATACCCCGCAGGAGATCCTTCTACCAATACCGAGAAAGTTGGACTAGAGATGCATTCAGAAATCCAATTAATAAATTTAACATTAAAACCCATTTGTTAAAGGAAGAATAGAACAAACTCTCTGTTGACACTATCGAAAGCTTTGCGTAGATCTACTTTTAGGCATGCACTGTATCTAATTGGATTACTGAAGTCCCGAATCTGCTCATGAGCCAGAAGAGCACAATCCGACAAAAGGTGGCCTTTAAGAAAAGCTGCCTGATTTGATGAAATCAATTCATTAATAACAATCTTCAGCCTGTTGCAAAGAACTTTGTTGATGATCTAATAAATAACATTACAGCAGGAAATATGCCTGTAATCACCCAAATCAGAGGCCTTGGAATTTTTAGGAACCAGAGTAAGGAACATATGATTAATTTCTCTCAACATATGTCCGGCTTTGAAAAAAGAAGAGACTGCAAAACTAACATCATGCCCAATGATATCCCAATATTGATGATAAAAAAGGCGTTGAATCCATCAGGCCCAGGAGCCTTGTCATTTCCTATCTGAAAAACTGCATCTTTAATTTCAGTACCAGTAATACTCCTATCCAACCAGAGCGCTGCTTAGTAGTATGTTTACATTTCGGAATTAAATTAGGAAAAACATTCCAATAATGGTCCTGAGTGTAGAGCCTCTCATAATACAACTGGGCTTCTTTTCTGATCTGTCAATATGGAGATTCCTGGAACCGTCAGCATTAACCAGATGACTGAGGTTGTTATAGCAATTTCTAGACCTCATTGCATTATGGAAAAACTTGGTATTTCTGTCACCCAGGTGAAGCCATTCTTGACGGCTCTTTTGCCTGATGTCAGTCTCTTCAACATCCAGCACATGGCCGAGCTTAAGTACGGCATCATGCTCTAATTTCTGCAGCTAGGCACTAAATGGGAAATTAATATCGGCATGTATAGTATCAAGGTGATGTTTACATGCTGCCGAATTCAAATTGTTTCTGCAGGCCTTAGAGTAAATCTTGAGACAAGATTTGAGCAATTTTAACTTATCAGCAAAGTTTTTCATGGGCTGTTTACCGAGATTGCGCATAAATATAGAACAGGAGCCCAAAATTTGTTTATCCTAGTTTTTTTTGAAACATTTCACAGTACCCCAATTGCGTACACCAAGAATTATAAAATTTAAATGGTTTGGGATAAGATTGTACCTTGGGTTGCATGAAAATAATCAAGGAGGAGTGATCGCTTGTGTCAGAGGTGGAGTAGTCATAGTAAGACTTTGGAAGAATCCGTAACCATTCAAGATTGCTCAGAGCCCGGTCAAGCCTTGCAGAGATGCGTCCCGAGCCAACCCTCCTATTGCTCCAACTGAATTACAGGCCAACACTTTTTAGGTCCAAGAGACCACAGCTTCCTAGGCAGTTATTAAAATCATCCAAAGATCTACCATCCAAGACCTGCCCTCCCACCTTTTCATTAGAAAACCATACACGGTTGAAATCACCACCCATAACCCAAGGCAATTTATTTAGAGTAGCAGCATCTTGGACAAGGCCCCTCCATAGGGAACGACGAAGTGCAGAAAGGTTTAAAGCATAGACAATAATCAGGGCCATAATAAATCCAGCATTATTTGTGAGTATCAAAGAGATATGTTGAGCCAATGTTGAAATGAGCTTGATACTCCAAATTTTGTCGTCGACAAAAATAACTATACGACCTCCATCATGGTAGGATCTGTTGTCCAGAGAAGACCAATTCTTGGGAAAGCATTTAGCAATCCTACCTGCATGACACGCTTCAACTTTAGTTTCTAACAAACTTATAACAGTTGGGCAAAGCGACCGCATCCTCTGTTTAAGGTTACCACGCCGCTCAGCATTATTCAGGCCCCTGGTGTTCCAAATGAACACAAACATTAAGACAGTATGGGGGAGCTCCACTACTACTAGCTATCCGAGAGCTCCTACGGGTAGCTGAGGGGGAGATGGGTTTCCCCTTGTGGTTTCTTAGCTTACTAGAGGGCGTATCCGCTTTTATCTGTGCCAGATCTTTGCCCCAAGCAGGATTTTGATAAGTTATTTCATCAGGCAGGGTAGTAACTTCAGCTACTGGTTCATCATCAAGCAGTAGAGACGGTGCCGGCATACCCTTCTCCAAGGCACAATAAGCTTTCGGCATTAGGTTAGTTCCCACCCCAAAGCCTACTGCCAAAGGATCCCCATTGCTATTGCTGCACTCCCAAAGAGACCATGTACCAAGCCTCACAGTGCTGCCAAAAAATCACGGACCTGCTCATATCTCCATATTCCCAGAACATGCTGCAGGAAATGATTGTTTAATGCATAAGTCTTGCCAATTCCTTGAAGCCTCGCAAGTAAGGGAGTTCTCATTCATTACTTTGCTGACAGAATCTCCCGAAGCTTCTTCCACACGACTTCCCACCACCCCAGAATACCCATCAAGGATGATTTCGCCTTCCTCAGCCTCTTCGCCAACATCAGCCTAATTTACGTTAGACTGGATGATGTTCCCCTCATAGTTAACCTTTAAGCCTTTCTTTAGGTCGGAGACCTTACCCATTACAGTAGCAGCTCCAATATCTCCCATTTTTGTTTGATTTTCAACATTCTGATTAGGGACACCCCTTTGGATTGAAGGGGGCTCAGCTGAAGATGTGTTAATAGCGCATTGAGAGTCCACGTGACCAAAACATGAACAAATGGTGCATCTCGGTGGCTCACCCTCAAACTTCATCTCAACCGATAAAGAAGAACCATCATCCAACTTCACCATCACGGTCCTAGTGAGGGGTCTCTTAGCTTCAATCTCAACTAGGCATCCAACGTACATGATTCGATCCAAGTTTACCATAGCACGATCGAGGCATATTGGTGTTCCAACAACACTAGCAACGATATTCAAAATGTCTAGAGTCCACATAGAAATAGGAAGATTGTGTAGTTGGATCCATACCGGAATCGCGGTGAGGAAATCACGCTGGTGTTTAACTATAGAACTTCACCGCTGCAAAACAACCAGACCCCCATCAAAAAGCCAAGGACCCCCATGAAATATATCTTCACAATCTGATTCTTTCTCAAAGCAAAAATAGAAGAAACCATTTTCCTTGCTATATATTTGAAGACCAGCTTTTAGTTTCCAAAGACGCTCGGTCCAAACCCTGATCTGTCCATAGAAAGGAATGTCACCCACCACATACCCAACTAACAAGTTCATAGGAGGGATGAGAGACGTAACAAGGGGATCCGCGTATTTACGCCGTGAAGAGCAGATGTCAACCCAATATTTTTTAACCGCCGCTGGGTGAATTAGAATTGGAGCAACATGCCTAACAGGCTTTTTCCCAAACGCTTGATGGGCATCTGAATTTCTCACTAAAAATTCTTGTTGGGTTCCACCTGACGGTGGTCAAAGAGAGCGAGGGGGCCGGTGTAGTATAGATGGAGGCCAGTGATGTAGGCCTTTCCTGCTACCCAACCCAGCATGACCTCTCGCAGGGGTAATGGCCGCCCTCCTCTTCGCTTGGGACACCTGTTGCCAACCCTCTGAGGCCGGAGACTCAACAGCTAAAATTCCATTGCCTTTATCGACAAATCCAACGCTCCTTCCCTTGACAGATGAGATGCCACCGCCAGCCGTGAGAGGAACATCTCCACCTTTACCGTTCATCAAAAAAATGCTCGGAACATCCAACGGATCACGGGGAGCGCGTCCTTCTGCTGAAAGACCATCTCCCCCTTTATCTGACTCCCCGTCATCACCTACACCGGAGTCGTCGTCAACGCTTGCCGGAGTTTGAGAATTCCCATATCCGAAATTTCCGCTCATTTTGTTTACATGAAACACATTGCTGATCATTTATGACTAGTATGTGTGTGTGTGTGTGTGTGTGTGTGTGTGTGTGTGTGTGTGTGTGTGTGTGTGTGTGTGTACAAAAAATGTACCTAAGAACGTGTGCAGGTATTGTTACCTACGCACCCCCTCTCCGTGGGGGTTTAAAGTATATTTTTAGAATTTTTTTACAGAGGTTAGTTCTACATGTTAGGTAGCCCCTCACAAAATTTCAAGTCAAACAAATACCATTTGGGCATCGAAACATCCATCACAAAAACATTGCGCAAAACTGTCCAGAATTCTGGAATTTTTTTGCAACTTTTTTTGTGATGGATGTTTCGATGCCCAAATGGTGTTTGTTTGACCTGAAATTTTGTGGGGGGCTACCTAACATGTAGAACTACCTACTGCAAAAAAAAAGTCAAAAAGATACTTTAAACCCCCGGAGAGGGGGTGAAATCTAAGGAGTCGACGCCATTTTCCCACATATCACACATTTCTTTCGACATTTTTTCTTGGGATTGTTATTCATCTCATGCATGATCAACAAACTAAAAATCAATTCATTCCAATACTTTTAGAGCCTTCATTTACTACTTGCAACTTCAAGGGTTTTTAGCACGTTTTCAGACCGTTGAAGTTGCAAGGAGTAGATGGGGGCTCTAAAAGTATTGGAATGACTTGATTTTTGGTATGTTGATCATCCATGACGTGAACAACAACCACATGAAAAATAAAATCCAAAAAAATGTGGGATAATGGGAAAATTGGGGCGACTCCTTAGATTTCATCTAAGGAGTCACCATAGGAACAGTTTACCCTATATACACACACACACACACACACACACACACATACATATGCATATACATATATCGGGTAAAGTGTTCCTAGTGGGACTCCTTAGATGAACTCTAAGGAGTCGCCCTCATTTTCTTCCATTCCCCACATTTTTTTCGAATTTTTTTATCGGAATTGTTCTTCATCTTATGGATGATCAACATACCAAAAATCAAGTCATTCCAATACTTCTAGAGCCCATTTCTACCCCTTACAACTTCATGGGTTTTTCAACACGTTTTCAGACCGTTGAAGTTGTAAGGTGTAGATATGGGCCCTAGAAATATTGGAATGACTTGATTTTGGTATATTGAGCATCTATGAGATGAAGAACAATCCCAAGAAAAAAAATCGAAAAAAATGTGGGATATAGGAGAAAATGAGGGCGACTCCTTAGATTTCATCTAAGGAGTCCCCCTAGGAACATATTACCCATATATATCTACACACGGTATTAGTTCGGGGGGGGTGTGTGTGTGTGTGTGTGTGTGTGTGTATGGGTAAAATGCGCATGCGCTCGTCTCAGATGGGATTCCTGCGCTCGACCCCTCCTGACCGTCCGATCCGATCCCCCGGCTGTTGTTAAAAGCAGAACATGAGGAACTTTTGGTGCAATTACCAACGCGCCCTTACACAACCGGAACTTTTGGGGCAATTACCATCCCGCCCTTATAGCCCCTATCAAAGCAACTTTTTAGAACTATTGGTGCAATTACCATCCCGCCCTTTATATCCTTTTCAAAGAAATAGTTTACACTATACGGCACCGTTGTGCGCATCGAACCAGAGCGGAGTAAATTACTCCCCGCGCACAATGCGCTACAGCCTACGCGTCGTGCACGGCGTGGGCTTAAAACGCACAAGTGTGGATCCGTTACCAACCGTGCGCACGACGGGCAAAATTACCCCCGTCGTGCGCGAGGGGTAAAACGCAACGTGTAAAGCAATTTCCATCCGTAAGCACGACGGGCAACATTACCCCGTCGTGCGCGAGGGGTAAAACGCAATGTGTAAAGAAATTTCCATCCGCACGCACGACGGGCAAAATTACCCCTGTTATGCGCGAGGGGTAAAACGCAACGTGTAAAGCAATTTCCATCCGCGCGCACGACGGGCAAAATTACCCCCGTCGTGCGCGAGGGGTAAAACGCCTAGTGTGCAGCAATTTCCATCCGCGTGCACGACGGGCAAAATTACCCCCATCGTGCGCGAGGGGTAAAACGCAACGTGTAAAGCAATTTCCATCCGCGCGCACGACGGGCAAAATTACCCCCGTCGTGCGCGTGGGTTAAAATGCCTAGTGTGCAGCAATTTCCATCCGAGCACACGACGGGCAAAATTAACCCCGTCGTACGCGGAGGTTAAAACGCCCAGTGTGAAGCAATTTCCATCCGCGTGCACGACGGGCAAAATTACCCCCGTCGTGCGCGTCGTCCACGGGGCTTAAAACGCACAAGTGTGGAGCATTTTCCAGCCGCACGCACGACGGGAAAAAATACGCCCCGTCGTGCGTGGTGGTTAAAACACCTAGTGTGAATCAATTTCCATCCGCGCGCACGACGGGCAAAATTACCACCGTCGTGCGCGTGGGTTAAAACGCCTAATGTGCAACAATTTCCATCGGAGCGCACGACGGGTAAAATTAACCCCGTCATACGCGGGGGTTAAAATGCCTAGTGTGAAGTAATTTCCATCCACGCGCACGACGGGCAAAATTACCCCCGTCGTGCGCGTCGTCCACGGGGCTTAAAACGCACAAGTGTGGAGCATTTTCCAGCCGCGCGCATGACGGGCAAAAATACGCCCCGTCGTGCGCGGGGGTTAAAACACCTAGTGTGAAGCAATTTCCATCCGCGCGCACAACGGGCAAAATTACCCCCGGCGTGCGCGTCGTGTGCGGGGCTTAAAACGTACAAGTGTGGAGCATTTTCCATCCGCGCGCAAGACGGGCAAAATTCCCCCCGTCGTGCACGTCGTGTGCGGGGTTTAAAACGCACATGTGTGGAGCATTTTCCATCCGTGCGCATGACGGGTAAAATTACCCCCATCGTGCGCGAGGGGTAAAACGCAACGTGTAAAGCAATTTTCATCCGAGCGCACGACGGGCAAAATTACCCCCGTCGTGCACGGGAGTTAAAACGCCCAGTGTGAAGCAATTTCCATCCGCGCGCACAACGGGCAAAATTAACCCAGTCGTGCGCGTCGTGTGCGGGGCTTAAAACGCACAAGTGTGGAGCAATTTCCATCCGTGCGCACGATGGGAAAAATTTCCCCCGTCGTGCGCTGGGGGTAAAACGTAACGTGTGAAGCAATTTCCATCGGCACGCACGAAGGGCAAAATTACCCCGGTCGTGCGGGTCGTGCACAGGGCTTAAAACGCAAAAGTGTGGAGCATTTTCCAGCCGCGCGCACGTCGGGCAAAAATATACGCCCCGTCGTGCGCGGGGGTTAAAACGCATAGTGTGAAGCAATTTCCTTCAGCGCGCACTACTGTTAAAATAAACACCAGTCGTGCGCATCGTGCGCGGGGCTTAAAATGTACAAGTGTGGAGAATTATCCATCGGCGCGCACGACAGGCAAAATTACCCCCGTCGTGCGCGGGGGGTAAATTGCCTGGTGTGGAGCAATTTCTATCCGCACGCACGAGGGGCAAAATTAACCCCGTCGTGCGTGTCGTGTGCGGGGCTTAAAACGCACAAGTGTGGGGCAATTTCCATCCGTGCGCACGACGGGCAAAATTTCCCCCGTCGTGCGCGGGGGATAAAACGCAACGTGTGAAGCAATTTCCATCCGCAAGCACGACGGGCAAAATTACCCCGGTCGTGCGCAAGGGGTAAAATGCAACGTGTACAGCAATTTCCATCCGCGCGCACGACGGGCAAAATTAACCCCGTCGTGCGCGGGGGTTAAAACGCCTAGTGTGAAGCAATTTCCATCCGCGCGCACGACGGGCAAAATTACCCCCGTCGTGCTAGTCATGCACGGGGGTTAAACGCACAAGTGTGGAGCAGTTACCAACCGTGCGCACGACGGGCAAAATTACCCCCGTCGTGCGCGAGGGGTAAAACGCAACGTGTAAAGCAATTTCCATCCGCGTGCACGACGGGCAAAATTACCCCCGTCGTGCACATAGATTAAAACGCCTAGTGTGCAGTAATTTCCATCCGAGCGCACGACGGGCAAAATTAACCCCGTCGTACGCGGGGGTTAAAATGCCTAGTGTGAAGCAATTTCCATCCGCGCGCACGACGGACAAAATTACCCCCGTCGTACGCGTCATGTGCGGGGCTTAAAATGCACAAGTGTGGAGCATTTTCCATCCGCGAGCAAGACGGGCAAAATTACCCCCGTCGTGTGCGAGGGGTAAAATGCAACATGTAAAGCAATTTCCATTGGCACGCACGACGGGCAAAATTACCCACGTCAGACGCGGGGGGTAAAATGCCTGGTGTGGAGCAATTTCCATCCGCACGCACGACGGGCAAAATTAACCCCGTCGTGTGCGTCATGTGCAGGGCTTAAAACGCACAAGTGTGGAGCAATTTCAATCCGTGCGCACGACGGGCAAAATTTCCCCCGTCGTGCGCGAGGGGTAAAACGCAACGTGTGAAGCAATTTCAATCCACGCGCATGACGGGCAAAATTACCCCCATCGTGCGCGTCGTGCGAGGGGCTTAACACGCACAAGTGTGGAGCATTTTCCATCCGCACGCACAACAGGCAAAAATACGCCCCGTCGTGCGCGGGGGTTAAAACGCCTAGTGTGATGGAATTTACATCCGTGCGCACGACGGGCAAAATTAACCCCGTCGTGCGTGGGGGTTAAAACGCCTAGTATGAAGCAATTACCCCCGTCGTGGGCGTCATGCGCTGGAAACGCACAAGTGTGGAGCATTTACCAACCGTGCGCACGACAGGCAAAATTACCCCCGTCGTGCGCCAGGGGTAAAATGTAACGTGTAAAGCAATTTCCTTCCGCGCGCACGACGGGCAAAATTACCCCCGTCGTGCGCGTGGGTTAAAAGCCTAGTGCAGCAATTTCCATCCGAGAGCACGACGGGCAAAATTTACCCCGTCGTACGCGGCGGTTAAAACGCCTAGTGTGAAGCAATTTCCATCCGCGCGCACGACAGGCAAAATTACCCCCGTCGTGCGCGTCGTCCGCGGGGCTTAAAACGCACAAGTGTGGAGCATTTTTCAGCCGCGCGCACGACGGGCAAAAATACGCCCCGTCGTGCACGGGGGTTAAAATGCCTAGTGTGAAGCAATTTCCATCCGCGCGCACGACAGGCAAAATTACCCCCAGTCGTGCGCGTCGTGTGCGGGGCTTAAAACGTACAAGTGTGGAGCATTTTCCATCGGCGCGTACGACGGGCGAAATTACCCCCGTCGTGCGCGGGGGGTAAAATGCCTGGTGTGGAGCAATTTCCATCCGCGCGCATGATGGGCAAAATTAACCCCGTCGTGCGCATCGTGTGCGGGCAAACGCACAAGTGTGGAGCAATTTCCATCCGTGTGCACGACAGGCAAAATTACCCCCGTCATGCGCGAGGGGGAAAACGCAATGTGTAAAGCAATTTCCATCCGCACGCATGACGGGCAAACTTACCCCCGTCGTGCGCGTGGGTTAAAACGCCTAGTGTGCAGCAATTTCCATCCGAGCACACGATGGGAAAAATTAACCCCGTCATGCGTGGGGGTTAAAACGCCTAGTGTGAAGCAATTCCCATCCGCACGGACGACGGACAAAATTACACCCGTCGTGCGCGTCGTGCGCGGGACACGCACAAGTGCGGAGCATTTACCAACCGTGCGCACGACAGGCAAAATTACCCCCGTCGTGCGCGAGGGGTAAAACGCATCGTGTAAAGCAATTTCCATCCCGCGCACGACGGGAAAAATTACCCCCATCGTGCGCGTGGGTTAAAACGCCTAGTGTGCAACAATTTCCATCCGAGCGCAAGACGGGCAAAATTAACCCCATCGTACGCGGGGGTTAAACGCCTAGTGTGAAGCAATTTCCATCCACGCGCACGACGGGCAAAATTACCTCCGTCGTGCGCGTCGTCCACGGGGCTTAAAACGCACAAGTGTGGAGCATTTTCCAGCCACGCGCACGACGGGCAAAAATACGCCCCGTCGTGCGCGGGGGTTAAAACGCCTAGTGTAAAGCAATTTCCATCCGCGCGCACGACGGGAAAAATTAAACCAGTCGTGCGCGTCATGTGCGGGTCTTAAAACGCACAAGTGTGGAGCAATTTCCATCCGCGCGCACGACGGGCAAAAATACGCCCCGTCGTGCATGGGGGTAAACGCCTAGTGTGAAGGAATTTCCATCCGCACGCACGACGAGCAAAATTAACCCCGTCGTGCGTGGGGTTAAAACGCCTAGAGTGAAGCAATTTCCATCCGCGCGCATGACGGGCAAAATTACCCCCGTCGTGCTCGTCGTGCGCGGGGGTTAAACGCACAAGTGTGGAGCAGTTACCAACCGTGCGCACGACGGGCAAAATTACCCCCGTCGTGCGCGAGGGGTAAAACCCAACGTGTAAAGTAATTTCCATTTTCCATCCGCGCGCACGACGGGCAAAATTACCCCCATCGTGCGCGTGGGTTAAAACGCCTAGCGTGCAGCAATTTCCATCCGAGCGCACGACGGGCAAAATTAACCCCGTCGTACACGGGGGTTAAAACGCCTAGTGTGAAGCAACTTCCATCCGCGCGCACGACGGGAAAAATTACCCCCGTCGTCCCGTCGTGCGCGTCGTGTGCGGGGCTTAAAACGCACAAGTGTGGAGCATTTTCCATCCGCGAGCAAGACGGGCAAAATTACCCCCGTCGTGCGCGAGGGGTAAAACGCAACGTGTAAAGCAATTTCCATCGACGCGCACGACGGGCAAAATTAACCCCGTCGGGCGCGGGGGGTAAAATGCCTGGTGTGGAGCAATTTCCATCTGCGTGCACGACGGGCAAAATTAACCCCGTCGTGCGCATCGTGTGCGAGGCTTAAAACGCACAAGTGTGGAGCAATTTCCATCCGTGCGCACGACGGGCAAAATTTCCCCCGTCGTGCGCGAGGGGTAAAACGCAACGTGTGAAGCAATTTCAATCCGCGCGCACGACGGGCAAAATTACCCCCGTCGTGCGCATCGTGCGAGGGGCTTAACATGCACAAGTGTGGAGCATTTACCAACCATGCACACGACAGGCAAAATTACCCCTGTAACGGTCGCTTTCCGATCGTATCTTCTTCGTGCACGTGCTGTTGACCGTGCACGTGTTTGTTTTAGACTTTGTTGCTTTGTGAACACTCTAGAGTGATATACCGTCGTGAACGTCTCTGAGGGTATTAAATAGTGGCACTAATTTGGAACGACATTTCTCGAGTCGCTTTCCCACAATTTAATCTAATTTGATGAGACGTCGCAAATTTCACTTTTGTCGTGAGACCTTTCTATTTTTAATTTCGCTTCTCGACGTCAAAATTGTGATCCGTCTTCTCTGCCTCCCTTCTCTCGTCGGTGTAGTCACCCCAGTATTTATTTCACAATTTTTGGGCTCCGTTTGATCCACTTCCACTTGTCCCCTACAAATATAGCTTGACCCATCAATGTTATTGCAAATCTCTTCCTAAATCACCCTAGCCCACGGGGCCCTCTTCTTTGTGCTTGCACCCTTCAGCATGAGAGAGGAACCGGCCCATTCAATTCTTTCACATGCCGTTTACAAAGAGTGGGGTGGGTTCCTCTCATTATAGATAATAATAATTCCTATACAAAACCCTAGCTCTAGACCGCCCTATCCCACGTGACCCACTCCCATCACCTATTTAAATGACCGGTCACCTAAATATTTGACAGCAAACCCTATTTTATTCTCCCAAGCACCGCCATAGCTCTTCGATTCAGACTTCATCGCGCAAACAACAGGCATCTTCTTCCCCCTTCCGAACAAAACCCAAACGCCGGCGTTTACCCTCGCTTCTTCGACCTTCATCCACGCCTAACCCTCCTCGGCACGTCCCTGCTCCGACTGAGCGTCGGACCTTCTCCTCTACCCCGCCTGCAACCGTGAAACCCCTGACTCCGGCGCCCTGCCTCATCTCGGCCACCCACACGACCCCCGGTCTCCACTCAGCGATATCTCCGGTGGCCTCCTTCCTCCCCAGCGAGTACACACCGCAGCAAGCCATACCCCACGCACGGCCGCCCTCTCTCGCCGTTGACAGCCTTGGCCGTAGTCTTCGCACGAACAGGAGCTCTCTCGCGTGGCCACGACGTTCGCGACGCACGGCACCCTGGTAGCCTCTTCGAGAAACCTCCCCCTTGCTGGGGTTAGTACGCCTCGACCTTTCCCAGCTTGCAAATGTTTTGGGAAAATGTCATTGAACAGTTTTGGGCTTGTAATTGATGTTAACAGCTTAGCCTATAGGGTGGTTCTTATGCAACTGCTAGAGGTTAATATAGGAAGCTTGACAGCCCTTTTGCAAACTTGTGCGAACCTGTTTAGCCTTCTACTATCATATTCTTAGTGCTTCAGAGTGTTATAGTGTTGCAACTTAAAATTTAGTTGTTGAAAGCTAGCACACACTCAAAATATGTCAACGGGACAGTAAAATTTTGTTGTAACCTTATGGATGCAATACTTCTAAAATATTGGTAGTCTCATTACTAGGATATTATTGCATAATGATTGGTTTATTTGTTTGATACAAACACCACTCTTAGGATAGAAAACTTAATGAAAATCGGATCGTTAGGCGTTTTAGGTGGCCTAAAAATTCTTGTCCGTCGTTGCAAACTCATTCGTGCATGTGTTTTATTGACAGAGAACCGGTTGCTCTGTACCGTTCCCGAAACCAGAATTCAACCCCTGGCGTCGCTACCCGACGCCAGTGTAGCTCTCGCGTCGTGTTGAGGTAACGTTCTGCACTCTTAGGACCCCCAACCCAACCCTGTTAAACAAGATAAAAATCGGTATTTTGGTGGTCTGATAATTCACTAATGAAGATAACTTAAATTGAGACTGTAGGCTGGTGGACTTGTGCACATAGGTTGTTTGTGACTTGTGGACTTTGGGCGGTGTTTCTCAGACGTTGTACTTGCAGGCAAGTGAAACTTGCCAACTCTTGTGTAGGGCAATGTTTTTAGGCCACTTCCTTGTTTTTAGCGTAAAAGAGACTAGTCAGTGAAATGATAGCTGGCTAAACGCCTACTTGATCTAGTTTGACAACGAAACTAGATCTGTCACCTAAATTGATCTAGCTTGACAACGAAGCTAGATCCAACTCTTTAAACTTGTTAATCATGCATACTAAAATGTCATGTTTACTTTCCTTATCTGTACGCACTTTTAACTGCCATGCATTGCACCGTACATGTCATCCAAATTGATTGTTCCATCGTAGCACACGCTACAAAATACTTGTACAATCCGTGTTTCCGTGTTTCCGGCTAGGTGCACCCCTATGCCATACTTGTTAAAAACACTTCCTGCCGCGTGATCCAGAAGCGAGCATTCCGTGTTCGGGGGTAAGGCCCTGGCTTGATACACGTGGAGGGGTAGGGATTAACGGTCACCTGAGCTTAGGAGTGGCCCGATTAGCCACTCTAGCCAGAAGGCGGAATCTCTGTGCACGAGGTGCTTACTTTACTTGTCTTGTACTAGTGAGTGTTACTTGTATAACTTGTCATCCATGCCATGCTTAAATGCCATACTCGTACTTTACTTTACTTTACTTGTTGCACTCATACTTTAACTGCCATGTCATTGCATTCATGCTAGAACTGTTAGCAAGGTTGTAAAAAACGCTAGGCGCTAGGCGTTCGGATTGCTGGCGCCCAGCGCCCAGAGCATTAATCGGGGATTAATCGGGGATTAATCGGCCTAGGCGGATTTGCAGTTTTTAATTATTTTATTTATTTTTATATAATATATTTATGTTTATATATAAATATAAATATAAATATTATTTAAAATACATCAAATATTTAATACATACTAAATCAAATCCAGTTTACCTACTTTAGAGTTTGTATGCAACAAAATAAAATTTAAAAGATACTCTTGTGCAATTAAGCCATTTACCAAAAACGCCCAGAAACCGCCCAGAAACCGCCTAGGAACGCCCAGGAACCGCCCAGGAGCCGCCCAGAGCGCCCAGACACCGCCCAGAACGCTTAGGCGGCCGATTAATCCCAAAAACGCCCAGATTGACCGCCCAGGCCATAATCGGGGCGTTTACTGGCCGCCTAGCGCCTAGGCGCCGCCTAGGCGGCCGCCCAGGCCGATTTTTAGAACACTGACTGTTAGGTTGCTTTACTTTTGCCTACTTTCAGTTTCCTTGCACAAGTCTCTTGTAGACTTGCTGACATGTGCCCCTTGCTCTTTTGGGTGTCACATGTTAGACCCTGAGCCAGAGACCGTTGCTGTGTAAGTGATATTTTGCTGACGCTGAGTCTGAGTCCATGTTTGCCCAGGAGGAGTTTTGTGGACACCGGAGACCTTTCTTGGTGACTTTGCTGAGCTTCTTTTGTTTTAGGTTTTGTTGTTAGTTGTCGGTGCGTGGCACCTTTGTTTTGTACGCTGTACTTTTGTTGGCCATGTTTGGGCCTTTAGACTCTCTTTTATTTCAGCCTGGTGGCTTTTTCTGTGATGTTGAAACTTATTTTATGGATATTCTGGGATATCTCTTTTGTCTCATTTCATTACTATTATCTTTGTTTCGTTCGCGTTGCAAGGACCTTCAGTTTTAAATTTGATTGACGCTTATCGGACTTGCAGCTTTGCAGCTTCAAGTCTGAGCGGACCTTCTCACGCTTCGCCTCCATATTTTTGGGAAGCGGGGCGTGACAGGTTTTGTTGGTGGCCCATGCTGGTCCAGTCTTGCAATTGCGAATTAACGGAACAACGATAATAACGGAATGTCCATTAAATAAATTGCAATATCCGAGTCATAAGCCCTGAGTCTATTCGTTTTATTATGACACTGGGTAGTAAGAAGACTTAGTTAGACGTCGGTGTTTGCTAGATAGAGGCCCTGATTGTTAGTTAGACTCCCTGTCAGCAATTGATTTAATCGTCGTAGGAGTTACCTTAGTGATTCTTGCCTAACTCTGACCATATTAGACTCCTAGAATTTCGTTAGTCGTTCGTTTGGGTTCATCGATTTCGGACCAAGCTGAACGCATTTCATTACCGTCTAGCTCCTTAGAAAGTCTTAGCGCTTCGTTCCTTAATCTTTAGTTGGTCGACTGTAGGAGTTTCCGTAGATTTTCCTGGTCCATATCCTAGGCGTATGTATGTTTTGATCATCTGACCAATTCCCTTGCCTTGATTCACGAGATCGCCTCATGACGATCGTCGTCAATTTTCGAACCTCTCCATTACAAATCTTGAATCTTCTGAAAGTATTTTTCGATCTTCTCTTTCACTAAGTTTAAATTTGTCCAAATTTTTAATATATATATCTTATATTTCATACTCCTTCGTTGACCTGAATTCTTAAAACTTTTGGCGAAATTTTTTGAATACTAGCTTATTATATTTTTCAGCCTATGCTTTTGTACCTATGGAATACACTTTCCCTTCATATATTAATTTTATTCTGAACTGTACTTTTATTTTGTCCAATTCGACTTATAATTTCCTTTCTTATTACGCCATTCAAACGACACATCGCGCTTCCTTTTAATATACTTTTCAAGTCACCTGGGATTTTAGTTTTCAGCCAGTCGACGTTATGCTCATCGTTTTCCCTGTTTCAGAAATTTTTGTAAAATTACTATTTCATAACCACTTCCTGATTTAGATCCTCCATGATTTGATTTTAAAGCTTTGTGTAAACCAGTTTTATTTTTGGCACATCCTGGTTCCCCTAAAAGTAGTTCCAATATTGATCATTTTAAATTTTCTTTCCCTGGTTTAAAGACTTTGACAGCGTTTAAAACGAGCTTCAATTCTTCCGTTACTTGATTTCATTCTTTGACTTTCAAAACTTTTGACAACATTATATTAAATTACTGACGTATAAAATTTTCTAAACTACGTCTTTAATATTAGTGTAAGTGATCTACTCTTCTTATTATGATTTTATAAAAATCAATAGACCATTTTCCCTTATTATGAATATTCGACTCAAACCTTATTTTGAACAACTTGTTTTATCAATCTCCAAATATTTTTATACAGACAAGGATTCCAACTTTTGAAGTACGACAGTTTTCAAACTCCACGTATTTTAGCCTATGCTATTTACCCTATTTTCTTTCCTGTATCATATATAAGTATCACTACATCTCCCTTTCCCTCAACCTAAACATCACCATTGAGTCAATGTTTCGTCTAACCAAGCTGTCCCCTTGTAATCGTCCTATCCGAACTCGTGCTTATCGATCCTTCCCTCGTCACGCTTTCGACCTCGACCTCCCTCTATTGCTTAGGCTTTAGTGCCCGTCAATGTCGGTGTCAACCCTAAGTTGTGTACGTAGTTAGAGATACTTGTAATGGCTGAACTAAAAGGCTTGGTAAAGCTATGTGTATGCTAGGTGTGATAATAATAGGTGTAAGTATAGTTAAGTGAGTAGGCCTACTATATGACCTGTATGTTAGTACGTGTGAGTATGTGCTCGTACGTAGATATGAAATGTGCTTAGACGTAAGTAGTTATGTTTTGTTTCCTGAGTATATAGGTGATATACATATGGTAGTAGGATTATAATTCTGATTGGTATTGCTTGCTTTTACGGGATGTTGCATGCGTGCATACCATGAGGTATACACGACTACTGCACATGTTAACTATGTATGTATAGGTGTTGGTATACTAATTATAGGTAGTAGGCTATGGTGTGAATATATATGTTGCATGTGTGTGACTATACGATGAACGCGTTTGTATTAGGGAGTGTATTTAATTATAAGTGCACTGATGTCAGTATTATTATTATGGTATAAAGAGCAATTGAACTATGTGAGTATTGCATGACTAAATATTAAGTGTGATTGACTTACGGTATGTATATGGTTGTATTGGTAGACGTATAAATATTGGAGTGGTATTGGTATAGGTATGAATGCCGTGTTACGTATATAGAATATTCTGATATGTGTATTGAGTCCCACTCAAGCTTGAGTGGGTATACTCTAAGTATATTGATATGTATGTCTGAAGTTTGAATATAGCAATGCTTGATGTATGAATAGTGATAGGAGTGCTTGGTTGTGCTACGCACATGATTGTGGGTCGCTACACCAGTATATAGTTATAGGTGTCGGTCTTGTGGTATAGTTATTTACTAAGGACTTGCCTGTGTGAACATATGTGTGCTAGCTAAACTAGGTGCGTAGATGTGCTAAGTATATAGTGGTGTGATTGGTATATATATGAATGAAATGTTAGCGTGTATGGGTGTGCACCATGCACGGGTAAGTATGTGCTTAGCTATAGGTATTGGTGACTATGGTATATGTGGCGTGTTGTAAATACAGTTATAGGACCGTATGTGATGAAAATATATGGTGAACTATTTGCATGCATTTGAATGACTATATATTATGAAACTATAGTAGTGGTGAATATATATTAGATATAATAAAAATTGAATTAATAATGGTAAGGTGTGACTACATGAGTTGACGTGTTTGGTGTTGGATGTACACTAGGAAATATTAGGGAGTCGTATACCCACGTTGGTTTTGTGCATAGGTAGTTATCTATACGTAGAGCAATGATTGTATTTGCTAAGTGTGGGACTATCCTTATGTGAGTATCTGAACTATTGTTTTGTGCTAGGTAAGTAGTAGCTATAAAAGGGATGTATGTATATGTATATGATTGAAATACATGTATGAAATTGACTGACTATAATGGGTATAAGTGTATGATGTACGTGAATATATATTTATATATACATGTTGGTAGTGTTAATGTTTGACTACCTAGTGCATATATAAGCACTTGTAATATATCTGAGTGAATTATGGTGTGATGTGATTGTGATAGCAGCTAGTCTAGTTAGAGTTATATTTATAGTTAGAAAGTCCGAGGAAGGACTTTATTCTAATGTGGGAAGGATGTAACGGTCGCTTTCCGATCGTATCTTCTTCGTGCACGTGCTGTTGACCGTGCACGTGTTTGTTTTAGACTTTGTTGCTTTGTGAACACTCTAGAGTGATATACCGTCGTGAACGTCTCTGAGGGTATTAAATAGTGGCACTAATTTGGAACGACATTTCTCGAGTCGCTTTCCCACAATTTAATCTAATTTGATGAGACGTCGCAAATTTCACTTTTGTCGTGAGACCTTTCTATTTTTAATTTCGCTTCTCGACGTCGAAACTGTGATCCGTCTTCTCTGCCTCCCTTCTCTCGTCGGTGTGGTCACCCCAGTATTTATTTCACAATTTTAGGGCTCTGTTTGACCCACTTCCACTTGTCCCCTACAACTATAGCTTGACCCATCAATGTTATTGCAAATCTCTTCCTAAATCACCCTAGCCCACGGGGCCCTCTTCTTTGTGCTTGCACCCTTTAGCATGAGAGAGGAACCGGCCCATTCAATTCTTTCACAGGCCGTTTACAAAGAGTGGGGTGGGTTCCTCTCATTATAGATAATAATAATTCCTATGCAAAACCCTAGCTCTAGACCCCCCTATCCCACGTGACCCACTCCCATCACCTATTTAAATGACCGGTCACCTAAGTATTTGACAGCAAACCCTATTTTATTCTCCCAAGCGCCGCCATAGCTCTTCGATTCAGACTTCATCACGCAAACAACAGGCTTCTTCTTCCCCCTTCCGAACAAAACCCAAACGCTGGCGTTTACCCTCGCTTCTTCGACCTTCATCCACGCCGAACCCTCCCCGACACGTCCCTGCTCCGACTGAGCGTCGGACCTTCTCCTCTACCCCGCCTGCAGCCACGAAACCCTCGACTCCGGTGCCCTGCCTCATCTCGGCCACCCACACGACCCCCGGTCTCCACTCAGCGATATCTCCGGCGGCCTCCTTCCTCCCCAGCGAGCACACACCGCAGCAAGCCCTACCGCATGCACGTCCACCCTCTCTCGCCGTTGACAGCCTTGGCTGCTGTCTTCACGTGAACAGGAGCTCTCTCGCGTGGCCACGACGTTCGCGACGCACGGCACCCTGGTAGCCTCTTCGAGAAACCTCCTCCTCGCTGGGGTTAGTACGCCTCGACCTTTCCTAGCTTGCAAATGTTTTGGGAAAATGTCATTGAACAGTTTTGGGCTTGTAATTGATGTTAACAGCTTAGCCTATAGGGTGGTTCTTATGCAACTGCTAGAGGTTAATATAGGATGCTTGACAGCCCTTTTGCAAACTTGTGCGAACCTGTTTAGCCTTCTACTATCATATTCTTAGTGCTTCAGAGTGCTATAGTGTTGCAACTTAAAATTTAGTTGTTGAAAGCTAGCACACACTCAAAATATGTCAACGGGACAGTAAAATTTTGTTGTAACCTTATGGATGCAATACTTCTAAAATATTGGTAGTCTCATTACTAGGAGATTATTGCATAATGATTGGTTTATTTGTTTGATACAAACACCACTCTTATGATAGAAAACTTAATGAAAATCGGATCGTTAGGCATTTTAGGTGGCCTAAAAATTCTTGTCCGCCGTTACAAACTCATTCGTGCATGTGTTTTATTGACAGAGAACCAGTCGTTCTGTACCGTTCCCGAAACCAGAATTCAACCCCTGGCGTCTCTACCCGACGCCAGTGTAGCTCTCGCGTCGTGTTGAGGTAACGTTCTGCACTCTTAGGACCCCCAACCCAACCCTGTTAAACAAGATAAAAATCGGTATTTTGGTGGTCTGATAATTCACTAATGAAGATAACTTAAATTGAGACTGTAGGCTGGTGGACTTGTGCACATAGGTTGTTTGTGACTTGTGGACTTTGGGCGGTGTTTCTCAGACGTTGTACTTGCAGGCAAGTGAAACTTGCCAACTCTTGTGTAGGGCAATGTTTTTAGGCCACTTCCTTGTTTTTAGCGTAAAAGAGACTAGTCAGTGAAATGATAGCTGGCTAGACGCGTACTTGATCTAGTTTGACAACGAAACTAGATCCGTCACCTAAATTGATCTAGCTTGACAACGAAGCTAGATCCAACTCTTTAAACTTGTTAATCATGCATACTAAACTGTCACGTTTACTTTCCTTATCTGTATGCACTTTTAACTGCCATGCATTGCATCGTACATGTCATCCAAATTGATTGTTGCATCGTAGCACACGCTACAAAATACTTGTACAATCCGTGTTTCCGTGTTTCCGGCTAGGTGCACCCCTATGCCATACTTGTTAAAAACACTTCCTGGCTCGTGATCCAGAAGCGAGCATTCCGTGTTCGGGGGTAAGGCCCTGGATCGATACACGTGGAGGGGTAGGGATAAACGGTCACCTGAGCTTAGGAGTGGCCCGATCAGCCACTCTAGCCAGAAGGCGGAATCTCTGTGCACGAGGTGCTTACTTTACTTGTCTTGTACTAGTGAGTGTTACTTGTATAACTTGTCATCCATGCCATGCTTAAATGCCATACTCGTACTTTACTTTACTTTACTTGTTGCACTCATACTTTAACTGCCATGTCATTGCATTCACGCTAGAACTGCTAGGTTGCTTTACTTTTGCCTACTTTCAGTTTCCTTGCACAAGTCTCTTGTAGACTTGCTGACATGTGCCCCTTGCTCTTTTGGGTGTCACATGTTAGACCCTGAGCCAGAGACCGTTGCTGTGTACGTGATGTTTTGCTGACGCTGAGTCTGAGTCCATGTTTGCCCAGGAGGAGTTTTGTGGACACCGGAGACCTTTCTTGGTGACTTTGCTGAGCTTCTTTTGTTTTAGGTTTTGTTGTTAGTTGTCGGTGCGTGGCACCTTTGTTTTGTACGCTGTACTTTTGTTGGCCATGTTTGGGCCTTTAGACTCTCTTTTATTTCAGCCTGGTGGCTTTTTCTATGATGTTGAAACTTATTTTATGGATATTCTGAGATATCTCTTTTGTCTCATTTCATTATTATTATCTTTGTTTCGTTCGCGTTGCAAGGACCTGCAGTTTTAAATTTGATTGACGCTTATCGGACTTGCAGCTTTCCAGCTTCAAGTCTGAGCGGACCTTCTCACGCTTCGCCTCCATATTTTTGGGAAGCGGGGCATGACAGGTTTTGTTGGTGGCCCATGCAGGTCCAGTCTTGCAATTGCGAATTAACGGAACAACGATAATAACGGAATGTCCATTAAATAAATTGCAACATCCGAGTCATAAGCCCTGAGTCTAGTCGTTTTCTTATGACACTAGGCAGTAAGAAGACTTAGTTAGACGTCGGTGTTTGCTAGATAGAGGCCCTGATTGTTAGTTAGACTCCCTGTCAGCAATTGATTTAATCGTCGTAGGAGTTACCTTAGTGATTCTTGCCTAACTCTGACCATATTAGACTCCTAGAATTTCGTTAGTCGTTCGTTTGGGTTCATCGATTTCGGACCAAGCTGAACGCATTTCATTACCGTCTAGCTCCTTAGAAAGTCTTAGCGCTTCGTTCCTTAATCTTTAGTTGGTCGACTGTAGGAGTTTCCGTAGATTTTCCTGGTCCATATCCTAGGCGTATGTATGTTTTGATCATCTGACCAATTTCCTTGCCTTGATTCACGAGATCGCCTCATGACAATCGTCGTCAATTTTCGAACCTCTCCATTACAAATCTTGAATCTTCTGAAAATATTTTTCGATCTTCTCTTTCACTAAGTTTAAATTTGTCCAAATTTTTAATATATATATCTTATATTTCATACTCCTTCGTTGACTTGAATTCTTAAAACTTTTGGCGAAATTTTTTGAATACTAGCTTATTATGTTTTTCAGCCTATGCTTTTGTACCTATGGAAATACACTTTCCCTTCATATATTAATTTTATTCTGAACCGTACTTTTATTTTGTCCAATTCGACTTATAATTTCCTTTCTTATTACGCCATTCAAACGACACATCGCGCTTCCTTTTAATATACTTTTCAAGTCACCTGGGATTTTAGTTTTCAGCCAGTCGACGTTATGCTCATCGTTTTCCCTGTTTCAGAAATTTTTGTAAAATTACTATTTCATAACCACTTCCTGATTTAGATCCTCCATGATTTGATTTTAAAGCTTTGTGTAAACCAGTTTTATTTTTGGCACATCCTGGTTCCCCTAAAAGTAGTTCCAATATTGATCATTTTAAATTTTCTTTCCCTGGTTTAAAGACTTTGACAGCGTTTAAAACGAGCTTCAATTCTTCCGTTACTTGATTTCATTCTTTGACTTTCAAAACTTTTGACAACATTATATTAAATTACTGACGTATAAAATTTTCTAAACTACGTCTTTAATATTAGTGTAAGTGATCTACTCTTCTTATTATGATTTTATAAAAATCAATAGACCATTTTCCCTTATTATGAATATTCGACTCAAACCTTATTTTGAACAACTTGTTTTATCGATCGCTGTTGCCGGTTGCTCCCGAAGGTTAACACAGCAGCCCCTGGCCGCGTCCACACTTGGCCAGAGACTTTGGATTTTGCACAGTACAGCTACCCAGGAGAACGGGATGAAGCAAAGAAGAATTTTTGGAGGAAGCAATTTTTCCGTGTATTTTCTTGAGGAAAGAAGAGGGATATAAATAGAGTTCAAAAAATAGCTGTTATGAATTCAAACGGTCAAATATTAAACGAGTATTAAAATAGGCTTTGAATTCTGCGTATTAAAGCGAGGCTTTAACTGCGTATTTATTGAGAGGTTTTGAATGCTGCAATCAAATTAGCCGTTACCAACATTTTAGAATGAGACGCCATTTATTATAGACGAATTGGACTACCCATGGATGAGGATGAGACTACAGTTGATTTACTGTGAGTCATGGAAAGAACCCGTGAGTCTACAGTTGTTGTGCTCGTGAATATACAGAACATACAAATGTTGCGCTGTGAGTAATTTTTGAGGGTAATCTCATACACAAAGCGAAATTTTTGAGGGCGTTCACGGTCCATTTATAGTGAAATTGACCATTCAAATTGATGAGTACAAGTCAGTTATCCAATAGCGAGCCCTCCATTGCAAACATCTACGTAGACAATCATATGTATCAGTTTGTTAGAGCATAGGCTAATGAATCAGTTTGGATCTGTATCAGTATGTACATCAATATAGTTGAATTCGATTGAATATGCCTTCAGCTTGAATAAGTATCAGATTCAATTTTAAAGTTTGCATGTAGTTTCTGAGTCAGAGTGAATAAGTATCCGGTTTAATCTACAATGTTTTCAGATTGAACAAGTATAATAAGACTTAAATCTAAAAGTTTGCATGTAGGCTTGATTGGGATTCAGCTTAAGTATGATGAAATTTGGAATTAAAATTATAGCATCTCACAAATATGCTCAAAGCGCAAAACGGGCAAATTTATTCCCGTGGTCGCGTTGAGAAAATTTGTCATCGATGCAACATTAGCTTAACGCGCACAACGGGTAAAATTCTGCTGGTTGTGTGCATTAAACAATTGTTCATAACATACCGTAGATGCTCAAAGCGAACACCTGGCTCTGGCTGTGCTTGTTGTGCGCTTTGCGCAATTAAATTACCCATTATAAATATGCTCAACGCGCATAACGGCCATAAATTTGATGGTTCTGAGCATTGAGCAATTATGTAAGCGGCTATAAATTTTTCCAACTCGCTTCCCAACGGTCAAACATTCTTGGGAAAATCATATGTCTGGTATCAATCAGCTGTAGATTCACGAGCAGTATTTTGTATATTCATGAACACCCCTCCGTAGCATGACGGGGTCTTCGATGTAGCCACACAGTAGAAGTGTAGAACTCTACTGCCGGCTCATCCTCATAAACCAATACAATTCGCTGCCACGCGTTGTGCGTTGTGCGTCTTGAGCAATTCCGGTTTTCCATGCGTTTTGCGCGGTGAGCATTTAAGATTGGTACTCGCTTCTGTATTATTTAGCATGGTGTGCGCGTCGAATAAAATGTAAGAAAAAAGATTAGTGCAGATTAGTAGTGTTGGGAGTAATTTTCCAATTGGCATCAATGTTGATCACGGCGAAAAGCCGTTGAGTTTCCTTGTTTTGAGCGGAGAATAATTAACCTATTTTGTTACAAATGATAGAATAATTGGGATTACGCGACTTTCGCGTTGGTATTACGCGGTGTGTGCATTGAGTAAATAAATGTTGATTCACGAGAACCATTGCATTACTATAGGATCACGGGCTTAGTATACTCTTCATTTTTATTGGTCAAATTCCTAAGTGGCTTACAACGAGCCCTCATCTTCTCACAACTTACTCTACTTCCCTCTATATCTTCTTCTTAATTTGTGCACACAATCACCGTATGGAAACAATAAGTTCTTCTGCTGTTCGTGCATTCTTGATAAAGATATGGACGATAGCATTCATCCAGTAGTCTTTTCACGTAAATTAAATGGTTGATGTTGGAAACTGACGCTATGACGGTAATAAACGCAACGAAGGGCTGAAATAAATTAGCCGTTGTGCGCGTCGTGCGCGGTGGTTAAAATTCATAGTGTGAATCAATATCCATCCGTTGTACACACACGGTCTCACATTTGAGTACTCCACATTACACACAAGGGCTTATAGTGGAACCAATTAATCCGCACGCACAACGGAAACAATTTGATTGTTTTTGTTGCGCTGGAAAATAAAGAATTTTACGAGTCTTTGACGGAGAGTAATTTTCGTAATAGCATAAATTCAATTCAAGGCACAAAACGGTTCGGTTTCCTTGTCGTGTGGGGAGAGTAATTTGCCTCTTTTTCAGCTGAGCCTAAAATACTTAGGATTACACGTTTTTTCTCGGTGGGATTATGCGTTGAGTAAATAAGATGTTCATTCCCGAGATCCCTAGCATTACTGTAGGATAACGGACTTAATACTCATCAAATTGATCTGTCGTTTTTCACTATAAATGGACCGTGAATGCCGTGAATGCCCTGGAGAAGCGTATGAAATCGGAGGACTACAGGCTGATGCAGTCGCCTCCCGAATAGTCTCCTTTCCCTGGTCTGCGAAGAGAAGAATTGCCCCCCCGGGCCTTTACACCCTGGTTGGCTGCTCTGGGTCAATTAGGTTGGCGGTGCATGGCTACCGTCTCTCTGAGGCACAAGCACTCCCTCCTGTTCTTTTCGATCTCTTGGCTCGCAGCCAAATTGGCCAAATCTGACTGTGGATGAAGCATATCATAATTGTCCCTTTCCTCCTGCAGATTTCCAATTTTGGTTGCGAGACAAGAGATCGAAAAGAACAGGAGGGAGTGCTTGTGCCTCAAAGGGACGGTAGCCTTGCACTGCCAACCTATGTGACCCAGGGCAGACATCCAGGGCGGAAAGGCCAGGGGGCCATTCATCTCTTCGCAGACCAGGGATATGAGCATATTCGGGAGGCGACAGCATCAGCTTGTAGTCCTCAGATTTCATACGCTTCTCCAGGGCATTCACAGTCCATTTAGTGTGAAATTGACTATTCAAATTGATGAGTATACTCCGTTATCCTACAGCGAGCCCTAATGCCTGATGCTTGCGATAGAAATGGACGATGGAATTCAACCAATTCTCTTTTCACGTAAAGCTAAATGGTTGATGTTGGAAACTTACGCAATGGTGGTAATAAACGCAACGAAGGGCTATCGTCCATTTATAATCAAGCATGCCTGATGAATGCCTTCCATATGTGAGCATTTCGCCTTCCACTCCTTGACTATACACTCCATATCCATCTCCTCTTTATAAACTCCATCCAAACCATCAAACCCTTCATCCTTTCACTATACCTCGTCTATGACACACAAACACTCCCTCCTGTCCTTTCTGATCGCGAAGATAAAAAGCTCATTCTATTTGTTATGCAACCATTTGGTGCTGTTCGACGCCTCATACGAATCGGAGTTCCTCTCGGTGTCTTTGAAACGGCTACATACCTGACTGCAGGTTACAATGACGCATGCTATGACTACACTCATATCCAGCCGATGATGGCAGAAAATCGACAACGACTGTAATAAATGGAACGAAGATGGTCGCCCGATGAACTCGCAGGAGTTGACGAGAAGCACACAGATCACACCGACAATCACATGTTTCAGTTTGTAAGAGCATAGGCTAATGAATCAGTTTGGATCTGTATCAGTATGTACATCAATATATTTGAATGGCTGGGTCATTTTCAAAATAACATCAACTAGAATATGTATGAGATTTGATCTAAACTTTAGCTAAACGCGCACAACGGGCTTAATTCTGCTGGTTGTGCGCGTTTAAGTATGATGAAATTTGGAATGTGATTGATTCACTGCGCGGGTGCGTAGTGGAATTAAAATTATAGCATCTCACAAATATGCTCAAAGCGCAAAATGGTCAAATTTATTCTCGTGGGGGAGTTGAGCAAATTTGTCAACGACTTTAGCTAAACGCACACAACGGGCATAATTCTGCTGGTTGTGCGTGTTTAAGTATGATGAAATTTGGAATTTGATTGATTCACTGCGATGGCACACAGTGGGATTAAAATTATAGCATCTCACAAATATGCTCAAAGCGTAAAACAGGCAAATTTATTCCCGTGGGGGCGTTGAGCAAATTTGTCATCGACGCAACTTTTGTGTAACGCACACAACGGGCATAATTCTGCATGTTGTGCGCTTTGCGCTATTATGTTAACCATTACAAATTTGATGAACGCGCACAACGGCTCAAAGTGAACACCTGGCGTTACTTTTTGTGCGCTTTGAGCAATTTTTTAAACCATTAAAAATTTGCTCACCGCGCACAACGGCCATAAATTTATTGGTACTGAGCGTTGAGCAATTATGTAAGCGACTATAAATTTTTCCAGCTCACTTGCCACCGGTCATACATTCTTGGGAAAATCATATGTCTGGTATCAATCAGCTATAGATTCAGGAGCAGTATTTTGTATATTCACAAGCACCCCTCTATAGCTTGACGGGGTCTTCGATGTAGCCACACAATAAAACTCTACTGCAGCAGTCACATCCTCATTGACCTATCTGCGTTGTGCGTATTGAGCAATTCCCGTTTTCCATGCGTTTTGCGCCATGATCAATTATAATAGTTACTCTCTTCTGTATTATTTAGCCCGGGGTGCGTGTCGAATAAAATGTATTAAAAAATCTTAGTGGAGAGTAGTATTGTTAGGAGTAATTTTCCTATTAGCATCAATGTTGCTCAAGGCGAAAAATCGTTGAGTTTCCTTGTTATGCGCGGAGAGTAATTAACCTATTTTGATCCAGATGCTAAAATAATTGGGATTACGTGATTTTCGCGTTGGTATTACGCGGTTTACGCGTTGAGTAAATAATTGTTGATTCCCGAGATCCATTGCATTACTGTACGATCAAGGACTTATTATACGCTTCATTTTGATTGCTCCAATTCCCCTATAAAAATGGCGGACAAGGAGCACTCATCTTCTCACAACTTCATCTACTTTATTCCATCATCTTCTTCTTTATTTGCCCACACAACCTTCGTATGGAAACAGTAAGTCCTTCAGTTGTTCGTGCGTGCTTGATATAGATATCAGATATGGACGATAGCATACATTCAGCTGTTCGTCCATTTATAATCAGGCATGCCCGAAAAAGGGTTTCCATATGACCGTCCCCGACACTGGGCACCCAGGTCAGCCGCCCAAGGAGTACTGGTCAGGGGGACATCACCAGCACATTGTGTCAAGTATGATACATACTTGACAGCCGGTTACTACAACGCGTGTAATGACGACACTCCTATCATGTTTCACGGTTGCCGACAGTCGACAACGACGATAATAAACATAATGACGATGGTCGCCCGAGGTAACAAGATGGTTATAGATTGTTATGGTCGCCTCCCCCAAGCTTTTAACTGATGACTAATTTTTTTCATCTCCCTTGCTTCGCCCAAATTCTGAACTAAACCCTAACCCTAGATCCATCTACATATGTCCGATCGAGTTTGCCTGCGGTTATGCAATCAATTGATCTGCACGTCCTTCTTTTTTATTGAAAGGTATCGATCACAATTCATTTTTTTGCTTTTAGCGATCGAGGATCATCTCATCCTTCCTAAGATCATCAAACTTTCTCCGCTCCTTTGGAATACCCTTCAAGATTGAAGCGCGAACAACGTCCTCGGGACCAGGGAGTATCGAAATTACTGTAACCATTGATCCAGACGTTATAGAATGCTTCGTTGGATGCGAGCCTTTGCGCCCGCCTATGTTCCAGGTTCAAAAATCCATGTTTTTTTAACTTATTGAAACTTCAATAAGTTAAAAAACATGGATTTTTGAACCTGGAACATAGGGGGCGCAAGGGCTCGCATCCAACGAAGCATTCTAAGACCTCGGGATCAATGGTTACAGTAATTTCACCATATTCCATATTCCCACTCGATTCTTCTTCATTTTCTTCTTCAATTTGGATGCGAGCCAAGAGATCGAAAACAAAAGGAGGGAGAGCTTGTGCCTCAGAGGGACGGTAGCCATGCACCGCCAACCTATGTGACCAAGGGCCGCCATCCAGGCTTAATCATATGTATCAGTTTGTAAGAGCATAGGCTAATGAATCAGTTTGGATCTGTATCAGTATGTACATCAATATATTTGAATGGCTGGGTCATTTTCAAAATGTCATCAATGGGAATATGTATGAGATTTAATCTAAAATTTTGCAAGCAGTTTCTGAATTCGATTGAATATGTCTTCAGATTGAAAAGGTATCAGATTTATTTTTAAAGTTTGCATGTAGTTTCTGAGTCAGAGTGAATAAGTATCCGGTTTAATCTACAATGTTTTCAGATTGAACAAGTATAATAAGACTTAAATCTAAAAGTTTGGATGTATGCTTGATTGGGATTCAGATTAAGTATGATGAAATTTGGAATTTGATTGATTCACTGCAGTGGCGCGCAGTGGGATTAAAATTATAGCATCTCACAAATATGCTCAAAGCGCAAAACGGGCAAATTTATTCCCGTGGGGGTGTTGAGCAAATTTGTCATCGACGCAACTTTTGCGTAACGCGCACAACCGGCATAATTCTGCATGTTGTGTGCTTTGCGCTATTATGTTAACCATTACAAATTTGCTGAACGCGCACACCGGCTCAAAGTGAACACCTGGCGTTACTTGTTGTGCGCTTTGAGCAATTTTATAAACCATTAAAAATTTGCTCAACGCGCACACGGCCATAAATTTATTGGTACTGAGCGTTGTGCAATTATGTAAGCGGCTATAAATTTTTCCAGCTCACTTGCCACCGGTCATACATTCTTGGGAAAATCATATGTCTGGTATCAATTAGCTGTAGATTCAGGAGCAGTATTTTGTATATTCACGAGCACCCCTCTGTAGCTTGACGGGGTCTTCGATGTGGCCACACAGTAAAACTCTACTGCAGCAGTCACATCCTCATTGACCTATCTGCGTTGTGCGCATTGAGCAATTCCCGTTTTCCATGCGTTTTGCGCGGTGATCAATTATAATAGTTACTCTCTTCTGTATTATTTAGCCCGGGGTGCGTGTCGAATAAAATGTATTAAAAAATCTTAGTGGAGAGTAGTATTGTTGGGAGTAATTTTCCTATTAGCATCAATGTTGATCAAGGTGAAAAATCGTTGAGTTTCCTTGTTATGCGCGGAGAGTAATTAACCTATTTTGATCCAGATGCTAAAATAATTGGGATTACGCGATTTTCGCGTTGGTATTACGCGGTTTGCGCGTTGAGTAAATAATTGTTGATTCCCGAGATCCATTGCATTACTGTAGGATCAAGGACATATTATACGCTTCATTTTGATTGCTCCAATTCCCTATAGCAACTCTAACCCAAATCTCTAAAAACCCCCCCTTCAAAATGGAATATCTCTAAAAGATGCTATTTTTGAGGATGGGCAACTCCAACCCACCATCTTCAAATCCTATTTTCTCTTTGTTTAAGCTTTACTAATGAAAAATATTTATCATTAAAATGGGTTAATCTAATACATTATTTCTGCATGAAAGAAAACTATAAATAATATTATTATTCAATGTTAATTTTTTTAAATTTTGAGTATTTAGTATTTCTTGTAATATTGTAAATATTTTAAATTTGCTCGAAAAATATCCAATATTGGTCTCATGTAGTAGGTATAATTGAGATATTTCCATCGGTACTAAAATTATTAAATTTGGTCACGTGATTTGTAAAATACATTAGTAATAAATAGCCGTTACCAAGCTATGACGGTAATAAACGCAACGAAGGGCTGATATCAATTAGCCGTTGTACGCGTCGTGCGCGGTGGTTAAAATTCATAGTGTGAATCAATATCCATCTGTTGTACATACACGGTCTCACATCTGAGGACTCCACATTACACACAAGGGCTTATAGTGGAACCAATTAACCCGCACGCACAACAGAAACAATTTGATTGTTTTTGTTGCGCTGGAAAATAAAGAATTTTTCGAGTCTTTGACGGAGAGTAATTCAAGGCGCAAAATGGTTCAGTTTCCTTGTCGTGTGGGGAGAGTAAATTGCCTCTTTTTCAGCTGAGCCTAAAATACTTAGGATTACGCGTTGAGTAAATAAGATGTTCATTCCCGAGATCCCTAGCATTACTGTAGGATAAATGGATCGTGAATGCCGTGAATGCCCTGGAGAAACGTATGAAATAGGAGGACTACAGGCTGATGCAGTCGCCTCCCTAATATGCTTCTCTCCCTGGTCTGCGAAGAGAAGAATGGCCCCCCTGGCCTTTGCGCCCTGATTGGCTGCTCTGGGTCAATTAGGTTGGCGGTGCATGGCTACCATCTCTCTGAGGCACAAGCACTCCCTCCTGTTCTTTTCGATCTCTTGGCTCACAGCCAAATTGGCCAAATCTGACTGTGGATGAAGCAGATCATAATTTTCCCTTTCCTCCTGCAGATTTCCAATTTTGGCTGCGAGACAAGAGATCGAAAAGAATAGGAGGGAGTGCTTGTGCCTCAGAGGGACGGTAGCCATGCACCGCCAACCTATGTGACCCAGGGCAGCCATCCAGTGCGCAAAGGCCAGGGGGCCATTCTTCTCTTTGCAGACCAGTGAGAGGAGCATATTCGGGAGGCGACTGCATCAGCCTGTAGTCCTCAGATTTCATACGCTTCTCCAGGGCATTCACGGTCCATTTAGTATGAAATTGACCATTCAAATTGATGAGTATACTCTGTTATCCTACAGCGAGCCCTAATGCCTGATGCTTGCGATAGAAATGGACGATGGAATTCAACCAGTTCTCTTTTCACGTAAAGCAAAATGGTTGATGTTAGAAACTTACGCAATGGGGGTAATAAACGCAACGAAGGGCTATCGTCCATTTATAATCAAGCATACCCGATGAATGCCTTCCATATCTAAACTCCATTACAGGGCTGTGAGAAAGTGGATGTTGATGGATTGTCTCAGAATGCAGAAGCTGGAACCTGTGCGGAAACACAAAAGGCATGGTTGTCTCAGATTTCCAGAAAATCAAATGATGTGAAGAGTCACACATCCATTTCCTCGTCCGAACAGATGATGTTGATGATGCTAGAGAAGTAAAGCGACAGAAATTACAAAACGAGCAGGGAAGTGACTGTAATGACACGCCAATGACGGCATGTCGTACCTTTGAACTATTTGAATTGGTAAATGTTTTGAACTATTTGAGTCTTTGGATAATCGGAGGACGCCATCTAATGAACACTTTTCCTTGTGTATGCGTGTGCGGAGGCCCATGTCCAGTAGTGCACATATCATATTGGTCTCTTATATTGGTCTCTTACAGGTGGTGAAGATCTTCTTTGGATTAAGCTTTTACTTCACCGATCAGTTCGAGCCTCCTTACAGGGGCTTCCTCGAAAAGGTGGTTCTAGCTGCCGGTTGAACCGTCCTGAAGAATGTTGACCTGGTGATGGACGCATCAAATGCCAGTGTGTTCTCCGTAGGATCCGCCTTCATTGTCTACAACGAAGACCCTCCACCTACGTGCGCCTTAGCAGATCTTGAGGAGGTTGTAACGAAGAGATGCGACGAGGTTGGGGCCGCATGCAGTGTTTAGTATTCTCTTACTGGAACACATCGCCGCATGCAGTTCTGCATCTGAGCTTGTAAGTGGTTCAAAGACCAGCGGTGTTTAGTATTTTGATCTGTTGGTGTTGTTCGACGCCTCATGTGAATCGGAGTTCCTCTCGGTGTCTTTGAAACGGCTACATACCTGACTGCAGGTTACAATGACGCATACTATGACTACACTCATATCCAGCCGATGATGGCAGAAAATTGGCAACGACGGTAATAAACGGAACGAAGATGGTCGCCCGATGAACTCACGGAAGTTGACGGGGAAGCAAGCACATCACACCGACAATCACATGTTTCAGTTTGTAAGAGCATAGGCTAATGAATCAGTTTGGATCTGTATCAGTATATACATCAATATATTTGAATGGCTGGGTCATTTTCAAAATGTCATCAAGTGGAATATGTATGAGATTTAATCTAAACTTTAGCTAAACGCGCACAACGGGCATAATTCTGCTGGTTGTGCGTATTTAAGTATGATGAAATTTGGAATGTGATTGATTCACTGCGCTGGTGAGCGGTGGAATTAAAATTATAGCATCTCACAAATATGCTCAAAGCGCAAAACGATCAAATTTATTCCCGTGGGGGCATTGAGCAAATTTGTCATCGACGCAACTATAGCTTAACGCGCACAACGGACATAATTCTGCATGTTGTGCGCTTTGCGTAATTATGTTAGCCATAACAAATTTGCTGAACACGCACAACGGCTCAAAGTGAACACCTGGCGTTACTTGTTGTGCGCTTTGAGCAATTATTTAAACCATTAAAAATTTGCTCACCGCGCACAACGGCCATAAATTTATTGGTACCGAGCGTTGAGCAATTATGTAAGCGGCTATAAATTTTTCCAGCTCACTTGGCACCGGTCATACATTCTTGGGAAAATCATATGTCTGGTATTAATCAGCTGTTGATTCAGGAGCAGTATTTTGTATATGTACGAGCACCCCTCTGTAGCTTGACGGGGTCTTCGATGTAGCCACACAGTAAAACTCTACTGCAGCAGTCACATCCTCATTGACCTATCTGCGTTGTGCGCATTGAGCAATTCCCGTTTTCCATGCGTTTTGCGCGGTGATTAATTATAATAGTTACTCTATTCTGTATTATTTAGCCCGGGGTGCGTGTCGAATAAAATGTATTAAAAAATCTTAGTGGAGAGTAGTATTGTTGGGAGTAATTTTCCTATTAGCATCAATGTTGATCAAGGTGAAAAATCGTTGAGTTTCCTTGTTATGCGCGGAGAGTAATTAACCTATTTTGATCCAGATGCTAAAATAATTGGGATTACACGATTTTCGCGCTGGTATTATGTGGTTTGCGCGTTGAGTAAATAATTGTTGATTCCCGAGATCCATTGCATTACTGTAGGATCAAGGACTTATTATACGCTTCATTTTGATTGCTCCAATTCCCCTATAAAAATGGCGGACAAGGAGCACTCATCTTCTCACAACTTCATCTACTTTCTTCCATCATCTTCTTCTTTATTTGCCCACAAAACCTCCGTATGGAAACAGTAAGTCCTTCAGATGTTCATGCATGCTTGATATAGATATCAGATATGGACGATAGCATTCATTCAGCTGTTTGTCCATTTATAATCAGGCATGCCCGAAAAAGGGTTTCCAGATGTGAGGATTTCGCCTTCCACCATGCGCGTGACTCTGTGGTGTCTCTTGCCGAAGATGAAAGAACTCACCCTCAGAATGCAACCCTGCCCAACAACCACGTTTTCAATCCTGTCATGCTTGCTGAATAGCTGCCTGAACCTGGAGGATCTAGTCATTGGAGTAAGTACCAATTTGCTAATTATTTCCTCTGAATAATTCAAAACTATGTATGTATGTATGATGGCATTAAGCATTCTGTTTTGTTACAAGGATGAAATGTTTGATTTTCCAGACCCGGAAGCTTCAGCGCTAGAATATTGGGATCAGCAGATGCCTTCGGATTGCATGACAAATACGCTGAGCACGGTAACTGTAAACATGGTCGATGTACACCGCAAGGGCTCGCATGCAACAAAGCATTCTATGACCTCTGGATCAACAATAACAAGAATTTCTCCTCTTTTCGTATTCCAACTAGATTCTTCGTCATTATCTTCTTCAATTTGGATGCGAGACAAGAGATCGAAAATAAGAGGAGGGAGTGCTTGTGCCTCGGAGGGACGGTAGCCCTGCACCGCCAACCTATGTGACCAAGGGCCGCCATCCAGGCTTAATCATATGTATCAGTTTGTAAGAGCATAGGCTAATGAATCAGTTTGGATCTGTATCAGTATGTACATCAATATAGTTGAATTCGATTGAATATGTCTTCAGATTGAATAAGTATCAGATTTAATTTTAAAGTTTGCATGTAGTTTCTGAGTCAGTGTGAATAAGTATCCGGTTTAATCTACAATGTTTTCAGATTGAACAAGTATAATAAGACTTAAATCTAAAAGTTTGGATGTAGGCTTGATTGGGATTCAGATTAAGTATGATGAAATTTGGAATGTGATTGATTTACTGCGGTGGCGCGCAGTGGAATTAAAATTATAGCATCTCACAAATATGCTCAAAGCGCAAAACCGGCAAATTTATTCCCATGGGGGCGTTGAGCAAATTTGTCATCGACGCAACTTTAGCTTAACGCGAACAACGGTCATAACTCTGCTGGTTGTGCGCGTTAAACAATTGTCCATAAAATACCTTAGATGCTTAAAGCGAACACATGTCTTTGCTTGTTCTGCTGCGCTTTGCGCAATTATGTTAACCATTAAAAATTTGTTCAACGCGCACAACGACTCAAAGCGTATACACCTGTCGTTGCTTGTTGTTCGCTATGAGTAATTATTTAAACCATTAAAAATTTGCTCATCGTGCACAACGGCCATAAATTTTTTTGTTCTGAGCTTTGTGCGATTATGTTAGCAGCTATTAATTTTTCCAGCTCGCATCCCATCGGCCGGTCAAACATTCTTAAGAAATGCACATGTCTGGTATCAATCAGCTGTAGATTGACGAGCAGTCTTTTGTATATTCACGAGAACCCCTCCTGTAGCATGACGGGGTCTTCGATGTAGCCATACATTAACTCTACTTCGGTCGCATCCTCATAAACCAATACAATTTGCTGTCATGCGTTGTGCGTTGTGTGCCTTGAGCAATTCCAGTTTTCCATGCGTTTTGCGCGGTGAGCAATTCTGATTGTTAGTTTGTTACTCGCTTCTGTATTATTTCGCACGGTGTGCACGTCGAATAAAATGTATTAAAAAGGATTAGTGGAGATTAGTATTGTTGGGAGTAATTTCCAATTGGCATCATTGTTGATCAAGGCGAAAAACCGTTTAGTTTCCTTGTTTTGCACGAAGAGTAATTAACCTATTTTGTTTCCTTATTATACTCTTCATATTGATTGGTCCAATTCCCCTATAAATGGCGGACAAGGAGCCCTCATCTTCTCACAACTTCCTCTACTTTCTTATATCATCTTCTTCTTTTTGCCCACACAACCTCCGTCTGGAAACAATAAGGTCTTCTTATGTTCGAGCATGATGCTTGAGGTAGAAATGGACGAGATGGAGATGGAGATGGGGTGTAAAGATGAGATGGTCTTCTACTGTTCGGGCCTGATGCTTGAGATAGAAATGGACGATAGAATTCAACCAGTACTTGTTTCACGCAAAGATAAATGGTTGATGTTGGAAACTGCAACGACGGTAATAAACGCAACGAAGGGCTATCGTCCATTTATAATCAAGCATGCACGTGGAACGGCCATCTCCTCTTTACACTCTATCTCCTCCTCCATCCCCTTCATCTTTGTACTATAGATCGTCTAAGACACACAAACACCTCATACTGTCCTTTTCGATCTCGAAGATGAAAATCTCATTCTATTTATAACGCAACCATGTGTTGGTGTTCACCGCCTCTTGGGAATCGGAGTTCTTTTCGGTGTCTTTGAACCGGCGTCATACTTGACAGCAGGGTACAACGACGCCTGCAGTGACGACTCTTCTATCCGGGCTACGGTGGCAGAAAGTTGGCAAACACGTCCATAAACTCAACGAAGATGGTTGCTTCGTTGCATTAGTTAACGTCGTTGCCGACTTTCGGCAACCGTAGGTAGGATAGGAGTGTCGTCATTACAGGCGTCGTTGTAGGGTGAAGCACGCAGATCACGCCGACAATTTATCCCATAAAAAGCCCCTTCATTGCAAACATCTTACGAAGACAATCATATGTATCAGTTTGTAAAGAGCATGGGGTAATGAATATGTTTTGTTCTGTATCAGTATGTACATCCATATATTTGAATGGCTGAGTCATTTTGAAAATGTCATCAATTGGAATATGTATGAGATATAATCTAAAAATTTTCAAGCAGTTTACGAAGTCGATCGAATATGTAGCCGATTTAATCTAAAATGTCTTCAGATTGATTATGTATCAGAGATAATCTAAAAGTTTGCATGTAAACAAGTTAATTTTTTCATAGACAGAATTTAACAACTTGCTTGGAGGGACATTTTCACGTTCTTTACAATACGTCGATAAAGATGCCAGTGGTTGAAGGCAGGCCGTTGGATGGTGGGATGGGGTGCCGTCGAGGAGTGAAAGGCAGGCTGTTGGATGGCAGTCTGGGGTTTCGTTTCAATTTACTGTAAACTGCATCAGGATGTGCGACGGGAGGTTGAGGAGTGGAAGGCAGGCCGTTGGATGGCGGGCTGGGGTTTCGTTCCACTACAGGATGTGCGACGGGAGGTCGTTGAGTGGAAGGCAGACCGTTGGATGGCGGAGAGACCCGTTGTCTGGGAACGGTGTTACCCAGTGGGGTGATTGGCATGGCGATGCCTTCACCGATGATTTGGATCGACAACCCGCGGACGACGACGCCTCCCCCGGAGGTGGAGGTCGTCCTGGAGTAGGCGTTGGAGGGGAGGAGCGGTCCGCCCTAAGTCCCATGGCGTAAGTTCTCCAAGGGAAGTCGAGGAGTGGAAGGCGGGCCGCTCCATGTGTAAGAGGAATAACTCGTCAGCGATCCGCCTGTAAGAGGAAGAATTCGTCGGGAAGGAGAGGTCAGGTATCAACGGAGGGCCTATACAACGATCGGGCCAACGGGAGGTTTCTTTTGAGAGGGGAGGAGTGTCTAGAGGCAAATCATCCCTAACGCCTTGGGATTGTGAGGAGAAATCGAATACGGGGGCGTCTCGCCCCCTTTCAAACTTCATGGTAAGGCTTTTCTTTCTTTTCTTTGAGCAATTATGTCTCAGTGTTGACCAATTAAGTAAGCGGCTACAAAACCACTCATACCTCAGAATTACTCACCGCACACAACCACTCAAACTCAGAATAAGCTCAACGCACAAAACCACTCAAAACCCAGAATTGCTCAGCGCACAAATCCACTCAAAACTCAAAATTGCTCATCGCACAGAACCACTCAAACTCAGAAGTGCTCACCGCACACAACCTCTCAAAAATCAGAATTGCTCAGGGCACAAAACCACTCAAACCTCAGAATTGCTCACCGCACACAACCAATTTTGTCCCAGTGAGGGTGAACTGCCACAAATTTCTCCACTGGGTCACAGTTGCTCTTGCTTTTGAGGACATTTGTGTCATTTTTCGGGTCAAAGGTCTCCCTGAGAGCTTTCAAATCGCTCCAGCTACATCAATTCTCTCCCATCGCAATTAAAGTCTCTTCATATGTCTGATATCAATCCGCTGTAGATTGACGAGCAGTCTTTTGTATATTCACGAGAACCCCTCTGTAGCATGACGGGGTCTTCGATGTAGCCACACATTAACTCTACTTCTTCTCATCAATACAATTCTCTGTCATGCGTTCTGCGTTGTGCGCATTGAGCAATTCTCGTTTTCTATGTGTTCTGCGCGGTGAGCAATTATGATAGTTACTCGCTTCTGTATTATTTAGCCCGGTGTGTGCGGTGAATAAAATGTATTAAAAAATCTTAGTGGAGAGTGTATTGTTGAGAGTAATTTTCCTATTATGTGATCAAGGCGAAAAACCGTATGGTTTCATGGTTTTGCGTGGAGAGTAATTAACCTATTTTTTTCCACATTCTAAAATAATTTAGGGTGCCCCTTTGGAGATGCTCTAAATGTTGATTCCCAAGATCCATTGCATTACTGTAGGATCACGGACTTTTTATACGCTTCATTATGATTGGTCCAATTTTCCCTATAAATGGCGGACAACGAGCACTCATCTTCTCTAAACTTCGTCTACTTTCTTTTATCATCTTCTTTATTTACCCACACAACCTCCGTATGGAAACAATAAGTCCTTCAGCTGTTCGTGCATGCTTGATATAGATATGGACGATAGCATTCATCCAGTACTCTTTTCACGTAAAGGTAAATGGTTCATGTTGGAAACTTATGCAACGAAGGGCTATCGTCCATTTATAATCAAGCATCTCCGACAATGCTGGGGGTGTTGCAACTGCGTTGAGAAAATTTGTCCCAAACAGCACTATGAAAAATGTGTACAATGATCATACCATATTCTTTTGGGGTGATATTGGCTATGCTGTCTCACATGTTTCAGGAAAGCTGCTGGGTGTTGTACCATGTTATTCCCTCCTATTATGAATTGTGGCTATGTATTTGTTTTGCGTGTCTTGCTATACACTCCATATCCATCTCCATCTCCTCTTTATACACTCCATCTCCTCCATCAAACCCTTCATCGTTTCACTATACATCATCTTTGACGCACAGACACTCCGTCCTATCCTTTCCGATCTCTTACACTCCCAAACACAAATTCTTATGCAACGCTGTGTTGTTTTACATCGTCTCCGATAACGGAGTTCCAATCGGTGTCTTTTGTCCTGACTTCAGGTTACAACGACGACAGCAATGACGGTAATAAGCGAAACGGTCTGCCGACTTTCGAATTCACGGGGTCTCCTACAAAGGACAAAGTGCCACGTCATTGCACACATCTGGTATGACAATCATCTTGAGCAGATCAGGGCAGAAATTCAGCAACTGCAACGTAGATGTGGAGCGCATTGCCCGTGTAGTACATCGCCACAGGGGAATCGGTGTTCCAGGCATTGTGTTTGACACGGCTATATACTTGACTGCAGGTTACAACAACACGACACTCATATCCAATTATCCAAGGACGTTAATAAACGCAACGAAGATGGGCGCCCGATGAACTCGCGAAAGTTGAAGGGGGAAGCACACAGATCACGCGCCACTTCATTGCAAACATCTGCGAAGACAATCAAATGTATCAGTTTGTAAGAGTAAAGGGATATGTATCAGTTTGGATCTGTATCTGTACGTACTTCAGTATGTTAGAATGGGTTGGTCATTTTGGAAAGGTCACCGTTTGAATATGTATCAGCGTTAATCTAAAGGTTTGCATGCAGTTTCTGAATCAGATTGACTAGGTATCAGATTTAATATAAAATGTCTTCAGAATGAATAAGTATCGGTCTTAATCACAATTAGGTAAAGTTTCTAAGTGAAGTTTGACTGTTGGCATGTTGCGGAATCACAATTTTAGTATGATGAAAATTGGAATGTGAATGATTGACCGTTGGAACAAAAATTACAGCATCCAACAAATATGCTCAAAGCGCACAACGGGTAAAATTAGTCCGTGCGGGGCGTGTTGAGAAAATGCGCTATCGTCGCAACTTTGCTCAACGCGCACACCGAGCATAAAGCAACTAGGTGTGTGCGCGTTTAACAATTGTTGATAAACTACCTTTTATATGCTCAAAAAGCGAACACCTGGCTTTCCTTTTTGCCCGTTGTGCGCGTTGTTTTGCCCGTTATGCGCGTAATTTTGCCCGTTGTGCGCGTTGTTTTCCCGTTGTGCGCGTAATTTTGCCCGAGCCTAAGGGCATAATTTTGCCCGTTGTGCGCGTTGAGCTGTTTTTTAAGTGGCTGTAGTTTATCCCAACGTGCAAAACTTAGGCAGGCATTAATCATTATTGAGCAGAACATCCGGCTGGTAGCAATCCGCTATATATTAATGATCCATGCTCTGTATGTTCACCAACACTGCTCTGCAGACTCGAGGGGTCTCTTAGTAAGACCAAAGGTTCCAATATATCGCCGTTGTGCGCTGTGAGCAATTTTGTTAACCATTAAAAATTTGCACGGTGCGAGCAGCAATAAATGTGGATATATCAGCAAATTTTATTGAGTGGACGAGTTGGAGTTTTTTTTCGCACTAACAAAATTGCTCACCGTGCACAACCGGTCAAAATTATTTGTTCTGATCGTGGTGAATGGTGAGCAATTGTAGTAACCACTAACAAATTGGCTAATAAAGGCGCTCAACGGGCAAAACTTATCAATGGGAGTTTGTGGTAAGCATTTTTGTCAGACAATAACATATATGATACAATAACCCTACTCTCACTTGGACTATTTGACACACTAACAATGATACATTCTCATCGCATAACAATTTGGAACAAAGGTTGATGTTATTAAAAATACCCAGAGCGCAAAACCGGCACTAATATTGCCAGTTCTGCGCGTTGAGAAATTTTGTAGGTAAAGACATAATTACTCAAAGAGCAAAATGGGCAATATTACTGTAGTGTTGCGCTTGGTATAATTGGTATGATACACAACATCAATCCATACCGATGATGACATTTGCACATTTCGAAAGCCATGATAAAATTTCATCCTACAAAGTGGTTCATTTTTATACCAAAAAAACTTATTACATTGATAAACGTTTTATCTTACATATACTAAAAAGCATCAGCGGTAGCAATATCCGTACCTTTTACCCTCACAACGAATGACTGCATCCTCTGCTCATAACCAGACGGCCATCCATCGGCCACAGCGTCATGCGATCTTGTCCACACAAGTGAAGTCGGAGGGATGTCACCTGTTGGGTCAAGTTGAAGGATAACAAAGTGATTTCTGTTCACATGACCCAACGTTATATGGAGTCTGGAGGCTCGGTTTACTGGAGGACTTCTCAATGGAAAAAATGTCACACACATATCAGGGGCAATCAAATGTACTACACAGTTGTAGCATGAGGCAATGACATGTCCCATGTCTGGCATCTGCAACCAATTATCCTTTCCTGCACGTTCATCAGTAATAAAATAGTTCACTGCCTTCAAATTACAATTATATGAATCCTCACCCATAACACGCCTGTACAAGACGTTGTATGTCCGCATCTCACGGAGCAAATCAGCTCTGACAGTCAGCCAATCAGATTCTTCCAAGCCCAACTGAACTGCCACAGCCCTGTACCCACAGTTGCCATCTAAAACCACGTCTACGCAGCCCACTATGAGGGATTGTAGGTCGTGATGAAAATCCAAATAATATGGTATGTGGAAGTTGGCAGGCAAATCATCAACATAATCATCACTAGGAAACGAAGGTTTTGGCTTCTTTATTTGAAGTTTCGGATGCCTACTACTTTCCTTCGCAGGCCTCCTCTTCAATTTAGGCTTCTCCTTCGCCGTCGCCGTATGCTCCGCAATTGAATGCAACCGTGGAGCCTTAACAGGCTTCCTCCTAACTGTAGGCTTCTCCGTCTCATCCGAAACATGATCAGAAATCTCATCAACCATGGGAGAAATTTGTTTAAGCATGCCATCCATCTCCTCGTGCTCATCAAAATACGAGGCCACAGCCGTCTCCTCCTCCCTCCCAGCAAACTGAGCATCCACATTATGATCCCCCGTCTCCACCGTCGCCCCCAACTCCAGCGTAAGCTCAGCTTGCATCAACCCAGCATCCTCTATCTTCTCATCCTCCACATCCTCCACAGTCACCTTATCCACCTTCGGATCCTCATTCACCCCAGCTGCATTCTCCCCCTCATCCATCTCAGCAGTCTGGTCATCCACATTATGTTCCACCGTCCCCGCCGTATCCACCAACTTCCCAGTATGCTCCTTAGCAATCAAATCAGTAGCCACTTCCTTATCATCCTCCTCCTCATTCGCCTTCTCCTCATACACCTTCGGCTCCACAGTCTCAGCCGCTGCATTATCCTCCACCAGTACCTCCTCAGCATTCTGCACCTCCACGTTAAGGGCAACCGACTCCTCCGTCTCCACCAACTCCCCAATAACATAATCATCTACAGTCAACTCAGCAGCCACTGCATTCTCAGCCTCATCCTCCCTATAAACATCATGCACCCTCGGCTCCACATTCTCATCCGCTGTATTAACCTCATCCTCCTCCGCAGCATTCTGCTCCTGCCCACTAAAAGCCAACTTCTTAGTAGCCTGCTCCATCGCATTACGATCCACCTCATCATCCTGCTAATAAGTAGCCAATGCAGTCGCCTCCTCAGCCTCATCCACCTTCTCCTCATCTCCCTTCTGCTCCTCCTCAACATTATCCACATGCACCACAAGCTCATCACCCACAATTCTACACGGTGATGCTAACTCCTTCAACTTGTTTACAATACCCACACTCTGCCCCCTTAGTAATCGGAAACGTGCATTATAAATTGATTTGATTGGTGTTTCATTGAAGGATTTAGTTTCCTTCAGGCCTTTCAAAATTGCTGACGGCGGCACCTTTCTATTTGCCAAGTCTCGCAATGCTACCACCTCTTTTCCCTGCAACATCCCGTCGTCGGAATGGCCAGCGACATAATTAGCAGCTTGATGGTTGTGCCTGCCATCAACGACCGTTAAACTCCACTCACCGCCATCGCCCACCTCATTACCACGCAATTTGAACGGGCATCCACACTTGTTGGTTCTAACTGGCCGGTTGCTCTTTCGTACTGGTCGGTGTCCCCTGTAGTTCCCGCTTCTTGCACATGCATGGTAGGCAGCGGGAGTCCTATTGGACGATTTACTCATACTCGACACACTGGTAACAATCACATGCCCCTGTTGTCGTCTGACGCTCTTTATCTACTGAAAGAGCTCGTCTCTACTTTTAAAACGTTGAATCGTTGTAAATTCGGTTGTATAATCCATATACACCTGTATCAAACAATTCATACAACTAATTGGACAGGGAACCAAACATTAGTTACATTATTGACGTAAAGATAAATCAATATTACCTCGGAATTTTTTAGCATCTCCATCAATCTCAACTGTATCTGCAGGCAAGTAAAAACCAAAAATTTCTCCTTCTATTTCTACACATTGTAATAAGAATATCAAATAAAATGTACTTAACATTGTATACTTACCAAATCGCGATTTCGACAAATTTAGGTTGAAACCCCCTAAATCGATTGCTATCGCTTCACCGATTTGTTTGAACGCAACAGTTGACACTGTGATGTAAATGTCGAGCCCAGTAATAAAAATCAAATCTTTGGAATTTCCGTCTGTGCGCCTTGAGTAATCTACGAAAAACTTGCCGTTTGATATTCCGCCTTGAGCAATCTGTAGAAGGTTATGGCTGTGAGCGGTGAGCAGAATTTATCAAGGGGTGAAAGAGGGTCCTAACGGGTCAAAACGGGTAAAAATTTTAACCCGTTGTGCGCTTCGAGTAAATTCGATGGTTTAGTTGGCATATTTTACTCAGCGCGCACAACGGTTATATTTTAACATGATTTGAACCGTTTTGCGCGTTGAGTAATCTTACATGGATTGTCAGGATTGACATTAGTAACGGTAATCATTATTAATCGCGACGCTGAGAACGATTTTACCCGTTGTGCGCGCTGAGTAGTTCTAAATTTTGTTTTTAATATTTATTCTATTGGATTACTCATATTCTTATGCCGATGTTAACAACATTATTGATACGTATAAAATAATATAATACCAACGTGATAACTATCATTATTTGTATTAATTAACACCCTTAAGAAAATCTGGATAGATTGCGTGTGTTATTAAGCATTCAAAATCTAGTATATATCAGTTTGTACCCGTTCACCAAAACGTTAGTAAGAGGCAAACTTGATTAGTAGGTCTATCGTTGAGCATAACTTATAGATACGATACATCACAGCACGGTATACAGATGATAACATTTGCACATTTAGGCAGACATGATAAAATTTCATGCTACCAATCTGTCAATATGAAATAAACAATCCATAGTAAAATGATACAACGTTTTATCCTACAATATTTCAATAACGTCAATGGTTGCAATATCGTGACCAAATACTATTGACTGGAATTGATGCATCCTATCCTCATAAGCAGCCGGCCATCCGTCTGACACATCGGAACGGTATCTTAGCCACATACTTGAAGTCGGAGGGATAGGACCATATGGGGCAAGTTTAACAATAACGAAGTGATTATTGTTCACATGACCCAACGTTATGTAGCGTCTGGATGATAGGGGTACTGGAGGAGTTCTTAAAGGAAATTATGTCACACACTGATGAGGTGCAAGAATATGTACTACACAGTCGTAGCATGAGGCAATGACATGTGCCATTTCTGGCATCTGCATCCACCATTTAGCTTTTGGACGGTCTAACAAATGGCCCAGTGCCACTACATTCTTTTTAAATTCCACTGCACCCATAAGTTACCGGTACAAGCCGTCGTGGTTCTGCATCTCTTCTCGCAAGTCATATTTCACCTGCCTCCATTCGTCCTCACCCAGTCCCAACTGAGCTGCCACAGCCCTATACCCACAGTTTCCGTCTGCTTTCACATTTACGACATGCACTATAAGGGGTCGTAGACACTCAGGAAAAGCATTCCAATAAGGTATTATTATGTCGGCAGCCAAGTCCTCGTCACTATCATCATGTGGAATTGATTGTTTCGGCTTCTTTATTGTACGTTTCCACAACGGTCTACTTCTTCCCTTACCCTGCTTACACGTCAATGTAGACGTATCTGTTATCTCAGCATGCTGCTTAGCAATCTCCGCTACCAGGGTAGATATTTGCAGACGTAGAACCTCATGCTCCTTCTCAAAGGCCTTAGCCACTGCATTCTTATCCTCCTCCTCATCCTCCTCAGCAGTCTGCTCCGCCTCATTACGATCCACCTTATCATCCTCCCCACCCATCTTCCCAGTATGATCCTCCTCCTGCAACTCAGCAGGCACTGCATTCTCCCAAAATGCCTCCTTGACCTTCTGATCCTCCCCCTCATTATTCACAGCCTTCACATTCTCATCACCCACAATTTTATCAGCTGATGCTAACTCCTTCAACTGTTTTACAATACCAACCTTCTTCCCCCGTTGTAACCGGTTTCGTGCATTATAAATTGCTTTGATTGAGGTTGCACTGAAGTTTTTATTTGCCTTCAGTACTTTCAAAATTTCAGCTGGCCGAACCTTGTTAATTGCCAAGTCACGCACTGTTTTCATCTCCATTCCCTGCAACGTCCCTTCATCGGAATGGCCATCGACATATTTAGCTGCTTCATGGTTGTGCCTGCCACAAACGACTGTTAACTTCCACTCCTCAACGCCCACGCCCACCATGTAACCACGCAATGAAAAAGGACATGAACACTTCTTGGTTTTAACAGGCTGGTTGGTTTTTTTAAGCTTTCGGTGTCCCCGATACTCACTGTTTCTTTCACACGCAAAGTACACAGCATGATGCCCTTTGGCCGTTTTACTTAATCTCCCCGAACGTGTAACAATCACATGCCCATGACTTAACCCGATGTTTTGTATCCACTGAAACAACTCTTTTCTATCCTTGAACAGTTGATTGGTGGTAAAGTCGTTTGTAAAATCCATAGTATCCTGTATCAAACAATTCATAACCTGATCCTCAAAGATTTAATGCATTATTGCCGAGAACATAAATCAATATTACCTTGGATTTTTGTACCAACTTCATCAATCTCAACCGTGGATGAATGCATGTAAAATCAAAATAAAAAAGGCAGATAAACTGTACTTAAAAGTATAGACGTACCAAAGAGTCGATGTTGATAAATTTAGGTCAAAACCCCTAAATCGATTTCTCTCGATTCAGCTCTTTGTTTGATCTCACCAGTTGACTAAGTGATGTATCCTTCGCACAATGAAATAAAAATCAAATCTTTTGGAATTCAGTCTGGGCGACTGGAGCGATCTTTGAAAAAACTTGCCGTTTGAAATTCCGCCGTGAGCAATCTGTGTAATTGTCTGTCAATTTGCTGCGAGCAGAAGGTATCACGGGACAATTTCGGTTCCTACCGGGTCATATCGGGTCTACAATAATTTACCCGTTGTGCTGGTTGAGTAAACAAGTCTAGTTTGAAATATTACTAGCAAATAACACATCCACGTGTGCACGTGGACTTGATCAAAATGGTTGTGTGCGGTGAGCAATTCGGGTTTTGAGTGGTTGTGTGTGCTGAGCAATTTTGAGTTTTACGTGGTTGTGTGCGCTGAGCAATTTCGTGTTTTGAGTGGTTGTGAGCAGTGAGCAATTCCGAGTTTTACATGGTTGTGTGCGCTGATCAATTCCGTGTTTTGAGTGGTTGTGAGCGGTGAGCAATTCTGAGTTTTGCGTGGTTGTGTGCGGTGAGCAATTCTGAGTTTTGCGTCGTTGTGTACAGTGGACAAACATCTAGACGGTTCACAGAGGAGAACTTTTACATTTTTGCCCTCCCAGTGTTCGCGATGAGTAATTTACACTATGAACCAATATTTTTACGCATCCGTATATACAAAGGCATCATAACAGCTTCCATATGCGATCAGTTTTGTGACCTAAGGCGGGAAAAGCTAACGAGATAGGGTTTGATCAACAGAAATTATTCTAATTCGCTGATTTATATAGACTATAAGGGTTCATGCTTATATCAAACGAAGGTCCTTAAGGCAGAGCAAAAGATTTGTGTCATTGGGTTGGGGTGCCCTAAAATAGTCGACTGCGGACGCATTGCATCGTAAAGTTGGTAAGCCATTAATTGATGCTAATTAATTTGGTATTTATTAATAATTTCAGAAATTGATTGCTGCAATGTACATTTGGTACATGATTGCGTAGAAATTACGAAGATTGAGATGGACTCGGTACACATTGAGGGGATCTGTGATGAAGCGGACAAAGAAGCAAAGGTTTGAAATTATTTTGCTTTGTTAACTGACTAATTTACTAGAAAATAAAGCAAAACATTTAGTGACTATATTGGTATCTGGTACTTAATTCAGCGTATTGTTGAAGGCTCAGAGGTTAATGAAGATTATACAAATCAGTTCACAACAAATAAAATTTTCCCCAGCATAGAAGAGCTTGGTAAATGGGTAAAAGCGGTCGGTGTGAAAACCGGGAATTTGGTTGTTACAAAATCATCAAAAATGAGTACAAATGGCAATAGGGTCCCAACTTATTATTTTTGTTGTGAAAGAAGTGGGACATATCGGCCACACAGGCCGGATAAATCGGCCAAAAAATCAACTCGAAGCAAGAAGTGTTCATGTCCCTTCTACTTGAGGGCTAATGGTGTGGCAACAGATAAGTGGATTTTGACAGTTGTACGTGGCAATCATAACCATAAACCCGCAATGTACATCGAGCGACATCCAGATGAGAGGAGGTTCGGAGGGGGGAGATGGCCACGGTGAGAGACTTGTCAAATAGATTGCTTAGGCCAAGGGAAATCTTGAAATACCTGAAGGAAAAGGATAATGCAACATCTACCACAATCAACACTATTTATAAAGCCAGACAGAGGATGAAGGCAGGGGAAATGGCCTAGAGAGCAGAAATGCTGCTATTCTTTAATCTAGTGACACAGCGTAATTACATTGTGTATCATGAAGTGGACAAAGTGACAAATGCAGTGAGGACTATATTTTGGGCACATCCGCAGTCGGTTGAGTTATTACGAAAATTTCCAGAGATTCTGGTTATGGACTGCACGTTGAAGACCAACCGCAACAGGCCACCATTGATGGAGATGTATGGGGTGACGTCCACAGATATTCAGTTCGCAGCTGCATTTTGTTACACGGAGGCCGTACGTGAGGAGAACTACTTGTGGGCCTTGGAGAAGTTGAGCTCTTTGCTACATGGATACAGGATGCCCCGTGTAATTTTGACAACACTGGAGCCAGCACTTATGAAAGCCATTAGCCATGAATTTCCCCTTGCGGTGCACCAATTATGTAGAATGCACATATCCAAAAATATTGCCAAAAATTGACAGCCCTCTTTTGAAGATCAAGAAAAATGGCTAGGTTTCATCTCTAACTGGAATTTATTGGTGGGGGCATGCAAGGAGGAGGAGTATGTTGCTAAACTGAAGGCATTGGAGACAGAGTACAAAGATTACACAAGGGTCGTGAGCTATGTGAAGACATCTTGGCTGGACAAGTACAAGGAGAAGTTTATTTCTGTATGGGCAGATGGCAATCTGCACTTTGGAAATGTCAGTACCAACAGAGCGCAGACCAAAAGAGTCCAGACTGAACATTCTAAGCTTAAAAAGGCATTGGGTTCATCGGCCTTCAGTTTATCCGATTCTTGGCCAACCATACATGAATCATTAGAGGGGTAGCATATCAAGATCAAGGCATCATTCGAGAAATCTAAGATCATGTTGCAACATAATGTGCATGGGTTCTTGTTCAGGGAGCTGATAGGATTTACAGCCACTGCGGCGTTGAAGATAATGTCTGTGGAAGCTGATAATTCTGACCATATGGGAACGGACCAATGCACAGGTGATTGTCTAGCTAGAATGATTTATGGTGTACCATGTGCCAATGAGATTGGCGAATTCACAAGGGAAAATCGCCCCATTCCCTTAGATGCCGTAAATTCTCATTGGAAGCAGCTAGACATGGAGGCTAAGACGGAATTGATGTCTGAAGAAGATGGGCTTATACATGCTGAATTAAAGCACATACATAAGCTCTATGCTCAACTTGATGGGCCGATGAAGCATGAGTTGTTAATTAAGTTGAAGGAGCTAGCTACCCCGGCGACAAATCTGATTACAGAGCCGCAAGTTAATGTCGTGTTCAATGGAAGAAGAAAAGGGGATAATAATTTGACAAATGAAGATACAGCCACCCCCATTGATCCTGCTCATTTTGATTATGTCTTAACCGATGCGGCTAGTTGCTCTGCTCAAATTCCAACTGAAGTCTCATCAAAACTAGAAAGCGTCGGCCGTGTCCAGCCGAGACGGTCCCAAAGGATCAAAAATACGTCTGCCCCACCAATTCCTCCTCAACTTGCTAGAAAGACACCAACTGTCAAAGCCACGACATCTGGCAGTATGACTGTGGTTTCTGCTACAGCTTCATTTGCCTCAGCAAATTATGAAGCTAAGGACGCTAGAGCCGTTCAAGGAGGCATACCTTATCTTGATCAATTCCCCGCTGCAATCGCCAAATATATATCGAACGTCACAGATGTGAAGCCAGATGGGAACTGTGGTTACAGGGCTATATCTTCACATCTAGGGATGGGAGAGGACCAGTGGAAGGTGGTCAGAAGAGAGTTACTTCAAGAGCTGTGTGACCACTATGATGTGTACTCAAAGGTGATGGGTGAGGAAAGTGCACAAGAACAGGAAGTGTCAATTAACTATATGGGTGACTACCCCCGATGCAATATTGGATGACATTCCCTGAAGTTGGACATATAATCTCAAGTCGTTATAACTGTGTAATACATCTGCTGTCAATGAAACAATGTCTTTCATTTTTTCTGTTAAGATCAGGACCAGACCAAGGTACGAAACGTGGTCCCTTCACCATAGGTTTTGTAAATAATAATCACTTTGTAAAGATTCAACTTAAAGATAGAAGCCCGGTCCCACCGGTAATAAGGCATTGGAAGGCTAACCGCATGCCTGCTGCCAAAGGATGGGTGGAAGGCCTTGAAGAGAGGATGCGACAATTCGAGACATTAATCTGTAAAGATGTAGGCAAATCTCCCACTGTACTTATTGTATCATCAGATGATTGAATGTATAATTTTGTGCAAATGTAGTGCCTGAGTTTATAATGAAAGAATATACTGAAATTTTTGGGATTTTTGTACAAAATTTATGGGATTTCTGCACAACGGGAACTCAACGTGCCATCATGTCTTTGCTTGTCGTGCGCGTTGAACATTTATGTTATGGGATACAGTTGCTAAATTCGCACGACTGGCATAATTTTGCCCGTTGTGCGCTTTGAGCAATTTATGTTACAGCATTAAAAATTTGCTCACCGCGCACAACGGACATAAAGGAGAATGCTAAGAGTTGGACTCATAATTGTGTTCTTTGGTATGTTATTGATGTTGAAGACCATATACTACATTAAATGTGTTATTTATGTTGCATGAAGTGATTTCCACCTCTGTGTATTCTTGAATCTTTGTCTCCTTGACGATGGTCTACTTGAATTTATGGCATAAGTCCAATATCCCAAGTTCGTTTAAAGGAAAACTCTATACGTAACAATCTCGATGCATGTAGAGGCTATGTGAATGCTGCAGAAAATGACTCCAATGAAACACACTGACAAATCAGATTCATCCATACACATCAGGTAAAAGGTGGGACCGGTGTGAGCAATGAGAAAAAATTGTATATCTGGTACACTGTGATGCTAAGCTCAATTCCAACGCAGTTCATGTGCACTATGTATATTCCCGGGCAACTTCGATATTTCACACCATCCATGTCCATTTCTGTGATGGATGTATGCTAATAGTTTTAATAGCCACAAGAAATTAAGCAATCGGTGTACGAAGATCGCTAATGGTTGGCAAACACATATTTATACTAACAAGCGGTAAAAGACTGCACCAGACTGTGTTCATTGCCAATTGAATGTTCGGGGTTCATTACTAAAGCATAAACCATCACATGTTCACCTCTCAAAATATAAAAAACATTTGGTGTACTAAGATGCCACGATTCACACTGACGCCTCGCTGGAGGGCGCGTTGGTAGCCAACCCGTCCTACGTTTGGGCCGATCCTCCACCGGACTCCCGACCATATCGCTGACGCTTCCTCGCCTCAGCCTCATGCCTCACGTCTTCAATCGATTTTGTAGGAAGCGATTTTCTCTCCAACTCGGCTATACGAGCCAGAAGACTGCTCTTCTCTACGTACCATCGCTCTTCAGAGCTCTTCCGAACCGCTGACATAGAGGCCGCCCGATCTTTAGCTTTCGCAACCTCCCACTCCGCGTAAGATCTGCGGTCCCTCTCTTTCATCAGCTGCTCCTTCAAATCCTTAAGTTGAGATTCGAATGAAACTGCCTTTTTCCGCTCGGTAATCAACAATTGCACCACTCGGCGACGCAATTCCGCCCCGACCAATGATGTCTGCAGGGAATCATGGATAAGTAAGACTGTAAGAGTAAGGCAATAGCACAAAGAGACGACATTAGTAGTTAACCTGGTAACTGCCATAAACGACTGAGTTAGCGAGCCTTTCAATGTCAATTTGACCCAGGACACTTTGGTCAGTGGGAAGGATGGAGTTCTCCACCAGCCGACTGGCCACCCCCTATCCACCAATGCAGACTCGCCGTCCCAGACTGGGAAGAAGTGTCGGTGACGGTTCCCCCTAGTACCTTCCGATGGAACGTCAATGGGCAGATTCAACAACAATGCCCCCTCGTACGCCGGGGGGACATAGCCTGCCGGAACGAGACCTCCCTATGGCCACGTATCCCTTAGAGGAGTTCAGGCAACTGCGGCCGCACATCCCCCCTGTCATGAAGGGAACGGTTAACATCTACGTCACCGTCTCTTCTTCCCTCTGAAGACTGGCCTTGCAAAGTTTCTTCGTCCCACTGACACGATTTCTCAGCCATATCTACAGTGAAGGCACAAATCAAGGCGAATGGTGATATATCCCCAAATTTGGCGGGATAAATATCCCCCACTTGACCGGACGCATTGCAGGGTTTTCTGGGGTCTTCGCGGGGTTTTTTTGCGGTCTGCTACATTAATACTCCGAGTTTGGCGGCAACTCAAATTTTTTGCCGGGTCCGGCATTATGGGTGGCCTTCTTGATTCTTGACTCTCTCGCTCTTCCGTTTGTTATTACAAGTATAAATAAACGGAGGATTAATTACTGAGCGCGCAAAACGGGGCAAAATTTGAACCGTTGTGCGCGGTGAGCAAACATAATTTAGTCACGCGTAGTATATGCGTAAATGAGGGATAGTTGTGCGCGGTTGAATATTTGGATTTATTATACGAATTTTCCTCATCACGCACAAATGGCATTACTGTATACAGTTGTGTGAGGAGATATATTAAACGACTAAAATGTTTTACTTGTCACAATGGATACAAATATTCGCTAATATGGCGCTTACGAGAAAAAATTTCGCAAAAAAAGTACCAGCAAATTCGGCAGATGGATGAGTAGATGACCGGTCGAATTCTTGTTTGTGGTCCCACCAACCTCTCACCTCATCCATCTCTACGTACCATCGCTTATCGTCTTATTAATAGTAACACATGAAAGTGGAGCCCACAGAGGGAAAAAGTAGAATTTTTCAACGCAGCACACCGGAACGACGCGAAACCTACTGCAAATTGCCCAGTTAATAACATTCGAACGCGAAGGTACACATATTGTTTAGCGGGCCCCACAATATATTCTCGACACCCCACTATCCAACCCCATTGAATCTAGTTGGTAGGGGATATTTTAACTAAATATGGTAGATGATGTGACATTTAATTAGGTATTTTTTCCCATATTTAGTTAACGTCTAATTAAGCTATATTCGACGACTCCATACAAGTCTAAGCGGAAGTTGGCCGGTTATATCATCTCCAACCACACTGCAACAACACGCCAAATATGGCGTTTTCCCTCCATCATCCGCCCTGCAAAACTGGTATCATTTTGCCGGTTTGCTACAGGGCCATCCAAATTTGGAGAGTCAATGTAGCAACCTCCGATGTATAAAAAACAGTGTAGCAACCTACATCCAGTTTTTGTATGTCTGTTTATTAGACTATACCTAGCACATTCATTATGATTCTGTTTGTTTATTTCGATCCCCCTATGGCATTATCCAAAAGGCGGGAGTAAAATAACAACAATCGTGCCAAATAAGAGTCTATATATATATAAAATCCAAAAAATCATAAAACCACATTATAAAATTAGGTGATAAGTGGAATGAAAGTCCAATATCAATATTGAGATACACGAAGGAAAACTAACGTCTCAAATCACAACACATATAGAATATAGCATACATGGAGACCATATCACAAAATTCACACATATATGATCAACAAATATAGTGCGGAATTAAAATTAAACCCAAACAAGAAACAAATGCAAACGTAATTATGTTTTAAGGGTTCAGATTACCCAAGTAACTTCCCGCCTTGTTCCCGGTTATCCTACGTCCCTTCCACCCGGATACCTCCGGATACTCAAGTTAGAACCAAAACTTGAGGTTGCCTTTAAACCCACTTGTAGCAACCCTACAAGTGAAATCGAATACAATCGATGTCCTTCACTCCTACAACTTGGGGGTAAGCAAACCGCTCTCGCAAACCTAGCACAAAACCAAATAACGAAAGTTATGAAATTATGAAAGCAACACTTACAATCCCATATGCCTTGAAGTAGAACTTGAAGGAGAAGTGTGTTATGTGTTGAAGACTCTCCTCGAAGAGGGGAGAAAGCCCTTTCTCTTGACTGCACCAATTACCTTGACGATCGCTACCGTTTGAATACACATCGCTCGTGCCTTGCATCGGCTCCATTATATCAGTTCCCGCCGGATAATCATGAATCCCTTTTAATAGAGAGGACTACTGCCGTAAAGGTGGAGCCCGAGGTAATAGATCGGGTGCCAAGCCCCTCAAGGCTGGACAGATATACGTGCACCTCATGGGCATTTACTTTCCGTTTGAATACACATCACTCAAGCCTTGCACAGGCTCCATTATATCAGTTCCCGCCTGATAATCATGAATCCCTGTCAATAGAGAGGACTACAGCCGTAAAGGTGGAGCCCGAGGTAATAGATCGGGCGCCAAGCCGCTCAAGGCTGGACAGATATATGTGCACCTCATGGACATTTACTTTCCGTTTGAATACACATCGCTCGTGCCTTGCACCGGCTCCATTATATCAGTTCCTGCCTGATAATCATGAATCCCTGTCAATAGAGAGGACTACTGCCGTAAAGGTGGAGCCCGAGGTAATAGATCGGGTGCCAAGCCACTCAAGGCTGGACAGATATACGTGCACCTCATGGGCATTTACTTTTCATTTGAATACACATCGCTCGTGCCTTGCACCGGCTCCATTATATCAGTTCCCGCCTGATAATCATGAATCCCTGTTAATAGAGAGGACTACTACCGTAAAGGTGGAGCCCGAGGTAATAGATCAGGTGCCAAGCTGCTCAAGGCTGGATAGATATACGTGCACCTCATGGGCATTTACTTTCCGTTTGAATACACATCGCTTCTGGCTTGCACTGGCTCCATTATATCAGTTCCCGCCTGATAATCATGAATACCTGTCAATAGAGAGGACTACTACCGTAAAGGTGGAGCCTGAGGTAATAGATCAGGTGCCAAGCCGCTCAAAGCTGGACAGATATACATGCACCTCATGGGCATTTACTTTCCGTTTGAATACACATCGCTCGTGCCTTGCACCGGCTCCATTATATCAGTTCCCGCCTGATAATCATGAATCCCTGTCAATAGAAAGGACTATTGCCGTAAAGGTGGAGCCCAAGGTAATAGATCGGGTGCCAAGCCGCTCAAGGCTGGACAGATATACGTGCACCTCATGGGCATTTACTTTCCGTTTGAATACACATCGCTCGTGCCTTGCACCGGCTCCATTATATCAGTTCCCGCCTGATAATCATGAATCCCTGTCAATAGAGAGGACTACTGCCGTAAAGGTGGAGCCCGAGGTAATAGATCGGGTGCCAAGCTGCTCAAGGCTGGACAGATATACGTGCACCTCATGGGCATTTACTTTCCGTTTGAATACACATCGCTCGTGCCTTGCACCGGCTCCACTATATCAGTTCCCGCCTGATAATCATGAATCCCTGTCAATAGAGAGGACTGCTGCCGTAAAGGTGGAGCCCGAGATAATAGATCGGGTGCCAAGCCGTTCAAGGCTGGACACATATAAGTGCACCTCATGGGCATTTACTTTTCGTTTGAATACACATCGCTCGTGCCTTGCACCGGCTCCATTATATCGGTTCCCGCCTGATAATCATGAATCCCTGTCAATATAGAGGACTACTGTCGTAAAGGTAGAGCCTGAGGTAATAGATCGGGTGCCAAGCTGCTCAAGGCTAGACAGATATACGTGCACCTCATGGGCATTTACTTTCCGTTTGAATACACATCGCTCGTGCCTTGCACCGGCCCCATTATATCAGTTCCCGCCTGATAATCATGAATCCCTGTCAATAGAGAGGACTACTGCCGTAAAGGTGGAGCCCGAGGTAATAGATCAGGTGCCAAGCCACTCAAGGCTGGACAGATATACGTGCACATCATGGGCATTTACTTTCCATTTGAATTCACATCGCTCGTGCCTTGCACCGGCTCCATTATATTAGTTCCCGCCTGATAATCATGAATCCCTGTCAATAGAGAGGACTACTGTCGTAAAGGTGGAGCCCGAGGTAATAGATCGGGTGCCAAGCCACTCAAGGCTGGACAGATACACGTGCACCTCATGGGCATTTACTTTCTGTTTAAATACACATCGCTCGTGCCTTGCACCGGCCCCATTATATCAGTTCCCGCCTGATAATCATGAATCCCTGTCAATAGAGAGGACTACTGTCGTAAAGGTGGAGCCCAAGGTAATAGATCGAGTGCCAAGCCACTCAAGGCTGGACAGATATATGTGCACCTCATGGGCATTTACTTTCCGTTTGAATACACAACGCTCGTGCCTTGCACCGGCTCCATTATATCAGTTCCCGCCTGATAATCATGAATCCCTGTCAATAGAGAGGACTACTACCGTAAAGGTGGCGCCCGAGGTAATAGATCGGGTGCCAAGCCGCTCAAGGCTGGACAGATTTATATGCACCTCATGGGCATTTACTTTCCGTTTGAATACACATCGCTTCTGCCTTGCACCGGCTCCATTATATCAGTTCCCGCCTTATAATCATGAATCCCTGTCAATAGAGAGGACTACAGCCGTAAAGGTGGAGCCCGAGGTAATAGATCGGGCACCAAGCCGCTCAAGGCTGGACAGATATATGTGCACCTCATGGACATTTACTTTCCGTTTGAATACACATCGCTCGTGCCTTGCACCGGCTCCATTATATCAGTTCCTGCCTGATAATCATGAATCCCTGTCAATAGAGAGGACTACTGCCGTAAAGGTGGAGCCTGAGGTAATAGATCGGGTGTCAAGCCACTCAAGGCTGGACAGATATACGTGCACCTCATGGGCATTTACTTTTCGTTTGAATACACATCGCTCGTGCCTTGCACCGGCTCCATTATATCAGTTCCCGCCTGATAATCATGAATCCCTGTTAATAGAGAGGACTACTGCCGTAAAGGTGGAGCCCGAGATAATAGATCAGGTGCCAAGCTGCTCAAGGCTGGACAGATATACGTGCACCTCATGGACATTTACTTTCCGTTTGAATACACATCGCTTCTGGCTTGCACCGGCTCCATTATATCAGTTCCCGCCTGATAATCATGAATACCTGTCAATAGAGAGGACTACTACCGTAAAGGTGGAGCCTGAGGTAATAGATCAGGTTCCAAGCCACTCAAAGCTGGACAGATATACATGAACCTCATGGGCATTTACTTTCCGTTTGAATACACATTGCTCGTGCCTTGCACCGGCTCCATTATATCAGTTCCCGCCTGATAATCATGAATCCATGTCAATAGAAAGGACTACTACCGTAAAGGTGGAGCCCAAGGTAATAGATCGGGTGCCAAGCCGCTCAAGGCTGGACAAATATACGTGCACCTCATGGGCATTTACTTTCCGTTTGAATACACATCGCTCGTGCCTTGCACCGGCTCCATTATATCAGTTCCCGCCTGATAATCATGAATCCCTGTCAATAGAGAGGACTACTACCGTAAAGGTGGAGCCCGAGGTAATAGATCGGGTGCCAAGCTGCTCAAGGCTGGACAGATATACGTGCACCTCATGGGCATTTACTTTCCGTTTGAATACACATCGCTCGTGCCTTGCACCGGCTCCACTATATCAGTTCCCGCCTGATAATCATGAATCCCTGTCAATAGAGAGGACTGCTGCCGTAAAGGTGGAGCCCGAGATAATAGATCGGGTGCCAAGCCGTTCAAGGCTGGACACATAAAAGTGCACCTCATGGGCATTTACTTTTCGTTTGAATACACATCGCTCGTGCCTTGCACCGGCTCTATTATATCGGTTCCCGCCTGATAATCATGAATCCCTGTCAATATAGAGGACTACTGCCGTAAAGGTAGAGCCCGAGGTAATAGATCGGGTGCCAAGCTGCTCAAGGCTAGACAGATATACGTGCACCTCATGGGCATTTACTTTCCGTTTGAATACACATCGCTCGTGCCTTGCACCTGCTCCATTATATCAGTTCCCGCCTGATAATCATGAATCCCTGTCAATAGAGAGGACTACTGCCGTAAAGGTGGAGCCCGAGGTAATAGATCAGGTGCCAAGCCACTCAAGGCTGGACAGATATACGTGCATATCATGGGCATTTACTTTCCATTTGAATTCACATCGCTCGTGCCTTGCACCGGCTCCATTATATCAGTTCCCGCCTGATAATCATGAATCCATGTCAATAGAGAGGACTACTGTCGTAAAGGTGGAGCCTGAGGTAATAGATCGGGTGCCAAGCCACTCAAGGCTGGACAGATACACGTGCACCTCATGGGCATTTACTTTCTGTTTGAATACACATCGCTCGTGCCTTGCATCGGCCCCATTATATCAGTTCCCGCCTGATAATCATGAATCCCTGTCAATAGAGAGGACTACTGTCGTAAAGGTGGAGCCCAAGGTAATAGATCGAGTGCCAAGCCACTCAAGGCTGGATAGATATACGTGCACCTCATGGGCATTTACTTTCCGTTTGAATACACATCGCTCGTGCCTTGCACCGGCTCCATTATATCAGTTCCCGCCTGATAATCAGGAATCCCTGTCAATAGAGAGGACTACTACCGTAAAGGTGGCACCCGAGGTAATAGATCGGGTGCCAAGCCACTCAAGGCTGGACAGTTTTACATGCACCTCATGGGCATTTACTTTCCGTTTGAATACACATCGCTTCTGCCTTGCACCGGCTCCATTATATCAGTTCCCGCCTGATAATCATGAATCCCTGTCAATAGAGAGGACTACTGCCGTAAAGGTTGAGCCCGAGGTAATAGATCGGGTGCCAAGCTGCTCAAGGCAGGACAGATATACGTGCACCTCATGGGCATTTACTTTCCGTTTGAATACACATCGCTTCTGCCTTGCACCGGCTCCATTATATCAGTTCCCGCCTGATAATCATGAATCCCTGTCAATAGAGAGGACTACTGTCGTAAAGGTGGAGCCCGAGGTAATAGATCGGGTGCCAAGCCACTCAAGGCTGGACAGATATACGTGCACCTCATGGGCATTTACTTTCCGTTTGAATACACTTCGCTTCTGCCTTGCACCGGCTCCATTATATCAGTTCCCGCCTGATAATCATGAATCCCTGTCAATAGAGAGGACTACTGCCATAAAGGTAGAGCCCGAGGTAATAGATCGGGTGCCAAGTCGCTCAAGGCTGGACAGATATACATGCACCTCATGGGCATTTACTTTCCGTCTGAATACACATCGCTCGTGCCTTGCACCGGCTCCATTATATCAGTTCCCGCCTGATAATCATGAATCCCTGTCAATAGAGAGGACTACTGCCGTAAAGGTGGAGCCCGAGGTAATAGATCGGGTGCCATGCCGCTCACGGCTGGACAGATATACGTGCATCTCATGGGCATTTACTTTCCGTTTGAATACACATCGCTCGTGCCTTGCACCGGCTCCATTATATCAGTTCCCGCCTGATAATCATGAATCCCTGTCAATAGAGAGGACTACTGCCGTAAAGGTGGAGCCCGAGGTAATAGATCAGGTGCCAAGCCACTCAAGGCTGGACAGATTTACGTGCACCTCATGGGCATTTACTTTCCGTTTGAATACACATCGCTTCTGGCTTGCACCGGCTCCATTATATCAGTTCCCGCATGATAATCTTGAATCCCTATCAATAGAGAGGACTACTGCCGTAAAGGTGGAGCCCGAGGTAATAGATCGGGTGCCAAGCCGCTCAAGGCTGGACAGATATGCGTGCACCTCATGGGCATTTACTTTCTGTTTGAATACACATCGCTTGTGCCTTGCACCGGCCCTATTATATCAGTTCCCGCCTGATAATCATGAATCCCTGTCAATAGAGAGGACTACTGCCGTAAAGGTGGAGCCCAAGGTAATAGATCGGGTGCCAAGCCACGTAAGGCTGGACAGAACGTGCAGTGGCCACTAAACAATAGATATTTATAGATCGGTTGCGAGACGCAATCGGTATGCCACGTAATGATGAAAGTACAACCGCCACCTCATACAATCTCATTTCGGAGGTACGAATGATGAAAGTAAATGATTCTGCTTTCTTCTCAACAATGTTCACGTGTGGAAACTGGAGAATGAGTCAAGTAGAACCTCGGTTTCCGTGTAAGCCCTTCATTACGATTTTTTTGGCCATCCGAACGGATGCTTTACCCCAGCCGTCTGATGAGATCGTTTTAGTCAGTTCCACTTCCCTATGTAATCCAGCGGCTGAGATTAAAATAACCAATCGTTATATATATGTGGAATCAGTAGACCAGGGGTTTCGTGGAAAATTTCATTCCTCTTCCCTTTGGTCTGTCGTTCCGTTTTCTTCTTCATCTCAACACTCTCGCATTTCGTACTAGGGTTTCTTCATGCCGCCAAAATGATCTCGTGAGTCGAGTTCTTTTGACTCTTGGGGATTTAGTGATGATGATTCACCGTCACCTGAACACGATGATCCCCTTCCCTCATCGTTCCCGGCCAATAGACCCATTCTGCGTGATTCGCTTTCGCTTGGTCCAACTCAAGGTGAACACAATGTGCTGTAGCCTCCTCCTGGGTTTCCTCCTTTACATGCAGGTTCATCAGTTCCATCTCCGGCTGAAAAAGCCCCACTCGAGGACATCAGTAATGGCCTCCTCTCTATGGTTGGGATGTCTCGCCGTCGGGACTCTGTTCTACACAACCTCCGTAGCAAACTCGAGGAGCTTACTACGTCTGTCTCTGTACTTACAGATGAACAATATCAGCTTAAGGATATACTCATAGGCAATGTAAGCCCCGCATATGCTCCTTCATCCTCCTCCCATCAGCCGGTGAACTTTACTCGTAGATTAGGAGAAATTGAAACAAATCTCTCCAACACCAATCTGGCGATCTCACTTCTGCGTAGTGACTTCGACACTATGATGCTCATAATGTCGAACATACAAGAGAAGATGGAGACTCTGGTGCCCTCTCCTAGAGACATCCGTACTGTTGCCCCACCATCACCACCACCTCCTCCTCCTCCTCCTCCAGGTTTTTGAGGTGGCCCGGCCTTTGGCGCACAAGCCTTTCTCGTGTCTTATAATGTATTTTTGATCATCGACGGAGAAGAGTGTTTGTGGGTAGATATTCTTTGGTGTTTTATGTCATTATGTACGAAATGTAGTTTCAAATTTGTTGTGGTATGTACATTATAACGTATAAATGTTGTAGTATGATAGAATTCAGACCTTAATACACTGTCATTTAATTTGATACAATTGCATGCCATTAAGAAATTGATATATGTGATATATACATCAATGCTTACTTGAATCAATGTCCGAAATTGAAATTACCTATTTAAAAACTTTTTACCGATATATGATTTACCCAGCGCGCACAACGGGCATAAATTGTGACCGTCATGATATACGTTGTGATAAAACATTTACGTTTGCACACAATTACTCAGCGCGCACAACGGTCACATAATGTGTTTGACCGATGTGTAGGCTGTGAGCATACCCGTATCTGGTTATCCACAATTACTCAGTTCACACAACTGCACGTAATTGTGACCTTTTTGCGCGCAGAGCCAAACTATTCTATATTACAATTGAGGGAAGCTTTTGAATTTGTCCTATGTGGCAGTGTCATGTCAAGTTTTGGGGGGAAATATCTTGGATTGAGAAAATATGTTGGGAATACACAAAAGCATTAAAGAGAAATTAGTTGGGAGAATACAAAAGCTTTTCTTTTTTGAAATTGGTAGCATTAGCACTTAAGTCTTAATACCATTCATTCAAAAATGACCCAAAAAACCGAGACCCAAAAAAATGAAACCCAACAAAAAACACACACAGAAAATGAAACTCAACGAAATAGAACTTTATTTCGGCTGAGCTTATTTCGGCCGACTCAAAAAATTTGAAACCCAAAAAAACACAGTGAAAGTGCATTCAAAGAGGCGGGCTGAGCTTTATGGTCGTCAAGCTGGCTGACCAACCCATTCGCGCAGAAGGCGCCCTCGCCGAAGTCGCCCGCTAAATTTTTAGACACTAATTTGTTGTTCTACATCGAAGGCGCCCGCACCTAATTTATTGTCCCTCGCCGAAGACGACCGTGCCTCTAAATTTTTTTTCGCTAATTTGTTGTTCTTTTACATTTTGGCTGTAGAAATATTTTTTTGGGCCAAATATTTTTTTGTGACAAAGATTTTGCACCGTTCCCGCGGGCAGGGATTATGGCTAGTATGCAATTAAAACGACAATATTTCATCGCAACCAAACTTCAGATGCCATGACCGTTGTGCGGGCTGAGCAAAACTGTATTACATAATCCATTACCCACAATTATTCATCCTGTCCTGCGCGGTGTGTAAAAAGATATACCTTTCGGAAACATAATTCAGCTCGCATAACTGCTAAAATTTCACCCACCTGTGCGCGATTTGTAAAACTGTCGTAACTAAAAAATCACAATAATTAAGAAAAATCACAAAATCGGTGGAGATTTAATGTTCAGACAGACATGCGAAATAAATATATCCACATTGAAGCAAATAGATCGGGTCGGTTGATTGATGGGTGTAGATACATACTCCTTCCCCTTTTGTATTTAGGTCATGTCCTTTTGGCATCCGTATTTACGTGTTTGGTCCCTTTTAAGTTGGAATGTGCTGTATACACCCCTATTTATAGGGGTGTATATAGGTTTTTGGGCCAAATTTTACTTAAGATAGAAAATAAATTGATTGGGCTGACACATGAGTTGATTGTTTTACTAATTTTAGAAAAGAAATTTATATACACCCCTATGAGTAGGGGTGTATTTAGCATCACTCTTTAAGTTTTAACCCCCCGACGCTGACGACACGCACACCCACACTTTCCTCTCCTTTCCAATTTCGCGTGTTAACCGCTATCATGTTCATGGGGAATTATTTTTGCTCCGTGCACAATTTGCACGGGAAATTTCTAGTATACATATAAGTGAAAAGACAACACATATCTTACTGTTTACAGAATAAGACACCATATATCTTTGTGAATGACACTCATGTGTCACGCGGTTGGATTTGATGGTGTCCCATTTTGTAACGTCCCATTATGAGTAATATTGTACAAACATAAATAATTTGCTCAACTTGCACAACAGCCATAATTTTTCCCGTTGTGCGCGTTGAGCAATTTTGTTATTGGCCATCAAGTTTGCTCAACGCGCACCGTAAAGGTCAAACCTTCTTGGGAACATCATCTGGCTGGTAACAATATGTTGTAGATTCACTCGTCTTTATGTCCAATACAATATCACGCACAGTGACTCTACTGTAGTCTATCGTCCTCATCAATGGGCCAGTCCAATTCATCTATAAATAGCCTCTCTTCCCACTAGACCTTGTCAACCACTGCACTTCTTGATGATAGTATTCTAACTGATTCTATCTGTTTCTACTTCATACAATATTTTTTCTTCACAATTCTAAATATATCTCGTTGTTCATCACTGCTTCGTCTTCAACACACAAAGATGAACAATATACTACCGGCAATTGACGTGTACTGGAAGATGGTATTTGCTCCGTCATATGTTCTACAGCAGCGGATTCTTCTGAGAAGAAGCAACTGTGATATATTTTTATATCAGTGTCTAAACGTAAAGTTGCATGTCTTTATACCCTATTTTTTACTTAAATATGCTTTTTATCGTTCATAATTGATGCTTCTTCAACGCATACAGGGGCATGCACTGAAGAATCCAGATCAGCCAACTTCGTTAAACGAGTGGCTACTTATACCGTTATGGACGATTTGGATGCTAGTGATGATGGTGCGTGCTATTGGAGCTAATCATGAATGCCATCTTGCTTGAGCTGTTCAGCATGACTGTCTGAACAGTTTTTCGTAGTGGGATTCAATGTACCTTTAGGATATTCCCGTGATTGAATTTCATACCAGTTCCAAAATGTGAAGTTGCAAAATGTTTAGCTGTAGTTTCAACTTTGTTGTGTAATGTACAGAATAATGCATAAATGTTGTAGTATTTTGGAATTCAGACCCTAATACAATTTCATTTTATTTGATACAATTGCAGGACAATACAAAAATGATATAGGTGATATATATGTCCGACATTGATATTACTGAGCAAAATTGTTTACCGAACTATAAATTACATTTATGCATTATGTACATTATAATGCATAATGTTGTAGTTTATTAGAATTCAGACCTTAATACTATGTCATTTAATTTGATACAATTACAGGACAATACAAAATTGATATAAGGTGATATATACATTGATGCTTACTTGAATCAATGTCCGACATAGATATTACTGATCAAACACTGTTCACCGAACTATAAATTCCCCAGGGCGCACAACAAGCTCATGCTATATGTTGTGATAAACTATTTACGTGTGCACACAGTTACTAGCATGCACAACGTTCACATCGATTTGTTTGACCGCTGTGCGCGTTGAGCAAAACCGTATCTGGTTATCCATAATTACTCAAATCACACAACTGGACGTAGATGTGACCCTTTTGCTCGCAGAGCCAAACTGTATGCAATTAAACACAATAGACCATCGCACACAATAGTCAGATGCCATGACCGTTGTGCATGCTGAGCAAAACTGTATTACATGCTCCATTACACACGGTTAATCATCCTGTCATATGGGCAACATAAGGTAAGGTTGCGAGCACTGATCAAATTACATCCACCTGGGCGCGTTAAGCAAAACGGTTGTAACGAATAATTACTCAGCGCGCACAATGTTCAATAAAAAATCCCAAAATATTGAAGAAACACAAAATCGGGGGAGAATTAAATAATGTTCAGTCTGACATTATTTAAAAAATCAAAATTGAAGCAAATTTGATGCGCAGCAGTTGATTGATGGGTGTAAAGACTTTTAAGTGATAAGACAACACATATCCTACTGTTTACATAATATGACAGTAAAAATATCTACATTTCTTTGATTTGTTAAAAAATATACATTTTGTATATATATTACAACGCGCACAACGGATCAAAATACACCCAGCTGTGCGCGTTGAGCAAAACGGACGTAACGAATAATTACTCTGCGCGCACAACGTTCAATACAAAATCCCCATAATTAATAACTTCAGCGCGCACAACGTTCAATAAAAAATCCCAATAATAAAGAAGAAACACAAAATTGGGGGAGAATTAATTAATGTTCAGACTGACATGCCAGTTAAAAAAATTACCATTGAAGCAAATCTAATGCGCGGTAGTTGATTGATGGGTGTAAAGACATTTAAGTGATAAGACAACACATATCCGACTGTTTACAGAATAAGACAGCAAAAATATCTACATTTCTTTGATTTGTTAAAATTTGATCCTTAGTGCGGGGTATATAAAAAGGTATACATTTAGAAAATATAATACAGCACGCACAACGGATCAAAATACACCCAGCTGTGCGCGTTGAGCAAAACTGTCGTAACGAATAATTACTCTGCGCGCACAACGTTCAATACAAAATTCCCATAATTAATTACATCAGCGCGCACAACGTTCAATACATTTAAGTGATAAGACAACACATATTCGACTGTTTACAAAATAAGACAGCAAAAAGATCTACATTTCTTTGATTTGTTTAAATTTGACCCTTAGTGCGGGGTATATAAAAAGGTATACATTTAGAATATATAATACAGCGCGCACAACGGATGAAAATACACCCAGCTGTGCGCGTTCAGCAATACGGTCGTAACGAATAATTACTCTGTGTGCACAACGTTCAATACAAAATCCCCATAATTAATAATTTCAGCGCGCACAACGTTCAATGAAAAATCCCAATAATAAAGAAGAAACACAAAATTGGGGGAGAATTAATTACTGTTCAGACTGACATGCAAGATAAAAAAATCAAAATTGATGCAAATATAATGCGCATCAGTTGATTGATGGGTGTAAGGAAATTTAAGATAAGACAACACATATCCGACAGTTTACAGAATAAGATAGCAAAAATATTCACATTTCTTTGATTTGTAAAAGTTTGATCCTTAGTGCGGGGTATTTAAAAAGGTATACATTTTGGATATATAATACAGCGTGCACAACGGATCAAAATACACCCAGCTGTGCGCGTTGAGCAAAACTGTCGTAACGAATAATTACTCTGCGCGCATAACGTTCAATACAAAATTCACATAATTAATATCTTCAGCGCGCACAACGTTCAATAAAAAATCCCAATAATAAAGAAAACACAAAATTGGGGGAGAATTAATTAATGTTCAGACTGACATGCCAGATAAAAAAATCAAAATTGATGCAAATATAATGCGGAGCAGTTGATTGATGGGTATAAAGACATTTACGTGATAAGACAACACATATCCGACAGTTTACAGAATAAGACAGCAAAAATATTCACATTTCTTTGATTTATTTAAATTTGAGTCTTAGTGCGGGGTATTTAAAAAGGTATACATTTTGCATATATAATACAGCGCGCACAACGGATCAAAATACACCCAGTTGTGTGCGTTGAGCAAAATGGTCGTAACGAATAATTACTCTGCGCGCACAACGTTCAATACAAAATTCCCATAATTAATTACTTCAGCGCGCACAACGTTCAATAAAAAATCCCAATAATAAAGAAAACACAAAATTAGGGGAGAATTAAATAATGTTCAGACTGATGAGTGTACAGACATTTAAGTGATAAGAAACACATATCTTACTGTTTACAGAATAAGACAACTTATATCTATGTGTATGATACTCATGGGTCACGATGTTTGATTTGAGGTGTTCACATCGCTATAAATGGATTTATGAGTAATATTGTATAAACATAAATAATTTGCTCAACTCGCACAACTGCCATATTTTTACCCGTTTTGCGCGTTGAGCAATTTTCTTAGAGACAATTGATTTTGTTAGCGGCAATTTCTGTAGCCCACAGTAACCCAACTGTAGTCTCAGCCTCATCCATGCGGACCATACCCAGTCCAATTCGTCTATATAAAGTGATTCACTTCCCTCTAGACATCGTCAACCACTACTCCTCTCGATGATAGTGTTCTATATGGTTATACCTATACAATATATTTTCTTTTACATGCTAAATTTTTGTTCTTACTAATGAATGCTTCGTCTACGACACACAAAGATGGCCAGCCAATAAACTTGCGGCAATTGTCGTGATGCTGAAATTGAATTCGTCCATTTATATGGGCATCAAAGATGGAGTCTGCTACTTCAGATATCATCAACGATGGTGTTGGCTCCTTCAGAAGAAGCACATGATGTTTTTGAATGCTTCACATTGCCATCAGCCTGAAGGTGCCACCAAGGTATCGGCTCTCAAACTGCGCAATCTTCTCCGAAACTGTGCATCCTCATTTCAATCCATGCTCAGAAGAATTTCTTACGAGTGCCATTATTGCATTTCATACCAGTGCAAAAATGTGAAGAATCTCTATTGGAGCTGCTCATAACTGCAATATCCACAGGAGACACGGTCACGGTATGAGAACTTGTCGTATGAGCAAAACTGTATTCCATTGCTCAAAGTTAATCAGCCCGCCATACGTGCAAAAGTAGTGACCTTTGTGTCCACTAAGCAAAAATATTTACTATACTGTGATTTGTTACAGTTATTGTCTTCTGAGATGATGCTGTATGTTTTTTTGGAAAAACTTGGACAAGCACCGCAAGAGTATCGGTGTATTTAGATTTTTCTCTTTGCTAATCGAAACCAGATGTTTTTTTGATGTTGTGCGTTGAGTATAAAAAGGTATACATTCAAGCAATTTTTCTCTTCGCGCACCACCGCAGTCGAATACTATTTGGAACAACGTCTGGCTGGTATCCATCTGCCATATATTCACGAGCACGAACTGTTACTCTACGGTGTTTCCATCCTCGTACTTGGTCCGTCCAACTCGTCTGTATATGGTTTCCATACCCACCAGACCTCATTAACCATTACCCCAGGTGAATATAGTTCCTTTATCTGATTCTCTCTGATTCTTCTAATACAATATTTTTTCTTCAAATTTGTAATTTTGTTGTTGTTCATGAGTGCATCGTCTATAGCACACAAAGATGGCCAATATACTAGCGGCAAGTGCCGTGATGCAGAAATTGAATACATCACCTTTATATGGCGACGAAGATGTTCTTTTGCTCCTCTTCGCATGATCTGTTCATCTTCATTGCAAACCTCACATGAAGGTGAAGATGTTCTTGCAACCATTACAGCTTCATTCTCGTCCATGCCAACTTGCAGATATTCTTTGACCCTTCGTAAGTTACGTTCAGATTCATTGCATACATAACTGCTTGATGATAACAACGGTTCTATCTTATATCTATCTAAGTCTAATTATATTTACTTTTTTATTCTATCTTTTCCTAGGGGAGTTTGTACTTGCTGGTATCCCTCCTGCTCCCAAGGGTGTTTGAAGTGTCATTGTTTGCCTTGAGATAGATGCCGACAGTATCTTGAATGCCTCTGCAGAGGAAAAGACATGTACAGAAAAATAAGATCACTATCACTAACGATAAGTACCAGGTTGACCCAGGAGGAGATTGAAAGGATGTTCCTTGAGGCAAAGAAGTATAAAGCAGAAGATGGAGCGAACAAGAGAACAGCGGAGATGGTGTGTTATGTTCATTGGAATGCATAAATGTTGTAGTATGTTGGAATTCAGACCTTAATACAATGTCATTTAATGTGATACATTTGCAGCCCATTACACAGACCTTAATACAATGTCATTTAATGTGATACATTTGCAGCCCATTACAAACTTGTGATTAGTGATATATACATTGATGCTTACTTAAATCAAATTCCAACAATGAAATTTAATGGGAAAAATTAGTGAAAGTAATATACTAAGATTTACACAGCGCGCACAACTGGCAAACGGCGTGGACATTGTGTGCGTTTAGAAATTTTGATCGAGGCCAACGATTATGCTCATCGCTCAGCACGTCAGTGGATCTTTATTTGGGAACAGCATCTGTGTAATATATACAATAAATACCCGAGGTACAAGATTATTCTGTATATTCCCGAGAAATCGTCTGTTGACTTTTATTTAGTAGAAGTGCTACTTTTGTTTATACCAGCTTCCATTTACCCCTGGACACTAATTAATCATCCCACATAATTGCTCAGGGTGCACAACTTGCAACAGAAATGAAAGTTGTTCGCGCTAAGCAACGCTTTCTACAATTACCGAGTTTTGCTTGTCGCGCACAACGGTGTTATTTAACAATCCGTTGTGCTCTCGGAGCTAAATTGTATACAATTACACAGTACACACAATTACTCATCGCGATCATATATGGAAGGTCATTCTCCCGCCAGTCTCGTCCTCGGTGACGGCGCCGTGTCGGCCGTCCAACATGGTTCCCGGGTGTCGACCTGGAATCAGGGGGAGAGGAAGTAAACGCTCTCACTCGGTGTCTGTTGCAAAAATTCCCTTCATTAAATTCTTAAAAAATTACATATGACTCGCTCGCGAGCAGTAGTCTTACAAAAGTAACGATTCGCAAAATTTTGGAAGACGACGCACCGTCGGCTGTAAACAGGTCCTTTATCGCTCTCGCCACCCTTTCCATCTTGGCGGTGGCTCGAGCTTTGAAAGTGTCGACCTCTTGCTCCTTCTCGAGAATCTTGTCCTGAAGGTCAGCAACCTCCTTCCTCGATGCCTCAAGATCATATCGGAGTTGAGATCGCTCTCTACGCCACTGATCTTCCAACTGCTTCTTGGCGCTTGACAAGGCGGCGAGGCTGGATGTTGCCTCTGAGGCCGCCCAATCCGACATGCCTTTGGCGGCCATTATCTTCCACAAATCTTCCTCCAGCTTCTTCACCTGAGCTCTGAGCTCAGAAGCCTCATTCTCGGCATCCGCCACCCGGCGCTGCCCCTCAATCAGTTCGCGGGCCCTGCGGCGCAGACCTGCCCCGAAAATGGTCACCTGCAGATGGCGACAATCAGCAAAACCAGAAGGGGAAGCAAAATTTAAAATGCACATTGGCAATGAACCTGAAGGCCACTGCGAACGAATCAGTTGGCCATCGTCTCAAAGTCGACCCCATTCAGGAAATCGACATCCCTTGGCAGAGTGATATTCTCCGCCAGACGAGCCCCCATCCCAAAGTCCAGGAGGGCCGACTCGGCCGTCCCCACGATGTACGGTGACCGATAGGTCTCCCCGTGAATCTCCCCATGATGGCCAGACCCAATGTGGTTCGACTGCAGAAGGTGGCTGAACTCTGGAGATATGGGGCCGACGGAAGGGACCGGAGGAACAATGTCATCGTATGGCCACCCGTCGTATGGCGTACTGGAGGACGATGCACCCCCAACTCGAGGATCCTAAGGAGCCGCCTTCAAAGACCGCGTAGCTTGACTTGAGGAGCATCCAGCCTCCCCCAACTCCAGCATGAGGTTCCCCGATTCCTCCTCTTCCTCCTCTTCCCTCTTCATCTTACGGCCTTCTTCATTGGCCCGCTCCATCGTTGAAGTAACCTCTCTGTATGCTCCTCCCGCCATTTTTGTTTCTGGAAGAAATAATAAGATGATGAGATTTCCTCGTAGCGCAAAAGCCATTGGCCTCACCTCCTATTTCTTTTATTACGCGAACGAATGGACAAGATGATCGACACGTATCGGAATTTTGGCAAAAACAACGGTTGAGATATACAAAAGGTTTTGGCGGCCTTAATCAAATTTGATGCTTCGAATGTCGTGCCCTATTAAATGAAATTACCCATCATTCAGCCTCGATCCGCGCTATTAATCGAGAACGAATCACGGGGGCCAATGTTGAACCCGTGTACGGCGCCCGAAAAGGCATGTGGTAATTGCTCATCGCACAAAACGACTCAAACCCTATAATTGCTCTCCGCACACGCCCACTCAAAACTCACAATTGCTCACAGCACACAACCATTTTTTTTCCCATCCACGTTTACATGTGAAAGGGTAAATTTATTATTCTTATCACCGTTGCATAATTGTTAAGAAATTCCATGTCACAACTAGTCCTTACATAAAGTTTGGAAATGGTGCATGTCAGCAGGCAGAGTGTATGTCATGGCATATACATCTACTGTAGTAAAAGAAGTAACAACTATACTTATGAACATGTGAAAGCGTGCACGTGCAACAGGCAAGGTGTACAACAATGGATCGACACATGCAATAGGCAGAGTGTATGTCAAGACTGAGGTGCATTCAATCATTGAGATACAAAAAAAATCAATTCAAAGTGTCAAATAATACACGCAAACATGTACCTTCTCCCTTTTTAGCAAATTATAATGAAATTTGCTATATAAACCGAATGTGATTCGGTGTATGGAAGCTTTTTTGCCTTAGTTGACGAATTTGTCACGTCAACAAACCCCGATTTGACCATTGAAAGAAAAAATTTGCCATTTAAGGCAAAAATCAAACCTACATCGAACGTTGTTCGGTGCATAGAGCAGGGCTCATTATAATTGCTTGCACCGCAATTTTGCTGCATATAGTCCGCATCTAAGGGTGTTAGTGTTATGATTTGATGTATGATGAGAGACTTGTACTTTTGCCCTTCTTTTTTCGAGTGAGTTGTGAATATAAAGATGTTGGTGTATGTATAAGATGTATCAATGTATCATTAAAATGGAATATTGTGTTATTTTCTCAGTGTTTTTATCTGTGATGGAGTTTTACTTGTACTTCCCTGCAAGTGCGTACTACCTGCAGTGTTCTTTCTGCTCTCTTCTTTTCTTTCTTTCTACATAAAAACACTCGTCTTTTCAGGAATACATGATAAGGGTTTGTACTTATCGGATATCCCGGGGACCGGGTCGCATTGAATGAAGGCCAGTCGAACGAATTCTCCCGCCCATGGGGAGTGGGATTCGAAGTGTCGCCTCTGTGAGACTTTGACACGTGTCCCCTACTGACGGCTTGGATTCGAAGGGACCTTCAGTATAAAGCCTTTCTCCTTTTAAATTCTGCTTTACCCTTTGCTCGTTACCCTGATTTTCATCTTTTTTGCTCAGATGGCGGGTCGGGATTTCAGTCAAGATGTTCCTAACGTTCCTCACCATTCGCCCTTGGGCACGACCGAACCTTCGCCCTTCGTGGCGAATCAGATTGATTCGCCCTCCGGTCTCGACCTCAGAGAGGGGGACGTGGCAGCCGTCGAGCAGGGTTCCCGTGTGTTAACCGAGAATGAGGAGAAGAAGAGACGCTCTCACTCGTGGTCTGAAGGTCTCAAGGGGAAGAAGAAGAGGAGTGAGAGTGGTCCAGCTGTCCTTCCGAGTGACCGCTCCTTCAGGGAGAAACTGGCAGACTCTCTGGTATGGCATATCCAGCATGTCGGACCCTTTTTTCTTCAACGATTGTTTTGTTGAGGGCGACATTCATCCCTTCGGTCTTGCAGGTTTTCCCGGTTGCTGTAGATGGTCTTGAGGCGGCCTTGGCGCAGGAGCGCCTGAGGACTGAGGCGGCTGAGCAATCAGCCAAGGAGGCCCACCAGTTCAAACTGAGAGTTGTAGAGCTCACCTCGGAGGTGGGATGTTTGACGAAGGCTCTGGCTGTCGCCAAGAGTTCGGCCAAGTATGCTGAGGATGCACTGTCCCTCGCCCGGGAGGAGCATAGAAAGGCGAAAGGTGCTCTTTGGGCCGATATAGGCGACCTGCGGGAAGTGGCCCATGGTCGGATCGTAGCTGAGGTCCAGAGGGACTATGGGGATGTCCTGGCTCCAAAGATCGCGGAGTCTATCCGTGAGGGATTTCGGGCGTTCTCGGCCATTTTTGCTGCTCAGATCGAGAGGTCCTTCCAGGATGGTTTGGCAGCGTTCGAGGCGCAGGGCCGAAGAATGCTTCGCCGACCTCCGGTTGTCCCTGGTCACCCTACTGGTTTGGGAGAAGACGAATCGCCTGGGGACGCCTCTTCGCGAGCTCCTGCATCATATGTGGATCGAACCCTTTTTTGTTTCTCCTTTTTGTTCGTTGTACTTGGAGATATTTTTTATCAATGGAAACAATTTCTCGAATGATTTCTTGACAATTGGCGTGACCTGCTGCAACAGATAAATTATAAGATATGAGATCGACAGCAGCATATAGATTTCTCGAATGATAGGCATCATCCTCATACTCTCATAATTAAAACTTTGGGTATTGAGTTTTAGTTTGTACCCGCAGACCTAGGAATTCAAAGCCACACTAGCTGCATTTTGAACTAAAATACCAGATAAATCATTTTTCATAGATACAGTTTTCAAGAGATTCAGTTTTCAACACATTTAATGACGGGCTTCATTACATAAATGCTTTTCATACCACTGCCACTTTTTCTTTGGTGATGAGCTTGATGACTGAGCCCACAGGCATGGCCAAAAGGCTGAAGAGGAAATTGACAAAATCTTTGCCAGCTTCAGCGAACAACACTCTCTTCATCCTCTTGTCTATGAAAAGCTTCAACCTCAGTTGTGTGGCCATCTTCACTGCTGCAGCAAACCGGTGATGGTTTGTTTAAGCTATGGTCTCTGGTTGTTTGGGAGGGGGTTGCTTGAATATGGTTAGAGTAATATTTGAGCAAGGTTACTTCTTTCTCATGCCTTTCACAGCACTCGAAGTGTTGTGGTTGAATATAATTTATGGGTATGGAAGCCATTTATAGACGAATTGGACTGCCCTTGGATGAGGATGAGCCTACAGTCGAGTGTAGCATTACTCCTTCCTCATGACTGATAAACATCACTCGAAGTGTAGAGGTTGAAGAGGGCTTGTGCGTAGGGAAGCCATTTTATAGACAAATTAGACTGCCCTTGGATGAGGATGAGTCTACAGAAGAGACCCCGTGAGTCTACAGAAGAGACCCCGTGAGTCTACAAAGCAGTGATCGTGAATGTACATAAGATTTTATTCATCGCGCACATCTTCCAAAATTATTTGCTCTCCGCGCACAACGGCCATATTCTTGCCGGTTGTGCGCGTTGAGCTATTTTGTTTGCTCAACGCGCACCACCACGGTCATACATTATTGGGAACAACACTGGCTGCTATCAATCTGCTGTAGATTCACGGGCATTCTTCTGTATAATCACAAGCAATTTGCTGTAGACTTACGGGGTCTCTTGTGTTGCCTCCCAGTAACTCTACTGTAGTCTCATCCTCATCCAATGGCATCCAAAGTCGTCTATAAATGGCTTCCCTTCCCACAAGCCCTCGTCAACCACTACACTTCTTGATGATATTATTCTATCTTATTGTATCTGAATCTAGTTATATGATATTTTCTCTACAACATTCTATTTTTTCCTTCATCACTGATGCGTCCTCAACACTCAAAGATGGACAATATACTAGCGTCTAGTGACGTGATGCAGAAATTGAATACATCACATATATATTGATTCGAAGATGTTCTTTGCTCCTTCATATGTTCTGTTTGTCGTCATTGAAGCTATCACCTTCCATACACACCCGTTTCTTCACTACTTGTATATGTTCTTTGATACTTAGTTGCAGACATCACTGCTCGATGATAATAAATGTTCTATCTTATTCTAAGTCTACCCGTACAATATTTTTACTTAATTATGCTTTGTTATGTGTTCATCACTGATTCTTCTTCAACGCAGACAGGGGGACGGATGGACAAGATACAAAGAAGCAAGTGACGCTGATGCAGCTGATGGAGCAGCTCATAAATGGCAACAAAGTTTAAATTTTTTCATGGTGGAAATCCCTGTATCCCTAGTATAGTCTAGTGCTTTAATTGCTTAGTCGGGCAAAAACTGTGATGTTGCAAAATGTTTAGATGTAGCTTCTACTTTGTTGTGTTATGTACATTTGAATGCATAAATGTTGTAGCATGTTGGAATACAGATCTTAATACAATGTCATTAAATTTGGCGCAATTGCATCACATTACAAAATTGTGTGATGCTAACTTGAAGTACCCACAATTACTCAGCTCGCACCAACGGCAACAGCATTGAACGTTGTGCGAGCTGAGCACAACTGTCTACGATTACCAACATTTACTCAACGTGCATAACCGTCAAAGTTATTAACCGTTGTGCTCTTGGAGCTTAACTGTTTACAATTACCCATATTACTCAGCGCGCACATCCGTAACATTATTGAACGTTGTGTGCGCTTATTAGGAAGCCTGTAAAAATACCAAGTTTTGCTCAGCGCGCACAACTGGTAAAAGTTGTAAACGTTGTGCGCGCGGAGCTAAACTGTATACAATTACCCACTATTACTCATCGCGGACAGCTACATGCCTCATTCTCTTGAATCTTCATTCTCTTCAGCTCTTCTGCTTCTGCTTCTTACTCCTTAATCCCATTAATTTTCTTGACAATTGTCAGGTTCTGCAGCAACAGAGAAATTATAAGATATGATATATGCAGCATCAGATATAGGTCTCGAATGATAGGCATCATCCTCATATGCTTATAACCAAGACTTAGTGTTTTAATGTTCAATTTGGACCCCCAGCCCTATTAATTCAACTCCACGATGGCTGCATTTTGGACTAAAAATATAGGAGGCTGCCGTTTTCAGATGACCATTTTTAAAGAGAACCAGTTTACTTACAACCCATTTACACTGATATGTCCATGACAGATGCATGTAGTATATTTCTTCCAAGCTGATACAAAATTGTTACATATATGATATAAAAATGTCGGCCTTCATATCACAGCCTTGTTAAGTCATCGGGCGAAGATTTTTCCTACAGAGATTATGGAGCAATGATGTTACAATAATTTATACTAGTATATAAAATAGTAACCAGCTGTGCGCATACGACAAGTTCTTATGTCATGACCCTTTTCTGCACAAACACTGCATGTCCTTGTTCTTGTTTGACTTTGTTCTTGTGAGACTTGTATTCCAGACGGAATCCTTGACGCCACTCGTGGCCGGCCTTTAGTTCTAGCTTTTGCAGGATCATGCATAATGACATCATTTACTCCCACTTCTTGTTTGATAGGTGCACTGGACCCCACCTGTGATCGTGGCTCTTCAGAAGCAGTTTGCGCTTTATTAGTCATATTATGCTGGTCCAAAAAACTGTTTGCCCACCCAAAGACGACATCAAACAGAAGGGGATCTCTTGTTACCGCCTCCACGACTTTATTGAATGATGAACGAAGTCTCCAGGCTTGAAGTGGAGTAATTTGAGTTAGACGCACTCCGTGTACTGTGCTAGTCGACGAGGCCCCAAGACTCATGATGCTATGTCTTGCATTTAGAGTCCACCTGGGTAAAAAATATCTCCCAGGGATGGCTTGCATATCATACTTTTGCTTCATGATATATAAAATTTGCGTGCATAGCAAACCTTCAGTCGCAGCCCTTGCACACGTACACCTGAACATTCCCTTAGATATATTGCATTGAACATTATGCACGTAGCTCTTTCCATCAATCCGCATAGTTACTCTATACGTGCTCGTATCCCCATCCATGCTCACCCTTTCGTGCCGACAGTATAAAGTATTTTTGAAATGATTTTGAAAAATGGAAAATATGTTTCTAGTATATACCTTTGCGGCATGAACCTCTAACTCATGCATGCCGCTAAATTCTGGTTTGTTCCGCATACAAAAAGTATTTTCTCTCTCCTCTTTGTCTCGCTGAAATTTTACGGATTTATCATATTGATCAATGAACTCGTATAATGGAGTCATACAGTTTACGTATCCATCAAAATACGCGTTCATGCTTTCACTCCTTTGGCTGGACGCCATGCCTACACACAAAACAAGAAATGAATACAATGTGCTGAGTTTATTTTGATCATATATTTTTACACCAATCTCTATCGTATTAACATTCATACCCGCAAAGAAAGTATCCAGTAGGTACGCCTTAATCCAATGCCGTGCTTTCTTATGCATCGTATGCAACCACTTCCATGCTTTCATTTCATTTTTTTGTTTTTCTGTCAATGGCTCCTGAAATTCTGTTTGGTACTTCTCCATTAAGATGCGCCAACAATTCTCAGCTTCTTCAACATTTTGACTGTTCTTACACCAGTTTGCATAGTCTTCTTCAAATTCAGGGTTATAAGAAGACCGCAATGAACGTAGATGCTCATCTTCGTGCAGACTGATATGCCATATGCAATACCTGTGTTTTGTATTTGGAAAAACTCTTTTGATTGCATTGCATATTGCCGGGTCTTGATCGGTGATGATAGCTCCTGGTGATTTATCCCACATACATGTTAACCACTGTCCGAATAACCACACAAAGGATTCTTCCTTCTCATCAGCAAGAAGAGCACATCCAAATAAAATAGACTGTTTATGATGATTGACACCTGTAAAAGGTGCAAAAGGCAACATGAATCTATTTGTCTTATAAGTGACATCAAATACAACAACATCTCCAAACTGGCTGTATGATGTCCTCGCCCTTCCATCAGCCCAAAATATACTCCTACATACATTCTCTTCATCATGCTCAATAGCATAATAGAACTGAGAGTCTGTAGCTTGCCTTTTAATAAATTGTTCTATTACTCTAATGCATTCCTTCCCAATGTTGTTCTTTCTTTCTACTCTCCCATGATCAATGCATTGTTGCGTAGTAATATTAACATTACTACTACTCGTGGCATTTAGAATCATTGCAATCTTTGCAGGTCCTACTCCACAGCCACGCATCTGATCAACTAAATTCCTACATGTTCCGTCCATATGCGATCTTTTATGTGACCGTAGCATCTAGATCTTCGCTGGGCTTTTTATCAACTCATGATTATGATCATCATTAAAGGAGTTTATGCGCCATACTCTTCGGTGATTTTATGAACTGTCATTCGAGCCATACAGCCTTCTCTCTCGTTTTTCCTTCGATTAACGTCCCTCCCTATCTCCCTCTTATCTTTTAAGCTTTTATACCCTTCTTTATTGCACGTATACTTCCTCCTCGTGGTATTGCCATCTTTTCCCTTTCCCGTAGATCCCTTTCGGGTTGCAAAACCTTTCATTGCTGCATATGTATTATAAAATTGATACGCATCTTCTTCTGTTTGAAATATCATTCCAACATGTGGGCTGCCTTTTTCATTATTACTATGCATATCCTCTTGATATACGCTGTTTGCACTGTCATTTTCAGCTTCAATCTCATTTGGCATCTCCTGATCATGCACAAAGGGTTCACTCTCTTCGATTTTCATTTTCTACATTAGAAACAAGTAAAAATATCAGTAATATTGACGCAATATGACTGCTATACATGTCTATCCAAGTATCAGTAGATCATCATCAGCTTGTTAGTTGAAACCACACTACTATTACTAATCATGTTAAAACCTTGCGTATTATATCTATTCTTTTTCAATCTGATCTAATTGTTACCATAATATTTGATGACCAGATCAAATCCATCAAAAAATCAAACATATCAACCGTTTTGCACGGTGGGCAATATTATGTACACCATTCGCTCTATGTTGTTGTGATATATGAGCCGCGTCGGTAAGTTTTGATGGACATCTCATATTGCTCAACGCGCACAACGGGTGATATGTTTGAAGGGTTGTGCGCGGAGAGTAATTTCCATCGCAACACTTCGCTAGTTTGGAAATTACTCACCGCACAAAACGGGACAAAAATTTAGCCCGTTGTGCGCGGAGAGGAATTTCCAGCACTAATCGTCCAAAGGTTGGAAATTACTCCCCGCGCAAAACCCTTCAAAAATTTATCCCATTGTGCGTGTTGAGCAATATGAGATGTCCAACAAATTAGGGATGACGATCCTTACCTCGATGGAGGAGAGTAACAGGGGAATCAACGAGAGTGTGATGGCCTGGATTTGGGGGTGATCTTAGGCGTGGGCTGTTGAAATCGAAGACCTTGTGCAAAACGGAGGATCTACTCCAGCTTCTGCGTTTTGCGCGGGAGTGAGCAAAAGAATTGGTGGCGATTGCTCTAGCTTCTGCGTTTTGCGCGGGAGTGAGCAAAAGAATTGGTGGCGATTGTATTTTAGTACAAAAGGGCTTAAATGTAATTTAGTACAGAGATGCGTTGAAAAGAGCTTAAAGGGTGTTTTGGTAATTGCACCAAAAGGTCAGATATTACCATGATCGCTGATCGGATCGGACGGTCAGGAGGGGTCGAGCGCAGGAATCCCATCTGAGCACGAGCACAGGCGCATTTTACCCTATATATATATACATACATACACATATATATATATATATATATATATATATATATATATATATAATTTATATATATCAGTGAACGAAAAATGTAATTAGATTATAACCTATAAACAGTTCACATATAAGTAAACTTAATATTATTCTTTGGCTTGATATTAAAATCTAAATGACATAGATAAAATACGACCCACGCTACGATCCCCTCGACACCCAACATCACCTCGAGGCAAGTATTTTATCATAAATAAATTGCAAACTGAACTGATTAACCTTAGTGCTAAAATCTTGTTGTAATGTGCTTGTAGACTTTAGAAGCTGAATTGCATGTTTTCATCATACTAGTTGCTTTCTGATTTAAATGGACATGTAATAATAATGTTACTTGTTTGGAACAAATTACTATCTGCATGCTAGCAAATCAGACTTATTGGACAGAGGGTAGGACATAACTCTCGAAACACATATGTGATGCCATCGAATACAGATTGGATAGAACCTAGTCGAAGACTAGGCAGACACTTTGGGTGGGGTTGGTTCATGTAGTAGAGTTTGTATGTGTGTCTTGAGCACATTACGGCTAATTCCATACCACACTAATGGAAGCAAGCATCTTGTCCATTTTCCAGGTAATGAATGGCAAGAAGCGCCATGGTAAACCCCTGATGATAGGGTGTATCGAGAACAGTTTACTTACTCGGACATGGAATTATGCACAAGCACAAATAACTGAAAGTACTCAACTTGCAACTGTGTTTAATTACTTTAAAATGCATATCATATGTTAATTATTGCAGCATGCTCATATTTTAAGTTATGCACTTGTTTCTTCATAAATGTGTTCTGACGCTCTTCTGTTTCTTTTTCCAAGTTAATACTTTTCATTACCATAAAATCTTGCCGAGCTTTCGCTGACATATATTTCAATGAACTTATGAAATATATGTTTGGTTCAGAGACGAGTATATTGAGGACCCAACTTTCGAGGATCTGAACCAGGAGGTAGACCATGCTGACCAGAGTTATGAGGACGCTGAGATCCTCCCTGCTGAAGACTAAAACATTGCTGCAATCTTCATTTATTTTAGCTATATTTATTGTTTCAGGTGTGTTGCATTAAGAATAAATTGTACGGCCATTCTGGGCCTAATTTGTTTGTGTATTTGTTTTAAACTTTGGAACAAAAGTTGTAATAAATATTTGTGATGTTTCTGAGAACTTCGCATGCACGGACCTGATTACTAAACACAAAACACTTAGAGTGCTTAAGTCAAAGAAGAAAGAAAAAAGGGTACTTCTTCTTTGCTTTAAGCACGTGTGGACCCGTTCATGTTCTCGATCCCAAGTACATTAGGTAGCGGGGCGTGACACATTCCCCCTTAGTGGGTAGTTAGTTTAATTCGCGATTGGTGTCGGGATTGAACTTGGGTTTTTGAATACATTGATCGATACCATCGAATGTCTCGATTGGCATCGGACATCGATTAGAGCCCTCCTAACATAGATCTGAATCCTGGATCACAAAAATGGAGTAGAGGAGGATTGGGGACATTCGTCGGACGTAATTCATCTAACGCGTATCGAAGCGTGATTGGCATCGGTATTGATACATGTTAGATAGTCCTATCACGTGCCATGGAAGTGGGGTATATGGTTAATATAAGGGGATATCCTATCATGCGACACAGACGTGGGGGATAGGAGAATACCCTTTGATAAGACAACCTCTCCCTAATCTCATGAACTCGACAATTGGTTAGTCTTCTAATTAATCCTAGTTTAATTCAATGGTGGGGATACTCAGGGCTCTAGAGCTTTCTTTTATTGATTATTCCTTATTAGTTTCTAATACCCTCAACTTAACATCTATCGCGTAGCTATTCAACTTAGCAAGAAACTAGTAATCAACAAATGCCTCCCAGAGGACGTGTAACGCCCCGCTTCCCAAAAGACACCGGAAGCGAGAACGTTACGTGGTCCGCTTGAACTGGAGCGGTGAAGCTCGAGTTCAATGAGCGTCTGTGATAAAAAGACAGGGGAGGTCCTTGCATTTGCGTATCAAAACAACCAGAACATTCAAAAGATAACGGCCACATCTAGATACATAGTGTTTGTACACGAAATTAAACAACAAGTCACAGCTGGGCTAAAGTAGCAATAAAACGTACACAAGTAACAACAACGTCTGAAGTAAACTAAGGAAAGCAGTAAAGTGTGGGTCCACTAGTCCTTCGCGGGGAGAGGCTCTGTGTCAAGGGCGAACTCCTGGCTCTCCAAGTCAGGCGTCACATATGGATCCTTCGGGTACTCAAGCTCAGAATCTGACATACATCAAAAAACATGAATGTATGTCAGCAAGGGGTCTGCAAGAAAGAGTTAGCAACCCAAGACAAGATGTACAACCGATACAAATTTAAGAGACATTAAATAAAATAACTACAACAAGATTAACATGACAATTATAATGAAACGAAGGCAAAACATTCCTATCATGCAGTTCTAAGCAGTTTCAAGAAGTAAGATAAGTTTGTTTGAGTTCGTTAGCATGGCAATTTTCATAAGATCAAGTTAGCGTGGCAAGTTTCATGTCAATAGTTCACATCTATCATAGGGTTCTCGCCTTTAGGTCGTGATGAGTAAGTCGTTCTTCTCACGGGGGCTTACCGTGATTGACCCTAACCCACCGCATGCGGGTGGTGCTCTTGAAGAGAGGACCCATTCATACGCCTAGTGGCCGCTCAACCCTAACCCCACCCCAATTTGTGCTGGAACACGAGCCAGCCTAGTCGACTCACATGACATCACGAATTCATGATTTCGCCTTCGAGGCGCACGATTTTCACGATGTCTCAACTTGTTAAACATTTCAAGACTTGCAGAAGTTTAATGTTATCAATATTAATTCGTTTATACAACATTTACAATAAATACAAGGAATGTCGAGCAGGTTGGTTTAATGAACATTTTACAGAGAACGATTTATTTTACCAATGTTTAAATTCAACCCTTGTCGAGTTATATGTCAATGTCACATTTTTGGTCTAGGACACTATAAAAACATTTTCATGCGTCATTATACGTGCAGTTTTCAAGATATACACATTAAAGTAAAAATGACGCAAATATTCATCAACTTCAAAAATTCATATTTAATTGCACACTTGCCTTTGACGATTTCGTGGCCCAGGTGGGTGTAGGGAGAGGCACGACATATCTGCGTCATGGATACAATTATTGAGTTAAAAAGGATAACTAATAATGATTAAACTCTAACACCGATTAGTAAGATTTAACTTACTGGTCAGTTACTAATGTAACTATAACAACTAACCTAAGTTATAAAACTAATTAAATACTAAGACTAAATTCTGTTACACAAATATATATAAAAATGCACTAACTGAACTTTTATAACCTTGGTTATACACACTGATATATATATCTCACTGTTATATTAATTTCATGATAACATTTATAATAGGAGCTGTGTATTATCTTACATCATAACTAAATTATATGTTTTATAACCTTAATTATTAAGTAACAAAAGTTGTACAGCTTGCTACCGTTCAAGGTACTAACCTATTGTCACGCCTCGCTTCCCTAAAATGGAGACGAGACGTGAAAAGGTCCGCACGAGAGTGGAGCTGTGAAGCCCCAAACCCGATAAGCGTCAATAAAACATAAGCATGTCCATGTAACCACAAACGGAACAACAATAATAACACAAGGAGAGACAGAAATAAAATATTAAATCTCATAAATAGTCCAACATGAAAATTATGTTCAACATCTAGAAAAGCCACCAGGCTAAAAGAAAGAGTCTAAAGGCCCAGAACAAGGCCAACAAGGACAAACATAACAAGGTATAGGTGCCACGCACCGACAACTAAACAGCAGTCTAAAACAAAAAGGGAAAGCTCAACGAAGACACTAGGACTGGTCCTCAGTGTCCACGTACTCCTCACCAAACACAAGCTCGGGCTCGGCGTCAGCAAACACCTCGTCCTCAACAATGAACTCAGGCTCAAGATTTAACATGTGTCACCCAAAAGAGTAAAGGGGCACATGTCAGCAAGTCTAAAAGACTTGGGTAAGGAAACTGAAAGTAAGGTAAACTAACAACCTAGCAGTTACAGTATGCATGACATGGCAGTTATGGTATAAGTGCACAAGTAAGACATGGTGAAACAATAAGTACAAGAGAACAATCTATCAGGGCATGTCAAGAGTAGCCAAGCTACTAACAATCTCAATCTTTTCACTAGTCACGTTTCACGTTGTTTGTAGATGTTTACGCCTTACAGCTGAACGGTTTGACATTCACACTGATTGGCCGCTTAACACTACCCCAGAACCTAGAGTTTACTCCTTACAACTGCAGTTGCTGATCGGGCAGACTCCCAGTTGAATGGCCGCTTAACTCTTACCCCAAAACCCACATGTAAACGAGCCAAGGTCCATGTACATGAGCTCAGTAAATGAGCCAGGGTTGCCCCGCACAAGAGCTCGTTTCCTGGTTCACAAACCAGGAGCGTATTTCATTTGGCATAGGGGTGCACCTAGCCTCAATCATTTCACAAGGTGTAGCGGAGCTACTCAATCACAGGAACACTTAAAGAATGCAATGACATGACAATTAATTCGTGTACCGTTAATGGAAATTAAACATGACATGGTAGTTGTGCAACATGATAAATGTCGGATCTAGCTTCGTTGTCAAGCTAGTTCCCGAAATTGCGCCTAGGCGAGTATCATTTCGTCGCCTAGTCTCTTTTACGCCTACAACAAGCAAATGGCCTAAGACATGGCCCAAAACCCTAAGTGGCAAGTTTCACTTGCCTAGCTCTGAGGATGACGATCAACGAGGCCGTCACACAAAAGCTAACTACGGCGATGAGATCGCTGCCATGGCAAAACAACATTAGAACAACATCTAACCTAGTTTCATTAGGATTTCACAAAAACACAAATGGGTTATGAGGATATTAAGAGATCGAGTTATTACCGTATAGGAGAGGAAGAATTATGTCGAGCAAGCACGGCAACGGAAGAAACGCTCCGGGGAACCTAGGGTTCAGATCTGGAATGGATGGGGAAAATCTGGAGAAATGCGGTTTTGGGGATTTTTGGGGGTTGGAGATGGCCTAGGGCATGGTGGTTGGTCAAAATGGAGAGGGAAACTCCAAGGGAGGATGGAATGGCTTGGGGAAATGTTGGAGAGTGATTTGGGGAAGAAGGAGGCTCAGGAGAATGAAAAAGGGATGAAAGAAATCGTGGGTGGGGTTTAAATAGGGATTGCTGGCGGCTACCCAGAAATTAGGGTTTCGACACTGATTAGTCAGTCAAAGAGCAACCACTGACCGACTAGTTTGGGAACTAGTCGGTCGGTTGTCCAACGCAGACCGACTAAGTCCAAACAGTAACTCCTGTACAAAAATAGGGCTGTTGACGAACGAGCTTGAACGAGCTTGAACAGTGTGCTTGGTTTTGTTCATGAACAAAATCCATGTTCAAGCTCTGTTCGTTTACTAACCGAGCTCTAAAAGCATGTTCAAGCTTGTTTGTTAAGCTTACCGAACGAACGTAAATGAACATAAACAAACGTAAAACGAGCTTACCGAACGAACGTTCTGTTCATTAACAAGACTTATCGAGCTTGTTCGTGAACATGTTCGGGAACGTGTTAACGAACACACAATCAATCTTGTTCATGAACAGATTTGCAAACAAACGAACGAACAATGGCAATGGACCAAAAGAGAGCTGGGAGCCTGCGAGTCTAGGAGTGGGAAGCTGGGAAGTTGAAGAGGTGGATGTGTTTAATTCAATTTGAAGAGGTGAGTGTTTAATTTTAATTTTAGTTCACTCAAGCCCTTGTTCACGAACACTTAACGAGCTTATTCACGAACATCACTTAACGAGGTTGTTCACGAACACTTAACGAGCTTGTTCACAAACATCACTTAACGAGCTTGTTCACGAGCACTTAACGAGCTTGTTCATGAACACTTAACGAGCTTGTTCATGAACACTTAGCGAGCTTGTTCATGAACATAAATAAACGAACATAGTTATGTTCAAGCTCTGTTCGTTTACTAACCAAGCTCTAAAAATCTGTTCAAGCTTGTTCATTAAGCTTCCCGAACGAACGTAAACGAACATGTACCGAGCTTGTTCACGAGTAGTTCGTCGAACGTTCTGTTCGTCAACAGCCCTATACAAAAATAGGATTTAGATTTAGTTGGTAGAAGAACAACTACTGACCGACTAGTTTCTCATCTAGTCGGTCGATGAACGTTCTTAGACAGACTAAGAATAAATAGTACTTGGTATCAAAAACGATCATAGAGCTAGTCGGTTAAAGAACGATTGCTGACCGACTAGTTTGTAACCTAGTCAGTCGACCAATGTTCTTAGACCGACTAACGATAAACAGTAACTCCTGAGAAATTAACAAAGCCAACTAGTCGGTCCATGAAGGTTTGCCGACCGACTAAATCGTCATCTAGTCGGTCGGTTCCCCTTCTTGTACCGGCTAACGTGCACAAAAGTTCCGAAATGGAGCGCGAAGCTCCGGGATCGATTCCTAAGACTCCTAGGCTTGATCTAACAATAAGATATGACCGATATGAAGCCCGTCACGAATGACTTACCCCAAAATCGACGATTCCAAGGAAGAAGCTAGAAAATCACGACGAAACGATCGAAAACGAAAGCTACGGAGACGAAAACCACACATGAGGAGAAAATCCACCAAAGCATATATATATAATATAATTAATCCAGATACATGAAAACCATTCGTTACATCCTCCCCAACTTAAGAAAAATTCCGTCCTCGGAATTTCCCAACACTCACGTGTCCGGGAACAAAAGTGGGAAACGCTCTCGCATCTCATCCTCATTCTCCCAAGTAGACTCTCCTGGCGAGCCGTGTCGCCACATCACCCTCACAAGATTGACTACCTTGTTCCGAAGTGACTTCTGACGCCTGTCCAGAATCAGCACTGGCTGCTGGTCATACGTCATATCGGGACGAACGGTAATCTCCGAGAAATCCACAGTATGAGACGGGTCGCTAATGTATCGACGAAGCTGCGACACATGGAAAACATTGTGAACTCCTTCCAAAGATGGCGGCAAGGCTAAGCGGTAGGCTACCTCGCCAACTCTCTCCAAAATGTCAAACAGTCCAATGTATCGCGGGCTCAACTTCCCTCGCTTCCCAAAGCGAATCACACCACGATTCGGGGAAATCCTCAGAAACACATGGTCGCCCGGCTGAAACTCCAAAGGACGGTGTTTAGCATCCGCCCAATGCTTAAAACGGTCCTGAGCAATCCTCAACCTATCCCGAATATTCCTGACAACATCCACGGCCTCCACAGTCATCTCAGGCCCCAACAACTCCCGATCACCAACGTCATCCCAACTCAATGGCAATCGACATTTCCTCCCATAAAGAGCGGCGAAAGGCGCCATGCCAATACTCGCCTGGAAGCTGTTGTTGTAAGAAAACTCCACCAGATGTAGATGGTCCTCCCACGAACCCTTGAAATCCAACATGCACGCCCTCAGCATGTCCTCCAAGATCAGAATCATCCTCTCGGACTGACCATCCATCTGCGGATGGTACGCCGTGCTGAAACTCAGACGCGTACCCAAACTCTTCTGCAAACTCTGCCAGAATTGAGATGTGAACCTCGTGTCTCTGTCCGACACAATACTCACAGGGACTCCGTGAAGTCGTACGATCTCCTGTACGATTCACGTTACATCACTATCTAAACTAGTAAAAGAAAATAAAAACGGAGAGTAAAATAATTTACCTCCATATATCTCCTCGCTAGCGCCTCAGTGGACTGTCCTACTCGGAATGGAATAAAGTGCGCGGATTTGGTCAATCGATCCACGATCACCCAAATCACGTCATTCTGCTTCGGACTCCGAGGTAGTCCAGTCACGAAATCCATAGTGATGTGTTGCCACTTCCACTCCGGAATCAGAAGCGGTTGCAGCAACCCTGTCGTACGCTGATGCTCCGCCTTCACTTGCTGGTAAACCAAGCACTTGGCTACACTCCGAGCCACACTCCTCTTCATGCCATGCCACCAATAGTTCAGACGAAGATCCTTGTACATCTTGGTCCCACCAGGATGCACAGAATACGGCGAACTGTGTGCCTCCACCATCAACTCCTCTCTAATATCTCCAGCTGGCACACACAACCTGGCTCCAAACCTCAGCGACCCATCCTCATGAATCAAAAAGTCAGTCCGCAGACCGGCTTCCACCTGCTCCCGAATCTTCACCAGCTTCGGATCCTCCGCCTGGCCAGCCTTGATCCGATCCACAATCGTCGACTGTATCTGCATACACATCAACGAAGAAGCCTCTCCAGGAAGAACAATCTCAACACCAGACTCACAAAAATCCTGCTGTAATCTCCACTGTGAGGTCAAAATCATCACCGCTGGAAGCCTACTCAGCGCATCAGGAACCACATTCACCTTGCCATGGTGATACTGCAAATCGATCTCATAATCCTCCATGAGCTCCAACCATCGACGCTGTCGCATGTTGAGCTCCTTCTGAGTAAAAATATACTTCAAGCTTTTGTGATCGGTGAAAATCTTCACTTTCTCACTCAGCAAGAAGTGCCTCCAAATCTTAAGAGTAAACACAACGGCAGCCAACTCCAAATCATGCATCGGGTAATTCTTCTCATGAACCATGAGCTGACGAGATGCATACGCCACAACATGCCCATGCTGATGCAAAACACAACCGAGACCCTTGCCAGAAGCATCGCAAAAGATCTCAAATCCACCGCTGCGATCAGGCACAACAAGAATAGGGGCAGTCGTCAATCTCTCCCTCAGAACACCAAAGGCATTCTCACAATCACCCGACCAAACAAAAGGTACATCCTTCCGCGTCAATCTGGTCATCGGCTTAGCAATACGGGAAAAGTCCTTAATGAAACACCGATAGTAACCAGCAAGCCCAAGGAAACTCCGGATCTCAGACGCTGACTGCGGAACAGGCCACTCTCTGATGGCCCTGATCTTCTCGGGATCCACTGAAATACCATCTCCAGTCACCACATGCCCGAGAAAAGCAACTCTGTCCAGCCAAAACTCGCACTTCGAAAACTTAGCATACAGCCGATGCTTCCTCAAAATCTCCAACACCATCCTCAAGTGCGAGGCATGCTCCTCCTCCGACTTCGAATAGATCAGAATGTCGTCAATAAAGATAACGACAAACTTATCTAAAAAGTCATAGAAGATCAGATTCATCAGATTCATGAAAACTGCGGGTGCATTGGTTACACCGAAAGGCATAACCACAAACTCATAGTGTCCATACTTCGTCCTGAACGCTGTCTTCGGAACATCATCCTTCTTCACCTTCAACTGATGATAACCACTCCTCAGATCCAACTTCGAAAACACCCTCGAACCTCCAAGCTGATCAAAAATATCATCGATGCGAGGCAATGGGTATTTATTCTAGATGGTCACCGCATTCAGCTCCCGATAGTCCACGCACATGCGACGCGAACCATCCTTCTTCTTCACCAGCAAGACTGGTGCTCCCCACGGAGACACACTAGGATTGATATAACCCTTCTGCAAAATCTCATCCAGCTGCTTCCGTAATTCCTCCAACTCAGCGGGTGCCCTACGATATGGCGCCTTCGAAATCGGCTGCGCTCCCGGAACAAGATCAAAAGAAAATTCCAGAGCTCGATCAGGTGGCAAACCAGACATCTCCTCGGGGAAGACGTCATCGAAATCACGCACCACAGCTGGCCTCTCCAGCTCCATCTGCATAGCCACAATCTCCACCGGCATGGCCCGAAATCTGACAGGACCAAGCGAGCTGCTACCTCGGCTGAACTCAAATACTGGATGTCCGGGAATCTCGAACACCACCTTCTTCCTCCGACAGTCGATCGTAGCATAAAAGCTCGCAAGCCAATCCATCCCAAGGACCGCATCATAGTTGATGATGTCGTGGACAATGAAATCAGCGTAAAGCTCATGTCCACAAACCACCAACGGGCAAGAATTGCAACCAAGATGCACCGAGACCACGCCATTCCCTGTAACGATATTCCAACTCTTGGAAAGAGGGGACGTCAACAAGGAATGCTTCTCCACGAAGCTCCAAGAAATAATGCACATCGATGCACCTGAGTCAAAGAGGACTCATGCAGGAAATTTGCACACCAAAATCACACCTACAAACAGTCTAACAATCAAGCCCTAGTCTAGCAACCAATCATGTTCAAGCAAACAACATAATCTAACAATCAAAACTAGCTAGGAAAGTAACAGCTAGATTGAGGATTACCTGCGATAACCTCATCCACGGCCTCGCTCTCCACAGCAGTCATCAGAAAAGCCTGCCTCCTCGGCGGAATCGCCTGCTGAAAGGCCTGCCTCTGTGGAACAAGAGCTGCTCCATGTCCAGCAGGAATAGACGCTCTGCTGCAACGGCTGTGCTGCAACATGTGTCCTCCGCAGCTGATTCGCATGCCGACAATCCTTCACGACATGGGAAGCATCACCACAAACCAAACACTGGCCCAGAAACTTCCTACACTGATCCTTGATGTGGCCAGGCTTGCCGCAGAAATGGCAAGTCTTCTGAATAGCCCCTCCTGGCCTCTTGAACTGAGCTGGTTGATTAAGCTTGAAACCAGACCTAACCACCGCTCTGGCCTGCTCCATAGGCCTCTTCCCAGCACCAGAAACATGTCCCCTCCTCTGACTCAGGTTCAGCTCCTGCCTCCTCGCAGCGACCAGAACCTTCTGATAAGAGTCCAGATCAGAGGAAGACACAAAACTCTGAAGCTCCAAAGCAAGTCCCTGCAGGAACCTCTGAGCCCTCTCATCAGCATCCTGCACCATCTTCGGTGCGAACCGACTCAGCCTAGTGAACTCTTGGTGGTACAGGTCCACCGTCAAGCTCCCTTGCTTCAAATCAATAAAGCGCTGCAGCATCTCCTTCCTAGCAGCCTTCGAAAAGAACTCCTCATCAAACCTGGACTTAAAGGTGGTCCAAGCTATCGGCTCCACCAGCATCTTCTCTTCCGCATCCCACCAGTTCTGAGCATTATCCTTGAGTTGCCTCTTCGCCAAATCAACCCATCCAGCCGGGGTGATCTTGGCCATCTGTAAGTTATCCTCAATGTTCCGAATCCACTCATCGGCAGCTAGAGGACCCTCAGACCCATCAAAATATGCGGGACCCAGCTCCCGAAATTGCTTTACTCCCGGCTCGGAGCGAGGGGCATCCTGGATTGCCCGACCAGCTCGAGCAAGTAGAGCATTCTGAACTTGCAGGAGCACGCCCTGCTGCACCTGCATCATCTGAAGCACCATCCGCATCATCTCTCCATTGGTGGGTTCCCGCTCAGGCTCCTCGTCATGAGGGGACGCACCACTACATCCACCACGGGTGAATCGCCTTCCTGCCATCTAATGACACAGAAAACGAAGCAGATTAGACTCATAGCTTATGACTCGGATGTCGAACTTAGTTTATTGGACATTCTAATATTATTATCGTCATTCTGATAATCGCAGTTACAGAAGGACCTGCATGGGCCACCAACAAAACCTGTCATGCCCCGCTTCCCTAAAATGGAGGCGAGAGGTGAAAAGGTCCGCACGAGAGTAGAGCTGTGAAGCCCCAAACCCGATAAGCGTCAATAAAACATAAGCAGGTCCCTGTAACCACAAACGGAACAACAATAATAACACAAGGAGAGACAGAAATGAAATCTCAAATCTCATAAATAGTCCAACATGAAAATTATGTTCAACATCCAGAAAAGCCACCAGGCTAAAAGAAAGAGTCTAAAGGCCCAGAACAAGGCCAACAAGGACAAACATAACAAGGTATAGGTGCCACGCACCGACAACTAAACAGCAGTCTAAAACAAAAAGGGAAAGCTCAACGAAGACACTAGGACTGGTCCCCAGTGTCCACGTACTCCTCACCAAACACAAGCTCGGGCTCGGCGTCAGCAAACACCTCGTCCTCAACAATGAACTCAGGCTCAGGATCTAACATGTGTCACCCAAAAGAGTAAAGGGGCACATGTCAGCAAGTCTAAAAGACTTGGGTAAGGAAACTGAAAGTAAGGTAAACTAACAACCTAGCAGTTACAGTATGCATGACATGGCAGTTATGGTATAAGTGCACAAGTAAGACATGGTGAAACAATAAGTACAAGAGAACAATCTATCAGGGCATGTCAAGAGTAGCCAAGCTACTAACAATCTCAATCTTTTCACTAGTCACGTTTCACGTGTTTTGTAGATGTTTACGCCTTACAGCTGAACGGTTTGACATTCACACTGATTGGCCACTTAACACTACCCCAGAACCCAGAGTTTACGCCTTACAACTGCAGTTGCTGATCGGGCAGACTCCCAGTTGAATGGCCACTTAACTCTTACCCCAAAACCCACATGTAAACGAGCCAAGGTCCATGTACATGAGCTCAGTAAATGAGCCAGGGTTGCCCCGCACAAGAGCTCGTTTCCTGGATCACAAACCAGGAGCGTATTTAATTTGGCATAGGGGTGCACCTAGCCTCAATCATTTCACAAGGTGTAGCGGAGCTACTCAATCACGGAAACACTTAAAGAATGCAATGACATGACAATTAATTCGCGTACCGTTAATGGAAATTAAACATGACATGGTAGTTGTGCAACATGATAAATGTCGGATCTAGCTTCGTTGTCAAGCTAGTTCCCGAAATTGCGCCTAGGCGAGTATCATTTCGTCGCCTAGTCTCTTTTACGCCTACAACAAGCAAATGGCCTAAGACATGGCCCAAAACCCTAAGTGGCAAGTTTCACTTGCCTAGCTCTGAGGATGACGATCAACGAGGCCGTCACACAAAAGCTAACTACGGCGATGAGATCGCTGCCATGGCAAAACAACATTAGAACAACATCTAACCTAGTTTCATTAGGGTTTCACAAAAACACAAATGGGTTATGAGGATATTAAGAGTCGAGTTATTACCGAATAGGAGAGGAAGAATGATGCCGAGCAAGCACGGCAACGGAAGAAACTGTTGGATATGGAAGACGTTTGTACACCCTTGTGGGGGATGTACGAGGGAATACGGACCTCGAACGTCGCGTACACAAAGTCGTACGCAAAGGGAATCTGTTCCCTTGCGGAGAGGATCTCTAGATGAGTAGGAAAGTCGCATTATATATGCATAAGTGCATGCGACATATGGCTAATAAAGGGGGAATATCTTAAGCTTATGTTGTACCATGCATATGGTACAACTTAAGCTTATAATGTGCCATGTACCATGGTACACCTTAGTTAAATTGTTCCAAAAGAACAATTTACCCTAAAATAACTACCTTGGGGGCTATAAATAAGACCCAAGGGTAAGCCATTTCTTACACTTTTGCATGGCATTCATGCATGCATCTTCATTCTAGCGAAGCTCTGCCGAAATACTTCCTCTCCCTCTATCCAAGTTCTTAATCTAAAGTAGAGATTTAGATTGTGGATTTAGTAGCCTTACTCCGTTCGTGAGAAGACTCGATCCGTCGTGGCGAATCCGAAGGCACAGTTCCAAGACTACCGTGCCGCATACGCAAGCGTAAGTCTCAACTTTAATTATCGATCCTAACTCTGTTTTGGCAGGATCCTTCATTGGTATCGGAGCCATATGGGTTCGCCCCGGTCAAACCGTCGTCCCGTCGAAACTATGAACGAGTCATTGTCTTTTTCACGAATGGGTATCCTACCATTACGGATATGGTAGGAACGCTTTGTGACGGAGAGAACGCAGCGGTTGTTCTTTTCACGTTAGGGTCTCCTATCATTACGGATATGGTAGGAACTCTCCGTGACGGGAAGAACTGACCGTTCACGTAGTATGTTATTCATTTTTGGCACACGGCCATTAGGAAATAACTAATTTCTCGACGAACGGATGCTTCATCGACGAACGGGTGCTTCATCGAGGAAGATGATGGTAGTTATTTCCATCGGGTAAGATGAAATTTGGTGCATGTGCACCATGGCCAAATGGGCTATGAAGGCCATGCACCCCCCCCCCCCCCCCCTCCACTTGCGGAGGGGGTTGGCTACGGCCAATAACCACCGGCGACCACCCCATCAAGGGGGAGGAATGTGTGCGGCAACCCCATTCAAGGGGGTGGCCGGCCATGGCCAAAGGGGCCATGGCCGGCCAATGCCCAAAATGGCATTGGCCATGACCGGCCATGGCCAAGCCATGGCCGGCCATGGCCATGCCGGCAGTGGCCGGCCAAGGCCAGGCCGGCCTGGCCGGCCCTGGCAGTGGCTAGCGCCTGGCCGGCCCTGGCAGAGGCCAGGGCCAATGCCCTGGCCTCGGCCAGGGCATGGCCGGCCCTGGCCGGCCCTTGGCCAAACCTCGGCCAGGGCAGAGGCCCTGGCCGGGAAGATGTTGCAGACCAAAAATTGGTCGACCAATTTGGTGTTTTTGGTCGACCAATCCGACAGAAGGTCTGGGTCGACTGCAAACGTGCCAACTGACCCATACGGGGTGACAAAAGGCCTTGGTCAAACTCGAATGTGCCGATTAGCCCATACGGGGCCAACCACAGTGCCGACTAGTTCATACGGGACTAACGTTTTAATGAAGTTTTTCATTGGGCTCTACTCCTTGAAGATTAGCCATAGTGCTCTACTTCATGCGAGATTAGCCATGTCATTGTGCTCTACTCTACGGAGATTAGCCAATGCACTTGTGACATTGTGCTCTACTCTACGGAGATTAGCCAATGTATTTCAAATTTTTGACAAAGATGTTTTCAAATAGGTTATGTCCCGTCCTTAAATCGGGATAGCGTAATTTAGAATTCCAAGTCCTACCACGATCCGGCCATGGTTATCTAACCCATGGGTGTGTAGAACAGGTCTCGTGGCTTGGCAATTGTTGCGCTAAAATTATTTGCGCAAACTCTCACCTATTCCATTTTGAAAGATATGTTTTTCAAAGTATTTTTCCGCTGCTAATACCATACGGGTATTATTTTTGATTTCTTTTTACTTGAGATAAGTAAGAGGGATACTTTGAAAGTTACTTCTAGATGGTAGTTGGGAACGTAGTGAACTTCTCGATTCTAGAGTAACATTTCAACGCATCCAAGGAACTTATCAAGTGTTTAAAGAATCGAAACTTTATGCATAGAATTTTGATCGTGTTTTTCATTCTCTTTGCAGTTTTTTGAATCGAATATGTCTACCGCTTCTAAGAACATTGTCGCAGAGCTTAACAAAGGTGAAAAGCTCAACGGCGACAATTATAAACTTTGGTCAATAAAAATCCAATATGTTTTGGAGGAGCAAGATGTGCTCGAAACACTCCAAAACATAATGGAAGAACCTGAGTTGGGCAATACGGCCCAACACAAGAGGGACCGGGAAGCTTATGATACTTGGACTCGAAAGAACAAAATAGCACGTATTACGTTACTGTCCGCCATGGACAATGACATAATGCGTCTATTTCGGGAATTCGACCTAGCCAAAGACATATGGTCTGAGCTAGAGATAAAGTTTGGTGGAACTTCGGTTACCAAACTCCGCTCCTTAAATATTCAATTTGATTCGTACAAGATGCGGCGAGATCATTCTATGAAAAAGCATCTCCGCCACATGGCGAATCTCATATCTGAATTAAAGGATGCGGGTGTTACGCTGTCTGACGAACAGCAGATCCAAGCAGTCATTCGTTCACTCCCAGATAGCTGGGATAACATGAAAATGCACCTCACTCATAATGAGTGCATTAAAACTTTAAGCGATGTTTCAAAACACCTCGAACTCGAGGAAGAGCGGATTCAAGCCGCAAAACCTAGTGCAGAAGTGCACGTGGCCGCTAATTCCTCACATGGGGGAAATAAGCGGAAGAATAAACGCTTAAGGTTTGTGAACGAACGAAAGCAAGAACCGGAAACCTCAAAGAAGACTAAGAACAAAAGGTGGCAAAAGAATGTGCACTCAAAGAAGAAAAACTTGAAGAAGATCAAGTGCTTTAAGTGCAACAAGTACGGTCACTTCGCCCGTACATGTACGGATGGAAGTGATAAGGGGCCACAGACCACGTAGCGAAGGACAGAAGGTTCTTCGTAGAGTATCGAAAGATAACTCAAGGAACAAAGTGGATATACGTCGGCAACAACACTCGTGTTGAAGTCAAAGGCGTCGGAACATGTAAGCTAGTTCTCGACAACGGCCGGACATTATTATTGCACGACGTCCTCTTTGCTCCAGATATTAGAAGGAATATCGTTTCCGTGGTCATGTTAATGTCTTTAGATTATGAATGGAGGTTCTATAAACAAAAGGTTGACCTTGTTTGTAATAGTTCTTTAATTGGGTCTGGTAATGTTTGTAATGGATTAATTGTTTTAAATACAATGTATGATGATTCTTCTTCCATTAATGAAAGTTTCCATTTGACAAATGCTTCTACCTCTGAATCTGAGATCATTTGTTGGCATGCAAGACTTGGTCATATTGGACCAACTAGAATGGATAGACTTGCCAAAAGTGGCTTGCTATCTAATGTTTCAAAAGTTGAAATGTCAACTTGCAAACATTGTCTTGTAGGGAAAACTTGTCGCAAGCCGTTTGGAACTGGCACAAGGGCCGAAGTTCCATTACAGCTTATCCATTCGGACATTTGCGGTCCAATGAATGTTAAGACAAGACGCGGGAAGTCCTATTTCATCACTTTCATTGATGACTTCACTCGTTTCGGTCATATTTATTTGATTCCCATAAACATGAAGCTTTATCTTGCTTCAAAAACTATATGAGTTTAGTGGAAAATCAACTAGATCGCAAGATAAAGGTCTTGCGAACCGATCGGGGTGGGGAATATCAATCAACGAGTTTTAAGGAACTCTGTGATGAAAAAGGCATAGTTCATCAAATAACTATGCCTTATACTCCGCAACAAAACGGTGTTGCGGAAAGAAGAAATAGGACATTGATGAAAATGGTCCGATCAATGATGTCTCAGGCAAATTTGCCTATCACCTTTTGGGGTGATGCATTATTGACGGCAGCATTCATCTTAAACCGTGTACCCTCGAAATCGGTAAGTTCTATTCCTTATGAGTTGTGGAACAATAGAACTCCAGACTTAAGCATTCTAAAACCTTGGGGTTGTGCATCTTACGCACATTTATCCTCTCACAAATATGACAAACTTGGGCCACGTGGGAGGAAGTGTATCTTCATCCGATACGCTGAAAACTCCAAAGGATATGTTTTCGTCGGTCAAGAGGACAATGGGGGTCTAATAGAATTCGAATCGAGGGATGTTGTCTTCTTGGAAAACGAGTTTCCAAGACAGGGTGAGATAAGTCAAGACTTATCCTTGTTTGAGACTTGGGATCAAGAAGGATCGGAACGTTCGAGTGGGAGAATTCTTGGTGAAGAAGAAAATACGGTTCAAACTTCACCAATGAATGATACGAACGATACCAATCCTATTCCGAGTGGGAGTGATGTTATTCCAAGTGGGAGTGATGTCATTCCAAGTGGGAGTGATCAAACTCAAACAAGACGTAGTAATCGAACGAGGCTAACACCTCTGAGATTTGAGGATGAATTTCCTCAAACATTCATGACATTACTACAAGATGATGACGAACCTGCAAATTTCAAACAGGCCGTCACATGCCCTGCTAAAGATAAATGGATAGCGGCAATGGAAGAAGAACTTCAATCCATGAAAACAAACCAAGTCTGGGACTTGGTTGATTTACCTAAGGGACGTAGAGCCATTGGGAACAAGTGGGTTCTCAAAATCAAGCATAAGGCTGATGGCTCCATCGAGAAATATAAAGCTCGCCTTGTTGCGAAAGGTTTCACACAACAGGAAGGAATAGACTACGAAGAGACTTTCTCTCCTGTCGTGCGTTTTACCTCCATTCGCTTAATTCTGGCAATGGTGGCTTGTTTGGACCTCGAATTACATCAGATGGATGTAAAGACTGCTTTTCCTAACGGAGAACTAGATGAGGAGATCTACATGGAACAACCAAACGGGTTTGTACAAGAAGAAAACAAACATAAGGTTTGTAAACTTCGTAAATCCATATATGGTCTTAAACAATCCTCAAGGCAGTGGTATATACGCTTTCAAGAAGTCGTTTTGTCGTATGGTTTCTCCATGCTCGACGAAGACAACTGCGTATATATTAAGAGGATTAAAAACAAGTACGTAATTATGTCTCTTTATGTAGATGACATACTTATAGCCGAAAACGATAAGCGTCTTATCATGGATATCAAAGCTTGGCTTTCATCCGTCTTTGAGATGAAAGACATGGGTGAAGCTGCATATATCCTTGGGGTTAAGATCTCAAGGAATCGTTCCAAGAAACTTCTTTCTCTCTCTCAAGAGATATATATAAAGAAAGTTTTAGAACGGTTTAATATGCAGGACTGCAAGCCAATTGATACTCCAATAAGCAAAGGCGAGGGTCTATGTTTGGAAATGTGTCCCAAAGATCCAAAAGAAAAGAAAGCTATGGAAAAGGTTCCATACTCCAGTGCTGTCGGGAGTCTGATGTACGCTATGATGTGTACCAGACCGGACATTTGCTATAGTGTTGGTATGGTAAGCCGTTACCAATCCAACCCAGGACAGGCACACTGGAAAGCGGTGAAGAGGATATTAAGGTACCTCAAAGGGACTGCGGACTATGCGTTATGCTATCAAGGCAATACCTTGAGACTCGAAGGCTATACCGATGCTGATTGGGCAGGTGATCTCGACGAGCGAAGATCTACCTCAGGCTTTGTTTTCTTGCTCGGGAATGGTGCAATATCCTGGAGCAGCAAGAAACAAACCTGCATCGCTCTATCAACCATGGAAGCCGAGTTCGTAGCATTCAGCATGGCGGTCCAAGAAGCTGTTTGGCTTAGGAAATTCTTAGACAGGCTGACGAATGCCACTGACTCAAGCACTGTTCCTATATACAGTGATAGTCAAGCTTCGATTGCCTATGTCAAAGATCCTAAATTTCATTGTAAGACCAAACACATTGACATTCGATTCAAGTTTGCAAAGGACTATGACAAACGGAAGGAAGTAGACATAGGATACATATCCACGCATGAGATGATAGCGGATCCCCTCACTAAGGCGATCCCCAGAGATGTGTTCTACAAACGCTTATCATCTATGGGAATGCGTAGGTGCTGAGCTGTATCTTGTAATATTTCCCATGTCTATAGAAGATCAAAGTTTAATAAAAGAATGAAGTCCTTTTATATATTGCATACAAGTTTCTTACAAATGATTTTATACATTTGTGTTTAAGTCTCAGCTATTTTATTGTGTGTATGTCGGACAGATTAAGGTTGGCTCTCTCACATGAGCAACCGCCTTATCTTATCAGATGGATAAGATAGAGATGAGACTAGTTTAAAGTCAAAATCATTAGACAAATGATTTAGAGTCGTGACTTAAACAAGATAGTCGAATGAAAGATCTGCATCATATGGATGCTTACAAAAGATCTGAGATCTGTATCACAAGGATATTTGAAAGAGATCTCATAGGATTTTTAAATCCTATCTGTCTTATGCAGGATGAGAGTCCGTGAATATTTCACGAGTAGTAAGGGGACTCAAAAAGATAGGCACTGTGGTGTCTGATCTTTCATCCGTACAACATCATTAAGACATACTCTCCCTGGGAAAGGAGTGATGTTGTAGTACGTGTTCATACCACGTATGCATTTCAACCACTGAGTTAGTAGCAATAGTGTTTGCTATTATGTGAGACTCAAAGGCCATACGGGTCTTAACTCTTACCCTCAAGGACTCCAATTGGGTCCTTTAGATTTGACGAGATGATCGCTATCTTAGCGTGTTACTAATGGGCTATGATAATTCGGCTCGGTGGGGCACGTTAGAAAAGCGAATCAAGTCAAGATCAGAAGGTTCGCAAGAAGAGGAAGATTGATTTCATATTCGCATTTGGACTTTAATGATTCAAAGCTGGCCAGCCAATTGTAATCCATATGGGATTCAATTGTTGAATATAAAGTATAAGAAATGTGAAGAAATAATCTAGGGTAAAGCATGCGTTGAACTACTCAACTTTGCACCTTCGAGGTCGTTGTGTATCTCTAACAAGTGCACAACAACAGACTCTACGCGCATGACGGTCGCACGGTCTATTTCTCGGTATGATAGATGAAAGAACTAAGAGAAAGGCGTTCTCTTACAATCCCCTCAAGTGTGAGTGGGAGATGTTGGATATGGAAGACGTTTGTACACCCTTGTGGGGGATGTACGAGGGAATACGGACCTCGAACGTCGCGTACACGAAGTCGTACGCAAAGGGAATCTGTTCCCTTGCGGAGAGGATCTCTAGATGAGTAGGAAAGTCGCATTATATATGCATAAGTGCATGCGACATATGGCTAATAAAGGGGGAATATCTTAAGCTTATGTTGTACCATGCATATGGTACAACTTAAGCTTATAATATGCCATGTACCATGTGTAACGACTGGTTTTCGTGTAATTGGATTATTTATATTATAATATATGCTTGGTGGATTTTCTCCTTGGATGTGTGGTTTCGTCGCCATAGCTTTCATTTTCGATCGATTCGTCGTATTTTCTCGTTCCTTCCTTAGGATCGTCGATTTCGAAGTATGTCATTCGTGACGGGCTTCATAACGGTCGTATCTTACTATTAGATCAAACCTAGGAGTCTTAGGAATCGATCCCGGGGCCCCGCGCTCCGTATCGGAACTTTTGGTGCTCATTAGCCGGTATAAGAAGGGGCACCGACCGACTAGATATCGATCCAGTCAGTCGTCAATCCTTCTTGGACCGACTAGTTAGCTTTCTAAATTTCTCAGGAGTTACTGTTTGCTCTTAGTCGGTCTAAGGACGTTCATCGACCGACTAGATGCTAAACTAGTCGGTCAGTATTTGTTCATGGACCGACTAACTCTAAATCCTATTTTCGTTCAGGAGTTACTGTTTGCACTTAGTCGGTCTACGTTGGTCGACCGACCGACTAGTTGCCAAACTAGTCGGTCAGTGGTTGCTCTTTGACCGACTAACCAGTGTTAAAACCCTAATTTCTGGGCAGCCGCCAGCTCAACCTATTTATACCCAACCCAATCATTCTCTTCTTCTCCAACACGACCCAAAACCCTAAAATCTTCCCCTCTAAGCCCCCATCTCCCTCCAAGCTCCAATCCTTCATTCCAAGCCCTAAATCCATCATCCAATCCATCCATCCACTCCATCTACCTCTCATCTTCCCCAAAATCTCACCAAAACCCATGAAAATCCCCAAATCCCCCAAAACCCTAGTTTCCCCAAACTTCTCCATTTGCTTCCAGATCTGATCCTAAGGTTCCCCGGAGTGTTTCTTCCGTCTCCTCTTGGTAAGAAATCGATTCCCCGTTGTTTTCTTAACCTATTTATATTTTTATGAAACCCTAATATAATTTCTTGTTGTATGTTGATTGGTCCCCCAAAAACAGCGATTTCCCCGTAGATTAGCATCCGTGTGGCGAAGTGATCGTCATCCCCGGTGCTAGGCAAGTGAAACTTGCATCTCTTGTTTTGGGCCATGTCTTAGGCCATTTCCTTTGCTTTAGCGTAAAAGAGACTAAACAGTGAAAGGATAGCCGTTTAGACGCCATTGACCTAGCTTGACAACGAAGCTTGGTCCGTCACCCTCATCATGCTTGTATGTCATGTTTAAATTCAATTAACGGTACGCAATTATTTGTTCATGTCATTGCATAGTGATAAATTATTGTGATTGTGTAGCACACGCTACAACATTATATTCCTGGCTCGTGTTCCAGAAGCGAGCCCTGTAGTTGGAAACCCCAACGCTCGGATACCGGCTAGGCACCCACTTTTTGTGGGCACAACCCTATGCCAAATACACTTCCTGGCCCGTGATCCAGAAGCGAGCAAATGCTCGATACACGTAGGGGTGGGGTAAGAGATATGCGTCACCAGAGCACGAGATGGCCTGATCCGCCACTCCAGCCTGTAGGCGAAATCTCTAGTGTTTAAGTGAGTAAGAGATATGCGTCACCAGAGCACGAGATGGCCTGATCCGCCACTCCAGCCTGCAGGCGAAATCTCTAGTGATTAATAGTGATAAGTGATAAATGATAAGTGATTAGTGATTTGGTAGCTTTTGCTACATTGTGCATGCTCGTCTCCTTTAAACTGTTGCATCATACTTAACTGCCATGTCATTGCTTAATACTATAACTGCTAGGTTGCTAGTTGCCTTTCTTTTAGTTTCCTTGCACAAGTCTTTCCAGACTTGCTGACATGTGCCCCTTTCTCTTTGGGTGTCGCATGTTAGTTGCCGAGTCAGAGCTTGTTGCAGAGGGCGTTGTGTTTGCTCAGGAGGAGTCTTGTGGACACCGGTGACTTGTTGAGTTTCCCTTTATGATTTAAGATTCATGTTAGTTGTCGGTGCGTGGCACCCTTGTATGTATGTTATTCTTTGTTGGCCATGTTGGGCCTTAAACTCTTTTTCCTTTAGCCTGGTGGCTTTTCTGTGATATTGTAATTTATTTATGGATATTCAGGGACTCAATAAATTGCTTATTGTCTCATTTTCTTATTGTTATCTTTGTTTCGTATCGCATTTGCAAGGACTTGCCATAATAAGTGTCTTTATACGCTTATCAGACTTGGAGCTTCACGGCTTCAAGTTTGTGCGGACCTTCTCACGTCTCGACTCCACATTTTTGGGAAGCGGGGCGTGACAGGTTTTAGTGGTGGCCCATGCAGGTCCATTTGCAAATGCGAACTATCGGAACAACGATAATAATTATAGAATGTCCATTACATAAATTGGAACATCCAAGTTATAAGCCCGGAGTCTAGGTTTTTAGCGTTCCTATGTCTTATGTGGCTGGTAGGCGTGTTAGAGCATCTGTCCCAGCTTGGTAAGGAATCCATTAGGTCAGGACCATAGTGAGACTTAGTTAGAAGTTTGTGCTTGCTAGTTAGGGATCCTTGATTGTTAGTTAGACTCCATGTTAGTGATTGATTTGATTGTCTTAAGAGTTACCTTAGTGGTTCCTGTCTAGATTTGACTATGATAGACTTCTATAACTCTTTGGTCTCTCGCTTGGGTTCATCGATTTCGGACCAAGCTGAACTCGTTTCATCGCTGTCTAGCCCTTAGGAAAGTCTTAGCGCTTAGTTCCATAATCTTTAGTTGGTTGACCATAGGAGTTTCCGTAGATTTTCCTAAGTCATAACCTAGGCGTATTTATGTTTTGATCATCCGACCAATTCCTTGCCTCGATTCACGTGATCACCACATTTCGATAATCGTTGACTTTCAAATGTCCTCTTTCGCAAAACTTGATTTTTCCAAAGTTATGATTTCAATTTCCCCTTATTAAAAGTTTTTCGCTAAGTTTAAATTTTGTTTTAAACCCGCTACATATATACTTGAATTTCTCACTTTTCGATTGAGTCAAAATTCCTTGTAAATTTCGGAGTCTAATGGTTGTAATTATAATTGCTATCTCGTAACCATTTCCTTGTCTATATTTTCGCATTTCGGTTTAAAGACTCCGATACTATTTTGGAAAAATTCGATATACCATTTTCTAACTATGAGATCCATTTTAATCGCATAGCATACATACTTTAAAAATCTTTTCCAAACCAAATGGAATTTCAATTGTTATGTGTATACTTATATCTTGTACTCTTTCATTGACTTAAATTAATTTTCGGAATTCGAAGGTTTTGACGAGATTTTGATTACTGTTTTATAATGTTTTACAGCCTATACCTTTCATACCTATTCAAATGTCTTGTCCCTTTTCATAAATCGATTTAATTCTGAGCTGCAATTCTATTTTCCAAATTCGATTTATGAATTTTCCTTTTTATTTATGCTATTCGAATGTTTCGTCGCACTCCCTTAATATACTTTTCAAGTCACAGATGATTTCAGCTTTCAACAAATCAAAGTTATGTTCAAACATTTTCCCGACGACAGATTTTTTTTAGAAAATTACGTTCCGTAACCACTTCCCTTGTCCTCAATTCACATGACCACCTCATTACAATTATCCTTGATCTTTCAAATGTTTTCCGTTGCAAATCTTGATTCTTCCAAAGTTATTTTCGAATGCTATCCTTATTTGAAGTTTCACTCAATTTAAATTTGTTCTAAACTTTTAAATATGTCTCCCTAAATTTTGATGGAGTTAAAAGTCGTTCTTGAATTTTGAAGACTGTTGGTCGTAATTTTAAAAATTACTATCTTGTACTATTTTTCTAACAATGTATCTTTCGCATTTCGATTTTTTTAAACTTTATTACTATCCTGATGGTTCGATATACCGTCCCTTTCTCCTAAATACAAAAATTTATTTTAACCACTTATCTTACATACCTTTAGGGGTATTTTTCCGAAACTGAATGGACTTCAACAAATTTTGTATGTATCAATTATAGGTTCGTCGTACTCGTACTTCAAAAGTTTTTATACCAACACGTTCTTTTGGCGAATCCTTATTTCCCTAAAAGTATCTTCGATCTTCTTCTTTCGTTGAGTTTGAATTTGTTCGAAACACTTTTGATATGTGTAAGGTTTCATGCTCCTTCGCCGACTCAAATTATTTATGTTTTTAAATATCGGAACTTGTGTTGAGATTTTTAGATTAGAAGTTTATAATATTTTCTGCATGTACCTTCATATCGATATAAATGTCTTGTCCCTTTTCATATACAAATTTCATTCTGAACCGTATTTCTATTTTCCTAACTCGATTCATAATTTCTTTTTACTTGTGCCATTAAGATTTTATTCGAAAACACTTCGTGCTTACTTTTAATAAACTTTCCAAGCCCCTTTGGACTTCGGCTTTTAGCAAGTCGATTTATGCCCAACATTTTCCATATTTCGGATTTTTGTATTAAAATAATAATAATAATAATTTTTATTACTATTTCGATATCATTCCTGACTTAGACCCTTCATAAAACGGTTTAAAAGTTTTAACACTAACTTGATGAGTTCAAATATCCTTTTCTCTTTCCATGCTACTAAGATATTATCTTTCCATTCACCATACACACTTTTAAGATAATTTCTGAGATATGACTTCGATTATTTTTATGTATCGGTACCACGTTCGTTTGCTCGTACAATAAGATCTTGTATAAATCAATTTTGTTGGCAAATCCGGATTTCTCAAAAAAAAAAATATTTTCGATATGGTTTATTTGGGATTTCTCTTCAGTTTTAAGATTCAGAAAACCTTTAGCATGCGCTTAAATTCTCCACACTATACTTGATCTAATTTCAATCTTCGAATCTCAAAACTTTTCCAAAATTTTTAGGTTGCTGCTGCATAACATGTCTGACCTATGTTTTAATGTTCGAGTAAATGATTTCCTTTTCCTCATGATGATTTTATATAAGCCAATAAACCACTTTTCCTCTTATTACGTATATTCGTCTCAAACTCGTTTTCAAACAATTTGTTTTACCGACCTCTAAATATTTCTATACCAAAAGGGGCTCCAACTTTTAAAGTATAACGGTCTTCAAACCTTTCGTGTTTTAGAATATGTTATTTACACTATTTTCCATATGTCCCAATGGAGCATCGTTACATCATTACACGATCGTTTTCATGCTTTTCGATCTTTCTATTCGTTACGCATGTGATTTCAGTTTCTTCCTTTTTGTCTAGCCCTTAGAGCTTGTCGTTGCCTGTGTCAACCTTATTATAGTTTGGTGGGCCCATTAGTTAAGTGGTTATGTCGTCGTAGTGTTGATTTCGTGGTGTGTATATAGTGGTATGGGTGTTGGCATTTGTGTGTTGTGTGTAGGTAATTTTCTGCTTGAGTATGATGTGATATACATATGATATCAGAATGATAATTTTGATTGGTACTACTTGTTTTATGTGATGTCGTATGCGTGTATATCAGGAGGTATACCCAACTATTGCATCTCTTAAACTTGTATGTAGTTGATGTGTTGATATGATAGTTATAAATGGATGGATATGGTGTGAAAATATGTGATACGTGGATGTGCATGCCTTGGAGTGGATTGGTATGTGTATGGATACTGTGTTACGCATATAAATGTCCTGCTATGATTTGAGTCTCCCTCAAGCTTGAGTGGGTATACTCTATGTACGTTGATACAATTGTATGTGGTGGTGAATAGTGATGGATGATGCATGTATGGTGTTTGAATTGTTTGTGCTTGGTTGTGTTACGCACACGATTGTGGGTGGCTATACCAATATATAGTTATAGGACTATATGTGAGGTGAAATATGGTGAAATATTTGCATGTATTTGAATGACTAAATAAATGTGAAATTATTTTCAAATAAGAGAGGCTTGGTTATTATTATTTTTTTTTATATAGTAAGTAATAAGTATTTATTGTTGTATAAATATATTGACTATGTATATTTGTGATTGAAATACGTGTATGAAAATGATTGACTATAATAAGTATGAGTGTACTATGTGCGTGAAAATATGTGTGTAGTGGTAGTAATATTTGATTTCTAGTGCATATATATATGAGCACTCGAAATGAAAGTACTTGGTTGAATTTATGATGTGATATTGGATAAGGGTAGTTACCAGAGCGACTATATATATATGTGTGTTAGAAAGTCCGAGGACGGACTTTATTCTAAGGTGGGTAGGATGTAACGACTGGTTTTCGTGTAATTGGATTATTTATATAATAATATATGCTTGGTGGATTTTCTCCTTGGATGTGTGGTTTCGTCGCCATAGCTTTCATTTTCGATCGATTCGTCGTATTTTCTCGTTCCTTCCTTAGGATCGTCGATTTCGAAGTATGTCATTCGTGACGGGCTTCATAACGGTTGTATCTTACTATTAGATCAAGCCTAGGAGTCTTAGGAATCGATCCCGGGGCCCCGCGCTCCGTATCGGAACTTTTGGTGCTCATTAGCCGGTATAAGAAGGGGCACCGACCGACTAAATATCGATCCAGTCGGTCGTCAATCCTTCTTGGACCGACTAGTTAGCTTTCTAAATTTCTCAGGAGTTACTGTTTGCTCTTAGTCGGTCTAAGAACGTTCATCGACCGACTAGATGCTAAACTAGTCGGTCAGTATTTGTTCATGGACCGACTAACTCTAAATCCTATTTTCGTTCAGGAGTTACTGTTTGCACTTAGTCGGTCTACGTTGGTCGACCGACCGACTAGTTGCCAAACTAGTCGGTCAGTGGTTGCTCTTTGACCGACTAACCAGTGTTAAAACCCTAATTTCTGGGCAGCCGCCAGCTCAACCTATTTATACCCAACCCAATCATTCTCTTCTTCTCCAACACGACCCAAAACCCTAAAATCTTCCCCTCTAAGCCCCCATCTCCCTCCAAGCTCCAATCCTTCATTCCAAGCCCTAAATCCATCATCCAATCCATCCATCCACTCCATCTACCTCTCATCTTCCCCAAAATCTCACCAAAACCCATGAAAATCCCCAAATCCCCCAAAACCCTAGTTTCCCCAAACTTCTCCATTTGCTTCCAGATCTGATCCTAAGGTTCCCCGGAGTGTTTCTTCCGTCTCCTCTTGGTAAGAAATCGATTCCCCGTTGTTTTCTTAACCTATTTATATTTTTATGAAACCCTAATATAATTTCTTGTTGTATGTTGATTGGTCCCCCAAAAACAGCGATTTCCCCGTAGATTAGCATCCGTGTGGCGAAGTGGTCGTCATCCCCGGTGCTAGGCAAGTGAAACTTGCATCTCTTGTTTTGGGCCATGTCTTAGGCCATTTCCTTTGCTTTAGCGTAAAAGAGACTAAACAGTGAAAGGATAGCCGTTTAGACGCCATTGACCTAGCTTGACAACGAAGCTTGGTCCGTCACCCTCATCATGCTTGTATGTCACGTTTAAATTCAATTAACGGTACGCAATCATTTGTTCATGTCATTGCATAGTGATAAATTATTGTGATTGTGTAGCACACGCTACAACATTATATTCCTGGCTCGTGTTCCAGAAGCGAGCCCTGTAGTTAGAAACCCCAACGCTCGGATACCGGCTAGGCACCCACTTTTCGTGGGCACAACCCTATGCCAAATACACTTCCTGGCCCGTGATCCAGAAGCGAGCAAATGCTCGATACACGTAGGGGTGGGGTAAGAGATATGCGTCACCAGAGCACGAGATGGCCTGATCTGCCACTCCAGCCTGCAGGCGAAATCTCTAGTGTTTAAGTGAGTAAGAGATATGCGTCACCAGAGCACGAGATGGCCTGATCCGCCACTCCAGCCTGCAGGCGAAATCTCTAGTGATTAATAGTGATAAGTGATAAATGATAAGTGATTAGTGATTTGGTAGCTTTTGCTACATTGTGCATGCTCGTCTCCTTTAAACTGTTGCATCATACTTAACTGCCATGTCATTGCTTAATACTATAACTGCTAGGTTGCTAGTTGCCTTTCTTTTAGTTTCCTTGCACAAGTCTTTCCAGACTTGCTGACATGTGCCCCTTTCTCTTTGGGTGTCGCATGTTAGTTGCCGAGTCAGAGCTTGTTGCAGAGGGCGTTGTGTTTGCTCAGGAGGAGTCTTGTGGACACCGGTGACTTGTTGAGTTTCCCTTTATGATTTAAGATTCATGTTAGTTGTCGGTGCGTGGCACCCTTGTATGTATGTTATTCTTTGTTGGCCATGTTGGGCCTTAAACTCTTTTTCCTTTAGCCTGGTGGCTTTTCTGTGATATTGTAATTTATTTATGGATATTCAGGGACTCAATAAATTGCTTATTGTCTCATTTTCTTATTGTTATCTTTGTTTCGTATCGCATTTGCAAGGACTTGCCATAATAAGTGTCTTTATACGCTTATCAGACTTGGAGCTTCACGGCTTCAAGTTTGTGCGGACCTTCTCACGTCTCGACTCCACATTTTTGGGAAGCGGGGCGTGACAGGTTTTAGTGGTGGCCCATGCAGGTCCATTTGCAAATGCGAACTATCGGAACAACGATAATAATTATAGAATGTCCATTACATAAATTGGAACATCCAAGTTATAAGCCCGGAGTCTAGGTTTTTAGCGTTCCTATGTCTTATGTGGCTGGTAGGCGTGTTAGAGCATCTGTCCCAGCTTGGTAAGGAATCCATTAGGTCAGGACCATAGTGAGACTTAGTTAGAAGTTTGTGCTTGCTAGTTAGGGATCCTTGATTGTTAGTTAGACTCCATGTTAGTGATTGATTTGATTGTCTTAAGAGTTACCTTAGTGGTTCCTGTCTAGATTTGACTATGATAGACTTCTATAACTCTTTGGTCTCTCGCTTGGGTTCATCGATTTCGGACCAAGCTGAACTCGTTTCATCGCTGTCTAGCCCTTAGGAAAGTCTTAGCGCTTAGTTCCATAATCTTTAGTTGGTTGACCATAGGAGTTTCCGTAGATTTTCCTAAGTCATAACCTAGGCGTATTTATGTTTTGATCATCCGACCAATTCCTTGCCTCGATTCACGTGATCACCACATTTCGATAATCGTTGACTTTCAAATGTCCTCTTTCGCAAAACTTGATTTTTCCAAAGTTATGATTTCAATTTCCCCTTATTAAAAGTTTTTCGCTAAGTTTAAATTTTGTTTTAAACCCGCTACGTATATACTTGAATTTCTCACTTTTCGATTGAGTCAAAATTCCTTGTAAATTTCGGAGTCTAATGGTTGTAATTATAATTGCTATCTCGTAACCATTTCCTTGTCTATATTTTCGCATTTCGGTTTAAAGACTCCGATACTATTTTGGAAAAATTCGATATACCATTTTCTAACTATGAGATCCATTTTAATCGCATAGCATACATACTTTAAAAATCTTTTCCAAACCAAATGGAATTTCAATTGTTATGTGTATACTTATATCTTGTACTCTTTCATTGACTTAAATTAATTTTCGGAATTCGAAGGTTTTGACGAGATTTTGATTACTGTTTTATAATGTTTTACAGCCTATACCTTTCATACCTATTCGAATGTCTTGTCCCTTTTCATAAATCGATTTAATTCTGAGCTGCAATTCTATTTTCCAAATTCGATTTATGAATTTTCCTTTTTATTTATGCTATTCGAATGTTTCGTCGCACTCCCTTAATATACTTTTCAAGTCACAGATGATTTCAGCTTTCAACAAATCAAAGTTATGTTCAAACATTTTCCCGACGACAGATTTTTTTTAGAAAATTACGTTCCGTAACCACTTCCCTTGTCCTCAATTCACATGACCACCTCATTACAATTATCCTTGATCTTTCAAATGTTTTCCGTTGCAAATCTTGATTCTTCCAAAGTTATTTTCGAATGCTATCCTTATTTGAAGTTTCACTCAATTTAAATTTGTTCTAAACTTTTAAATATGTCTCCCTAAATTTTGATGGAGTTAAAAGTCGTTCTTGAATTTTGAAGACTGTTGGTCGTAATTTTAAAAATTACTATCTTGTACTATTTTTCTAACAATGTATCTTTCGCATTTCGATTTTTTTAAACTTTATTACTATCCTGATGGTTCGATATACCGTCCCTTTCTCCTAAATACAAAAATTTATTTTAACCACTTATCTTACATACCTTTAGGGGTATTTTTCCGAAACTGAATGGACTTCAACAAATTTTGTATGTATCAATTATAGGTTCGTCGTACTCGTACTTCAAAAGTTTTTATACCAACACGTTCTTTTGGCGAATCCTTATTTCCCTAAAAGTATCTTCGATCTTCTTCTTTCGTTGAGTTTGAATTTGTTCGAAACACTTTTGATATGTGTAAGGTTTCATGCTCCTTCGCCGACTCAAATTATTTATGTTTTTAAATATCGGAACTTGTGTTGAGATTTTTAGATTAGAAGTTTATAATATTTTCTGCATGTACCTTCATATCGATATAAATGTCTTGTCCCTTTTCATATACAAATTTCATTCTGAACCGTATTTCTATTTTCCTAACTCGATTCATAATTTCTTTTTACTTGTGCCATTAAGATTTTATTCGAAAACACTTCGTGCTTACTTTTAATAAACTTTCCAAGCCCCTTTGGACTTCGGCTTTTAGCAAGTCGATTTATGCCCAACATTTTCCATATTTCGGATTTTTGTATTAAAATAATAATAATAATAATTTTTATTACTATTTCGATATCATTCCTGACTTAGACCCTTCATAAAACGGTTTAAAAGTTTTAACACTAACTTGATGAGTTCAAATATCCTTTTCTCTTTCCATGCTACTAAGATATTATCTTTCCATTCACCATACACACTTTTAAGATAATTTCTGAGATATGACTTCGATTATTTTTATGTATCGGTACCACGTTCGTTTGCTCGTACAATAAGATCTTGTATAAATCAATTTTGTTGGCAAATCCGGATTTCTCAAAAAAAAAAAATATTTTCGATATGGTTTATTTGGGATTTCTCTTCAGTTTTAAGATTCAGAAAACCTTTAGCATGCGCTTAAATTCTCCACACTATACTTGATCTAATTTCAATCTTCGAATCTCAAAACTTTTCCAAAATTTTTAGGTTGCTGCTGCATAACATGTCTGACCTATGTTTTAATGTTCGAGTAAATGATTTCCTTTTCCTCATGATGATTTTATATAAGCCAATAAACCACTTTTCCTCTTATTACGTATATTCGTCTCAAACTCGTTTTCAAACAATTTGTTTTACCGACCTCTAAATATTTCTATACCAAAAGGGGCTCCAACTTTTAAAGTATAACGGTCTTCAAACCTTTCGTGTTTTAGAATATGTTATTTACACTATTTTCCATATGTCCCAATGGAGCATCGTTACATCATTACACGATCGTTTTCATGCTTTTCGATCTTTCTATTCGTTACGCATGTGATTTCAGTTTCTTCCTTTTTGTCTAGCCCTTAGAGCTTGTCGTTGCCTGTGTCAACCTTATTATAGTTTGGTGGGCCCATTAGTTAAGTGGTTATGTCGTCGTAGTGTTGATTTCGTGGTGTGTATATAGTGGTATGGGTGTTGGCATTTGTGTGTTGTGTGTAGGTAATTTTCTGCTTGAGTATGATGTGATATACGTATGATATCAGAATGATAATTTTGATTGGTACTACTTGTTTTATGTGATGTCGTATGCGTGTATATCAGGAGGTATACCCAACTATTGCATCTCTTAAACTTGTATGTAGTTGATGTGTTGATATGATAGTTATAAATGGATGGATATGGTGTGAAAATATGTGATACGTGGATGTGCATGCCTTGGAGTGGATTGGTATGTGTATGGATACTGTGTTACGCATATAAATGTCCTGCTATGATTTGAGTCTCCCTCAAGCTTGAGTGGGTATACTCTATGTACGTTGATACAATTGTATGTGGTGGTGAATAGTGATGGATGATGCATGTATGGTGTTTGAATTGTTTGTGCTTGGTTGTGTTACGCACACGATTGTGGGTGGCTATACCAATATATAGTTATAGGACTATATGTGAGGTGAAATATGGTGAAATATTTGCATGTATTTGAATGACTAAATAAATGTGAAATTATTTTCAAATAAGAGAGGCTTGGTTATTATTATTTTTTTTATATAGTAAGTAATAAGTATTTATTGTTGTATAAATATATTGACTATGTATATTTGTGATTGAAATACGTGTATGAAAATGATTGACTATAATAAGTATGAGTGTACTATGTGCGTGAAAATATGTGTGTAGTGGTAGTAATATTTGATTTCTAGTGCATATATATATGAGCACTCGAAATGAAAGTACTTGGTTGAATTTATGATGTGATATTGGATAAGGGTAGTTACCAGAGCGACTATATATATGTGTTAGAAAGTCCGAGGACGGACTTTATTCTAAGGTGGGTAGGATGTAACGACTGGTTTTCGTGTAATTGGATTATTTATATAATAATATATGCTTGGTGGATTTTCTCCTTGGATGTGTGGTTTCGTCGCCATAGCTTTCATTTTCGATCGATTCGTCGTATTTTCTCGTTCCTTCCTTAGGATCGTCGATTTCGAAGTATGTCATTCGTGACGGGCTTCATAACGGTCGTATCTTACTATTAGTCAAGCCTAGGAGTCTTAGGAATCGATCCCGGGGCCCCGCGCTCCGTATCGGAACTTTTGGTGCTCATTAGCCGGTATAAGAAGGGGCACCGACCGACTAGATATCGATCCAGTCGGTCGTCAATCCTTCTTGGACCGACTAGTTAGCTTTCTAAATTTCTCAGGAGTTACTGTTTGCTCTTAGTCGGTCTAAGAACGTTCATCGACCGACTAGATGCTAAACTAGTCGGTCAGTATTTGTTCATGGACCGACTAACTCTAAATCCTATTTTCGTTCAGGAGTTACTGTTTGCACTTAGTCGGTCTACGTTGGTCGACCGACCGACTAGTTGCCAAACTAGTCGGTCAGTGGTTGCTCTTTGACCGACTAACCAGTGTTAAAACCCTAATTTCTGGGCAGCCGCCAGCTCAACCTATTTATACCCAACCCAATCATTCTCTTCTTCTCCAACACGACCCAAAACCCTAAAATCTTCCCCTCTAAGCCCCCATCTCCCTCCAAGCTCCAATCCTTCATTCCAAGCCCTAAATCCATCATCCAATCCATCCATCCACTCCATCTACCTCTCATCTTCCCCAAAATCTCACCAAAACCCATGAAAATCCCCAAATCCCCCAAAACCCTAGTTTCCCCAAACTTCTCCATTTGCTTCCAGATCTGATCCTAAGGTTCCCCGGAGTGTTTCTTCCGTCTCCTCTTGGTAAGAAATCGATTCCCCGTTGTTTTCTTAACCTATTTATATTTTTATGAAACCCTAATATAATTTCTTGTTGTATGTTGATTGGTCCCCCAAAAACAGCGATTTCCCCGTAGATTAGCATCCGTGTGGCGAAGTGGTCGTCATCCCCGGTGCTAGGCAAGTGAAACTTGCATCTCTTGTTTTGGGCCATGTCTTAGGCCATTTCCTTTGCTTTAGCGTAAAAGAGACTAAACAGTGAAAGGATAGCCGTTTAGACGCCATTGACCTAGCTTGACAACGAAGCTTGGTCCGTCACCCTCATCATGCTTGTATGTCACGTTTAAATTCAATTAACGGTACGCAATCATTTGTTCATGTCATTGCATAGTGATAAATTATTGTGATTGTGTAGCACACGCTACAACATTATATTTCTGGCTCGTGTTCCAGAAGCGAGCCCTGTAGTTGGAAACCCCAACGCTCGGATACCGGCTAGGCACCCACTTTTCGTGGGCACAACCCTATGCCAAATACACTTCCTGGCCCGTGATCCAGAAGCGAGCAAATGCTCGATACACGTAGGGGTGGGGTAAGAGATATGCGTCACCAGAGCACGAGATGGCCTGATCCGCCACTCCAGCCTGCAGGCGAAATCTCTAGTGTTTAAGTGAGTAAGAGATATGCGTCACCAGAGCACGAGATGGCCTGATCCGCCACTCCAGCCTGCAGGAGAAATCTCTAGTGATTAAGTGATTAATAGTGATAAGTGATAAATGATAAGTGATTAGTGATTTGGTAGCTTTTGCTACATTGTGCATGCTCGTCTCCTTTAAACTGTTGCATCATACTTAACTGCCATGTCATTGCTTAATACTATAACTGCTAGGTTGCTAGTTGCCTTTCTTTTAGTTTCCTTGCACAAGTCTTTCCAGACTTGCTGACATGTGCCCCTTTCTCTTTGGGTGTCGCATGTTAGTTGCCGAGTCAGAGCTTGTTGCAGAGGGCGTTGTGTTTGCTCAGGAGGAGTCTTGTGGACACCGGTGACTTGTTGAGTTTCCCTTTATGATTTAAGATTCATGTTAGTTGTCGGTGCGTGGCACCCTTGTATGTATGTTATTCTTTGTTGGCCATGTTGGGCCTTAAACTCTTTTTCCTTTAGCCTGGTGGCTTTTCTGTGATATTGTAATTTATTTATGGATATTCAGGGACTCAATAAATTGCTTATTGTCTCATTTTCTTATTGTTATCTTTGTTTCGTATCGCATTTGCAAGGACTTGCCATAATAAGTGTCTTTATACGCTTATCAGACTTGGAGCTTCACGGCTTCAAGTTTGTGCGGACCTTCTCACGTCTCGACTCCACATTTTTGGGAAGCGGGGCGTGACACCATGGTACACCTTAGTTAAATTGTTCCAAAGGAACAATTTACCCTAAAATAACTACCTTGGGGGCTATAAATAAGACCCAAGGGTAAGCCATTTCTTACACTTTTGCATGGCATTCATGCATGCATCTTCATTCTAGCGAAGCTCTGCCGAAATACTTCCTCTCCCTCTATCCAAGTTCTTAATCTAAAGTAGAGATTTAGATTGTGGATTTAGTAGCCTTACTCCGTTCGTGAGAAGACTCGATCCGTCGTGGCGAATCCGAAGGCAAAGTTCCGAGACTACCGTGCCGCATACGCAAGCGTAAGTCTCAACTTTAATTATCTATCCTAACTCTGTTTTGGCAGGATCCTTCAGAAACGCTCTGGGGAACCTAGGGTTCAGATCTGGAATGGATGGGGAAAATCTGGAGAAATGGGGTTTTGGGGATTTTTGGGGGTTGGAGATGGCCTAGGGCATGGTGGTTGGTCAAAATGGAGAGGGAAACTCCAAGGGAGGATGGAATGGCTTGGGGAAATGTTGGAGAGTGATTTGGGGAAGAAGGAGGCTCAGGAGAATGCAAAAGGGATGAAAGAAATCATGGGTGGGGTTTAAATAGGGAGTGGCGGCTGCCCAGAAATTAGGGTTTCGACACTGATTAGTTGGTCAAAGAGCAACCACTGACCGACTAGTTTGGGAAATAGTCGGTCGGTTGGCTAACGCAGACCGACTAAGTCCAAACAGTAACTCATGTACAAAAATAGGATTTAGATTTAGTCGGTAGAAGAACAACTACTGACCGACTAGTTTCTCATCTAGTCGGTCGATGAACGTTCTTAGACCGACTAAGAATGAATAGTACTTGGTATCAAAAATGATCATAGAGCTAGTCGGTTAAAGAACGATTGCTGACCGACTAGTTTGCAACCTAGTCGGTCGACCAATGTTCTTAGACCGACTAACGATAAACAGTAACTCCTGAGAAATTAACAAAGCCAACTTGTCATGACCCGCTTCCCTAAAATGGAGGCGAGACGTGAAAAGGTCCGCACGAGAGTGGAGCTGTGAAGCCCCAAACCCGATAAGCGTCAATAAAACATAAGCAGGTCCCTGTAACCACAACGGAGCAACAATAATAATAAAAGGAGAGACAGAAATAAAATTCTCATATCTCATAAAATGTCCAACATGAAAATAAGTCCAACATCCAGAAAAGCCACCAGGCTAAAAGAAAGAGTCTAAAGGCCCAGAACAAGACCAACAAAAGCAGCGACATAACAAAGTATAGGTGCTACGCACCGATAACAAAACAACTGTCTAAACAAAAGTAAAACACAACGAAGACACTAGGACTGGTCCCCAGTGTCCACGTACTCCCCGTCAAACACAAGCTCGGGCTCGGCGTCAGCAAACACCTCGTCCTCAACAAGGTACTCAGGCTCAGGATCTAACATGTGTCACCCAAAAGAATAAAGGGGCACATGTCAGCAAGTCTAAAAGACTTGGGCAAGGAAACTGAAAATAAGGCAACTAGCAACCTAGCAGTTATAGTATGCATGACATGGCAGTTATAACATGAGTGCACAATCAAGACATGGCAAGACAATTTGTACAAGAGAACAATCATCGAGACAAGACAAGAGTAGTCAAGCTACTATCAATCTCAATCAATTCACTATTCACGTTGTTTGTAGATGTTTACGCCTTACAGCTGAATGGTTTCACATTCACGCTGATTGGCCGCTTAACACTACCCCAAACCCAGAGTTTACGCCTTACCACTGCAGTTGCTAATCGGGCAGACTACCAGTTGATTGGCCGCTTAACTCTTACCCCCAATACCCACACGTAATGGAGCCAGGGTCCCCGCACATGAGCTCAGCAAGTGAGCCGGGGTTGCCCCGCACATGAGCTCGCATTCTTAAACATTTGGCGTAGGGGTGCACCTAGCCGGAAACAAGCAATTCAGGCATTGGCTATCAACCAACACATGGCCCGCTTCTGAAACACGAGCCAGGAACACAAGCATTTGTAGCGAAGCTACGCAATCACAGAAGCACTTAAAGAATGCAATGACATGACAATTAATTCGTGTACCGTTAATGGAAAGTAAACATGACATGGTAATTGTGCAACATGATATATGTCGGAACTAGCTTCGTTGTCAAGCTAGTTCCCCAATTTGCGCCTAGGCGAGTATCATTTCGTCGCCTAGCCTCTTTTACGCCTATAACAAGCAAATGGCCTAAAACATGGCCTAAACCCTAAGTGGCAAGTTTCACTTGCCTAGCACCGGGGATGACGATCACGAAGGTTCATCTCGTGGATGCTAATCTACGGGGGAAATCGCTGTTATGGGGAAACAATTATCAAACAACATGAAATTTCATTAGGGTTTCATAAAAATACAAATAGGTTATGAAAACATCGAGAGGTCGATTTCTTACCGAGAGGAAGCGGAAGAAACACTCCGGATAACCCTAGGACCAGATCTGGAAATAAATGGAGAAGTTTGGAGAGTTAGGGTTCTTGGGGGATTTTGGGGGATTTGATGGAGATTTGGGGAAAATGAGAGGTAGATAGAGTTGATGGAGGGTTTAGATGATGAATCTAGGGCTTGGGATGAAGGAATATGGCTTGGGGGAAGATGGGGGCTCAATGGGGGAGATTTTAGGGTTTTGGGTCGAGTGGAGGAAGAAGAAAACGTTTGGGAGGGGTATAAATAGGTTGGGCTGGCGGCTGCCCAGAAATTAGGGTTTTAACACAGATTAGTCGGTCAAAGAGCAACCACTGACCGACTAGTTTGGCAACTAGTCGGTCGGTCGACCAACGCAGACCGACTAAGTGTAAACAATAACTTCTGAACGAAAATAGGATTTAGATTTAGTCGGTCCATGAACAAATACTGACCGACTAGTTTAACATCTAGTCGGTCGATGAACGTTCTTAGACCGACTAAGAGTGAACAGTATTGATACTAAAATTAAGTTGAAGAGTTAGTCGGTTAAAGAAGCATTGCTGACCGACTAGTTTGCAACCTAGTCGGTCAACCAACGTTCTTAGACCGACTAACGATAAACAGTAACTCTTGAATAATTTAGAAAGCCAACTAGTCGGTCCAAGAAGGATTGCCGACCGACTGGATCGTCATCTAGTCGGTCGGTGCCCCTTCTTACACCGGCTAATAAGCACCAAAAGTTCCGATACGGAGCGCGGGGCCCCGGGATCGATTCCTAAGACTCCTAGGCTTGATCTAATAGTAAGATACGACCGTTATGAAGTCCGTCACGAATGACATACTTCGAAATCGACAATCCTAAGGAAGAAACGAGAAAATACGACGAATCGATCGAAAATGAAAGTTACGGAGACGAAAACCACACATGAGGAGAAAATCCATCAAAACATATATCATATTATAATAAATCCAGATACATGAAAAGCAGTCGTTACATCCTCCCCAACTTAAGAAAAATTCCGTCCTCGGAATTTCCAAACACTCACGTGTCTGGAAACAAAAGTGGGAAACGCTCTCGCATCTCATCCTCATTCTCCCAAGTAGACTCTCCAGGTGAGCCGTGTCGTCACATCACCCTCACAAGATTGACAATCTTGTTCCGAAGCGATTTCTGACGCCTGTCCAGAATCTGCACTGGATGCTGGTCATACGTCATATCGGGGCGAACGGTAATCTCTGAAAAATCCACAGCATGAGATGGATCGCTAATGTATCGACGAAGCTGCGACACATGGAAAACATTGTGAACTCCTTCCAAAGATGGCGGCAAGGCCAAGCAATAAGCTACCTCGCCAACCCTCTCCAAAATGTCAAACGGTCCAATGTATCGCGGGCTCAACTTCCCTCGCTTCCCAAAACGAATCACACCGCGATTCGGGAAAATCTTCAAGAACACATGGTCGCCCGGCTGAAACTCCAAAGGACGACGTTTAGCATCCGCCCAATGCTTAAAACGGTCCTGAGCAATTCTCAACCTCTCCCGAATATTCCTGACGATATCCATGGCCTCCACGATCATCTCAGGTCCCAACAGCTCCCGATCACCAACGTCATCCCAACTCAATGGCGATCGACATTTCCTCCCATAAACAGCGGCGAAAGGCGCCATGCCAATACTCGCCTGGAAGCTGTTGTTGTAAGAGAACTCCACCAAATGCAGATGGTCCTCCCACGAACCCTTGAAATCCAACATGCACGCCCTCAGCATGTCTTCCAAAATCTGAATCGTCCTCTCGGACTGGCCATCCGTCTGCGGATGGTACGCCGTGCTGAAACTCAGACGCGTACCCAAACTCTTCTGCAAACTCTGCCAGAACTGAGATGTGAACCTCGTGTCTCTGTCCGACACGATACTCACGGGGACTCCATGAAGTCGCACGACCTCCTGCACGATTCACGTCACATCACTATCCAGACTAGGAAAAGGAAATAAAAACGGAGAGTAAAAGAATTTTACCTCCATATATCTCCTCGCTAGCGCCTCAGTGGACTGTCCCACTCGGAACGGAATAAAGTGCGCAGATTTGGTCAATCGATCTACGATCACCCAAATCGCGTCATTCTGCTTCGGGCTCCGAGGTAGTCCAGTCACGAAATCCATAGTGATGTGTTGCCATTTCCACTCCGGAATCGGAAGCAGTTGTAGCAACCCGGCCGTACGCTGATGCTCCGCCTTCACTTGCTGGCAAACCAAACACTTGGCTACACTCCGAGCCACGCTCCTCTTCATACCATGCCACCAATATTCAGACGAAGATCCCGGTACATCTTGGTGCCACCAGGATGCACAGAATACGGCGAACTGTGTGCCTCCACCATCAACTCCTCTCTAATATCCCCAGCTGACACACACAACCTGGCTCCAAACCTCAGCGAGCCATCCTCATGAATCAAAAAGTCAGCCCGCAGACCGGCTTCCACCTGCTCCCGAATCTTCACCAGCTTCAGATCCTCAGCCTGGCCAGCCTTAATCCGATCCACGATCGTCGACTCTACCTGCATGTACATCAACGATGAATCCTCCCTAGGAAGAACAATCTCCACGCCAGACTCGCAAAACTCCTGCTATAATCTCCACTGCGAGGTCAAAATCATCACCGCTGGAAGCCTACTCAAAGCATCTGGAACCACATTCACCTTGCCAGGGTGATACTGCAAATCAATCTCATAATCCGCCATAAGCTCCAACCATCGACGCTGTCGCATGTTGAGCTCCTTCTGAGTAAAAATATACTTCAATCTTTTGTGATCGGTGAAAATCTTCACTTTCTCACTCAGCAGGAAGTGCCTCCAAATCTTAAGAGCAAACACAACGGCAGCCAACTCCAAATCATGCGTCGGGTAATTCTTCTCATGAACCTTAAGCTGACGAGACGCATACGCCACAACATGCCCATGCTGATGCAACACACAACCGAGACCCTTGCCAGAAGCATCGCAAAAGATCTCAAATCCACCGCTGCGATCAGGCACAACCAGAATAGGGGCAGTCGTCAACCTCTCCTTCAGAATACCAAAAGCACTCTCACAATCACCCGACCAAACAAAAGCAACATCCTTCCGCGTCAACCTGGTCATCGGCTCAGCAATACGAGAAAAGTCCTTAATGAATCGCCGATAGTAACCAGCAAGTCCAAGGAAACTCCGAATCTCAGACGCAGACGACGGAACAGGCCACTCCCTGATGGCCCTAATCTTCTCGGGATCCACTGAAATACCATCTCCAGTCACCACATGCCCAAGAAAAGCAACTCTATCCGGCCAAAACTCGCACTTCGAAAACTTAGCATACAACCGATGCTTCCTCAAAATCTCCAACACCGTCCTTAAGTGCGAGGCATGCTCTTCCTCTGACTTCGAATAGATCAGAATGTCGTCAATAAAGATAACAACAAACTTATCCAAAAATTCGTAGAAAATCAGGTTCATCAAATTCATGAAAACTGCGGCGCGTTAGTTACACCGAAAGGCATGACCACGAACTCATAGTGTCCATACTTCGTCCTGAACGCTGTCTTCGGAACATCACCCTTCTTCACCTTCAACTGATGGTAACCACTCCTCAAATCCAATTTAGAAAACACCCTCGAACCTCCAAGCTGATCAAAAATATCATCGATGCGAGGCAACGGGTATTTATTCTTAATGGTCACCGCATTCAACTCCCGATAGTCCACGCACATGCGACGCGAACCATCCTTCTTCTTTACCAGCAACACCGGTGCTCCCCACGGAGACACGCTAGGATTAATATAACCCTTCTGCAAAAGCTCATCCAACTGCTTCCGCAACTCTTCCAATTCAGCGGGTGCCATACGATACGGCGCCTTCGAAATCGGCTGCGCACCCGGAACAAGATCGATAGAAAATTCTAGGGCTCGATCAGGTGGCAACCCAGACATCTCCTCGGGGAAGACGTCGCCAAAATATTGCACCACATCTGGCCACTCCAACTCCATCTGCATAGCCACAGCCTCCACCGGCCTGGCCCGAAATCTGACAGGACCAAGCGAACTGCTACCACGACTAAACTCAAATACTGGATGTCCGGGAATCTCGAACACCACCTTCTTCCTTCGACAGTCGATCGTAGCATAGAAGCTCGCAAGCCAGTCCATCCCAAGAACTGCATCATAGTTGATGATGTCGTGGACAATGAAATCAGCGAAAAGCTCATGTCCACAGACCACCAACGAGCAAGAATTGCAACCACGATGCACCGAGACCACGCCATTCCCTGTAATGATATTTCAACTCTTGGAAAGAGGGGACGTCAACAAGGAATGCCTCTCCACGAAGCTCCGAGAAATAATGCACATCGATGCACCAGAGTCAAAGAGGACTCGTGCAGGAAATGTGCACACCAAACCACACCTAACAAGCAATTAACAATCAAACCCTAGTCTAGCAAACAACCATGCTCAAGCAAACAACACAATCTAATAATCAAAACCAGCTAGGAAAGTAACAGCTAGATTGAGGATTACCTGCGATAACCTCATCCACAGCCTCGCTCTCTACAGCGGTCATCAGAAAAGCCTGCCTCCTCGGCGGAACAGCCTGCCGAAAAGCCTGTCCCTGCGGAACAAGAGCTGCTCCACGTCCAGCAGGAACAGACGCTCGCTGCTGCAACGGCTGTGCTGCAACAGGTGCCCTCCGCAGCTGATTCGCATGCCTACAATCCTTCGCGACATGGGAAGCATCACCACAAACCAGACACTGGCCCAAAAACTTCCGACACTGATCCTTGTTGTGGCCAGGCTTGCCGCAGAAATGGCAAGTCTTCAGAATAGGCCCTCCTGGCCTCTTAAACTGAGCAGGCTGGTTCGGCCTGAATCCAGGTCTAACCACAGCTCTCGCCTGTTCCACAGGCCTCTTCCCAGCACCAACAATAGACCCCCTCCTCTGGTTCACGAGCAGCTCCTACCTCTTGGCTGCTACTAGAACCTTCTGATAAGACTCCCGGTCAGAAGAGGTCACAAAACTCTGGAGCTCCGAAGCAAGTCCCTGCAGGAACCTCTGAGCTCTCTCCTCAGCGTCCTGCACCATCTTTGGTGCAAACCGACTCAGCCTCATGAACTCTTGGTGATATAGGTCCACCGACGAGCTCCCTTGCTTCAAATCGATAAAACGCTGCAGCATCTCTTCCCTGGCAGTTTTCGGAAAGAACTCACCCTCAAATCTGGCCTTGAAGGTAGCCCAAGCTATCGGCTCCACTAGCATCTTCTCTTCCGCATCCCACCAATTCCGAGCATTATCCTTGAGTTGCCTCTTCGCCAAATTAACCCATCCAGCCGGGGTGATCTTGGCCATCTTCAGATTGTCCTCGATGTTCCAAATCCACTCATCGGCAGCCAGAGGACCCTCAGACCCATCAAAATATGCGGGACCCAGCTCCCGAAATTACTTCGCTCTCGGCTCAGAGCGAGGGGCATCCGGAAGAGCCCGGGCAGCTCGAGCAAGTGGAGCATTCTGGACTTGCAGAAGCACGCCCTGTTGCACTTGCATCATCTGGAGCATCATCCGCATCATCTCACCGTTGGTGGGTTCCCGCTCAGGCTCCTCATCATGAGGGAGCGCACCACTACCCCCACCACGGGTGAATCGTCTTCCTGCCATCTAGTGACACAGAGAACGAATCAGATTAGACTCATAGCTTATGACATCGGACGTCAAACTTAGTTTATTGGACATTCTAATATTATTATCGCTATTCCGATAATCGCAGTTACAGAAGGACCTGCATGGGCCACCAACAAAACCTGTCACGACCCGCTTCCCTAAAATGGAGGCGAGACGTGAAAAGGTCTGCACGAGAGTGGAGCTGTGAAGCCCCAAACCCGATAAGCGTCAATAAAACATAAGCAGGTCCCTGTAACCACAACGGAGCAACAATAATGATAAAAGGAGAGACAGAAATAAAATTCTCATATCTCATAAAATGTCCAACATGAAAATAAGTCCAACATCCAGAAAAGCCACCAGGCTAAAAGAAAGAGTCTAAAGGCCCAGAACAAGACCAACAAAAGCAGCGACATAACAAAGTATAGGTGCTACGCACCGATAACAAAACAACTGTCTAAACAAAAGTAAAACACAACGAAGACACTAGGACTGGTCCCCAGTGTCCACGTACTCCCCGTCAAACACAAGCTCGGGCTCGGCGTCAGCAAACACCTCGTCCTCAACAAGGTACTCAGGCTCAGGATCTAACATGTGTCACCCAAAAGAGTAAAGGGGCACATGTCAACAAGTCTAAAAGACTTGGGCAAGGAAACTGAAAATAAGGCAACTAGCAACCTAGCAGTTATAGTATGCATGACATGGCAGTTATAACATGAGTGCACAATCAAGACATGGCAAGACAATTTGTACAAGAGAACAATCATCGGGACAAGACAAGAGTAGTCAAGCTACTATCAATCTCAATCAATTCACTATTCACGTTGTTTGTAGATGTTTACGCCTTACAGCTGAATGGTTTCACATTCACGCTGATTGGCCGCTTAACACTACCCCAAACCCAGAGTTTACGCCTTACCACTGCAGTTGCTGATCGGGCAGACTCCCAGTTGATTGGCCGCTTAACTCTTACCCCCAATACCCACACGTAATGGAGCCAGGGTCCCCGCACATGAGCTCAGCAAGTGAGCCGGGGTTGCCCACACATGAGCTCGCATTCTTAAACATTTGGCGTAGGGGTGCACCTAGCCGGAAACAAGCAATTCGGGCATTGGCTATCAACCAACACATGGCCCGCTTCTGGAACACGAGCCAGGAACACAAGCATTTGTAGCGAAGCTACGAAATCACAGAAGCACTTAAAGAATCCAATGACATGACAATTAATTCGCGTACCGTTAATGGAAAGTAAACATGACATGGTAATTGTGCAACATGATATATGTCGGAACTAGCTTCATTGTCAAGCTAGTTCCCCAATTTGCGCCTAGGCGAGTATCATTTCGTCGCCTAGCCTCTTTTACGCCTACAACAAGCAAATGGCCTAAAACATGGCCTAAACCCTAAGTGGCAAGTTTCACTTGCTTAGCACCGGGGATGACGATCACGAAGGTTCGTCTCGCGGATGCTAATCTACGGGGGAAATCGCTGTTATGGGGAAACAATCATCAAACAACATGAAATTTCATTAGGGTTTCATAAAAATACAAATAGGTTATGAAAACATCGAGAGTTCGATTTCTTACCGAGAGGAAGCGGAAGAAACACTCCGGAGAACCCTAGGACCAGATCTGGAAACAAATGGAGAAGTTTGGAGAGTTAGGGTTTTTGGGGGATTTTGGGGGATTTGATGGAGATTTGGGGAAAATGAGAGGTAGATATAGTTGATGGAGGGTTTAGATGATGAATCTAGGGCTTGGGATGAAGGAATAGGGCTTGGGGGAAGATGGGGGCTCAATGGGGGAGATTTTAGGGTTTTGGGTCGAGTGGAGGAAGAAGAAAACGTTTGGGAGGGGTATAAATAGGTTGGGCTGGCGGCTGCCCAGAAATTAGGGTTTTAACACAGATTAGTCGGTCAAAGAGCAACCACTGACCGACTAGTTTGGCAATTAGTCGGTCGGTCGACCAACGCAGACCGACTAAGTGTAAACAGTAACTTCTGAACGAAAATAGGATTTAGATTTAGTCGGTCCATGAACAAATACTGACCGACTAGTTTAACATCTAGTCGGTCGATGAACGTTCTTAGACCGACTAAGAGTGAACAGTATTGATACTAAAATTAAGTTGAAGAGTTAGTCGGTTAAAGAAGCATTGCTGACCGACTAGTTTGCAACCTAGTCGGTCAACCAACGTTCTTAGACCGACTAACGATAAACAGTAACTCTTGAATAATTTAGAAAGCCAACTAGTCGGTCCAAGAAGGATTGCCGACCGACTGGATCGTCATCTAGTCGGTCGGTGCCCCTTCTTACACCGGCTAATAAGCACCAAAAGTTCCGATACGGAGCGCGGGGCCCCGGGATCGATTCCTAAGACTCCTAGGCTTGATCTAATAGTAAGATACGACCGTTATGAAGTCCGTCACGAATGACATACTTCGAAATCGTCAATCCTAAGGAAGAAAGGAGAAAATATGACGAATCGATCGAAAATGAAAGTTACGGAGACAAAAACCATACATGAGGAGAAAATCCATCAAAACATATATCATATTATAATAAATCCAGATACATGAAAAGCAGTCGTTACACAACTAGTCGGTCCATGAAGGTTTGCCGACCGACTAAATCGTCATCTAGTCGGTCGGTTCCCCTTCTTGTACCGGCTAACGTGCACAAAAGTTCCGAAATGGAGCGCGAAGCTCCGGGATCGATTCCTAAGACTCCTAGGCTTGATCTAACAATAAGATATGACCGATATGAAGCCCGTCACGAATGACTTACCCCAAAATCGACGATTCCAAGGAAGAAGCTAGAAAATCACGACGAAACGATCGAAAACGAAAGCTACGGAGACGAAAACCACACATGAGGAGAAAATCCACCAAAGCATATATATATATATATATATATATAATATAATTAATCCAGATACATGAAAACCAGTCGTTACACCTATGGTTTCCACAAAGCTATAGACTACTAGGACTTGGGTAGAACATGTGACGGATTTATCTTTTGGCTTAAGTACAACTCATGTTGTTATTATTATATACCTCTGTTTATTTCACTTACTATTTGCATGAAGTAGCTATAACATTGTTACTAAAACTCACCGGTTTGTTTCCGTCTTCTACGTGTGCTTGCAGATGGGGTGGCGAAAGGTGTCAAGGCAACGACGCCGGAGGGGTGGTCGAGTGCGGGGATCGGGAGCGGGGTCGGAGAGCTGAACGGCTTTCAGAGATGACGGAGGAGGCACTGGGAAGGCCATGTGGAGCTGGCAATGGTTGTGGCAGGCTTCGGATGCTGGGTCGTCGGAAGTTTGCGGTGGACTGGCGGCATGCGGCGGCATGCTGCCGGAGGGCAGCGGGGGTCAGTGAGAGTGCATACGGGGTTGCGGGATGGAGAACGTCGAATGGGTGCTCAGGGTTAAGTTCCCCTGTTTCGAACAGAGTGGGCAGGGCGTTGGAAATGAGGCAGCGGCCTGGAGATTTTGGGGGCTGAGGGTGTGGGTGAGGGCCGGCCTGTAGGAAGTCGTTGCCGGCAGTTGGGAAATGGCGAATGGCGGCAGCGCGAGGGGGCGATCGGAGAGCGAGCATGGGTCCGAGGCGAGGTGACTCAGTTGAGGGGAGAGGAGAGGATAGGTGTCGCGTGTGCGAGGCTTGGGGAGCAGCAGCTCACGGAGGAGGCCGCGGCCTTAGCGATGGCTGGGGTGTGAAGCGAAAGAGAAGGAGAAGAAGGCGTGGAGATGAGGGGAGCAGGTGGCGGTTTGTGATGGTGAGGGGAGGCTGAACGCGAGATGGGGGCGGTAGCCGTGGGCTTGGGAGGAGGAGAAGGCGGGTTGATGCGTTGAAGTAGAAGGAGAGGGAGGCCTCGGGTTGCCTCGCGTGCGTTTGATGCGTGGAGAAGAAAAGAGAACAGAGGGAGCGGCTGAGAATGGTGATGTTGTAGGGTGAGAAAAATAGCCCTAGGTTATTTAATAGGAGTCTTGGGGTGTGGGTTAACAGCACATGAGAATGTCTCTTAGGTTTTTTTTTGTTTTTAAAATATCCTATTATAATAACTTGTGTGGGGGTTGCGTACAGCACGTGAAAGAGAGGCCTTATGGTTTTATACAAGGGAAGTAGGGTTTTATTCTTATAACAATTTGATTTGATTTGTTATAAATGGTGGAGGAAATTAGGGGCTAATGAAATCGATTTAATTGAAGGTTTAATTAGGAGAATTTAGAGCTAATAAATAGGTTTAAAAAGGAAAGCTGATTAGGGTTTTGAAATTTGAATTTCGAATTTTAAAAAAAATACTAAGAGACTTTTAAAAATAATTTACTAGAAAGGATTATAGTAATAATAATAAGTATGAGAAAAAAATAGAAATTGATACGGGTACGGGTACGGGTACGGTCTAGGGATATATTCACAAGAGGAAGGCTACAGGTATACTAGGAAGTAATTTGAATTATTATTAATAGGATTTAATAGGTGTAATTAAGGGAAATACTGTTGCCAGGGAGGCACGACTTGATACTAGTGTTAAACTTTGTTGATAGTTTATGTATTTTTCCTTTTTCTTTTTGCCTTCTTTGTTGTTGATTCTATTGCTTTTGACGTTTTATTTTGCGGTAGTTCTTATTTTGTATGCACAGGAGATCACAGGTTGTAGCGGGTTTGCATCCATTGGACCCTGAAATCGAGGCAACTGCACGTAGAAGGAACTCTGAGATGTGAAGGATAATAGCACGTTAAACAATGGCCGAGGAGATTCATAATCCTGATCCAGAGCCTGCTAGGTCCCTGATGGACTTTTCTATGCTATTCAAAAAATCGACGTTGAGCATATCAAGGCCAGCTATGGAGGCTAATTTCGAATTAAAGTCAGCGTTGATAAGCGTTATACAACAGGACCAGTTTGGAGGGAAGCCCATAAAGAATCGTAATGAACACCTAAATACATTTTTGGAGAAGATGGATACAATGAAAATGAATGGCGTCACCTCTCGCGCCATCAGGCTAAGATTATTTCCATTCTCTCTTAGGGATAAAGCTAAGGAATGGCTTAGAAGCCACAATCCTAATACTTTTACTACACGGGATGCTTTATCATGCGCATTTCTAACCAAGTTCTTTCTTATAGGGAAAATGGTCAAAATACGAAATGAGATCACGTCTTTCACACAGCTTGACCAGGAGTCATTGTATGAAGCTTGGAAGATTCAAGAATTTGCAACACAACTGCCCACACCACGGTATGCCCGTTTGGCTACTACTCCAAGATTTCTACAATGGACTCTCCAGCGAGGTGAAGTTGTCAATCGATGCAGTCGCTAATGGCGCTACTATAAACAAGACCCCAGAGGAGATCAAGAAGCTGTTATAGAACATGGCCGCTAACAATGATTCGTGGAACAATGAGAGAGCTACCTCGAAGAAAGGAGATAAGAATAAGCTTGATGAGGTTTCAATGCTTTCAGCCAAGTTTGATGCTTTAACAAATCAATTATCTAGACTGGGACTTGGTGCTGCTGATCCGCCTATGACGGCATTTTGTGAGGTGTGTGGTGTACAGGGACACCCCGGAGGAGAATGCCCATCTACCATTGCCACACCACTGGGAATGACGATAGAGCAAGCTAATGATCTATATGGAAACAATCAACGACAAGGCAACAATCCATACTCTAATAACTTCAATGAGGGCTGGAAGAACCACCCAAATTTCTCGTACTAGAGTGGAGAGTGCAGCCACAAATGCCATTCCCGTAGTAGCAGCAACCCTAAGGACCTACTCAAAATTTTCAGCAGTCTAATCAACCACTGCCCCTCCCCATATTAAGTCCAATCATGAAAAACTAATGGAAAGTTTTATAGTAATGCAGGGGCAGAAAAAAGAATACTTTCAAACATCTATCCAGCAGCTAATGACATGCTAAAAGTCTGTGGAGCCTCCGATTACATAACTGGTCGAGCAAGTGGCGCAGCTGAATAGACCACAAGGGCATATGCCTTGCCAAACGGAGCAAAATCCACGGGGCATGTCAACGCCATTACCACGAGGAGTGGTAAACAGACTGAGGACCCGGTAATTGTTAGGAATTGGTATTTTAGACCAATATTATCTTGATGATGATCACAACATTATGTTGTTGCTAATGACTCTCAATGTTTTAGTCTCATGTTTATCAATTGAAGCATTTCATTTTGTAGACTAAATGCTTGGTGCAAGGATGGACACCAAATGGAGCATTGCCAAAGCTTGGAGCTTGATGAAGGGAAGCTCATCAAGAGGTGCTAAAGCGTGGAAGATGATGGGGAGATCAAGGCTACTCAAGCTTGAAGACTTCGACTTGTAATGCCATGTATCCAGGTAATTGTAATCCATGTAATATTTTATTACCTGCTTTTCTCTTTTTGTGTCTAGGAATTTGTAATGCCTTGATAGATGGTCATACTCATTCCTGCATATGCATTAACAATCTTAGTGAACCTTAGGATCTTCATAGAATCCAACCCAATAGGTTCCCCATGATAGGTTCCCCATGCCATGAACTCCAATTTGAGTCTCTAGTATTCCGCAAATACAGTTGGTTGTTCTGGCTCAGATTATAGTCGCTGGGATTTAATCTTTTCGTTAGCCAGTCACCTATCTGCTCTTTTATAGGTGCATGTTCGAGTCATAAACTGCCAAAATCTAGTAGTTGCAGAATTCTCTCTTTGGGTTTTTGCTTGGTTTTATGGGGGTTTTGTGGCTTCCTATATAATTAAATGAGATTAGTTCATTTAGAACTCTTGGAACACTTGAAGATAATTAAGAATCTCAAAGCCACTCCTATTTCTCATTTCCCACTCATGAGCACATTCCTCTTCGTGCATTGAAGCTAACGCAAGGGAAATCCTCCAAGTGCATCAAAGCTCGTCTCAACACTTTAATTTTCTCTTCCATGCCTTGCATTCATCTTTGAGTAAGTGCATCTCATCAAGGCATATGTAAGAGTATATTTGTTTCATTTTTTAGTTGAAACCTTAATTCTCTTTGTGGGAATTAGTTACTCTCTTTGTGGGAATTTAACCCTTGTGTAGGGGTGATTGTGTCCTTGTGTATGATAACCCTAAGTCTCTGTGTGGGAGTTAGTTTCTCTCTGTGAGGGAGTTAGACCCTTGTGTAGGGTAAGTTGGGTCCTTGTGAAAGGGTATCCCTTGTGTAGGTATTGTATTCACTACCTTGTATAGGATCATAGTGAATATTGGTGTGGTTAGATGTACACAAGTTAGGGAACCAGTGTAAAATCTCTTGTGTTAGCGTTTGCTTAATTGTGTTGAATTATCTTCCTCTTGCATTTATAATTCCGTATTTGCAAGTTTAATATTTAATTACACAATTATTGCCATTACTCTACTTGTAGGTTTTTGGCGGACCCTCAGGGCTAAAATCCGTGCTCGTCCTAAGTCGGACGGAACATGGAAGCAAAAATATGCAGCGAAAAAATTATGGTAATCTAATTAACATGCAGCCCTAAGGAACCTGACCCTCTTAGCCAGGATCTCTGCCAACTTGGGGTGGATCTGACCACCCCAAGAGGGGTTTAAACTACTGCGAATAATTAAAACGAAAGCTTCTAAAACATACCCGGAATCTTGCCTGGGGCACGCAAGATGTACCGCACCGTCTTCCGAGCCGCTCCCCATCCCACGACGAGCCGCTCCTCAACCCACTCCTCGAACCGCTCCGCATCCTGAGGCGAGCAATCCTCGTGTTGCCGAGCCAACCACCCGCCGAAGAAAGTTTCACGCGAGTGAAAGCCTTTGCCAAGATTTCGGATCCGAATCCGAACTCCTTCGTGGTTTTGCTAGAGCCCTTCAGGAGTAAGGCGGAATTTTAAGGAGAATACGAATTAATTTAAGCTTTGATCCGAGCGTGCTCCAACGTTTGTGGGAGACGCTCAGATCTTGAGCTTGGGACAAATTTGGAGGAAGGGGGAGGCCCCTATTTATATAAGCGGCTGACTCTCCCCTTTTATCCACAATCGTTGTGGGACTATTAAATTTGAGTTAATTAAATCAAGTTAGTTTGCCTTTCACAAATGGCAAACTTCCGTGAATTTTAACTCTCTCACCGTTGAACTTCATGATTGATACAACCTATCAATTCGAAGGGTGTTCAACGGTGAACGCATAGGAAAAAAACAGTACGTCAATCGGAGTCTGTTTGACCCTCTAATTGATCGCCCAAAGTTCAGCCCAAGGCTAGTTTTCTAAAAAACTGAGCCGTAAAAAAACTGCACACTGTCCTAGGGTTCTGCACCCAGTTGTGGGGCCCAGCTTGTGGGCCCCACTGCTCAATATAGGCTACCTGGACCTGGGTGCAGCCCAGGCCTGAACCTGAGCGCAGCCCAGGCCAGGCCTGGGCGCCCAGGCGCCAGGCCTGGTGCCCAGGCGCCCAGGCGCCCAGCCATGGGCCTGCACCCAGCGCGTGGGCGCCTGAGCGCCCAGGCCTGAGCCTGGTTCAGGCGCCGAGGCCTAGGTCCAGGCAGGCCGGGTGCCCAGGCCAGACCCAGTCTGGCCTGGGTCAACTTGGTCTGACTCATGCCCAGATTGTGTAGGGTTTTCTGGGACCCTTAGGGCACAAAAACTCTATGCCCGTCCTAAGTCGGACAGAACATAGACAGAAATAGCAGCGGAAAATAATCATGTTAATCTAATTAACATTTAACCCTAAGGTCCAAGACCCTAATCCAAGATCTATGCCGACTTAGGATGTGTCTGACCATCCCAAGAAGGATCTAGCCTACTGCGATTAAATTAAACTAATGCTAATAAACACATACCCGGAATCTCAACCCTGGGACAGGCGAGATGTTCTGCACCGTCTTCCGAGCCGCTCCCGTCCCACGCCGAGCCGCTCCCCGAACCGCTCCTTGAACCGCTCCGCATCCCGAGGCGATCAATCTTGTGTCGCCGAGCCAACCACGCGCTGAAGAAAGTTTCACGCGAGTGACACCTCCGCCTAGATTTCGGATCTGAATCCGAACTCCTTTGCGGCTTTGCTAGAGCCCTCAGGAGCAAGGCAGAAATTTATAGGGAGAGGAGAAATATTAATTTAGCTTAGACCCGAGCATGCTCCAACATTTACGAGAGCCGCTCAGATCTAGAGCTTGTGACGAGTTTTGAGGAGGAGAGCAGACCCCTATTTATATAGGCGGCTGACTCCTCCCCTTCCCTCAAAATCCGATGTGAGACTAATTTAGAGTTAATCAAATACAATTTAGTTTGCCTTTCATAAAGTGTAAACTTCCGTGAATTTTAACTCCCTCAACGTTAAACTTCAGGATTGATACAACCTATCAATTCGAAGGGTGTTCAACGGTGAACGCATAGGAAAAACCGTTCGTCAATCGGAGATCGGTTGTCCCTCCAATTGACCGCTCAAAGTTCAGCCCACGGCTAGTTTTTCGTAAAAACTGAGCCGTCAAATCTGTTCTGCCCTAGGTGCAGAAAATCTGAAACTGTGGGACCCACCAGGCCAGCTGGGCGAGCCCAGACCAGGTCAGAACCTGGTCTGGGCGCGCCCAAACTGGGCGCCTGGGCGGGCCAGGCCAGGCGCCCAGGGCGCCTGGGCGGGCCAGGCCCAGGCGCCCAGGCGCCTGGGCCTGGGCGCCCAGGGCCCTAGCTTGGGCCAGGCGCCCAGGCCCGGGCGCTCAGGCCCGGTCAGCCTGGGCTGTGCCTGGGTCTAGCCAGGTGCCCAGGCCAGACCAGTCTGGCCTGGGTTAGCTTGGACTGACCCGTTGAACTCTTTTGGGCATATCTTGAGCATTTGGTGTCCGATTTGGACGCCGTTCGATCTTGGGTCTAGACCGGAACATTCCCGTCTTACCCGTGAGATTTTCCTTACGTTTATATAATTAAATATTGTCTTAAACTATTTAAAACACATTTAATCTCTTTTGCATCAAATGCAAAATAGTCCATATCTAAGCTTAAATTATCATTTGCATCAAATACAAATGATCCGAGGGCATATTCCTCTACATCTCCCACTTGCACTCAGGATCATTTATCCCGAATGCAGGAGATGATTGCAAACATCTTTTGCAATATTTTATCCCTTGCATCAAATGCAAATTATTCTCCCTAACTAATTTCTACCTATTACTAGACGAAGATCGCACTCTGTGTGAGACCCTACAGCCTGACCCTTACAACAGGTTGGGCTCGAAGCCCTATACGGCAGTGACCACGAGCAGTGGTTACCGTCCCTGCTTCAGGAATCATCATTATGTGGTTGACTCATTGACATGAGTATTGTCGGAACCACCCTGACTGTTTTCGTGATGAATTCCGCAGTTATAGTCTCTTCGTCTAAACTATGTCGTATAGATCAAGTCTAGGGTACGGTCAAACTGTCAACCCTAATAACTTGACTCCGGTTAGTTTCTATCGATCTTTTAGTCAAAAATGTTGGACTTCTTCCAACATACTCTGGCCAGAGTTTTTACTAAAGACCGAACTAACCCTACGACACTAACTCCCATTGACCGGGAGAGACGAATCCTCTCTTGGTCATTACTCTCCTCATACGCTTCAAGTGTCACCCAATCAAAGACCTTTCGACAGGCCTTGCCTCGAAGCTAGGTCATTTGATCTAAGTGGCACCGTTCACGCACAGGTTTGTCAAAATGACCTCAAGTCAAAAGACCAACTAGCCTATCATCACTCAGAGTCATCATTGATAGATTGGTCAATATAACCATATGATAACTCTTGTGGATCGTTCAGTGAACTCATTCTCTAATGAGCACCTGTGTCTCGTCTACGACTTCGCCAAGTCAAGCGATCATGAGATCATCGCCACCGCTAAACGGTGAAGACTAAGACACAATGGTCTATCCGATGTTTCGATATCCTTGTCTCGAAACATCTACGACCACGAACCCTTTTAGACTTATGCTACAGACGGTCAAACATTTCTCCATGATCGAGATACTCATCTCGATACATGATTGACCTTGCATAAAGTCTCAGGACTTTACCTAAGTTAATATCTAATGTTAACTACATTATAACATAACTTTAGATAAATTATTACCAAACAGCTTACTGTTATTTTGAACAAGATGTTTGTGCTATTCACACATGAAGATAGATAGCCTCGAGGGTATCATCTCTCAACATCTCCCACTTGCACTCAGGCCCATTTATCTCGGTATCTAATACCGTTTTTACACATAAGTTTTCCCGACTTCATGTGGTAGAGCCTTTGTGAGTGGATCTGCTAAAACCGTCTACACTATAGACTTAAGGAGTTTCTATGTTCATATTAGACCAATCATTTGAATCTCATTCAAATAATTCATTTGGTCTGTCGGAATCCATAATATTTTATTTATTTGGATCTTATCCAGTTCATCGTACCTTACGATAATAATCTTAAATTAGTTAATGGTCATAAATGGCTCATATCTATTTCTGATAAAGTATTAAACTCTTTTGATCACTTCATCAAAATATATATGTTCCATCCCTTTGATGCCTCACATGTAATTTACATGCTCCCACTGACCTTGAAAACTATCTGGCTAATTCATATAAGTTGGTCCGTCTAAATCATATTTAGAAAAACGAACTTGTAAGTGAATGCTCCAATTTTCATGGGCAACTTAAGCGTTTACATCGAGTTTGGTCTGAGTAGTTCTGTACACATCTGCTGGTGGAAAAACGATTTCATTATAATCTGTTTTATAGGAATTAGTATGGAAAAACCGTTCTCGACCAACATGATTGCACTTCACTGTATTCCTTTCTGCACCAATCTTTCAACTTAAAGATTTACTTGCAGAAAGTGAGGAAACATTTTCCTTGTGCACGTAAACTAAATTCCAAAATTTATTTACGCACACGGACCTATTCTGATTGCATCAAGTTTTTAAATCGGAGTTACTACTCCGAATTTCATCCTGGAAGTTGACTAAGTCATCATCAGTTATGATGTTTAACTCGACTCTTCGTCTCACGAAATTCGAGTAATTATACAACTTCCTAATGATTGATTTAATGAATATCTTATTGATAATGTCCTCACAGAACATTATCAAAACCTAGGCATTACTATCTGGGACGTAAACCAGAAGGAGGACTTAACTCAGAGTCACTTACAATGGATCACACCAAGTCTAACTAAGTGTGATTCATACCTTTTGACACACGGATGTGTTAACAGACTTGACCTGAGAGAAAATCACATTTTCTTTTAATTACGCAAGATTTAATGTAGCTAAGTATTTGACCATTCGATCTAATCGAATCAGTTTAAATACTTTAGTCATTTCGTTCTTTATTTTATCAGACTTGTGTTTCATCAAGAACACGTGCCTTAAAAATATACGTATAACTTAATTTGGTTAATCTAGACTCGGGTTCATCAGTATGTACCAGACTGAGTTCGACAACTCATTCTCCCACTGTCTTACAGATGGGTTTCGGCTATTCTATCTAAGAGGATAAGACTCACAAGTGTCCGCAGACTTCATAATACGAGAAGTCCGACCCCTCTTTATGTGACTTGTGAAGCTTAGTCTCTCGATACGGTCTAGTCTATTTTTCCATACAAGTTTGCTACTATCTTGTGTATTTATATATATTAACATTTAATATATATATTATCGTTATACATAAATTACTAACGCAAAACATTGCTTCAGAAGCGAGGTGACGACATTCGTCAAATTCTGTTAGACGTCTTTTGTATAACAATAATTATAAAATCGTGACATCAAAATATGTCACATTTTCATTTCCTCCTACTTATGCCTTTACTAATGATAAATTAAACTATTAAACTCGATTGACTTTCCGGAGTGCCTTCTTCCTTTTCTAAATCACATTTAGATATAAATAGCCCAACATAAATAAATAGCTATGCAAACATCTTATGTATCCAAACGCCTGAGAGGTGCAATCTTGAGTGTAGCTCAAGAAGTTGCTTGTCTCAAGATCCGGTTGGGATACAAAGTCTTGCACCGCTCATGTATTCGACTCAAACAGTTTGATCGAATTCTCGAACTTTGCGGATAAAAATTGTGTGTCCATACAACCTTGAGGGTAGCTCGACAAGTTGTAGGGAGAAACATATTTCGAATATCATATATGTTCAAGCTGCCTCATATAGAGACGAGTGACATGTAGCGTGAATTTATTTGTTGGACCCAGAACTTAATGAAATCGTATTTCTTAAGTCTGTTCTTTAGAAGGTCATTTTAATGTCAACGAGAGTATAGTTTAATCCTATCAATTAGAATTTAACTTGATATTCAATTAATCAACCTATTTGACCAATTAACTAATTCCATTAAAAATTATATTTTGATTCCATCGGTAAACATAGTCTTGCCCTAGTTTTGGCATATGTTCAAAATTAAATACATGTAGAATGGCTTTTATCTATCTATATCCTCCCACTATTTTTACGATCGTTTCAAAGCTTAATAACGAACGATTTAATCAAATTAAAATTAATGGGTAAGAGGTCCAATCACCTTGAGCCTAACAACCATGAGGGTAGCTCAACAAGTTGCTTGACTCTGCGATCGGAAGATGACTCTTCATCGATCATATCAGATATAACCCTCTTAATCGGTTTTTACCCCTAGCCATTTGTGATCATGAGGGTGCTCATCCAAATCACAATGTCTAGTCTAGTCGGACCCTTGTTTTCGTGTCTAGCCTGACTTGCTCCGGCGCTCGGGGTATTCACGACACGTCGGTTTGGGTCAGGACTTAGACTACATCTAGTCAGACTACATCATTGACTTAACTTACGCCGACGCTCGGGGTACGAGACGACGGTTTGGGTCAGTCAAGATTTCATCGTATGTATTTAAGGAGTTGATTTCTACAGGGTTTCCATGTCACAGCTTGAGGGTATCTCAACAACTGTAACACGGGTCCTATAGTAGCTAACCCCTAAAACAAGGAGGGCTACAGCTAATCTTGAAAAAGATAATTAACGTATTTGACTTAGATATAGTCCAGGGTGTCATACAATTATGATTCGCGACATTGCGGTCCAGCGGAACACCGCCAGGGAATTGACTAAGCCAGGATCACTATCCCTTAAAGGGTGATCCAGAACTCTTAGCCAAGCACATTGACTGGATCATGGTCCATTGAATGAAGCTTATCATTTTTGTATGTGTGCCATAGACTAAACAACTTTTATTAACAACTAATTAATCCTATCAACTAGTTGCATCCTTAAATTCAAAATTTTAGGATTTGTTTAATAACTTTTATTAAGTCCTAATCAACTATAAGGTTCACGTGCTATCCTAATCGTTATTAGGATTTTAATAAACTTTATTAATAACGCCAAAAGCGAAGTCCTTTAATGAGAATTAATTATAACAATTAGAATTAAGATTCATTAAAAGGACTACCCAAATCATGAATTAGGTCTTAAAGGGTTGTTAAAAGTTTTATAAAACATAGCATGTCATTAAAATTCAAGTAATAAATTTTAATCATTTCTTAATGGCTAACCTAAAGGGTTGTCTTGTGTTATCAAATAAGGGACAAGATTATGCATAGCCATTAACATAAGATTACACTAATTTTATCGCATAAAATAAAAGTGTTCAACTATTTAACAATTTAAATAGAACAATGTCTATCACATAAACCATTTTAGCATGTAAACATAAATTTAACATTTAAATTTAAAATATGATTTTAAAAATATTTTATTTTTATCTCATAAAAACTTGTTTTTAAAATCACAAATTTGCATGCTACTTTTTAAAAATTTATCGCATAAAAATTTTAACCTTTAAAATCAGTTTTAAAATATCTCATAAAATTAAAACATCATTTTAAAAAACTTTCATGCTTAAAATTTTATCATATAAAATTTTTAGGCACTTTAAACGTATCGCATAAATTTTAAAAGATTTAAAATTAGTTTTAAAAAATTATCACATAAATTTTAAAACGTCATTTAAAAAAATTTCATATTCAAAAATTTATCACATAGATTTTTAAACATCAAAAACATTTTTAGAATTTATCTCATAACTTTAAAAACATTTTTAAAAGTATTTAAAAGCATTTCATGTGTTTAAAGAAATCGCAGGCTAGATCGTAACACAGACCTGGCTTTGATACCACTGTAGGGTTTTCTGGGACCCTTAGGGCATAAAAACTCTATGCCCGTCCTAAGTCGGACGGAACATAGACAGAAATAGCAGCGGAAAATAATCATGTTAATCTAATTAACATTTAACCCTAAGGTCCAAGACCCTAATCCAAGATCTATGCCGACTTGGGATGGGTCTGACCATCCCAAGAAGGATCTAGCCTACTGCGATTAAATTAAACTAATGCTAATAAACACATACCCGGAATCTCAACCCTGGGGCAGGCGAGATGTTCCGCACCGTCTTCCGAGCCGCTCCCGTCCCACGCCGAGCCGCTCCTCGAACCGCTCCCCGAACCGCTCGAACCGCTCTGCATCCCGAGGCGATCAATCACGTGTCGCCGAGCCAACCACGCGCTGAAGAAAGTTTCATGCGAGCGAAACCTCCGCCTAGATTTCGGATCTGAATCCGAACTCCTTTACGGCTTTGCTAGAGCCCTCAGGAGCAATGCAGAAATTTATAGGGAGAGGAGAAATATTAATTTAGCTTAGATCCGAGCGTGCTCCAACATTTACGAGAGCCGCTCAGATCTAGAGCTTGGGACGAGTTTTGAGGAGGAGAGCAGGCCCCTATTTATATAGGCGGATGACTGCTCCCCTTCCCTCAAAATCCGATGTGGGACTAATTTAGAGTTAATCAAATTCAATTTAGTTTGCCTTTCATAAAGTGCAAACTTTCGTGAATTTTAACTCCCTCACAGTTGAACTTTAGGATTGATACAACCTATCAATTCGAAGGGTGTTCAGCGGTGAACGCATAGGAAAAAACCATTCGTCAATCGGAGATCGTTTGTCCCTCCAATTGACCGCTCAAAGTTCAGCCCACGGCTAGTTTTTCGTAAAAATTGAGCCGTCAAATCTGTTCTGCCCTAGGTGCAGAAAATCTGCAACTGTGGGACCCACCAGGCCAGCTGGGCGAGCCCAGACCAGGTCAGAACCTGGTCTGGGTGCGCCCAGACTGGCGCGCCCAGACTGGCGCGCCCAAACTGGGCGCCTGGCCCAGGCACCCAGGCGTCTGGGCGCCTGCCCCAGGCGCCCAGGGCGCCTGGGCAGGCCCAGGCCTAGGCGCCCAGGCGCCTGGGCGCCCAGGCCCTGGCTTGGGCCGGGCACCCAGGCCCGGGCGCTCAGGCCCGGTCAGCCTGGGCTGTGCCTGGGTCTAGCCAGGCGCCCAGGCCAGACCAGTCTGGCCTGGGTTAGCTTGGACTGACCCGTTGATATCTTGTGCATTTGGTGTCCGATTTGGACGCCGTTCGATCCTGAGTCTAGACCGGGACATTCCCGTCTTACCCGTGAGCTTTTACTTACGTCTATATAATTAAATATTGTCTTAAACTATTTAAAACACATTTAATCTCTTTTGCATCAAATGCAAAATAGTCCCTATCTAAGCTTAAATTATCATTTGCATCAAATACAAATGATCCGAGGGCATATTCCTCTATAGTTTGGGCATGGGTCAGACCCTTTTGAACTGTTTTGTGCATAACTTGGGCATTTGGCGTCCGATCTGGACACCGTTCGAAACTGGGTTTAGATCGGGACATTCCCGTCTTACCCGTGAACTTTTCCTTACCTTTATTTCATTAAATATTGTCGTAAACTATTTACGACACATTTAATTCGGTTTACATCAAATGCAAAATAATCCCTATCTAAGCTTAAATTATCTTATGCATCAAATACAAATGATCTGAGGGCACATCCCTCTACATCTCCCACTTGCACTCAGGATCATTTATCCCGAATGCAAGAGATAATTGCAAACGTTTTTGCAATATTTTATTCCTTACATCAAATGCATATTCTCCCTAATTGTTTCTACCTATTACTAGACGAATGTCGCACTCTGTGTGAGACCCTACAGCCTGACCCTTACTACATGTTGGGCTCGAAGCCTTTTACGGTAGAGACCACTAGCAGTAGTTGTCGTCCCTGCTTCAGAATCATAATTATGTGGTTGACTCATCGACATGAGTATTGTCGGGATCACCCTGACTGTGTCTGTGATGATTTTCGCAGTTTTAGTCTCTTCGTCTAAACTATGTCGTGTAGATCAAGTCTAGGATACGGTCAAACTATCAACCCCAATAACTTGAATCCGGTTAATTTCTATCGATCCTTAGTCAACTAATGTTGGACTTCTTCCAACATACTCTGATCAGAGATTTTACTGAAGACCGAACTAACTCTAGAACACTAACTCCCATTGACCGGAAGAGACGAATCCTCTCTTGATCATTACTCTCCTCGTACGCTTCAATCTCCCAAAAACCCTACTGGGCCTAGAGCCCAGATTCAAAAAAAATTTGCGAGCCTGAAGCCAGCAAGCAAACTGCGGGCCTCAGGCCCGCATGCCTTGTTTCAAAAAAAACGGGGGCGAAGGCTAAAAATAAGCCTTAAAAGACTTTTTGGGCTAAAATTAATTAAAAAGGGCGTTTGTGGGGCTAAAAATTCATGAAAAATCACGATATATTATGGTGCTATAAGTGGACATATACTGGATTTTTGGGGACCTTTGGGGGTTATTGGGATGATTTAAAATGGAAAACTCTTTCCTTCTACATAGAAAATGTCATTTTTGGGCTCTTATTCAATTTGATTGATTAAACCCACATATTTAACAACCCCTGCATCGAATGATTTTTTTCCTGTAAAATCATCTATACATGCTTTACATCACTGGCTTATTCTGTGGATATTATATGTGTGGTTGTGCATTATATTTAAAACTTAATAATTAGGAAGATCATGCGACCGCTCTACCGTTAGTAAACTAAACTAACGGTGTATAACGTTGCCCAGTGGTCCAATAATTATTAAGTGATTAAATTATTTATCCTCATGTGAATATTACAGCCTGTAATGACTGGTTTTCTTGTATCTGGATTTATTATATTATGTTATATGTTTTGGTGGATTTTCTCCTCATGTGTGGTTTTCGTCTCCGTAGCTTTCATTTTCGATCGTTTCGTCGTGATTTTCTAGCTTCTTCCTTAGGATTGTCGATTTTGGAGTAAGTCATTCGTGACGGGCTTCATATCGGTCATATCTTGTTGTTAGATCAAGCCTAGGAGTCTTAGGAATCGATCCCGGAGCTTCGCGCTCCATTTCGGAACTTTTTGTGCACGTTAGCCGGTGTAAGAAGGGGCACCGACCGACTAGATGACGATCCAGTCGGTCGGAAAACCTTCTTGAACCGACTAGTGGGCTTTGAAAATTTCTCAGGAGTTACTGTTTATCGTTAGTCGGTCTAAGAACGTTGGTTGACCGACTAGGTTGCAAACTAGTCGGTCAGCAATGCTTCTTTAACCGACTAACTCATTAACTATTTTTGGTACCAGTTACTGTTCAGTTTTAGTCGGTCTAAGAACGTTCATCGACCGACTAGATGTCAAACTAGTCGGTCAGTAGTTGTTCTTTGACCGACTAACTCTTAGTTCAGGTTTTCGTCGGGGGTTACTGTTTACACTTAGTCGGTCTGCGTTGGTCAACCGACCGACTAGTTCCCAAACTAGTCGGTCAGTGGTTGCTCTTTGACCGACTAAACAGTATAGGAAACCCTAGTTTTGCCCTAGCCGCCACCAAACTCTATAAATACCCCTCCAAACGTTTTCTTCTTCTTCTTCTTCAACTCTAAACCTAATTTCTCCCCCATTGAGGTCGCATCTTCCCCAAACCCTCAAACCTTCATTCCAAACTCATCCTCCATCATCCAAACCCTCACTTAACACTTTCCACCTTCCACCTTCCTCAAACCTTCATCAAACCCCCAAAACCCATATCAAAACCCATTTCTCCAGATTTTCCACATCCTTTCCAGATCTGAACCCTAGGTTCCCCGGAGCGTTTCTTCCGTTGCCGTGCTTGCTCGGTATCATTCTTCCGCTTCCGATACGGTAATAATCGATCTCTTAATGTTTTCATAACTCGTTGTGTTTTTGTGAAACCCTAATGAAATGAATGTTGTTTTGATGATTGTTTCTCCATAACAGCGACTTCCCCGTAGATTAGCGTCCGTGGGACGAACCCTCGTTGATCGTCATCCTCGGTGCTAGGCAAGTGAAACTTGCCACTTAGGGTTTTGGGCCATGTCTTAGGCCATTTGCTTGTCGTAGGCGTAAAAGAGACTAGGCGACGAAATGATACTCGCCTAGGCGCAATTTTAGGAACTAGCTTGACAACGAAGCTAGATCCGACATTTATCATGTTGCACAACTACCATGTCATGTTTAATTTCCATTAACGGTACGCAAACTAATTGTCATGTCATTGCATTCTTTAAGTGTCCTCGTGATTGCGTAGCTCCGCTACATATTGTGAAATGATTGAGGCTAGGTGCACCCCTATGCCAAATGGAATACGCTCCTGGTTGTGATCCAGGAAACGAGCTCTTGTGCGAGGCAACCCTGGCTCATTTACTGAGCTCGTGTGCAGGGACCCTGGCTCGTTCACATGTGGGTATTGGGGTAAGAGTTAAGCGGCCAATCAACTGGGAGTCTGCCCGATCAACAACTGCAGTGGTAAGGCGTAAACTCTGGGTTCTGGGGTAGTGTTAAGCGGCCAATCAGCGTGAATGCCAAACCGTTCAGCTGTAAGGCATAAACATCTACAAACAACTTGAAACGTGACTAGTGAAAAGATTGAGATTGTTAGTAGCTTGGCTACTCTTGACTTGTCCTGATAAATTGTTCTCTTGTACTTATTGTTTCCCCATGTCTTGCTTGTGCACTCATGTTATAACTGCCATGTGATGCATACTATAACTGCTAGGTTGCTAGTTGCCTTCTTTTTCAGTTTCCTTGCCCAAGTCTTTTAGACTTGCTGACATGTGCCCCTTTACTCTTTTGGGTGACACATGTTAGATCCTGAGCCTGAGTACATTGTAGAGGACGAGGTGTTTGCTGACGCCGAGCCCGAGCCTGTGTTTGGCGAGGAGTACGTGGACACTGGAGACCAGTCCTAGTGTCTTCGTTGAGCTTTCCCTTTTGTTTAGACTGCTGTTTAGTTGTCGGTGTGTGGCACCTATACTTTGTTACGTTGTTCCTTTTGTTGGCCTTGTTCTGGGCCTTTAGACACTTTCTTTTAGCCTGGTGGCTTTTCTGGATGTTGAACTTAATTTTCATGTTGGACAAATTATGAGATATGAGATTTTATTTCTGTCTCTCCTTGTGTTATTATTGTTGTTCCGTTTGTGGTTACAGGGCCTGCTTATGTTTTATTGACGCTTATCGGGTTTGGGGCTTCACAGCTCCACTCTCGTGCGGACCTTTTCATGTCTCGCCTCCAGTTTAGGGAAGCGGGGCGTGACAGGTTTTGTTGGTGGCCCATGCAGGTCTCCCTCTTCTGTAACTGCGATTATCGGAATGACGATAGTAATATTAGAATGTCCAATAAACTAAGTTCGACATCCGAGTCATAAGCTATGAGTCTAATCTGCTTCGTTTTCTGTGTCATTAGATGGCAGGAAGGCGATTCACCCGTAGTGGAGGTAGTGGTGCGCCCCCTCATGACGAGGAGCCTGAGCGGGAACCCACCAATGGAGAGATGATGCGGATGATGCTCCAGATGATGCAAGTGCAGCAGGGCGTGCTCCTGTAAGTCCAGAATGCTCCACTTGCTCGAGCTGTCCGGGCACTTCCAGATGCCCCTCGCTCCGAGCCGGGAGCAAAGCAATTTCGGGAGCTGGGTCCCGCATATTTTGATGGGTCTGAGGGTCCTCTAGCTGCCGATGAGTGGATTCAGAACATTGAGGATAACTTGAAGATGGCCAAGATCACCCCGGCTGGATGGGTTGATTTGGCGAAGAGGCAACTCAAGGATAATGCTCGGAACTGGTGGGATGCGGAAGAGAAGATGCTGGTGGAGCCGATAGCTTGGGCTACCTTTACGTCCAGGTTTGATGAGGAGTTCTTTCCGAAGGCTACTAGGAAGGAGATGATGCAGCGCTTTATTGATCTGAAGCAAGGGAGCTTGACGGTGGATCTGTACCACCAAGAGTTCACTAGGCTGAGTCGGTTCGCACCGAAGATGGTGCAGGATGCTGATGAGAGGGCTCAGAGGTTCCTGCAGGGACTTGCTTTGGAGCTTCAGAGTTTCGTGTCTTCCTCTGATCTGGACTCTTATCAGAAGGTTCTGGTCGCTGCGAGGAGGCAGGAGCTGAACCTGAGTCAGAGTAGAGGACATGTTTTCGGTGCTGGGAAGAGGCCTATGGAGCAGGCCAGGGCGGTGGTTAGGCCTGGTTTCAAGTCTAATCAGCCAGCTCAGTTCAAGAGGCAGGAGGGCCTATTGAGAAGACTTGCCATTTCTGCGACAAGCCTGGCCACGTCAAGGATCAGTGTAGGAAGTTTCTGGGCCAGTGTTTGGTTTGTGGTGATGCTTCTCATGTCGTGAAGGATTGTCGGCATGCGAATCAGCTGCGGAGGGCACCTGTTGCAGCACAGCCATTGTAGCAGCGTGCGCCTGTTCCTGATGGACGTGGAGCAGCTCTTGTTCCACAGAGGCAGGCTTTTCAGCAGGCTTTTCAGCAGGCTATTCCGCCGAGGAGGCAGGCTTTTCTGATGATCGCTGTGGAGAGCGAGGCTGTGGATGAGGTTATCGCAGGTAATCCTCAATCTAGCTGTTACTTTCCTAGCTGGTTTTGATTGTTAGATTGTGTTGTTTGCTTGAACATGATTGTTTGCTAGACTAGGGTTTGATTGTTAATTGCTTGTTAGGTGTGGTTTTGGTGTGCACATTTCCTGCACGAGTCCTCTTTGACTCTGGTGCATCGATGTGCATTATTTCTCGGAGCTTCATGGAGAAGCATTCCTTGTCGATGTCCCCTCTTCCCAAGAGTTGGAATATCGTCACAGGGAATGGCGTGGTCTCGGTGCATCTTGGTTGCAATTCTTGCTCGTTGGTGGTTTGTGGACATGAGCTTTACGCTGATTTCATTGTCCACGACATCATCAACTATGATGCAGTTCTTGGGATGGACTGGCTCGTGAGCTTCTATGCTACGATCGACTGTCGGAGGAAGAAGGTGGTGTTCGAGATTCCCGGACATCCAGTATTTGAGTTCAGCCGTGGTAGCAGCTCGCTTGGTCCTGTCAGGTTTCAGGCCAGGCCAGTGGAGATTGTGGCTATGCAGATGGAGTTGGAGAGGCCAGCGGTTGTGCGGGATTTTGATGACGTCTTCCCTGAGGAGATGTCTGGTTTGCCACCTGATCGAGCTCTAGAATTTTCTATTGATCTTGTTCCGGGAGTGCAGCCGATTTCGAAGGCGCCGTATCGTATGGCACCCGCTGAGCTGGAGGAGTTGCGGAAGCAGCTGGAAGAGCTTTTGCAGAAGGGTTATATCAATCCTAGTGTGTCTCCGTGGGGAGCACCGGTGCTGCTGGTGAAGAAGAAGGATGGTTCGCATCGCATGTGCATGGACTATCGGGAGTTGAATACGGTGACCATCAAGAATAAATACACGTTGCCTCGCATCGATGATATTTTTGATCAGCTTGGAGGTTCGAGGGTGTTTTCTAAATTGGATTTGAGGAGTGGTTACCATCAGTTGAAGGTGAAGAAGGGAGATGTTCCGAAGACAGCGTTCAGGACGAAGTATGGACACTACGAGTTTGTGGTTATGCCTTTCGGTGTAACCAATGCACCCGCAGTTTTCATGAATCTGATGAACCTGATTTTCTACGACTTTTTGGATAAGTTTGTGGTGGGACCGAAAAGGTGCTCTCTCTCTCTCAAGTGCAAGAGTACGTACAAGTAGTAAAATCTGGGAGTCCAGATGTCGAATCCACGGGAAGAAATCTGTTGCAACCACTATTCAAATCAAATAGAAATCTATCGGAGAGAAACTAAACACTTTTAATGGTGGTGATGGTGGTGTGAATGGGGATACGTGAATGATACGAACAAGGAAAATACGTGTATGAAAATACTTATAAAGAGTTTGCACATGGTATGGGTTCGCTAGGGTCAACGATTCGTATTAATTTGGTTGATAGGTATAACGCAATGAATTCTCCTTTTGGGAGCAATTCACCGGAAAATACCCAATATAACTCAATGAATTCTCCTTTTGGGAGCAACTCATCGGAAGATGCCCTTTTGGGGGTTCAAGCAAAATATTCAAAAAGATCGTCGCTAAAGCTATAATACGATATGAAACTCTCTTTTGGAGAGATCAAAACTACGGTATGAAACTCCCTTTTGGGGAGATCAAAGCTCACCCTTTTGGGGCGATCATCAACTAAATTAATTCTTTTGGAATCTAAAAAAGTCGATTTACGAACAAAGATTACAATTTTAGCGACGTTTAACGATTTAGCACAAGGAATTTCAACCAAATAAACACGAATAATATCCCCTAACTACTCCATACCATGCACAAATAAGTTCTAGCTACTCATCGTGCAATAATAAACAAGTTTCATAACAAAATACTTCAAGTTCATAGCAAAATACAATAGAAAACACCAAAATACGGGATAGAAGTTGAAGAAAGTATCACCAATTCTCCTTGAAAAGACTTCAAACTCTCTGGAAATAATAAAACAAGCCTCTGGAATTTTACAGAATTTTTCAGGGGGAGAATACGGCTCCTAGAGCCTCCAATACGCTCAAAATACGCCCTAATCTGCTTGAATACGCCCAAAAAACCCTAAATACGCTTAAATATAAATCATTGCGTGTTTACTGTGCTATCGGGTTCAAACCCCGCATTAAAACCATACCCGAACGCATCTGGACCGCTCATCTCGAGCGGATCAAACCTGGGCCGCTCATCAAATGCGGGATTGAACGTGGGTGTGCCACGTGTCTCTTTTCGAACGGATCCGCGCTCGCCTGAACCCGCATCCGCATCGAGTCTCCGAGATCAGCTCGGATTAAACCTACACCGTCGGATCGATCATTCGAACGATCGAGATTGATCCTCTGTCGATCGCTTCTCAAAAAATGCGGGGCGATTTCCATCCGTCCGATCGGAATCGGACGCTTCGAAGACGGCCACGTCGCCCGCTCTCGGAGTTTAAACGTGAAGGAGACAGCGACCGTTGGATGGATGATCAACGGCTAACAACGCTCCACGTCGCCTCATGCGCTGAGTCCCCATCGCTTCCGCTTCTTCGCTTCGTAGCCGTTGGATCAAGCGGAGGTTGGCTGAGATGGCGACGCGTGGCCAGACGAAACACGCTCCGCTGAAATTGCTGCTGCGTGCGGTCCGCCGTTGGATGGAAATCCAACGGCTGTGGGCGAGCCACGTCGCTTCTTAGCCGTAGCCGTAGGATCACGATCGAGCGGCGTAGGACTTGTCACGTGTGCCGCTTGCTTTGCTTTGAGATTCGCGCGCTCAGCCGTCAGATCTGAGAGGGAAAGCGCGGATGCTGGCCACGTGGTGCTCCAAGATTCGTGCCGCGTATTTTAAAAGTATTTCTTCCGTATTTCTTCAATTTAAATGTATTCTGCATTCAAAAATTCATAGTAATTAGCACAGATCTCAGAAAAATACAAATAAATAGTCGTTGGAATCGTGAGATCGAGACGGTGCTAGGAAAAATATAATAAGTGCAGAAATACCTCATTAATTGCTGTTTTGTGCTCAAATAGTGTGTTTTCTCTAATAAATAAATGTGTAGAAAATACGTATGAATTAGAGATAAATGTAGCATCTCATGAGCACAAAATAGGGCTAAATGGGGGTTAAATATGTAATATTGAACCCGAATCACACCCCCCAACTAGCGATTTGCTAGTCTCTAGCAAAAATAGCGATAAATACGGATGAGTAATAAAACAATAAGTTCTTTCAAATTGCTCATGGCGTGGCTCAATAATACGCATTCCAACATGGTCTTGACCATCAATATACACATCCATGAACAAAATCAATCACATGATGTTTTCTCTAATTTAGTATGAATAAATAACATGCACGCATCGTTTTGCGCAAGCGAAAGTATAACACGTCGTTATAAACTAGTATTCGTGTTTCCAAGGAATTGGCCTATCAAAACAATCACTCAAATTATGGGTATTGAAGTTGCTTAGTATATTCATCATTCTTTTCTTTTATTCGTTCCGTGTAACGCGCATCAAGCAACATTCGCAGAAAAAATGTATAACTTGGATCGCTCCATCAAATGAGTGAGTTTCCGGTCAATGGCTCCCAAGTCAGACGATCATAGGGCATTAGGCCAAGAAGGACCCCTCGGACTGTACTACTCGAGCCAACCAAGTTATTTATTAGTGACATACTTATTCATTCATTTTTCATCGTTCATTTTTCATTCTTTTCATTCAAAAAATTTTTCTTTTCTTTTCTTTTCTTTTTTCTTTGTAAGCAACTCAACACCCATATTTGCAAACATAAACATTAACGACCATGGCCAAATTCCTCTTCAACTTGAAAACTATTCTAATGAATCGTGTATACTTAAGCTTTTTCATCACATTAGCATGCATGAAATATATTCAAACTATTTCGAGATATTAATCATGGAAATTGAAAACTTTCATGAATAGTATATTAACGGTAATTCCATGAAGGAAAAATAATCAACTCAAGCCATAAAAAATTTTAGAACTCAATTAATGCATAATCATCCGCATTTTAGGCATATGAAAGAGTTTTAAAAGATGAGATTTGGTGATTTATTCTTCTAAAAAAAATCCTAAGGCCTCATACACACCCCCAACTAAAGATGGACATTGTCCTCAATGTCAGAAGAGGTACGAGTTTATTCAAGCAAGCAACCTAGAAAGCATTTAAAAACTACACTACTGGAAAGAACACACCGTGATCAAATGGCGGATCCCGAATCTTTGATGGTGGAGGAAGTTGTTCAATTTGCTCCTTGCGCTCATCGGCGATTATTATTCCTCCAACGACTAAACTGGATCCCAGCAATGTGACTCCCAGCATCTCTATAAGATGTCCACCTATATCCTGCAAGAGATGAGTCACGTCAATCCATTTTAGTTTAAAATTCTTTGAAATAAAATTATTCCAAATGTAGTCATCAAAATAAGTGAAAGAAATTAAAATAAGTTGACGACTACTCCCTGAAAGATTTGCACTACTCTCTGTACGATGCTCGATCAATGGGGAGAGGGGTAAATGATTTTGGGACAAAACTGGAAGAGGGAATGGTTCTGGCTCCATGGCGATAATCTCAAAACCTTTGTCCCTAACTGTCTCCTCCTCACGTTCATCCAAAATTGCTAGCTCATCCTCTCTTTTGCACACACTTCCGGCCATGTGGATATTTATATTCGTGTCCTCGCTCGGTATTCCTGCAATAGAAGATGAACTCGTATTAGATTCTTGAAATCGAGTTTCAAAAGCATTACCTTCTTCTAAGCAAGCGGCAATCAAATTAAGATTTTCAATGGAATTTTGAATCTGCCGACTCCGAGCAAGGAAATTCTCCTGGAATTGATGGGATGTGGCCTCCTGTGTCTGAATAGTCTGGTAAGCTTCCTCTTTCAAGGATTGCAAAGGTACGTCTACGCTTTGCTCTTCTTGATCGAGGCACGAAGGCTCCGTTGAATCGCTCTCTGAAGTCTCTTCCACGGTTTCTTCGTTTTCTTGCAGAGACTCCATGTATTCCCACGCCACTGTCGGCGTCATGCCTCCCAATAATTCCTGCAGCTGTGGATGTAGTCCATCTAGGAAGAACGCCATAAGCTCTTCATTTGTGTACCCATGCTGCGGATAGCTCGATATAATGTCTGTGAACCTCCTCCAGTCCTGAAAGAAAGTTTCACAGTCAGTTTGATTAAAATTAACAATTTTGAGCTTTTCCATCCTATGTTTGTGTGCATTAGCATATCGTGCATCATAAAGATTGTTTGTGCAATAGAAGTTCATATATTCCATTTTGAAATAAAATAAAATAAAAAAAGGTTTATGTACAGTAAAGTGGAAAGATCTCACCGAAGGTCCTCTGAATGAAATAAACCGTAGTCACAAACCATTCCTTCCCCGGCAACGGCGCCAAAAACTTGGTGGGACCGAAAAGGTGCTCTCTCTCAAGTGCAAGAGTCCGTACAAGTAGTAAAATCTGGGAGTCCAGATGTCGAATCCACGGGAAGAAATCTGTTGCAACCACAATTCAAATCAAATAGAAATCTATCGGAGAGAAACTAAACACTTTTAATGGTGGTGATGGTGGTGTGAATGGGGATACGTGAATGATACGAATAAGGAAAATACGTGTATGAAAATACTTATAAAGAGTTTGCACATGGTATGGGTTCGCTAGGGTCAACGATTCGTATTAATTTGGTTGATAGGTATAACGCAATGAATTCTCCTTTTGGGAGCAATTCACCGGAAAATACCCAATATAACTCAATGAATTCTCCTTTTGGGAGCAACTCATCGGAAGATGCCCTTTTGGGGGTTCAAGCAAAATATTCAAAAAGATCGTCGCTAAAGCTATAATACGATATGAAACTCTCTTTTGGAGAGATCAAAACTACGGTATGAAACTCCCTTTTGGGGAGATCAAAGCTCACCCTTTTGGGGCGATCATCAACTAAATTAATTCTTTTGGAATCTAAAAAAGTCGATTTACGAACAAAGATTACAATTTTAGCGACGTTTAACGATTTAGCACAAGGAATTTCAACCAAATAAACACGAATAATATCCCCTAACTACTCCATACCATGCACAAATAAGTTCTAGCTACTCATCGTGCAATAATAAACAAGTTTCATAACAAAATACTTCAAGTTCATAGCAAAATACAATAGAAAACACCAAAATACGGGATAGAAGTTGAAGAAAGTATCACCAATTCTCCTTGAAAAGACTTCAAACTCTCTGGAAATAATAAAACAAGCCTCTGGAATTTTACAGAATTTTTCAGGGGGAGAATACGGCTCCTAGAGCCTCCAATACGCTCAAAATACGCCCCAATCTGCTTGAATACGCCCAAAAAACCCTAAATACGCTTAAATATAAATCATTGCGGGTTTACTGTGCTATCGGGTTCAAAAACCCACATTAAAACCATACCCGAACGCATCTGGACCGCTCATCTCGAGCGGATCAAACCTGGGCCGCTCATCAAATGCGGGATTGAACGTGAGTGTGCCACGTGTCTCTTTTCGAACGGATCCGCGCTCGCCTGAACCCGCATCCGCATCGAGTCTCCGAGATCAGCTCGGATTAAACCTACACCGTCGGATCGATCATTCGAACGGTCGAGATTGATCCTCTGTCGATCGCTTCTCAAAAAATGCGGGGCGATTTCCATCCGTCCGATCGGAATCGGACGCTTCGAAGACGGCAACGTCGCCCGCTCTCGGAGTTTAAACGCGAAGGAGACAGCGACCGTTGGATGGATGATCAACGGCTAACAACGCTCCACATCGCCTCATGCGCTGAGTCCCCATCGCTTCCGCTTCTTCGCTCCGTAGCCGTTGGATCAAGCGGAGGTTGGCTGAGATGGCGACGCGTGGCCAGACGAAACACGCTCCGCTGAAATTGCTGCTGCGTGCGGTCCGCCGTTGGATGGAAATCCAACGGCTGTGGGCGAGCCGCGTCGCTTCTTAGCCGTAGCCGTAGGATCACGATCGAGCGGCGTAGGACTTGCCACGTGTGCCGCTTGCTTTGCTTTGAGATTCGTGCGCTCAGCCGTCAGATCTGAGAGGGAAAGCACGGATGCTGGCCACGTGGTGCTCCAAGATTCGTGCCGCGTATTTTAAAAGTATTTCTTCCGTATTTCTTCAATTTAAATGTATTCTGCATTCAAAAATTCATAGTAATTAGCACAGATCTCAGAAAAATACAAATAAATAGTCGTTGGAATCGTGAGATCGAGACGGTGCTAGGAAAAATATAATAAGTGCAGAAATACTTTATTAATTGCTGTTTTGTGCTCAAATAGTGTGTTTTCTCTAATAAATACATGTGTAGAAAATACGTATGAATTAGAGATAAATGTAGCATCTCATGAGCACAAAATAGGGCTAAATGGGGGGTTAAATATGTAATATTGAAACCGAATCAGTTTGTCGTTATCTTTATTGACGATATTCTGATCTATTCAAAGTCGGAGGAGGAGCATGCCTCGCACTTGAGGACGGTATTGGAGATTTTGAGGAAGCATTGGCTGTATGCTAAGTTTTCGAAGTGCGAGTTTTGGCTGGACAGAGTTGCTTTTCTCGGACATGTGGTGACTTGAGATGGTATCTCAGTGGATCCCGAGAAGATCAGGGCCATCAGAGAGTGGCCTGTTCCGCAGTCAGCGTCTGAGATCCAGAGTTTCCTTGGACTTGCTGGTTACTATCGGCGCTTCATTTAGGACTTTTCCCGTATTACTGAGCCGATGACCAGATTGACGCGGAAGGATGTACATTTTGTTTGGTCGGGTGATTGTGAGAATGCTTTTGGTGTTCGGAGGGAGAGATTGACGACTGCCCCTATTCTTGTTGTGCCTGATCGTAGCGGTGAATTTGAGATCTTTTGCGATGCTTCTGGCAAAGGTCTCGGTTGTGTGTTGCATCAGCACAGGCATGTTGTGGCGTATGCGTCTCGTCAGCTCAAGGTTCATGAGAAGAATTACCCGACGCATGATTTGGAGTTGGCTGCCGTTGTGTTTGCTCTTAAGATTTGGAGGTACTTCCTGCTGAGTGAGAAAGTGAAGATCTTCACCGATCACAAAAGCTTGAAGTATATTTTTACTGAGAAAGAGCTTAACATGCGACAGCATCGATGATTGGAGCTCATGGCGGATTATGAGATTGATTTGCAGTATCACCCTGGCAAGGTGAATGTGGTTCTAGATGCTTTGAGTAGGCTTCCCGCGGTGATGATGTTGACTTCGCAGTGGGGATTGCAGCAGGATTTTTGCGAGTCTAGAGTGGAGATTGTTCTTCCTAGAGAGGCTTCTTCGTTGATGTGTATGCAGATACAGTCGACGATTGTGGATCGGATCAAGGCTGGCCAGGCTGAGGATCCGAAGCTGGTGAAGATTCGGGAGCAGGTGGAAGCCGGTCTGCGGACTGACTTTTTGATTCATGAGGATGGCTCGCTGAGGTTTGGAGCTAGGTTGGGTGTGCCAGCTGGGGATATTAGAGAGGAGTTGATGGTGGAGGCACACAGTTCGCCATATTCTGTGCATCATGGTGGGACCAAGATGTACCAGGATCTTCGTCTGAACTATTGGTGGCATGGCATGAAGAGGAGTGTGGCTCGGAGTGTAGCCAAGTGTTTGGTTTGTCAGCAAGTGAAGGCGGAGCATCAGCGTACGGCAGGGTTGCTGCAACCGCTTCCGATTTTGGAGTGAAAATGGCAACACATCACTATGGATTTCGTGACTGGACTGCCTCGGAGTCCGAAGCAGAATGACGTGATTTGGGTGATTGTAGATCGATTGACCAAATCCGCGCACTTTATTCCATTCCGAGTGGGACAGTCCACTGAGGCGCTAGCGAGGAGATATATGGAGGTAAATTCTTTTACTCTCCGTTTTTATTTCCTTTTCCTAGTTGGATAGTGATGTAACGTGAATCGTGCAGGAGGTCGTACGACTTCACGGAGTCCCCGTGAGTATCGTGTCGGACAGAGACACGAGGTTCACATCTCAGTTCAGGCAGAGTTTGCAGAAGAGTTTGGGTACGCGTCTGAGTTTCAACACGGCGTACCATCCGCAGACGGATGGCCAGTCCGAGAGGACGATTCAGATCTTGGAGGACATGCTGAGGGCGTGCATGTTGGATTTCAAGGGTTCGTGGGAGGACCATCTACATATGGTGGAGTTTTCTTACAACAACAGCTTCCAGGCGAGTATTGGCATGTCGCCTTTTGCCGCTCTTTATGGGAGGAAATGTCGATCGCCGTTGAGTTGGGATGACGTTGGTGATCGTGAGCTGTTGGGACCTGAGATGATTGTGGAGGCCGTGGATATTGTCAGGAACATTCGGGAGAGGTTGAGGATTGCTCAGGACCGTTTTAAGCATTGGGCGGATGCTAAACGTCGTCCTTTGGAGTTTCAGCCGGGCGACCATGTGTTTCTGAGGATTTCCCCGAATCGTGGTGTGATTCGCTTTGGGAAGCGAGGGAAGTTGAGCCCGCGATACATTGGACCGTTTGACATTCTGGAGAAAGTTGGCGAGGTAGCCTACCGCTTAGCCTTGCTGCCATCTTTGGAGGGAGTTCACAATGTTTTCCATGTGTCGCAGCTTCGTCGATACATTAGTGATCCATCTCATGCTGTGGATTTCTCGGAGATTACCGTTCGCCCCGATATGTCATATGACCAGCAGCCAGTGCAGATTCTGGACAGGCATCAGAAGTCACTTCGGAACAAGATTGTCAATCTTGTGAGGGTGATGTGGCGACACGGCTCGCCTGGAGAGTCTACTTGGGAGAATGAGGATGAGATGCGAGGGCGTTACCCACTTTTGTTTCAGGACACGTGAGTGTTGGGAAATTCCGAGGACGGAATTTTTCTTAAGTTGGGGAGGACGTAACGACTGGTTTTCTTGTATCTGGATTTATTATATTATATTATATGTTTTGGTGGATTTTCTCCGCATGTGTGGTTTTTGTCTCTGTAGCTTTCATTTTCGATCGTTTCGTCGTGATTTTCTAGCTTCTTCCTTAGGATCGTCGATTTTGGAGTAAGTCATTCGTGACGGGCTTCATATCGGTCATATCTTGTTGTTAGATCAAGCCTAGGAGTCTTAGGAATCGATCCCGGAGCTTCACGCTCCATTTCGGAACTTTTTGTGCACATTAGCCGATGTAAGAAGGGGCACCGACCGACTAGATGACGATCCAGTCGGTCGGAAAACCTTCTTGAACCGACTAGTGGGCTTTGTAAATTTCTCAGGAGTTACTGTTTATCGTTAGTCGGTCTAAGAACGTTGGTTGACCGACTAGGTTGCAAACTAGTCGGTCAGCAATGCTTCTTTAACCGACTAACTCATTAACTATTTTTGGTACCAGTTACTGTTCAGTTTTAGTCGGTCTAAGAACGTTCATCGACCGACTAGATGTCAAACTAGTCGGTCAGTAGTTGTTCTTTGACCGACTAACTCTTAGTTCAGGTTTTCATCGGGGGTTACTGTTTACACTTAGTCGGTCTGCGTTGGTCAACCGACCGACTAGTTCCCAAACTAGTCGGTCAGTGGTTGCTCTTTGACCGACTAAACAGTACAGGAAACCCTAGTTTTGCCCTAGCCGCCACCAAACTCTATAAATACCCCTCCAAACGTTTTCTTCTTCTTCTTCTTCAACTCTAAACCTAATTTCTCCCCCATTGAGCTCTCATCTTCCCCAAACCCTCAAACCTTCATTCCAAGCTCATCCTCCATCATCCAAACCCTCACTTAACACTTTCCAACTTCCACCTTCCTGAAACCTTCATCAAACCCCCAAAACCCATATCAAAACCCATTTCTCCAGATTTTCCACATCCTTTCCAGATCTGAACCATAGGTTCCCCGGAGCGTTTCTTCCGTTGCCGTGCTTGCTCGGCATCATTCTTCCGCTTCCGATACGGTAATAATCCATCTCTTAATGTTTTCATAACCCGTTGTGTTTTGTGAAACCCTAATGAAATGAATGTTGTTTTGATGATTGTTTCTCCATAACAGCGACTTCCCCGTAGATTAGCGTCCGTGGGACGAACCCTCGTTGATCGTCATCCTCGGTGCTAGGCAAGTGAAACTTGCCACTTAGGGTTTTGGGCCATGTCTTAGGCCATTTGCTTGTCGTAGGCGTAAAAGAGACTAGGCGATGAAATGATACTCGCACAGGCGCAATTTTAGGAACTAGCTTGACAACGAAGCTAGATCCGACATTTATCATGTTGCACAACTACCATGTCATGTTTAATTTCCATTAACGGTACGCAAACTAATTGTCATGTCATTGCATTCTTTAAGTGTCCCCGTGATTGCGTAGCTCCGCTACATCTTGTGAAATGATTGAGGCTAGGTGCACCCCTATGCCAAATGGAATACGCTCCTGGTTGTGATCCAGGAAACGAGCTCTTGTGCGGGGCAACCCTGGCTCATTTACTGAGCTCGTGTGCAGGGACCCTGGCTCGTTCACATGTGGGTATTGGGGTAAGAGTTAAGCGGCCAATCAACTGGGAGTCTGCCTGATCAGCAACTGCAGTGGTAAGGCATAAACTCTGGGTTCTGGGGTAGTGTTAAGCGGCCAATCAGCGTGAATGCCAAACCGTTCAGCTGTAAGGCGTAAACATCTACAAACAACTTGAAACGTGACTAGTGAAAAGATTGAGATTGTTAGTAGATTGGCTACTCTTGACTTGTCCTGATAAATTGTTCTCTTGTACTTATTGTTTCCCCATGTCTTGCTTGTGCACTCATGTTATAACTGCCATGTCATGCATACTATAACTGCTAGGTTGCTAGTTGCCTTCTTTTTCAGTTTCCTTGCCCAAGTCTTTTAGACTTGCTGACATGTGCCCGTTTACTCTTTTGGGTGACACATGTTAGATCCTGAGCCTGAGTACATTGTAGAGGACGAGGTGTTTGCTGACGCCGAGCCCGAGCCTGTGTTTGGCGAGGAGTACGTGGACACTGGGGACCAGTCCTAGTGTCTTCGTTGAGCTTTCCCTTTTGTTTAGACTGTTGTTTAGTTGTCGGTGCGTGGCACCTATACTTTGTTACGTTGTTCCTTTTGTTGGCCTTGTTATGGGCCTTTAGGCTCTTTCTTTTAGCCTGGTGGCTTTTCTGGATGTTGAACTTAATTTTCATGTTGGACAAATTATGAGATATGAGATTTTATTTCTGTCTCTCCTTGTGTTATTATTGTTGTTCCGTTTGTGGTTACAGAGACCTGCTTATGTTTTATTGACGCTTATTGGGTTTGGGGCTTCACAGCTCCACTCTTGTGCCGACCTTTTCACGTCTCGCCTCCAGTTTAGGGAAGGGGGCGTGACACAGCCTGCATGTCTGTGAATGAAAATGTTGATGAGCACAATATTTCTGCATGGATGACTAAATTTGGTTTTTGGATCGGCCGTTTAAGTCCCATATTTTATTTCCAGCACTTTTCTTTTATTTTTGAGAGAAATTGTAGTGAGGAATTTATGTAAATGTCAAAGACAGAAGACCAATTTCTATGGAGACGGAGGCCATAATTGAAGCTGTAGATATCATATGGGACCCACGGGGTTTCCAAAGTTGTATTTTCCTTTTAAGCTGTAAATTGTGCAATATGGACTGTATGGACTTTGGACTCTTTTTATGTGGGACTGGCCGATCCACGCATTTAGCTTCTCATTAAATATTTCATCCGCATGAAAATGTTTTCTTTGATTAAAATATTAATTCATGCATGTTTGTGCTCTGCTAGATAAATGGCTAAAATTGCAAGCATTGATTTCGAAGTGCTGGATGCATCAGGTAGAAACTAACTGAGCTGGCAGCTAGATGTAAAGTTTCACCTGTGGGTAAAGTCCCTCATTGCTGCTGTAACAGAAAAAGAAAATGTTAGCGATATAGAAAAGGTGCAAGCCATAATCTATATTCGCCGTCATATGGACAAGACCTTAAAGGCTGAGTACCTTACGGTCGAAGATCCACTTGAGCTATGGACCACCCTTGAGGATATGTATAAACATCAGAGAGATGTTATACTCCCAAGGGCAAGATATGAGTGGGCGAACCTGAGACTGCAGGACTTCAAGTCCATTACTGAGTACAACTCAGCACTTTTTAGCATCACCTTACGCCTGAAGTTGTGTGGTGAGAAAGTCTCAGAAGATCGCATGCTGGAAAAGACGTATACGTCTTTCCATGAAAAAGATGCGATACTCATGCAGTAATACCGTGAACGCAAGTTCACCAAGTATTCAGAGCTGTTGTCATGTTTACTCATGGCCGAACAAAACAGAGAGCTTCTTCTCGCCACTCACAATATGCGCCCTCCTGGTACTGCCCCTCTACCAGAAGCTCACCATACCTCTTCCTTCAAAAAGAAGAGAGATAATAAAAGAAAAGAAAGACCCCAGAAAGGGGGACAACAGAAAAGAGCCAAGGGTCAGGTACAGCAGCGGAAGAATGAAGGGAAGCACAAGTTCACCTGCCGCAGAAATGACAACAAGAAAAATGATGCACCCCCACCCAAGAGGGATTAGGAAGACCAGTGCCACAGCTGTGGCATGAAAGGCCACTGGTCCAGCATGTGTAGGACCCAACTGCATCTCTAAGAGCTGTATAAACAACGCAAGAAAAAGAATGCTGAAACAAACCTGGTGGCTGCAAATAATGCAGTCAAGTTCACAGCAAAAGACTTCGAATCAGAGGACATGCTTGATTAGCCTACTACATTTATCTTAGCATTTTATTTTGAGAACAATCTATTTTATGAGAGCTTTTTATGTAATTTGACTTCCTTTGAATAAAATTTAGCTTCTGAATGCAAATGTTTTACTCATCTTTTTAGATGGAATGCTCTTATGACTGCTTGGTAGACAGTGCTTCGACACATACGATCCTTCAGCACAAATGCTATTTTCATAGCATTATACCGTATAAAAGACCTGTAAATACAATTTCAGGGCCATCAGATATAATTGAAGGTTTTGGGAATGCAACCTTGTTGCTCTCCAAAGGAACAGAAATAATAATTAGAGATGCATTATACTCTCCGAACTCCAAGCGAAACTTACTAAGTTTCAAAGATATCCGTCTAAACGGATTCCACTTGGAAACAGCAAATGTAAAAGAAAATGAATTATTGTATGTAACGTCTCAAGAAAATGGAGTTAAAACCATACTTGAACGTTTTGAGAGCCTTTCATCGGGCCTCTACCATACAAAAATTCAGAGAGAGAAAGCAAACCTGATGGAGCACCTGAAGTGCCCGACATCAGCCAAATTTTTACTTTGGCACGATAGACTTGGCCACCCTGGATCTGTGATGATGCACCGCATCTTATCACAATCACATGGGTATAACTTGAAGAACCAGAAGATTCTTTAGAAGGGAGAATTCCCTTGTGTACCCTGCTTCAAGGGTAAATTAATAACAAGGCCATCACCACTTAAAGTGGATATCGAGTCTCCAAGCTTCCTCGAAAGAATACACGGAGACATATGTGGACCTATCCACCCCTTAGTGAGCCTTTTCGGTACTTCATGGTACTCATTGATGCATCTTCGAAATATTCGTATGAGTGTCTACTATTGACCCGCAACTTGGCTTTTCCAAAGCTACTAGCACAAATTATAAAGTTGCAGGCGCATTTTCCAGACAACCAAATAAAGAAATTACATCTGGATAATGCGGGGGAATTTACCTCCCAGTCATTTCAAGAATACTGCCAGGCAATGTGAATAGAAATTGAACATCTGGTGCCGCATGTTCACACCCAGAACGGGTTAGCTGAGTTGCTAATTAAAAGACTCCAATGGATTGCACGTCCATTGCTGATGAAATCCCAGTTGCTGGTGGATGCATAGAGACATGCAATCCTGCATGCTGCATCATTAATAAGAATAAGACCCTCAGGAGGTCAGAGTCTCTCTCCAATGCAACTTGCATATGGAACGCCGCCGAACATTTCTCACTTGAGAATCTTCGGCTGCGCAGTTTAAATCCACATTGCACCACCCCCAGAGGACCAAGATGGGCCCTCAACGTCGCCTAGGTATTTATGTAGGGTTTGACTCACCCTCCATTATAAGATACCTAGAACCCCAAACGGGGGACGCTTTTAAGGCACGTCTTGAAGACTGTGACTTTGATGAGACATATTTTCCCAAAATGGGCCTAGACATTGAAAAGTCTAGCGCGAAGCAAATGTTAACGTGGGATACAAAAAGTTTGACCCACTACGACCCGGTAACAAAACAATGTGATGATGAGATCCTGAAGATCCTACACATCCAGAACACAGTTCATAGATTACCGGACTCGTTTACTGACAACCAGAAGATTGTCAAATCACACATCCCTACTGCAAACACTCCAGCTAGGATTGACTTCCCAAAGGATGGATGCAATCCACCAGTAGCAAAGTGGCTGCACCTCAATAGAAAAGAGGCAGACCACTAGGCTCCAAGGATAAAAATCCAAGAAAAAGAAAAATATCCGGAGACCTTGGGACAATACCCCCACAGAGAAAAGAGCTCGTGTAACCCTCTCCCCTCCCGGAATCCACTGCAGAGGAACTGCCGGGAGAAACTGAAATATCATTAAATTATGTACGTACAGGGGAGGTATTAGACAGAAAGAGTACAGTCATCGACGATGACTTCGCGTTTCACATTGCTATTCACGTTACCGAAAGCGACGATGATCATAATCCACATTCCGTTGCTGAATGCAAACGCAGAAATGACTGGCCAAAGTGGAATCAGGTTATAGAAGCCGAGCTGGACTCGCTTCAGAAACACAAAGTCTTTGGGCAAATAGTCCAGACGCCTACTGGTGTCAAACCTGTGGGATACAAATGGATATTCGTAAGAAAAAGAAATGAAAATAATGAGATCGCACGCTACAAAGCAAGACTTGTTGCACAAGGATTTTCCCAAAGACCGGGCATTGATTATGACGAAACATACTCCCCGGTCATGGATGCGATCACTTTCAGATTCTTGATAAGCTTAACATCAAAGGAAGGCTTAGATATGCAGCTAATGGATGTTGTGACTGCGTATCTATACGGTAATCTCGATAAGGAGATATACATGAAACTTCCTGATGGCTTTTCAATGCCTGCTGAACTAAAAGATAGACCTCGGGACGTCTACTCTGTTAAGCTATAAAGATCATTGTATGGTCTCAAACAATCAGGAAGAATGTGGTATAACAGACTCAGCAAATTCCTTGTGCAACAAGGATTCAATAACAATGAAGTTTGCCCTTGTATCTTCATAAGAACAAAGGGAAAAGGATTCGTAATAATTTCTGTCTACGTAGACGATCTGAATCTCATTGGATCTCCCGAAGAGATCGCTGAGATATCTGTAAGCCTAACAAGAGAATTTGAAATGAAAGACCGAGGCAAAATGAAATTCTGCCTTGGCTTACAGATTGAACATCTAAAAGATGGAATCCTATTACATCAAACCACATACACAAAGAAAATGTTGCAAAGATTCCATATGGACCAATGCCATCCACTAAGTACACCTATGGTAGTACGATCTCTGGATGCACATAAAGACCCCTTCCGGCTGCTGGAAGAGGGGGAGGATATACTTGGTCCAGAAGTCCCTTATCTAAATGCCATCAGAGCACTCCTATATCTGGCAAACTGCATGCGTCCCGATATAGCGTTCGCAGTAAATTTGCTAGCCAGATACAGCGCAGTGCCCACACAGCGCCACTGTACCGGGGTTAAGCACCTTCTGCGATACCTCCAAGAGTCTACAGATTTGGGACTCTTCTACAAAAATGGAATATCATCTACACTTGCTGGTTATGCTGATGTAGGTTACTTGTCTGATCCCCACAAAGCGAAGTCACTGACTGGGTACGTGTTTACCTATGTAGGGACAACCATTTCCTGGAGATCCATCATGCAAACCTTGACGGCAACCTCATCTAATCACTCAGAGATCATTGCCATCCATGAAGCAAGCAGAGAATGCGTATGGTTACGCTCAGTTGTCCACCACATTCTGTCAACTACCGGATTGAAGACTGGAGATCTCGAACCTACCACAATGTTCGAAGACAATGCTGCTTGCATAGCTCAGCTACGAGATGGCTTCATCAAAGGCGACAGAACCAAGCACATTTCACCAAAGTTCTTCTGGACGCACGCGCTATAGAGAGATGGCAAGATCGACATCAGACAAGTGCAATCACGTGACAATTTGGCAGACTTGTTCACTAAAGCCCTTCTTACTGCCACTTTTAGGAAGCTTGTACAAAAGATTGGAATGAGGCGCCTAAGAGATCTGAAAGCTTGAGAGCTTGTACAGATCGGGGGGAGTTAGGGAGAGTTTGTACTCTTTTTCCTTAACTATGGTTTTTCCCATTGGATTTTCCATAGCTAAAGGTTTTAACGAGGCAAATCTCACCAACTCAGGATCCTGAAGTATCCACCCCATGTGAGACTCTTCTATGCTCAGAATCCTGAAGTAATCACGAGCAGAGTCCACACCTATGGCTGAATAAGGGGGAGTGTTGTGAACGGTTATTAACCGGAGTTGGTTTAGATTCTGGGCTATCTTAGAGATAGGCCCATATCAATGTAGCCCATATTTGTAATCTCCCACATTGCCTATAAATAAAGAGCTGGGGGCTCCTCCCCCAGTAGTTGATTCATAACATTTTCCTCTTTTTTATTCTTTTCATTCATTCTTTTTTCAGTTGGTTTGAGGCCCGTAGCATAGCTGCGGGTTTCAGCCTGTTTGCCTCCATTTGTGTTTTTTTTCTTTTTTTCGTCTTCATGCCGAAGCCCGCAGGCCGCTGCGGGCTACGGCCCGTAGTATTTTCTTTTTTGTAATTTTGTTTGGCCTGCGGGCTTCGGCCTACAGCAGTTTCCCTTTTTTGGCGTTGGACCGAGGCCCACAATAAAATTGCGGGTTTCGGCCCAAGGAGAAAATTTTTTCTTATTGTTTTTGGTCCAGCGACCTATTAGGGTGTGGGGAGCGGTGTGGTTGGTGTCGGTGGCGTGGGGCTGACTAAGATAGGGTTTGAATTTTTTTTGTAAAACCATATTGTATGGTTTTGCCGTCGCTGGGAAAAGCGGCGGGGCTACGAGAGGGGGAGTCGAGGCGGCATGCGTCGTGGGTGCTGCCGGCCGGCCGTGGGGGTTGATATAACAAAATTTTTTGTTAACCATTAGATAGATTTTTACCGCTGCTATTTGTGTCGGTGTGCCACCACCACGAGGTGAGCGACGGGGCAAGGGGGAGAGGGGGGTTTGGCGACGGTGGCCGTTCTCCCTAGGACCGGTGGCCAGGAGCCGCCATCCTACCCAAAATTATTGTTTTGTGTTCGATCTAGGGAGATCTATATCATAAGCATCATGATCATGATAAAAAAATTGCATCATTTTTGATATACCTCATCGAGGAAGACGAGCGCGTGGAGGTGGATGATGTCCGCAAGCGGTAGATCGACTGTCTCCTTCCTACCTTTTGCAATGAACGTGCATTCAATCTAAGGTAGAGCATGCTGATAACGTGTTGTGAATGTATCTTCTGGGAGAGACCCCAGGCCTTTATTTACATGAGATGGGAGAGTTCATACATGGATATGATACAATCTTTTCAAAGAGATTACAATATTATCAGCTCACAATACAATCTATTTATAACAGTAAGGAAATTTTTAACCATTTAATCCGTCAATTTCCATATCCTTGATACAGTTCAGAAGTTAGGTTTGCTAGAACCTCACTCAAAGGTCCAAATGCTTGACGACAATCTCACAAGTGAGCAGTGGTGATCGTGATTCGGTTCCGGTTCGGTTCTAGTTTCGACAGAACCAGAAACCGGAGCCATACCGATTTTGAAGCGGCTCGGTTCCTGTTCCGATTTTAGGCCGGATCCGGTTCCGATTCCTTCCGGTTCGGTTGTGGTTCCTGTTTGGTTGTGGTGAAAAATATATAAAAATTAAACAAAATTTTGGGAAGCAACCGGCCAAGGGGATGTGGAGAGTGAAAAAAGGGGGGTGGTGGACAATCTTTCAAGGGGGAAACAGTCCCCCCATTTATTTTCAAATTTAAATGGAGCAACAGATAGCCAACGGGGCAATGGCTAGCAGGGACTAGCCGTTGCTACTTGATTCAAATCGACCACACACCATGCAACCGAATCGGTTCGGCTCTCCGGTTTCGAACCAAACCGTAGTCAGGTCCATCGATGAGTGAGCAAATCTTATGTGAAGCATAGTAATAGTAAGGTGAACGTGGGGTCATAAATTGGGGAGTTATACACACAAACCTAATTGCTTCACGCACAAATCATTTATTTACAAGTTTACCATTCAATTTTTTTTTTCATTTTACCCTCATCCTCTCATCCTCCTCATCCAGTGCAATTGTCGCTAGCTGCCGGCATAGCCCCCATCTACCATCACCACTCCCACATCCATCGTCCTCCACTTTCTCTCCTCTGCCACAACCGTTTTTCCATTTTCCGTCTTCTGCCTCATCCTCTCTCCCCTTCTTTTATCATCCCCTCTCATCTTTCTATGTCGAGATAGTTGTTGTCGCCTCCGGAAGGAAGAGGAGATGTTGGTGGAGGTGGATGGGGGCCGGTGTGATATGACAGTGGCGGAAAGGAGTTAGCCGGGAGGGGGTGAAAAGACGAGTTATATGAGGATAAGAGCGTGTAAAGTAAAAAAATTGAATTTTAAATAGTATTAAATAATATTTAAAAAAATATTAAATTGAATTTTAAATAATATTCAGTGCGTAGAGAAATGTATGTGTAAAGCCACTGGACCGTGTCTGTATAGGATTCCCATATGAAATCCAACAAGCGGGTTGGATAGAGAAACAACTCCGGGCAGCCTCACCCCTGCCCGCAACCTCTGGTTTACGCTAAACCACCGCAACCCCCTCAATACCGGCAAAAAATCGTCTATGCAACTTAACGAATGATTTTATTCCACGTCGGCGGAGCAGGATTGGGACATTGTACATGAGGATCTTCGGTCTGCTGACTCACTGGAATCGTTCGATGTCGCGGTTTCAAAGAGGGACCGAATGGTAATCAAACTTCCAATCTTTCTCTCTCATCGTCTGTCTCATTCTCTTTCTTCGCCTTTTTATCTCCACCCAAATTTCGAGCCTTCATTTCCACGATTCCGAGGTGAGTTCTCGGCGGTACGGTTAGGGTTTCAACCCGATTCTTATTCTTTTCGAAATTTCCGATTTGATTTGTTGAATTTGGCGATTGATTCTGTGATTTCCTTTTACTTGTAATTTGGTGCAGGGATCGTCACAAAAAAGCCGGTAAATTGGGGGAGATCGGAGCGCTAGCGGAGGGACGTCTTAAAATCGGTGCGTTGCGGGTTTAATTTGGGATGTATTTCCATTAAATATTCATAGGGTTAGGGGTTTGCTTGATCAACTCGTCTGTTTCTCTAATAATTCGGTAAACTTTGGACGTTGTTTTGATAAAGGTGAGACTATGGGCGTCGAGATTATAAATTTCAATTTTCGATGTCAATTAGCTGCAGCTTTTGATTGTTGTGAGCTTGTTATTTCTAGGTTTTGTAATTGTTTGTAATGGATAGTTAAATTCGTATTCTAAATTAAACCCTATCATCATTTGGATGAGGATCGTAGGTGCAACATGTGGCTTATGCTTGGCTTTTGTTGTTTTGGATATTAAGCAGGTGTATGTAGAAATACCTAAAGCTTTTAGGCCATTACTAAAGCATATTACCTTTTTAGCTAGTGGGCATCGCTTCCTTGAAGTTTTTTTATTGGTGGGCTAACTTTTTTTCTTTTATATTGTTTATTTCTTTAATTGTTGTTTCAGCTGTGACATGTTCTTCTGCAATTTATGTTGAGATATCATTCTCCAGGTTAAACTTTGAGGGGCTTTTTTGTGAGATTAGATACCGACTGCAGATGTCTGGATTCTTTTGTATTTATGCTTGGTAAAGTTGTTTTAAATTTATCTTTCAGCTTTGAGGCAGCTAATACAATAATTTCTCATGGTGGTCTAGTTGGGCTGTGACTTCTGCTCTCCTTTGCAAATACGAGTTTGTTAAATTAATCGTTTAGCAAGCGTGATGTATATTCCCTTTTATTTTTGTCCTGAACTGTTAACATTAATTTTAGCTATTTGAGTGGGTCTTATGATCAGCCATCGCATGTGTTGGTTAATTCTTCTTCTTTGTTGTACTGTGTTTCTTTCTCTTTACATCTAATACATAAAGGGTTAAGTTTTATGTTCATTTACGGAAAAATTTTGTTGGCACAAGTTTATTTAGGAGGGTATGTTTATGAAGGTCAATGAAGCATTATCTCCCTTGTGTACTTATGCAGTTATAGATGTTTCTCAGGTTGCAGCTTGCTCTTGCCACAATTAGATTCATATTTCCTATAATCCTCTTGAGTGAAAATGCCTTGTATGTATTATAAAGTCTTGATTCATGGTATTTTGGCAATATAACATTGTCCTGACGACATATATGTTCTTTTCTGGCCACAATTATTCTCCTTTCATTTCTGGATGTTTCATGAGAGTAGGGCTTTCAATGATATTTTATTTTACTTTTTCCCTGCATGTGAATACTGTGAAGTTTTGAGATGTGTAGCATGTAGTGTTAGGACATGAACGATGTTTGCATTTTGTTGTCACAATTACCTTTATTTTCTAGTTTTTCCTTTGAGGTTTAGGATTGCATATGTATTTGGCAATTGATTGTCTACTTTTGGTATTTTTGGGGATTATAATTTCTTAATGTGATTGATATTGATGAGTTCCCTTTCTTCTTTTATGTTATTTTCTCTGAGTAGTTGTTATTATGCTGCAGAGAACTGAAACCATGGAACACCATGATGAGACAGGATGCCAGGCTCCGGAGGGTCCAATCCTTTGCATCAACAACTGTGGTTTCTTCGGCAGTGCAGCTACCATGAACATGTGCTCCAAATGCCACAAGGATCTTGCGTTGAAGCAAGAACAGGCCAAGCTGGCGGCATCATCCATCGGCAGCATTGTGAACGGTAGTGGAAGCACCAGTGGAAAAGAGCCCCTTATATCTGGCAATGCTGATATAGCCGTTGCTTTTGTGGGGCCTAAGATCATTTCAGCACAGCCATCTGATGCTTCTGTCTCTAGTGAAAGCAGTGTACCAAAGGCGAAGGAGGGTCCAACAAGGTGCAACACCTGTAAGAAAAGGGTTGGCCTGACCGGCTTCAATTGTCGGTGTGGTAATGTATTTTGCTCAATGCACCGTTATTCTGACAAACATGATTGCCCATTTGATTACCGGACAGCTGCTAGGGATGCAATTGCCAAGGCTAACCCTGTTGTCAAGGCCGAGAAGCTTGACAAGATATAGGGATGAGAGAGAAGATTCCTGCATTCCTGATTTCACTCCTCTTCTATCTATATGCCCTTTCTTTCCCTATGTTGGCTGCTTGTCTTCGTTGGTGTCCTTTATCGACATAGTGTTAGAGGCATGATGATGATGTCCATGGGCATCTTTGCAGCCTCAAGAACTCTTTATCATGTTGATTGAAAAAAAAGGTTTGCATGTTCCGTCTAGTGTGTAAACTTTCTTATTTGGTGATGGTTTGATGGACTATATGTGCTTATGAATTGGTTAGCTTTGTAATCTACTGTCATAGTTCATCTCTTACATTTTAGTGGTAGTTTAGTATTATTAGTACATGATATGGTGTGTAGCTATTGTGCATTTACATTTGCCCCATTAGTTTGTCCTCTGTATACTTTTGCAAAAGGTTCATACCATGGCTGCACGAGTTACTTTATTCTCTCTCTGTGTGTTAAATATTTCATATTTAGTGGTAGAAAGATGAGTTATGTATGCATTGTTGCTTTACCATCACGGGAGGTTTGTGGACACTGAACTTCTGTTTACCAACACGTGTAGAGTTAAAGTAGAGTTATTTTAACAACACAAATTTATTCATGAAACAGTCTGTTGTGCTTGTTGCTGTGTATACATGTTCATTTCTGTCTTTTGTGTTCGTCTTCTAATTGTGGCCAAGTGGTTTATATATGTAGTCTTTTGCAGCATTTCATGAGGGCATGGCATTTGAGCTTTTGAATAATTGATTAGCTTTAGAGTTTAGTTAAAGGATCGTGTAAATTATTTATTGTGTGATATAAGATACTAGAAATAACCCGTGCACAAAGTGCACGGCGAAGCAAAAAAAAAATCCCACACTGAGGATGCGGTGCGTGCTCGGAACCGAAAAAAGAGCGAAAAGAGTGGCTGTGTGTGGCGGTATCGTCCGGGGGTAAAAGGTGAAAGCAGGGGTCCAACGTGCAAAAAACACTTGTGGGGGGCTTAATGGGAAAAGTCAAAAGGTAATTATGTAAATAGATTAGAGAGGGATGGGTTTGTGTGGGCACATGAAATAGGGATGGCATGAATGTAATTAAATAAAAAAGCATGATCCATTGTTTTGGTTCCACACCAACTCACCGCAAAACACAAACACGTCTCAACACCCACTTCAAAGGGGCCCCACATTGCCCATGTGGCAAATCAACGGCCAATCCTATGTCACAGTCAACTTCTTGTAACTGGGACAAAGGCCCTCTGTTGTAATATAGATGGCTAAGGACTTATCTGCGCAACGTATATATATCCTTGAGAAAAATTGGGTTCTCCACTATGGTCTATTGGTTTGTTGTGTATCTGATAGTAGTGTTTTACATTATTTAGAGTTATTTTTTAATTATTGCTTTAAGCATGGTCTTTTTAACTCTATCTTATCAGTGTGAAATCGGTAACATGGGTTAAATTTGTATGGGAAAGTGCCTTTTCAGTTGCAAGTTTACTTCTCAATCAAAGTTGCGCATCTACATTGGAATTGAACAGATCTAGGAGGCCACTCCGGAAGGAAATTCTTGATGGATAAGGTAATGCATCTTTGGTTAAATTACATCATCTAATTGGAGTGCATATGATCTTTAAGGTGACACCATGTCTTTATATTTGGCAGCTCAAAACATATTTTTATTGTTAAGCATTGTTATGATTGTGTGCATTGTGGTTTTATCTTCATTCTTCTATAAGAGCATTGGCTTGTAATCATAAGTTCAAATATGGCTATTAGCGTATAATTTATTTATGCTATACTACTCTTTTTATAACATCTCTATCTCTACTTGTATAATGCAAAATGTAGGGGTCATTGGTCCAAAGGCTCAGATGACCTCCTCCTACTTCTCTCCAAATCAATCCTAGCTATCCATCCTTTTTCAGCATGATATTTCCTCTAAATTCAACCATTCCCACTATAATGACCTTTATTAAGTGCTAACCATCTTATCTTTAGATTCAAATTATCATATGTTCTGAATAACTAGACTTTAGCATGTGCGATGCATGTGTGCATATTAACAACTACTAACAACTATAAACATATGTTTTTTGGATGTAGGTTGTATCCGGCAACTATCCACTTTACCTTTGAGCCTATGACATTATGACAAGATGACGATCATCATGATTAAATTATGACAAGTTGACGATCATCAATTTTAATCAAGGGTAATCAAGGGTGCGTCATTTATTAATCCTAATTAAAGAACATTTTTTCATATTAAAGGTAGGAAATACTAATCAAAATGATTTCATCCATAAAACTAATTTATAATTTATTTTAATTAAATTGTTCCACTAATAATCGATTAAGGTTTTAAAATTAGTTAGTCAATCCTTGTACCATAAGAAGTGCTTGTGAATTCTAATTTAAGAGGCTTAAACAACGTAAATAATGGAGTAAATAATAAAAATAGATTTACATAAAAAAGTTAAGAAGAAAGAGCTAACAAAATGGGGGCAAAAGGTGAGGAATTAATTAAAAAATAGATTAAAAAAAGGACAGTCAAAAGTAAGAAAACACGAGGCCAAAAGAAACAAATGGAAAAAAGAACTTAAAGAAAACATATCAATTGTTCGACGCATGTTTAGGACCATTGAGAACACCGTGAAAAGGGCTCCATGTCTGGCATGTGACCATTTGCACCTATCCTTGCAAACAAGTAAATGTTCTCACCTAGGAAGCACACAAATTTCAATCATCAAGCCGTATCCATCGGATATGGACACCCGTGTCAGACACATGCATTGAACATGATACTTCTATAAATAATATACGTTTTAGAATTTGCTTAAGTGTCACTGCATCGTGTCATGTTCCCGTATCGACATATCCGTATCGGTGCACTACATGTTCTCGCTCTTCATTATAATACACATTAGTAGTTGTGATATATTACATAAATATGTGACCATGATTTAACAAGGAGATTAGTTTTAGCTACAAGGTGATGAAAAGAATTTACGAAAACTTTTACTTTTTATAGTAATATAGATAAATCTCATTTATTTGGCTATAAAATCAAATATGAGCTTTTTAGTTTTTTGAGAGAAATAAAACACGTGCATTTGCACGTGCAAGAAAATCTAGTTACCTTAAACTCTATTCGACTCTAAAGTTAATCCTATACTTAAGCGCTGACATGTGACTCATCGTAATGGTACTCGTAAAAGTCTCAAATCTTATGTACTGGTACTCGTAGAAGTCCCGAATCTTATTCTAAGCACCAACTCTGATATCAATTTTAAACTCTAAGACTGATTCCTAAATCCGGATGCACATTATAAACTACCATCCTATATTGCTTATGAAACAAATTTAAAATGTAGGATGTCCAGTAGGGAGATTGTTGATTAATGTTAGTTTGTTCTAGTTCATTTTTGATCTTACCATATAGTGATCGGAAGAGTTTTTAAGTTTCAGGGTCCATTTGGTTTTATGGAGTTGCATGTGAACTTATGGAATTCATGGAATACAAATTCATCCACCTCATTTAAGCAATGGACAATGTTAAGCCCAATGAATTTGTTATTAACTAGCTTATGAAGTTATGCCTTATCTGGCTAATATGTTGGCGATGCATGCTTATTGTGAATAGATGACAGCTTATATTTGATCAAACCGTTCAGTGTTTATGCGTGGGTAAGACTTGAAGCATGGTAGGATTGATGTTTGCAGATGGTCCACTGTAGTCAGTCTTACATCCTCTTTGATGTTACACTTGATAACAGAAAATTTGCATCTAAACATGCATCTTGTAAGTTGGCTGGTCTTGCTTCCTATTGGTGTCCTAGATTCAATGGGTTTTTTTTTTTTTGGTTTAGTACAAGAAATGATACCTTTTGAATTAAAGTGCTGTTTAGAAGCTGTCCCAAGTTCATTACGATTGGCTCTAAGATTTGCAAGATACAATTGATGTTTATTTTAAGTAGTTGGGTAATTTTGGAAAACTGTCTGGGTAATAAGATGTGTGCCCATACGTGAGGGGTGAGTATAGTTATCCCCTTGTGCTACTTTCATCAGTATGGCCACATTTGCAGTGTATCTGAAGCAGGCAATTCATTCATCAAGTGGTTGCCGTCATTGTTGTGGTATTGTTAATACTAGTCATTACCCGTGCCCATAGGGCACGGTTTATTTAATGGCTGAGTTTTTCTCCCCCACAAATTTCAAGTAACCCCAAATTTCAAGTTTTCGCACAAAATTTCAAGTTTCCCCCCAAATTTAACTTTTCCCCCAAAATTTAAGTCCCCCCAAAATTGTCATTACCACCTAGGACAAACTTGCCACGTAGGACAAAGCTTTATCCTAGTAGGATAAGATTCAAAATCTTCAAAGAACTGGAAAAAAATGGTCGGAAGGGGTGAGAATAAAAAGTGTGGGTGGGTGTGTGGGGACGGTCCATGGGCAAAAATACAAAAACCGGGGTTGTAAGTGCAAATTCCCCACCTCCTCTTTTATCCCTCAAAATCTCATCTCTTATATTATCTCTTATCCAATTTCCCTGTTTTATATAATAGATATCCAAATTCTCTTATCCAATTTCTCATGTCCAAATTCTCTTATCAATTTCTCTTGATAACATCCGTCTTTTATATAATAGATATCTCTTATCCAATTTCTCTTGTCCAATATCTCTTATCTAATTTCTATTGATAACATCTCTCGTTTGTAATATAGATATCTCTTATCCAATTTCTCTTGATAACATCCCTCTATTATAATATAGATATCTCTTACCCAATTTCTCTTGTGCAATATCTCTTATCCAATTTCTCTTGATAACATCCCTCTTTTATAATATAGATATCTCTTATCCAATTTATCTTGTCAAATATCTCTTGATAACATCCCTCTTTTATAATATAGATATCTCTTATCCAATTTCTCATGTCCAATATCTCTTATCCAATTTCTCTTGATAACATCCCTCTTTTATAATATAGATTACTGCTATTTTTTTATTCATGGGAACAATATGAGGCATCATCGTTTGCTACTGAACTAAACTATGATTCATATCAATGCTGTATATCTTAGTACTTATGTTTTGATATTGGAGTGATTGTGTTGATCTTCTTGTTAGGTTGTTGGATCATAATCCTTGGTTGATTTTGTATCATATTTTCAATCATCTTTAACGCCCTACCTCAATTGAAATGCGGATGAAGCTGTAGTAGATTTGGCTCGAAGAAGATGGAATCTGGAGCTTGACAATGGTTTTGTCAAGTATAACAACTGGTTGATCATGTGTGGAGAGAAAATCAATTTTTTAATTGCTTCTTTGCAACACTATCACATGAATAAAAAGAGAGTAAATTTTGATGTGTGTTGTTCTCCATGAAAGATGATACAGCCCTCTTTGGACGGGCATAAACCGAGCGATCCAGACCCGGGTCGCTAGCCCACGGTCCAGGGGAGAATGTGCCAAGCGACGAGGCCTCCACGAGGACTGGTAGTCAGGCTGGCCTCGGACTGGAGCGGGCGCAATCGCAGGCCCACGTTGGCAGGAGCTAACCTCTCCCTTCAAAGCGCGTTCTCTTAATCATCATTTAGGGGTCCTATTACGCCCATCTTCGTGACCCATAAAGGCGTTATGAAGATGGCGGATCATGGGGGCGAAAATAAAGGGACGTTGAGAAGGTGTGGCCGGGGGGTGACTCATATAAAAGGACTCGAGGGGCGACGTACAAGGCGACGTACAAAGGGATCACTTCCTGGATACCGAAAAGACAGAGGAATTCTACTCACACGACCTTGTCTTCCACCTTACATATCCTCTTCACAGCTCGGCACGAGGACTCGCGTAACGGCCTCCCCGTGAGCCATACTGGTCTTATCGAGCATCCTTCAGATCCGTTCTGACTTGGGCATCGGAGAGGACTTGGTTGGAACCAAGGTCCGACCCCCCCTCCCCCCCTCCCCCCCGAGCTTTCTCGTCCATTCAGGTCGATCAGATCTAGCGACGCCGAGGCTGCCCCTCGGCGTCTTCCTAGTCGAAGCAGAGCGTACTTAATCGAGAGCCCGCTCACCCCCACCACGAGGAGGTCGTCGCTTTGCCGAGGCTACGCTTCGGCAAGCCGACGCAAGGATCCGCGCGTCCCTCACTGAGCGAACATGCCATCAGCCGATCTCAGAGGTCCCACGTGTCCCTTTGACAATGTTGACATCCCGTCCTCCAGTCAACAATTCAGCGGTGAGACAACACCCCGAAACAAAAGATAGGATTTAGAGAAAAGTAAGTTGCACACAGATTGTCATATCGTATATAGGAGCGGACTGTCGGACACCTAACTATTTAAGCAGATGATGAATCTCGATAGATTTAGTAGCAGCGCATGCAGTACTTTTAATTTTTAATTGATCATCAGGAACTCTAAAAGATTAAATTTGGACCTGAGAAAATGAAGAATTCACCTTGCGAGCATCTATCATTTGAACCCGTCCAACCCGTGTCAGACAAATAAAGGAGCACTGCTTAACGAGACTGTAAATGGATCGGTTGAACGTGTATTTAACTAGTCCGTGGACGAGTGTCTTCTCTACCATTGATGAAAAACTTAGAAAGAAGAGACCAGAGAATAGCCGTAGGAATGTCTCGAGGCAATGGCCCAGGTGCCCGCTCCTTGGTCAATTGGTTTGCTATCATCATGCTGATGCTAATGTGATCTATCGACAACTAGATGATCTTCCGCAATTTCCTTAAAAACATAGTATCTTACGTTGTGGTTTTTTTTGTTGATGGATGTATGCCCTCAGTTCATTTGTATTTGCATCTCATTTGTATTTGATGCAAATGAGTTTTAATAATAAAGATATGGATTATTGCATATGAAGCAATAGAAAATAAAATATACATTGTAAAATGTTTACAAATATATTTTATAAAGGCATAGAAATGAAGAGGTTTTTACACGAAAGTCGGGGAGAAAACCGCGCTCAAATCGGAGTTCAAACGAGCACGATAAGTTTATTTAAAAGTGTTTTAAATAGAATGCCACAAAAGGCCCAACAGATATCAGCCCAAAAGTTTTTTGTTTAAAAGAAAAGGTTGCCCATGACCAAAGAAAAATGCTGGAGCCAATTTTTGGCACCCGCACGTGCCCATGTTGGGCGCGTGCAAGGCATGCGCCCAGCGTGGGCGCGTGGGGCCCATGTTTCTAGGATTTTGAAACATGTTGCGACGGCTGCCATTTTCTGAGGTTTTGTGATTTTTGGGCTACTTTGAGCTGATGTTTGAAGGGGCAAACGAAGTCGAAATTGAGCGCCGTTTGTTTCTATGCATTCACCGTCAAGTGCTATTCGATTTGATAGGTTGTATCAATTACAAAGCTCTACGGTGAGGGAGGAATAATTCGCTAAAGATTGCCTTTGTGAAAGGCAAACTTTAGTTAATTTTTTCGACTCCATATATTTAGTCCCACATCGGATATGATGAGAAGGTGAGGGGTCAGCCGCCTATATAAATAGGGGCCAACACTCTCCTTGAAAACTTGCACCAAGTCTCTAAATCCGAGAAGCTCCCAAAAATTTGGAGCACGCTCGTATTAAGACTTAAATTAATTATTCCATCTCTCCCTAAAATTCTTCCTTACTCCTGATCGGGCTTTAGCAATGCTACGAAAGAGTTCGGATCGGACCGAAATCTTGACGGAGGATCCACTCAAGGTAAAATCTTCTTCGGCGTGTGGTTGGCTCGGCGACAAGGGTGTTGCTCGCCTCGGGACGCGGTGCGGTTCGGGAAGCGGTTTGGCTCGGTACGAGGTGCGGCTCGGGACGCGGATTGGCTTGGGAGAAGCGGCGCGGAGCCAAAGAAATGTTGCTGAAAACGACGCTTCGTATTCTGCGGAAACGAAGTGAAATGTATGTAGTTTAATAATTAGCATGCGTTTATAATTGCAAATGTTAGATCAATCCTTAGGGGTTGGTCGGACACAACCCTGGGATATTAGAGATATTGGCTAGGGTTGTTCTCTTTAGGGCTAGATTTAAAATAGGTTTAAATCTATTTTCCGCTGCAATTTTCTTTTCGTCGTCCGACCGACTTAGGCTGGACGTCGACTTTATGGCCATAAGGACCAGAAAACCAACATTGGTATCAGAGATAGTCTATTTGATCTATGTTTTGCAGTTATAAATTGTATGTGATACAACATGCTTCTTCATCAGATGTAGGTTTTATTTAAACTATGAAATTGTCGTTTTCATGTGACATTTTATTTTCGAAAATTGTTTTTGAAAATTATATTTAATTTTAAAATCATGTGATTATTTTACTAATTAAATCTTTAAAATTATGTGATAATTTTTATGTAACTTAAACTTATGAGATAAAATTTAAGTTGCATGTTTAGCAAAAATTAATGAGATAATTTTATTTGCTATGTTGTCATGCTAAAATGTTTAGATGATAAATTTTAATGGTTATATAATGTTTTTTGTTAGTTATGTGATAATACAAGAAGAACTATTACGTTAGCCATTAAAAGATTTAAGAAAATTATATGACAATTTTTGAAGGACATGCTATGATTTAAACTTGTTTAAATGCCTAATACATGATTATGATAGCACCCTTAAAAATCCTTAAAGTCGATAAGGACATTAATAAAAGTTATTAACCAATCCTAATAATTTTGAATTTTAGGATTCAACTAGTTGATAGGATTAACTAGTCTTAATGAAGCCAATTCTAATCGAACGTGACACATATGAATAATAAGTTTCCTTCAATAGACCATGATCTGGTCTAGTGTTTTTGACTAGTGTTGTGGATCACCCTAGCTCGACTTGGGATAGTAATCCTGGCCTAGCTAAATCCCTAGTCGTGTTCCGCTGGACCGCAAGGATATGAATTATGATTATGTGCATCGTCGATTATATCTAGTCAATTACGTTAAAAATTTTCTTCAAGGTTAGCCGTAGCTCTCCTTACTTTTGGACTTTAGGAACCAGTGATTTCATGTTATAGTTGTTGAGTCAACTCAAGCTGTAACATGACTATCTTTTGGGAATCAATTCCATGAAACATGTGATGTAGTTCGACTTAACCCAAACTGTCGTGTCGTGAACAAACCGAGTGCCGGTGTAAGTTAGGATTAGACTAGAAAGTAAGGGTCTGACTAGACTAGTCTTTATAATTTGTTGAGCCAACTCACGGTCATAAGTGTTGCGGGATAGAATCCGCTAACAATGAATTTGTATTGATCTGGGGAACCAAGTGCACGATGGTTACAAGTGTTTGGAGGTGATGGCGAGGCTAATCACGATGTGAGGACGATTTGTGGATGAAGATCTCAAGATTGCCTGTCAATCGGAGTAGGTCGCCTGCTGGATGGTGAAGGCCACTCGCCCGTTGGTGAAGGACGCCGCAGGTAGTGCGTTCGCTGGCAGCTGGGGTGAATTTCCTACAAGAAGAGCAACTCTTCAGAAAGGCTGGGCCGGCTAGCAGCTTGTAGCCCCTCCGATGCTTATGTAAGTTGATGACTGATAAGAGAGCATCGAACGAGAATGGCGATCTTAGATGCAGATCGGCGCTTGCATGGTGGACTTGTGTGGAAGGCACAAATATGTGGAGGATATTCGACCTTGAATGTAAATAGTTGTGTTAGGAGTTTGTTACCAATTCATTCAACCAACCTACCAACCCCTTTCTCTCTTGGAGGTGAGGGGGTATTATAGGCTACTGGAGTCGGTTGCTTTTGCTGAGCTGGCGGTGCCAAGGTGTCAGGGATCCGACCGTTAGGGCCAAACGTGTCAGGCATGCTTTTGTCAGGCGGTTAGCGCCGTAAATGTTAGGTGGCGCTTTTGTCAGGCTGTCTGGCGGCGAAACGGCTAGGCGTGCTTTCGGCAGGCGATCAGGCGGCGAAGCGGCCAGGTGCGCTTTTGTCAGACTTTGTCTATAGTGAAACTGGAAATGGTGCAAGTGGCGTGTCGTCTTCCTCCTTGGGGCGGACTGGTGGATGAGCTGCTCTAGGGCGAGCTGCTCTGGGTGCGAGCTAGTGTAGACTTGTACGGTCTGCTAGAGGACTCTACTGATTCGGATGGCGAGCTTGCCGCTTGGCTTGGGCGAGCTTCACCGAGACTCAGCGAAGTAGGTTTCATTGAGGAGATTCGACGGGCCAAGACTTGGGCTTTGAACAAGTGGCCCTAGATCGACTGGGCCGATCTTGAGGTCGTAACAATTGCCTCAGTCATTCGAGTTCGAAACGGGAAGTCCGGATCGGCTCGGATGACGCACTTCACTCCATTGGATGACAACTGTAGCATTAAATGCGAGTCGACTGCTGAATCTCTGAAGTCATCATGACTTTTCGATAGCGGGATATCGAGACGCCCCCACCACTCAAAGCACGACACGTACCACGTACGGCTCTAGAGAGAAGCTAAGGCGATGCCTCCGCTTTATATCTCACGACGTGGCCCACCTTCGACGGTCGAGATCGGCCGACGCTCTTTATAAAAGAGATAGGGGGGGGGGGGGGGGGGACAGTTGAGAACTTTTGCATTCGAATTTCAAAGGGTTTCTCTTCGTTTCTTTGCTCTCGAGAATTCTCGCCGTCGATCATCATTTCATCGGAGCTCCGGTGATCTTCTTCTTCTCTAGGTAACTTCTCGATCTATCAATGGCTTTTGGTTCTTCAGCTTTCGATCCGAACGCAGAGGAGTGCTCTGGAGAGCCTGGGAGGGGAGAGCGAGGGCTCGGATCGGGCTCCATCAGAGTCAGGGGGTACGGTTCCAGTGGAGCTTAAGACAATCCAGTGTAGAATGGACACCATCAATCTCCTCGAGATCTGTTCCGACTACATTCGACCACCTTGCACAGTTCGCCTCCCCGAACCTCATGAGAGGGTTTGCTCGCCTAGAGACAACGAAGTCGGAGTCTACTACTCGACCTTTGAACTCGGCCTGTAGTTTCTGCTCAACCCCCACCTCCTCCACTTGCTGAACTTCCTCGAGCTTCCTCTCTTCCAACTATCGCCGGACTCCATCGGCTCATTGGTTGGCTTCGTTGTCCTCTGCACTATCAGCGGGATAAGTCCGAGCATATCGCTCTTTCAGCATTACTTTGAGGCGAAGAAGAAGGGGATGTATTACTGTGTTAGTGCGAGAAAGGGTCGACATCTCATTCTTAAGGTGCCGAGCGAGGTGAGAGAATGTAGGGAGAGATTTGTCTTTGTCTTGATGCCGACGGACTAGGTGTTGAGGTCGAACTTGGGGACGCTGAATCCCTCTGTGAATAAAGGGGTGGCCCTGGCGGGGCAAGACCCGGAGAACTCCAAGATCTTGGAGGAGATCCCCGAGGCGACCAGGAAGCACGCGAACTTGATTAAGGGCGATCAGTTCGCCCAATCTTTCTGGCCCGAATGTATTGCGATCTTGGCGACCTTCTCCCTACACGCTCACCCTGATCTTTGTTCTCTTTGCAGGTGCGACCATGATCCTTTCGCGGGAGGAGCTGATGAGGAGGGCTAGGGAGCCGGCGGCCAAGAAGCCTTCTGCCCAGGAGAAAGGCAAATGGGTGGCGTCGAAGAACTTGGTGAGGAAGTCGGGACAGAAAAGGGGCCCCGGGGTTATTATTGGGGGCGAGAGGGACGGGCGCGATAAGAGGGCGAGGGAGAAGCATGCGGCGATCGTTCATACCTATACCGTTAGTGAGGCGGCGCAGGGTGGCTCCGTCAACCTTGGCGCCGGTGGTGAGATGGAGGTGACGCCTTGGAGCTCGGTGACTCAGGGCGCCCCCTCGGCGCGGACCGGCAGGGTTTCGATCGAGCACTAGCCTTACAGATGCCCTCCTTGGGAGCAGGGGGAGCCTGGGCATCCGATCTGGGAGCCAATGCTCGCCCGCTACAAGGCGACGAAGGCCGAGGTTCACGCCATCCCGAAGGAGGGACTCTTCGCGACGAGCTACCCGGTGGGCAACATGGAGTCTATGTTTGATGAGGCCGGCGTCGCAGCTCGCCTGGCGGAGAATAGTTTGTTACCGAGGGATCGCACGTCCCTCGCTGAGGTTGATCCAGAGTGCCTTTGTGATACGGCAATCTGGCACAGTATGCAGGTTGGCCGCTCTCTCTTCTCCACGCTGCCGGTCTTCTTTCTTCCACGGTTACTTATGTTTTATGTTCCTCTCGTATGCGGTCACGGCAATGGTGTCCTTGCAGTGCCATACCGCCGTGAATATGCTCAAGGAGAGCCATGTGAAGAGGAAGGTTGATCTTCAGGCAGCCATTGGTAAGCTGCGTGTGATGGAGGCCCAATTCGAGGAGGTCACCGGAGGCTGCGAGAGAGGGAGGACCAGCTGGAGCAGCACCGGAAGTGGTATGCGACCCAGAGGGTAGAGACCGGGAAGTGGGAGAAGGTCGCGGCAGGGCTGGAGCGACAGCTTCAGGAGTAGGAGAATCGAAGGGTCGCCGTTTTGAACGAACATTCCGCGGAAATGGAGGCCAAGGGGGTGGAGATCACCGCGCTGAAGTGGGAGGTGATGGCGCTGAGTAAGATTGATTTGAAGGCCGAGAAGGCTGGCGCCATCTGTAAATATCAGGAGGAGGAGTACCTCCCCATGATGAGATCAATGAGGACGGAAGGCGTGGACTAAGGGATGCAGGCGGGCTTCAGGAGGGTGGAAGCGAGGCTGGCGAAGCTGTATCCTGCCATGTAGGTCGATTTCTCCAAGCTGACTATAACCTCTGATGAAGAAGAGGAGGAGGTTGATGCTCCGGGGGGAGGCGATGCTGCATAATCTTCGGGGGTGGTTGTATTTGTAGGGCCGGTCTCGGGGCCATGCGTCGGACCTAGCGTAGAAAGTTTTGATGTAAATGTATTAACTTTGATTTTAATGAAATATACCTTAGGCGATTTACCTTGTTTGTCTTTTGTGCCTGTGTTGCTGCTGTTACCACTCCTTGTCTTAGTGTGTATGCACCCAACTTTCTGCTTGGAAGTGGCTAAGGCCCAGGAGAAGCAGAATGTTGTGGAGTCAGCACCTATCGAAGGAATGCTCGTAAGCTTGTCCCGGAGTTTGAGAAGTCTATCGAGTGCGAAGCAAGTAAGCTTGCCCCTGAGTTGAGGGAGGGGAGGATGCGAGCAGTAGCTCGGTCCTTAACCCACCCAGCACCTATCGAGAGCGAAGATCGTAAGCTTGCCTCGGAGTTGAGGGAGGGGAGGGTGCGAGCCGTCGCCCATTCCTTGTCCCACCCGGCGACACTATCGAGGGCGAAGCTGTCAAGCTTGTCTGGAGTTGAGGGAGGGGAGGGTACGAGCCATAGCTCGTTCCTTAACCCACTGGGCGATCTATTGAGGGCGAAGCTCGTCAGCCGACCCTGAAGTTGATAAAGGGGAGGGTGCGAGCCGTAGCTCGGTCCTTAACCCACCCGGTGCCTATCGAGGGTGAAGCTCGTAAGCTTGCCCTGGAGTTGAGGGAGGGGAAGGTGCAAGCCGTTGCTCGTTCCTTGTCCACGCGACGACACTATCGAGGGAGAAGCTGTCAAGATTGCCCCAGAGTTGAGGGAGGGGAGGGTGCAAACTGTAGCTCGTTCCTTAACCCACCGGGCGATCTATCGAGGGCGAAGCTCGTCATCCTGCCCCGGAGTTGAGGTAGGGGAGGGTGCAAGCCGTAGCTCGTTCCTTAACCCACCCGGTGCCTATCGAGGGCAAAGCTCGTAAGCTTGCCCCGGAGTTGAGGGAGGGGAGGGTGCGAGCCGTCGCTCGTTCCTTGTCCCACCCGGCGACACTATCGAGAGCGAAGCTGTTAAGCTTGCCCCGGAGTTGAGGGAGGTGAGGGTGCGAGCCGTAGCTTGTTCCTTAACTCACCAGTAATCTATCGAGGGCAAAGCTCATCAGCCTGCCCCAGAGTTTGATAATATTTGACGGGAGCTGAAATTTCTAAGGGGAAATGGCAATATTTGAGAGCATGCATAGAAAATGATAGTTATATTTACAAAACTATTGACCGTATTTAAGTAAATGCTCATTATTACTGTGGCGGGCTAGCTTGCCGCCTTCCATGGTTGTTCGTCGACGTCCTCCTGATTGTCGCCGAGTTCGACTAGCTGGGCTTGCTCGGGCGCTTTCTGTTTGGTGGAGCCAACGTAGCAGCTCCGGGACAGTCTTTGGCTCCCTCGTGCTTGTCCAACCCCCTGCGGAGTCTAGAACTTGATCATTTGGTGCAGGAGTGAGGGGAGAGCTTCGATGGCGGTCATGTATGGCCGCTCGATGATGCCGTTATACGCCGACGTGATGTCGACGACAACGAATTGTGTCATCCGAGTGACGATTCTTGACTCTTCCCCCAAAAGACATCGGCAGGGTGATGACTCCGACGATGGGGATCGAGTGGCCGGTGAAGCCGACAATCGGACCCGTGTATGGTCTCAGATCTGCTTGCCTCAGCCCCATCTTCTCGATCGTCGACATAAAAAGAATGTTGCATGAGCTCCCGGTGTCGATCAAGAGACAAATGACTATGGTCGTTCCAATCCGGGCTTCAATGACGATGTCGTCATGATGTGGTAGTTCGACCCTCTCCAGGTCACCATCCGAGAAAGAGATGGGGGGCTGAGCTACTCTCCTTTGCTTCACTTCTTTGCCCACGCCCGTCGTCATCACTTGTCGAGAGTACGCCTTTCTGGCCAAGGCCCACGCGCCACCCGAGGATGGCCCACCGCATATCACATCTATGTGCATGGCCGCTCTGGGCTAGCGAAGGGCGTCTTGCTCGGCATTCTGGTGCTGGTTCGGCCGTTGCACTCCCAGGGTACTCTCTCATCGCAAGCCTGTCTCCTCCCCTCAACGAAGCCTTGGAGATGGCCCTCCTGAATCAGCCGTTTGATATACCTCTTCAGAGTAAAACACTCATCGGTATCATGACCGTGAACATGGTGATACCAATAGTATTTCTGCCGATTCCTCGTGGTTTGGATCGTCCTCCTCTCCTGAGGCCAGTCTCGGAGAAGTCCGGCTCTCGTTGCTGCGACCAATACTTCGATCTTGGGGGCGTTAAGCCGCGTGTACTGGGCCTGCTGCCGCCCTTCGGGCTTGCTCACCGCCGGCAGGGGCTCTCTAGGTGTGGCGAACACTCGCGCTGGTCCGATGCGAGCTTGAGGTCGACGGCCTCCTTGGTCGCGCCTCTGGTTGCCCAGTTGGTCACGCCCTCTGGGACGGTCTTCCAGCCTTGATCGACCATCATGCCATCGCTCGTTGCAGGATGTCCCAATTGGGGCGGCCATCTTCTTCACTCCCAATGCATCCTCGCTTAGCATGAACCTCTCCGCCCGGGAGAAGAGTGCGTCCAGATCGGCGGGCGGATCTTGGAGGAGCGACATAGCAGGCTCCGATTGGTCAGTCCCTTCTTGAAGGCCGCCATGGCGAGCTCATCTCCGCAGCTTGCCACGCCAAGCCTTTCCTCCTGGAAACGATGCAAGAACTTTTTGATCGTTTCACCCTCTTTCTGGACTATCGAAAATAGATAGTCCGCTGGTTTCTTCTTTCTCTGTCCCGCCCTGAACTGCTGGCAGAATTTGTGAGATATGTCGTTGAAGAATTCGACGGAGCGAGTGGGTAGGCAGTTGTACCACTCTAGTGCTGACTTCTTCAGAGTCATCTGGAAGCCTCAGCGTAAGAGCGGATCATCTGCGTCTTGAATCTCCATGGCCCCTCTGTACCGCTGCACATGCTCGAGGGGATTGTCCGCACCATCATATAGTTCAAGCAGAGGAAGCTTGAATCTAGGACGTATCGGGGCCGCAGTCACCTGTCTGGCCAGGGGTTAGCCACTTTTGGGTGGAGGGGGGTCACACTAGCGATCCTTGTGGGCGTGCAGGCGATCTTCGTAGATCGATATGGCCACCTTGACGGCCTCGTCCATCATCAGAGTCGCTGGATGAGCCACCTCGGTGCTCATCGGCATCCCTTCCCCGCCTCGGGGGGGGGGGGGGGGGGGGGTCCTGCTTCGATCACGGCTCCGTCATCGACGATCATCACGCCTGGGAGATGGGCGAGCCAACCTCTGGTCGCCCCCCCTAAGCGGTGAGATATCCATCGGCGACGGGCTACGGGTGTGCCATCGGTTCAGGGTCGACGCCTCCGGGATCCTACGGCTCTCCTCCCGGAGCCTCTCTCGCATGTCGATGACGAATCGCAGCTGTCGACGCACGATTTCTTCATCGACCCGTATTCATTCAGCGGCGGCCTTCGCCTCTTCGTCAAGCTGCCTCGGCTGAACATCAGCTTCTTCTCCGAGGTGCCTCTACCGAGCGGCCTCCATCTCTGCATTGAGACATCTTTGCTGGGCCGCTATCTCTTCGTTGAGTCCCCTCTGGCGGGCGGCTACTTCTTCTTCGATCTGGGGGTGAAGGCTACGCCTCACGTTCAGGGGTTGAGGGGTGACGGTGGACGTTTCGGCCCCGCCCGTGCCCCAATCATTCATCATCTTTGTAAAGGCTTCAAAGCCTTGGTGAACAGCACATGCCGAGGCGTGAATAGCCTCCGTCGTCTCCTCAGGGGGTACATCTGTCGGGGAAGTCCCTCCGAGAGGATGTGGCTCGTCCTTCATGGGCTGTTTGCCCCGGTTAGGACTGGGATTGATATGTATGGGATTAGACATTAGGTGTGACCCTTAGTTCCCACAGACGGTGCCAACTGTTGCGGGATAGAATCCGCTAACAATGAATTTGTATTGATGTGGGGAACCAAGGGCACGATGGTTACACGTGTTTGGGGGTGATGGCGAGGCTAATCACGATGCGAGGACGATTTGTGGATGAAGATCTCAGGATTTAAAAATCATTGAACATATGCTAAACTAGGGAAATTCTATGTTATACATGGTGGAATCCATTAATAATATCCTAACGGAAAATGTAAACAGGTCAAGATGATTGTTTAAGGAATATCAATTCAAATCAAGTTTGATAGTCTAAACCAGGTTCTCACTGACCTTAAAATGTCCTTACTAGCACAAGCTTAAGGACAATGATTTCCTTGAGCTTTGTGTCCAAGAAAATAAAAGCACGCTACCTGCCACTCGCCTGTATGAGGGGCAGCTTGAACATACTGATGTTCAAAGCAAGTTTCTTCATACAATTTGTTGAGTCTACTCAAGGTTGTATGGAAAACAGTTTCGATCCGCAAGATTCGAAACTTCGATCAAACTGTTTAATTCGAAGGTGAGTGCACGAGCGGTGCAAGACCATGTATCCAAATCATATCTTGAGTCAAGCAACTTGTTGAGTAAACTCAAGATTGTGAAGCTCAAGTGTTTGGATACATGAGGTGCTTGCACAGCTAATAATTTTTGTTGGGATAGTAGTGTCTAAATGTGATTTAGGATGGAGAAGGCATTGAGGAAAGTCGGTGGAGAAAGAAAGTTTTGACTACGATAAGAAAAGTCAAAAGTAGGAGGAACTGAAAATGTGACATTTGATGTCATGATTTCAGGATGATTGTTATACAAAAGGGGAACACAGTTTGGCGAATGTCGTCACTTTGCTTCTGAAGCAATGTCTCGGTGTGAATGTTTTGTATAACGATATTGTATTAAATGTTAATACACAAATACACAAGTTATAGAAACTTTATCTATGGCAAAATAGACTAGGCCGTACCGGTGAGAACAAACTTGACAAGTTACATAAAGAGAGTTTTGATCTCTCGTATTATAAGTCGAAAGACACTAGTAAGTCTTGTCTCAAAGGTATAATTGCCTAACACCTTCTGTAAGACAGTGGGAGAATGAGTTGGAGAACTCACGGTCTTGTACATACAGATGTATTCAGACCCAAGTCTAAATTAGCCTAGATAAGTTATACTTATTTTATTACGACACATGTTCTTGATGAAACATAAGTCTGATAAAATAGAGTACACAATAACAGAAGTATTTGAGCTGCTTCGATCAGATCGAAGAGTCGAATACTTAGCTATATAATTCTTGCGAAATTAAAAGAAAATGTGATTTTCTCTCAGGTCAAGTCTATTAACACATTGGTGTATTGGAGAGCATGAATCGCATTCTGTTAGACATGATGTGATACATGGCAAATGGCTTTGAGTTACAATCCTCCTTCTGGGTTAATCTCCAGATAATAGTGCCTAGGTTCTTGATAAGGTTCCGTGAGGACCTATCAATATGATATTCCTCAAATTAAATGGTTAGGAAGTTAAAGGATTACTCGAGTCTCGTGAGATAAAAAGTCGAGTAAGACATCATAGTTTATGATGGCCTAGACAACTTCCGAGATGCTATTCGGAGACTCTTAGAAATGACTTGACACAATCCGAAAAAGATCCGTGCATGTAAATAAAGTATGGACTTTAGTTTACGTGCCCAAGAAAAGTGTTCCTTTGGCTGCAAGTGAATCTTCAAGATATAAGATTAATGCAGATGGAAAAAAGTGAAGTACAAGTTATGCTGGTTGAGAAAAGTTATCATCAGAACTCTTATAAACAGATTGTGATGAATCTTCATCAGCAACAGCTGTTTACAGATATATTCGGATCGAACTCAATGTAAATGCTCATGATGACCATGAAAACTGGTGTATTCATATATAGTCTGTTTTTTAAATATGATTTAGAAGAACGAACTTATATGAATCAGCCGGAGAGTTTTCAAGGTTAATGGAAGCGAATTAAAAGCATGCGAGGCATCAAGAAGCCGGAACATATATTTTGATAAAGTGGTCAAGGAGTTTAACACTTTATCAGAAATTATTATAAACCGTGCAGTTGACCAGTAACTATGTAGTATTATTCTCGTAAGATACGATGAGCTGGATGAGATTCAAGTAAATTAAATATTATGGATTCCAAGAGACCAATGAAATTATTTGGATGGGATTCAAATGTGTGGTCTAACAAAAACATATAAACTCCTTAAGTCTATACTAAAGACGGTTTAGCAGATTCACTCACGAAGGCTCTGCCACATAAAGTCTATAGAGATTTATGTGTAAATGCGGTATGAGATACCGGGATAAATGTGCCAGAGTGCAAGTGAAAGATGTTGGGAGATATGTATGCCCTCGAACTCGAGGCAATTTATCTCTTTGTAAGTGTACAAACATCTTGTTCAAAATTACAGTAAGCTGTATGGTAAGAATTTATTTAAGTTAATAATAATGTAGTCGACATTAGAACTTAGGAAAAGTCCTAAGACTTAATGCGAGGTTAAACAAGTATTGAAATGAGGATCTCGATCATAGAGAATTGTTTGACCGTTAGTAGCATAAGTCTAAAATTGTTCGTGGTTATAGATGTTTCGAGAAAAAGATATCGAAACATCGGATAGACCATTGTGTCTTTGTCTTCACCATGAAATGGTGACGATGATCTCATGGTCGTTCGACTTGGCGAAGTCGGAGACGAGACACACGTGCTCATTGGAGAAAGAGTTCACTGAACGATCCAACAAGAGTAACCACATGGTCAACAAAACTAATTTGTCAGTGATAATTCTCTGTGATGATAGGCTAGTTGGTTCTTAGACTTGAGGTCATTGTACGAACCTGTACATGAACAGTGTCACTTAGATTTCCGACCTAGCTTTGAGGCAAGGCCTGTCGAAAGGTCTTTGGTTGGGTGACATTTGAAGCGTACGAGAAGAGTAACTCTCCCGTTATGGGGAGTTAGTGTCGCATGTGTTGGTTCGGTCTTTAGTAAAAAAATTTGGCCAAAGTATGTTGGAAGAAGTCCAACATTATTTGACTAAAGACCGATAGAAACTAGCCAAGTTCAAGCTATTGGGGTTGACAGTTTGACCATACCCTAGGCCTGACTAGGCGACATAGTTTTGATGCGGGGACTAAAACTGTGGTATTCATCACGGACACAGTCAAGGTGATCCCGATAATACTCATGTCAATGAGTTAACCACATAATTATGATACCGAAACAGGGACGACACCTGCTACTCTGGTCACTGCCGTCTGGGGTTTCGAAACCCACATGTAGTATGGTCAGGCTTTAGGGTCTCACACAGAGTGAGACTTTTTGTCAAGTAATAGGAAGTCTTTTAGGGAGATAATACAATGAATGTATGTGAATAAATTAAGCCGCAAAGAGTTTGCGATATAAGTCTAAAACATCAAACTGCTAAGAGGTTGCAGATAGCTTCTGCATTCGGGATAAATGATCATGAGTGCAAGTGGGAGATGTTGAGAGATGTATGCCCTCAGTTCATTTGTATTTGATGCAAATGGTTTTTAATAATAAAGATATAGATTATTGCATATGAAGCAATAGAAAATAAAATATACATTGTAAAATGTTTACAAATATATTTTATAAAGGCATGGAAATGAAGAGGTTTTTTTCCACGAAAGTCGGGGAGAAAACCGCGCTTAAATTGGAGTTCAAAAGAGCTCAATAAGTCTTTTTAAAAGTGTTTTAAATAGAATGATACAAAAGGCCCAACATATACTAGACCAAAAGTTTTTTGTTTTTAAAAAAGGTTGCCCATGAATTTGGCCATGGGCCGAGCCAAAGCAAAATGCTGCCACCCAAAGGGCGCCAGCAAGCGCCAATTTTTGGCACCTGCACGTGCCCATATTGGCACGTGCAAGGCACACGCCCTCTCTTGGAGCTTGCAAGGCACGCACGTGTGGGGCCCACCTTGGGCCCCACGTTTCTAGGTTTTTGAAACCTGTTGCGACGGCTGCCATTTCCAAGTTTTTGTGATTTTTGGGCTACTTTGAGCTGATGTTTGAAGGGTCAAACGAAGTCAAAATTGAGCGTCGTTTGTTTCTATGCGCTCACTGTTCAGTACTCTTCGATTTGATATGTTGTATCAATTACGAAGCTCAACGATGAGAGAGGAACAATTAGCTAAAGCTTGCCTTTGTGAAAGGCAAACTTTAGTTAATTTTCCCACTCTATATCTTTAGTCCCACATCGGATATGATGAGAAGGTGAGGGGTCAGCCGCCTATATAAATATGGGCCAACACTCTCCTTGAAAACTTGCACCTAGGCTCTAAAACCGATAAGCTCCTAAAAGTTTGGAGCACGCTCGGATTAAGACTTAAATTAATTATTACATCTCTCCCTAAAATTCTTCCTTACGCCTGATCGGGCTTTAGCAAAGCTACGAAGGAGTACGGATCGAATCCAAAATCTTGACAGAGGATCAACTCAAGGTGAAATCTTCTTCAGTGCGTGGTTGGCTCGGCGACAAGGGTGTTGCTCGTCTCGGGAAGCGGTGCGGTTCGGGAAGCAGTTCGGCTCGGGACGAGGTGCAGCTCGGGAGAAGCGGCGCGGGGCCAAAGAAATGTTGCTGAAAACGACGCTTCGTATTCTGCGGAAACCAAGTGAAATGTATGTAGTTTAATAATTAGCATGCATTTATAATTGCAAATGTTAGATAGATCTATCCTTAGGGGTTGGTCGGACCCAACTCTGGGATAGTAGAGATCTTGGATATGGTTGTTCTCTTTAGAGCTAGATTTAAAATAGTTTTAAATCTATTTTTTCGCTGCAATTTTCTTTTCGTCGTCCGACCGACTTAGGCCGGACGTCGATTTTATGGCCATAAGGACCAGAAAACCCAACAGTTTTAACCTGCTAGATGACTTGTTATTGGAGAAGATAAGGGCTGATGAGTTATCACAGTAGATCTTCAGAGGTCTAGAGGTAGTATACCCATCACCTAAGGTCCTGTGATGAATTTCCTCAGCAAAGTAGCGCCTGGTGGCATCGTAGCAAGCAATATACTCAACGTGTATAGATGAAGAAGAAAAGTGAGCCTTTTAGCTCTCCAAAAAAGCTCTATTACTTTGTTGGATCTGAGTCGTTGGTGCCATAATGAATAGAAAGCTCGGTGTAAGGAGACACGTGAGTGGTTGTTGGTACCGTGGCCATTTGAGTCTGTTGAAGTAGATCTTGAATATATTTCCATTAAAAGATAGATGTGAGCATGCATGACTTCTTTTGACATCCAAACCAAAAAAAATAAAGGATCAACATCTTTCAAAACAAATGAGAATATAAAGTCTATAATTATGCCTTTAATTACTTGCTAACAATTCCATATGTGTTGTGAACGGGTATTTACTGGGTTGGATGAGTTATTGGGCCATCCTAAGTGTTTGGGCCCATATCTGTATAAGCCCACTTGTATTCTCCCCTTTGTCTATAAATATAGACCTGAGGGCTCTCCCCTCAGCAGTTGATTCATAACACGTTATCAGCACGAGCCTCTAAATTTTCTTTTTTCCACAAAATTTTTTCCGTTCGTTGCGAAGGCGAAGGCGGGAGATCCACAAGCGCGGTGCAAGGCTTCCTCAATCGAGCGTCGTCATCCGCGTAGGGCTTCGAGCAAACGTCGCTATATCCGGAGGACGGATATAGAGGTAAAAACTCTAAAAACAATGTTTTTAATCATACGTATGATTGCCCCTCCCCTAGATCTCGCAAGATCGTCATGGGGATTCATCGTCGCCTTGAAAACGACGGATTTTTCATCCCAAAAATCAATTTTTAGGTTTTTTGGATTTCTTTTTGCCAAAACCCTAAATCAACCCCGCCGGCGGCCTCGCCGCCGGCCCCCCCTCGCCGCCACGCCGTCCCCCCCCCCCACAGGGGGGGGGGGGGGGGGGGGGGGGGGGGCGACAGCCGCCGCGCCTCCCTGCAGGGGGGGTGGCGGCGGCCCTCTCTGCTGCCGCCCTCCCCTGCAGGGGGGGCGGCGGCCCCCGCGAGGCCGCGCCCCCCCTGCAGGGGGGGCGGCGGCCCCGCGGTCGCGCCCCCCCTGCAGGGGGCAGCGCCCCCCCCCCGCCGCGCCCCCCTGCAGGGGGGCGGGGGCGGCGGGGGCGGCGGCGCCCCCCCGCAAAACCCTAACAGGAAAAAAAACACAGATCTGTGGGCCTGAAGCCCACAACAGATCTGTGGGCTTCAGGCCCACTGATTTCAAAAAAAAAAAAAAACAGATCTGTGGGCCTGAAGCCCACAGCAGATCTGTGGGCTTCAGGCCCACAAATTTCCAAAAAAAAGGCCTATGGGCCTGAAGCCCATAGGTCGACTGCGGGCTTCAGGCCCGCAGGCTGGTTTATCTGAAAAAAAAAATTTTGGGGGAGGCAAAGGGCTATAAACTCGCCTCAAAAGGCAACTTATTAGCCTAAAAATTAATTTAAAATGGGGATTTAAAGGCAAAATATTCGTGAAAAATCACGGTAAATTACGGGACAAATATCGGGCAGACAAGGGCGTTTTGGGGATCTTTTGGGGGGCTTTTGGGATGATGAGGGAACCTTTTTCCTCATACAAAAGAAAATGTTAATTTTGGGCTTTTAATCAATTTAATTGATTAAACCCATTTACTTTACAACCTATGCATCGTAATTTCTTTTACATGCTTTACATCTCTGGCAAAATTATGTGGATATTATATTTGCGTGGTTGTACATTTTATTTAAAAACTTAATAATTAGGAAGATCCTGCGACCGCTCTGCCGTTAGTTACCTAACCTAACAGTGTATGACGTTGCCCAGTGGTCCAATAATTATTAAGTGATTAAATATCATTTTATCCTCATATGAATAAACTGCCTGTGATGTCTGTGGATGAAAATGTTGATGAGCACAATATTCTTGCATGAATTGCTAAATGTGGTTTTTCGATCGGCCGTTTAATCCCACAGTTTATTTCCCGCACTTTTCTTTTATTTTTGAGAGAAATTGTAGTGAGGATTTTATGTAAATGTCAAAGAAAGAAGACCAACTTCCATGGAGACGGAGGCCTCGCTTGAAGACGAAGATATTATATGGGACCCACGGGGTTTCCAAAGTTGTATTTTCATTTTATTCAAACTGCAAATTTGTATAATTTGGACTGTGGACTTTTTGGACTCTTTCTTGTGGGACTGGCCGATCCACACGTTTAGCTTTTCATTTAATATTGCTTCCGCATGAAAATGTTTCTTTTCTGATTAATTATTAATTCATGCACTGCTAGATAAATGGCTAAAATTGCAAGCGTTGACTTTGAAGTGCTGGATGCATCAGGCAGAAACTATCTAAGCTGGCAGCTAGATGCTAAGTTTCACCTGCGGGCCAAGTCCCTCATCACTGCTGTGACTTAAAAAGAAAATGTTAGCGATATAGAGAAGGCGCAAGCCATCATCTATATTTGCCGCCATGTGGATAAGACCTTAAAGGCTGAGTACCTTACGGTCGAAGATCCACTTGAGCTATGGACCGCCCTTGAGGACAGGTATAAACATCAGAGAGATGTTATACTCCCAAGGGCGAGATATGAGTGGGAGAACCTGAGACTGCAGGACTTTAAGTCCATTGCTGAGTACAACTCAACACTTTTTAGCATCACCTCATGCCTGAAGTTGTGTGGTGAAAAAGTCTCAGAAGATCGCATGCTGGAAAAGACGTATACGTCTTTCCATGAAAAGGATGCGATACTTATGCAGCAATACCGTGAACGTAAGTTTACCAAGTATTCAGAGCTACTGTCATGTCTTCTTATGGCCGAGCAAAATAGAGAGCTTCTTCTCGCCACTCACAATATGCGCCCTCCCGGCACTGCCCCCCTACCAGAAGCTCACCATACCTCTTCCTTCAAAAAGAAGAGGGATAATAAAAGAAAAGAAAGACCACAGAAAGGAGGACAACAGAAAAGAGCCAAGGGCCCACCACAGCAGCGTAAGAATGAAGGGAAGCGCAAGTTCACATGGCGCAGGAATGATAACAAGAAAAACAATGCACCCCCACCCAAGAGGGACTGGGAAGACCAGTGCCACAGCTGTGGCATGACAGGCCACTGGTCTAGAGTGTGCAGGACCCCAGTGCATCTCCAGGAGCTTTACAAACAAAGCAAGAAAAAGAATGTTGAATCAAACTTGGTGGCTGCGAATAATGCAGTCAAATTCACAGCAAAAGACTTCGAGTCAGATGATCTGCTTGATTAGCCTGTTATCATTTATCTTAGCATTTTATTGTATGAACATTCTATTTTATGAGAGCTTTTATGTATCTTCAATTCTGTTGAATAAAATTTAGCCTTTCTGAATGCAAATGTTTACTCATCTTTTTTAGATGGAATGCTCTCATGACTGCTTAGTAGACAGCGCGTCAACACATACGATCCTTCAGCACAAATGCTATTTTCATAGCATTATCCCGTATAAGAGCCCTGTAAACACAATTTCAGGGCCATCAGACATAATTGAAGGTTCTGGGAATGCAACCTTGTTGCTCCCCAATGGAAGAGAAATAAAAATAAAAGATGCACTTTACTCTCCAAATTCCAAGAGAAACTTACTAAGTTTCAAAGATATCCGTCTTAACGGATTCCACTTGGAAACAACAAATGTCAAAGAAAATGAATTACTGTATGTAACGTCTCAAGAAAATGGAGTTAAAACCATACTTGAACGTTTTGAGAGCCTCTCATCAGGCCTCTACCATACAAAAATTCGGAGAGAGGAAGCAAACCTGACGGAGCACCTGAAGTGCCCGACATCGGCCAAATTCTTACTTTGGCACGATAGACTTGGCCACCCCGGATCTGTGATGATGCACCGCATCCTAGCACAATCCCATGGGCATAACCTGAAGAACCAGAAGATTCTTCAGAAGGGAGAATTCCCTTGTGTACCCTGCTTTAAGGGTAAATTAATAACAAGGCCATCACCACTTAAAGTGGATATTGAGTCTCCTAGCTTCCTTGAAAGAATACACGGAGACATATGTGGACCTATCCACCCCCCTAGCGGGCCCTTTCGGTACTTTATGGTACTGATTGATGCATCTTCGAAATACTCGTATGTGTGTCTACTTTCAACCCGCAACTTAGCTTTTCCAAAGCTTTTGGCACAAATAATAAAGTTGCGGGCGCATTTCCCAGACAACCAAATAAAGAAAATACGTCTGGATAATGCGGGGGAATTTACCTCTCAGTCATTCCAAGAATATTGCCAGGCAACGGGAATAGAAATTGAACATCCAGTGCCGCATGTTCACACCCAGAATGGGTTAGCTGAGTCGCTAATTAAAAGACTCCAATGGAGCGCACGACCATTGCTGATGAAATCCCAGTTGCCGGTGGATGCATGGGGACATGCAATTTTGCATGCTGCATCACTAATAAAAATTAGACCCTCAGGAGGTCAGAGTCTATCTCCAATGCAACTCGCATATGGAACGCCGCCGAACATCTCTCACTTGAGAATCTTCGGCTGCGCAGTTTATATCCCCATTGCACCACCACAGAGGACCAAGATGGGTCCTCAACGTCGCCTAGGTATCTACGTAGGGTTTGACTCACCCTCCATTATAAGATACCTAGTGTAGGATCCTGCCAAAACAGAGTTAGGATCGATAAATGAAGTTGAGACTTACGCTTGCGTATGCATCACGGTAGTCTACGAACTTCGCCTTCGGATTCGCCACGACGGATCGAGTCTTCTCACGAACGGAGTAAGGCTACTAAATCCACAATCTAAATCTCTACTTTTAGATTAAGAACTTGGATAAAAGGGAGAGGAAGTATTTCGGCAGAGCTTCGCTAGAATGAAGATGCATGCATGAAAATGCTATGCAAAAGTGTAAGGAAAATGGCTAACCCTTGGGTCTTATTTATAGCCCCCAAGGTAGTTATTTTAGGGTAAATTGTCCCTTTGGAACAATTTAACTAAGGTGTACCATCGTACATGGCATATTATAAGCTTAAGTTGTACCACATGCATGGTACAATATAAGCTTAAGATATTACCCCTTTATTAGCCATATGTCACATGCACTTATTCACATATAATGCGACTTTCCCATCAATCTAGAGATCCTCTCCGAAAGGGAACATATTCCCTTTGCGCACGACTTAGTGTACGCGACGTTCGAGGTCCGTATTCCCTCGTACATCCCCCACAAGGGTGTACTAACGTCTTCCATATCCAACATCTCCCACTCACACTTGAGGGGATTGTAAGAGAACGTATTTCTCTTAGTTCTTTCATCTATCATACCGAGAAATAGACCGTGCGACCGTCATGCGCGTAGAGTCTGTTGTTGTGCACTTGTTAGAGATACACAACGACCTTGAAGGTGCAAAGTTGAGTAGTTCAACGCATGCTTTACCCTAGATTATTTCTTCACATTTCTTATACTTTATATTCAACAATTGAATCCCATCTGGATCACAATTGGCTGGCCAGCTTTGAATCATTAAAGTCCAAATGTGAACATGAAATCAATCTTCCTCTTCTTGCGAACCTTCTGATCTTGACTTGATTCGCTTTTCTAACGTGCCCCGCCGAGCCGAATTATCATAGCCCATAAGTAACACGCTAAGATAGCGATCATCTCGTCAAATCTAAATGAACCAATTGGAGTCCTTGAGGGTAAGAGTTAAGGCCCATATGGCCTTTGAGTCTCACATAATAGCAAACACTATTGCTACTAACTCAGTGGTCGAAATGCATACGTGGTATGAACACGTATTACAACATCACTCCTTTCCCAGGGAGCGTATGTCTTAATGATGTTGTACGGATGAAAGATCAGACACCACGGTGTCTATCTTTTGAGTCCCCTTACTACTCATGAAATATTTCCGGACTCTCATCCTGCATAAGACAGATAGGATTTAAAAAATCCAATGAGATCTTTATATCCTTGTGATACAGATCTCAGATCTTTTGTAAGCATCCATATGATGCAGATCTTTCATTCGACTATCTTGTTAAAGTCATGACTCTAAATCATTCGTATAATGATTTTGACTTTAAACTAGTCTCATCTCTATCTTATCCATCTGATAAGATAAGGCGGTTGCTCATGTGAGAGAGCCAAACTTAATCTGTCCGACATACACACAATTCAGCTGAGATTTCAAAAATGTACACAAACATTTCTTAAGAAATTCATATGCAATGTTTGAAAAAGAACTTATTCTTTTATTAATTTTGATCATTTACAGACATGGGAATTTACATTGGTACAACTCAGCTCTTACGCAATCCTTGAGATGATAAGTGTTTGTAAAACACATCTCTGGGGATCGCCTTCGTAAGCGGATCCGCTATCATCTCATGCGTAGATATGTACCTTATGTCTACCTTCTTGGTTTTATCATAGTCTTTTGCAAATTTGTAGCGGATATCTATGTGTTTGGTCTTACAATGGAATTTCGGATCTTTGACATATGCTATAGATGCTTGACTGTCGCTGTGTATAGGTACATCATCTGAGTCACTCGAATTAAATAGCCTGTCTAAGAACTTCCTAAGCCAAACAGCCTCTTGGACTGCCATGCTAAATGCTACAAACTCGGCTTCCATGGTTGAAAGTGCGATGCAGGATTGTTTCTTGCTACTCCAGGATATTGCACCAGATCCGAGTAGAAAAACATATCCTGAGGTCGATCGTCGCTCATCGAGATCACCCGCCCAATCAGCATCAGTGTAGCCTTCGAGCCTCAAGGCATCTCCTTGATAGCATAAAGCAAAGTCTGCAGTTCCTTTGAGATACCGCATTATCCTCTTAACCGCTTTCCAGTGTACTTGCCCTGGGTTGGATTGGTAACGACTTACCATTCCAACGGCAAAACAGATGTCCGGTCTTGTACACATCATAGCGTACATTAGACTACCAACTGCACTGGAATATGGAACTTTTTCCATAATCTCCTTCTCTTTTTGGTTCTTCGGACATGATTTCAGACATAAATTGTCGCACTTGCTTATTGGAGTATCAATGGACTTGCAGTCCTGCATATTAAAACGTTCTAGAACCTTCTTTATATAAGTCTCCTGTGAAAGAGAAAGAAGTTTCTTTGAACGGTTCCTTGAAATCTTAACTCCAAGGATATATGCGGCTTCTCCCATGTCTTTCATCTCAAAAACTGATGAAAGCCAAGCCTTGATATCCATCACAAAGCCCTTGTCATTTCCGGCTATTAAGATGTCATCTACATATAGAGACATAATAACATACTTGTTCTTATTCCTCTTGATATATACACAGTTATCTTCATCAAGCATGGAAAATCCATTTGATAAGACAACCTCTTGAAATCGTATATACCATTGCCTCGAGGATTGTTTAAGACCATATATGGATTTAAGAAGTTTACAAACCTTATGTTCGTTTCCTTCTTTTACAAACCCTGTTGGTTGTTCCATATAGATCTCCTCGTCCAATTCTCCATTGAGAAAGGCAGTCTTTACATCCATTTGATGTAATTCGAGGTCTAAGCAAGCTACCATTGCCAGAATCAGGCGAATTGAGGTAAAACGAACAACAGGTGAGAAAGTCTCTTCGTAGTCTATCCCTTCCTGTTGCGTAAAACCTTTCGCGACAAGGCGAGCTTTATATCTGTCAATAGAGCCATCAGCCTTATGCTTGATCTTGAGAACCCATTTGTTCCCAATAGCTCTACGTCCTCTGGGTAAGTCAATCAAGTCCCAGACTTGGTTAACTTTCATGGATTCTAACTCCTCTTGCATCGCTTCCATCCATTTGTCTTTAGCAGGGCAAGATACGGCCTGTTTGAAAGTAGCAGGCTCGTCATCTTCTTGTAGTAAAGTCATAAAGGTTTGCGGAAATTCATCCTCAAATCTTAGAGGAGCCAACCTTGTACGACTACTACGTCGTATTTGAGATTCTTCAAGTCCTTGTTGACTTGAATTTAGATCAATTCTAATATCACTCCCACTTGGAATGTCGTTAGAATTGCTCCCACTTGGATCATTATTCCCGTATGGAATAGGATAATCGTCATTCGTATAATCCATTGGTGAAGGTTGAAACGTATTTTCATTTTCACCAAGAATTCTCTCACTCGAATGAGGTAATCCTTCTTGATCATAAATCTCAAATAGAGATAAGTCCTGACTTATCTCGCCCTGTCTTGGAAACTCGTTTTCCAAGAAAGTGACATCCCTCGACTCAAACTCAATTAGCCCACCATTGTCTTCCTGACTAATAAAAACATAACCTTTGGAGTTTTCTGCGTATCGTATAAAGATACATTTCCTTCCCCTTGGCCCAAGTTTGCCATACTTATGGGAGGAAATATGTGCGTAGGATGCACAACCCCAAGGTTTCAAAATGTTTAAGTCAGGAGACCTTTGGTTCCACAACTCATAAGGAGTGGAGCTAACTGATTTCGAGGGTACGCAGTTTAAAATGAAAGTGGCCGTCAATAATGCATCACCCCAAAAAGTGATTGGCAAGTTAGCTTGCGCCATCATTGAACGGACCATTTCCATTAAAGTCCTATTTCTCCTTTCTGCAACACCGTTTTGTTGAGGAGTATAAGGCATAGTTACCTGATGTACTATGCCTTTTTCATCACAAAGTTCCTTAAAACTTATTGATTGATATTCACCGCCCCTATCGGTTCTCAAGACCTTAATCTTGCGATCTAATTGATTCTCCACTAAACTCATATAGTTTTTAAAGCAAGCCAAAGCTTCACTTTTGTGGGATATCAAATAGATATGTCCGAATCGGGTGAAATCATCAATAAAAAGTGATGAAATAGGACTTTCCACGTCTTGTCTTGACATTCATCGGACCACATATGTCCGAATGGATAAGCTGTAATGGAACCTCGGCCCTTGTGCCGGTTCCAAACGGCTTGCGACAAGATTTCCCCACAAGGCAATGTTCGCAGGTCGACATTTCAACCTTTGAAACATTGGATAGAAGGCCACGTTTGGCAAGTCTATCCATACGCGTTGGTCCAATATGACCAAGCCTTGCGTGCCAACAATTCACATCAGACTCATAAGTCTTAGAATTTGCAATAAGGAAATTTTCATTACATGAGGAATCATACATTGTACTCATTACAATAAATCCTTTAAATACAAACCCAGTACCAATAAGAGTATTATTACAACTTAAGTCCACATTACAATCATGAAAAAACCAGTTATAGCCAAGACCCATTAATACAACCACAGAAATTATATTCCTTCGAATATCTGGAGCGAAGAGGACATCATGAAGTAGGAGAGTGCGGCCGTTGTCCAAGACTAGCTTGCAAGTCCCAACGCCTTTCACTTCAACACGTGTGTTGTTTCCTACATAGATCCACTTCGTTCCTTGGGGTATCCGGTGATACTCCACGAAGGACCGTCTGTCCCTTGCTATGTGGTCGGTGGCACCTGAATCAATTATCCAAAATGGATTAGATTCCACAAGAAATATTGAACTAGAAACACATATGTAACTAGTATATTTACAAGTTACCTCGTCGCCTCCACTCGTACACGAACGAGCATAGTGACCGAGCTTGTTGCACTTGAAGCACTTGATCCTCTTCAAGTCTTTCTTCTTGTGCCATTTCTTGTGCCCACCCTTATGTTTGGGTTTCTTGGTAGACTCAGGTTGCTTATTACGTTCATTAGTGAACTTCGAACGATTTTTCCGTTTCTTTCCCCCATGTGAGGAACTAGCAACCATGTGCACTTCTGCACTTGGCTTGGCAGCCGCAAGCCGCTCTTCCTCTAATTCGAGGTGCTTGGAAACATCGCTGAAGGTCTTGATGCTCTCATTGTGAGTGAGATGCATCTTCATTTGGTCCCACCCATTTGGTAGGGAACGTATGACTGCTTGGATTTGTTGCTCATCCGTGAGCACATGACCTGCGTCCTTTAACTCTGAGATAAGGTTCGCCATATGTCGCAGATGTTTCCCCCATGGAATGATCTGGACGTTTCTTATATGTATCGAACTTTATAGTTAAGGCGCGAAGTTTGGACACCGATGTGCCACCGAACTTCTCCTCTAGCTTGGACCATATGTCCATGGCTAGGTCATGTTCTCGGAAGATGCGCATTATGTCATCAGCCATACTGCTTAATAACGTAATGCGCGCTATCTTATTCTTCCTAGACCAAGCATCAAAAGCTTCCTTGTCTCTTCGGTGTTGGGCCGTAGTGCCCAACTCTGGTTCAATCATAACGTTCTTTAGAGTTTCGAGCACTTCTTGCTCCTCTAGAACGTATTGTATCTTAATGGACCAACGTTTGTAATTATCGCCGTTGAGTTTTTCACCTTTGTTTAACTCAGCGACGATATTCTTTGAAGCGGAAGACATTTTACTTTTAAAATGCTGCAAAAAGACATAAAAACCAAAGGTTCGATCAAAAATCATTGCATAAATTTCTTATATACATAGTCATCATACATTTTCATGATTCATTAGTCTCGGCCAGCGGACCGACCAGGGAAATGGCTAAGTCATGGTTCACTACCCCCAGACTAACTGAGGTGTCCCACAAACTAGTCCAAAAGACCACTGGTCGAATCATGATCCATTGAGATACTGAATCAATCGAATGTGAAATTTCAGACTAGTTTAATATCACTCCCACTTGAAAAAAAAATCTCACTTGGAATGATATTATTACATTTGATAAGTTACTTTCGAAAAATATTGAAAAATATTACTCTAGAATCGAAAAGGTCACTACGTTTCCAATCACCATCTAGAGTAACTTTCAATATTTCTCCATCACTTTATCAAAAGTTAGTACTCTTATAGTACTTCGCAGCGGAAAATCGGTTTTGAAAATGTATTTTTCAAAACGTATGAAAACATATTTTTCAAAAAATTATATTTCAACTTAGTACCCTTATGATACTAGTGAAATATTCAGCACTTCCTGACCATTTGTCGGGAATGAGCCGTAGCCGTGCCAAGGTCGGATCCCCCTTTTGGGATTTTTCTGCAAACTAACGTCGCCGGCTCCCGTATGGATCCAGGCGTTTCCCCCCGTATGAGAGAATTTTAGCGCAGACGACTGTCGTTTGGCCCCGTATGGGCAAGTTCAACCAAGGCCTTTTGCCGAATTGGTCTGAAACTTCTCCCGACCAGTGCCGATCACTCCGGCCCCCGGCCAAGGACGGCCTGCGGCAGCCCTGGCCACTGCCAGGGCCGGCCTGGCCACTGGCCTGGCCTCGGCCAGAGGCCGGCCAGGCCTCTGCCTGGCCTGGCCTAGGCCAGAGGCCCTTGGCCGGGGCCAGGGCCCCTGGCCGGGGCCAGGGCCCCTGGCCGGGGCCAGGGCCCCTGGCCGGGGCCAGGGCCCCTGGCCGGGGCCAGGGCCCCTGGCCGGGGCCAGGGCCCCTGGCCGGGGCCAGGGCCCCTGGCCGGGGCCAGGGCCCCTGGCCGGGGCCAGGGCCCCTGGCCGGGGCCAGGGCCCCTGGCCGGGGCCAGGGCCCCTGCCCTGGCCTCGGCCAGGGCGGCCGGGCCCTGGCTTGAGGCCACGGCGCTGCCCTGGCCTCGGCCAGGGCGGCCAGGGGCCCCTGGCCGGGGCCAGGGCCCCTGCCCTGGCCTCGGCCAGGGCGGCCGGGCCCTGGCCGGGGCCAGGGCCTCTGCCCTGGCCTCTGCCAGGGCGGCCGGGCCCTGGCCTGAGGCCAGGGCGCCGCCCTGGCCTCTGCCAGGGCGGCCGGGCCCTGGCTGGGGCCAGGGCTCCTGCCCTGGCCTCGGCCAGGCCCTGGCCGGGGCCAGGGCCCCTTCCCTGGCCGCGGCCAGGGAGGCCATGCCCTGGCCTGGCCGCGGCCAGGGCCTTCTGGCCGTGGCCTGGCCGCGGCCAGGGCCTTCTGGCCCTGGCCGTGGCCGGCCAGAGCCGGCCGGCCATGGCCAAGGCCGGCCATGGCCCGGCCATGGCATTTTTGCCTTGACCGGCCATGGCCCTTTGGCCATGGCCGGTTTCCCCTTTCATGGGTGGCCGCACACCCCCGCCGGAGGGGGTTGCCGCGGTGGTTATTGGCCGTAGCCAACCCCCTCCGCATGGGGAGGGGGGTACATGGCCTTCATAACCCATTTGGCCATGATGCACATGCACAAAAAAAATTCATCTTCCCCGATGTGAATAACCACCACCTTCTTCTCCGGTGAAGCACCCGTTCGTCGAGGAAGTAGTTGTCCTCCAATGGCCGTGTGCCAAAAAAATGAACCCACTTCAAAAAATTCGTAAACTACGCGCTCCACATGAAGAGAGCGCCCATTCCCTATGAATGGAGACTCAGCATCCATGAAGAGAGCGAGTTTGACGATATGAACGGTCGGTTCTTCCCGTCACGGAGAGTTCCTGCCATATCCGTAATGACAGAAGACCCTAACGTGAAAAGAACAACCGCTGCGTTCTCTTCGTCACGAAGCGTTCCTACCATATCCGTAATGGTAGGATACCCATCCGTGAAAAAGACAACGACTCGTTCATAGTTTCTCCGGGGCGAACCCGTATGGCTCTGATACCAATGTAGGATCCTGCCAAAACAGAGTTAGGATCGATAAATGAAGTTGAGACTTACGCTTGCGTATGCAGCACGGTAGTCTACGAACTTCGCCTTCGGATTCGCCACGACGGATCGAGTCTTCTCACGAACGGAGTAAGGCTACTAAATCCACAATCTAAATCTCTACTTTTAGATTAAGAACTTGGATAAAAGGGAGAGGAAGTATTTCGGCAGAGCTTCGCTAGAATGAAGATGCATGCATGAAAATGCCATGCAAAAGTGTAAGGAAAATGGCTAACCCTTGGGTCTTATTTATAGCCCCCAAGGTAGTTATTTTAGGGTAAATTGTTCCTTTGGAACAATTTAACTAAGGTGTACCATCGTACATGGCATATTATAAGTTTAAGTTGTACCACATGCATGGTACAATATAAGCTTAAGATATTACCCCTTTATTAGCCATATGTCGCATGCACTTATGCACATATAATGCGACTTTCCCATCAATCTAGAGATCCTCTCCGAAAGGGAACATATTCCCTTTGCGCACGACTTAGTGTACGCGACGTTCGAGGTCCGTATTCCCTCGTACATCCCCCACAAGGGTGTACTAACGTCTTCCATATCCAACACCTAGAACCCCAAACGGGGGACGCTTTCAAGGCACGTATTGAAGACTGCAATTTTGATGAGACGTATTTCCCCAAAATGGGCCTAGACATCGAAAAGTCTAGTGCAAAGCAAATGTTAACGTGGGATACAAAAAGCTTGACCCACTATGATCCGGTAACAAAACAATGTGATGATGAGATCCGGAAGATCTTACACATCCAGGACACAGTCCATAGATTATCAGACTCGTTCACTGACAACCAGAAGATTGTCAGATCACACATCCCTGCTGCGAATACTCCAGCTAGGATTGACATCCCGAAGGATGGATGCAATCCACCTGCAGCAGAAGTGGCTGCACCTCAACAGAAAAGAGGCAGACCACCAGGCTCCAAGGATAAAAATCCAAGAAAAAGAAAAATATCCGGAGACCTTGGGACGATACCCCCACATAGAAACGAGCTTGTGTCCATACCCTCTCCCCTCCCGGAATCCACTGCAGAGGAACTGCCGGGAGAAACAGAAATATCACTAAATTATGTACGTACAGGGGAGGTATTGGACAGAAAGAGTGTAGTCGTCGACGATGACTTCGCGTTTCACATTGCCATTCACGTCGCCAGAAGCGATGATGATTATGAACCACACTCCGTTGCTGAATGCAAACGTAGAGATGATTGGCCAAAGTGGAATCAGGAAATAGAAGCCGAGCTGGACTCGCTTCAGAAACGAAAAGTCTTTGGGCAAATAGTCCAGACACCTACCGGTGTCAAACCTGTGGGATACAAATGGGTATTCGTCAGAAAAAGAAACGAAAATAATGAGATCGCACGCTACAAAGCTAGACTTGTAGCACATGGATTTTCCCAAAGACCGGGTATAGACTATGACGAAACATACTCACCGGTCATGGACACGATCACGTTCAGATTCCTAATAAGCTTAATAGCAAAGGAAGGCCTAGATATGCAGCTAATGGATGTTGTGACTGCGTATCTATACAGCAATCTCGACAAGGAGATCTACATGAAACTTCCTGATGGCTTTTCAATGCCTGCTAAACTGAAAGATAGACCTCGGGACGTCTATTCTGTTAAGCTACAAAGATCATTGTATGGTCTCAAACAATCAGGAAGAATGTGGTCTAACAGACTCAGTGAGTTCCTTGTTCAACAAGGATTCACGAACAATGAAGTCTGCCCTTGTATCTTCATAAGAACAAAGGGAAAAGGATTCGTGATAATAGCTGTTTACGTAGACGATCTGAATCTCATAGGATCTCCCGAAGAGATCATTGAGATATCTGTAAGCCTAACAAAAGAATTCGAAATGAAAGACCTAGGCAAAACAAAATTCTGCCTTGGCTTACAGATTGAACATCAAAAGGACGGAATCCTATTACACCAAACCACATATACGAAGAAAATGTTGCAAAGATTCCATATGGACCATTGCCATCCATTGAGTATACCTATGGTGGTACGATCCCTGGATGCACATAAAGACCCCTTCCGGCCGCTGGAAGAGGGGGAGGATATACTTGGTTCAGAAGCTCCCTATCTGAGTGCCATCGGAGCACTACTATATCTGGTAAACTGCACGCGTCCCGATATAGCGTTCGCAGTAAATTTTCTTGCCAGATATAGTGCAGCGCCTACACAGTGCCACTGGACCGGGGTAAAGCACCTTCTGCGCTACCTCCAAGGGTCTACAGATTTGGGACTCTTCTACAAAAATGGAACATCCTCTACACTTGCAGGTTATGCTGATGCAGGGTACTTGTCTGATCCCCACAAAGCAAAATCACAGACTGGGTATGTGTTTACCTACGGAGGGACATCCATTTCCTGGAGATCCATCAAGCAAACCTTGACGGCGACCTCATCCAATCACTCGGAGATCATTGCCATCCATGAAGCAAGCAGAGAATGCGTATGGCTATGCTCAGTCATCCACCACATCTTGTCTACGACCAGACTGAAGACTGGAGACCTCGAGCCCACTACCATGTTCGAGGACAATGCTGCTTGCATAGCTCAGCTACGAGGTGGCTTCATCAAAGGCGACAGAACGAAACACATTTCACCAAAGTTCTTTTGGACGCACGAGCTACAGAGAGATGGCAAGATCGACATCAGACAAGTGCAGTCATGTGACAATTTGGCAGATTTGTTCACTAAAGCCCTTCCTACTGCTACCTTTAGAAAACTTGTACATAGGATTGGAATGAGACGCCTAAGAGATCTGAAAGCTTGAGAGCTTGTACAGATCAGGGGGAGTTTGGCAGAGTTTGTACTCGTTTCCCTTAACTATGGTTTTTCCCACTGGGTTTTCCATAGCCAAAGGTTTTAACGAGGCAAATCTCACCAACTCAGGATCCTGAAGTATCCACCCCATGTGAGACCCATACAGGCTCAGAATCCTGAAGTATTCATGAGCAGGGTCCACAACTATGGCTGGATAAGGGGGAGTGTTGTGAACGGGTATTTACTGGGTTGGATGAGTTATTGGGCCATCCTAAGTGTTTGGGCCCATATCTGTATAAGCCCACTTGTATTCTCCCCTTTGGCTATAAATATAGACCTGAGGGCTCTCCCCTCAGCAGTTGATTCATAACAATATGACTATTATATAATAGCCATTTACCAGTAGATAAACCACAGATAAATTATATTTTCTAATAAAAAGAGATACATCTACTTGTGAATCTGTAACCTTGATAGAAGAATATTCTTGCAAAGTCTAATGAACTCTGCTCTTAGGGTTTGTTGCAACCATACAATGACTTGTGAAGTCTGCAAACACGATGAGAAATCGGGGACTCTTAAAACCAACATGCTACTTCATGTTGACTTCTTTAAACACCATGTAAAAAAGCATTGCTACTGTTGATACAGCCATCTGATCGGGTCGGAGGAAACCAAGTCAACCGCGAACAGCCACTCCGGCCACTACGGCCATGTGCTCTAGCCCAAGGACCTCACAGGCAAGTCGCGATCTCCCCACCCGAGACGAAGACCCGATAGATCGCCCGCTCTCTGCGATTGAGGAGATCGCTCCCCAAACCGAGCCAATGACAGTTGTCATTTCCATCAATACGGGCGGGCGCAGCGAGAGGGCCATAAATGCCATGAACACAGGGGCATGTCGAGGGAAGGCGTTGTCGAGGGAAGGCGTTGTCAAAGCGCTCGCCAATTATGGCAGACACTCAAAGTCATTGATTTAGCAATCAAAGCCCGCATTCATGGTATTCAAATGATGGCAATTACCCAGGTCAAATGCTTACTCAAATGCCTCCTCATCAATGCGACCGTAAAGTCTCATCATTGCCTCATTGCCTCTGACATTGGAGGACTCACCTATATGAAGGCCTGTAGGCATCGTCACAATGGGGTGGGTCTCTGAGATCCAACATGGAGGTAGCCTAAACTCTCAATTCACATTTCGCCAAATAACGTCTCCTCTTCCATAGCTCGTTCGGAGGACTAGCGGAGGGCCCCCAACGGGTCGGATCTAGGCCCATCGAGCCTCTTTTGAGTCATACCATGACTTAAGCATCGGAGGAGATTTAGTCGGGCCAATCCCGACTCTCTGACGAGCCTTCTGTCTTGCAGATCGCAGGGAGCTATTGCCCGGCCTTAGTCACCTTTGGCAACCCACTGCTCGGCCTCGGGCGTCCTCGCACCAGAGTCTGCTCGGCCGACCAATCCCAAAGGTCACCCTCGTCCTCCACGCCAGCGACCACCTTCGGACTACCGTACTTCCAACATGTGGTGAGTAAACATCCCGAAACAAATGTCAGGCTTTTTAATCAACCAATTGTGAGATATAGCAATTGATAAACCAACTCAAATTGTAGTTGATTTGACAAAAAAAATGAAAGTCTCAACATTATCATGTTCATATTCCTAATGGTAGACCTTTGCAGCTAGCTAATAAGCTTTGAAGCAATCAATGGTTCCATCTGGTTTTTGTATAATACGAAAAACACATTCGTTGCCAACAATGTTCTTTTCGTTAGGAGTTGAAACTAAGGATCATGTGCATTTCTACATGATTGCTTTGTATTCATCGGTAGTTGTTCCACGCCATCTTAGATCTTTAGAGGCAATAGTATAGCAAGTGGGCTCTATTTTAATAGTGGAGCTATATTTGATTCAGAAAGCGGTAAAGTGCACGCGTGCATGCTCGATCTCGTGCTATTGAATAACTTATGGCTAATATAACAAGAAATTAGCCGAGTAGCTATTGAAAAATCTGTTACATCAATAGCAACATTAGTAGCAATGTAAATTCAACTAGATTTTCAATAAGGCATCTATATCCAAAAAGATATTTGCGTATTGATATTGGAATTTATCATTGTTATAAGGTCAAATATGAAGAAAAATAAGGGTAAGAAGCACATCTAAAAACGTAAAGAAAATTATAATTGGGTATAGATCTAAAAAGTTTTTACCATGATAAAATAAAGCCAATGACTCTATATGTTGGTTGATGTGAAAGACAATGGTTTCTGTTTCGGGGTGTTTTCTCACCACAGGTGGGTAGTCGGGAGGGTCGGAGGTTGAAGTGATCACGTGAGTCACGTGTGGCCTCCGAGATCGGGTAGCGGTGCGTTCGTTAGGCCGAGAACGTGCGGGCCCGTGCGTCGTTTTCCCGACCGGTAGCTTCGGGGGGGGGGGGGGAGAGGGAGTGGAATCTCCTTGACCTACACAGACGAGAAAGCTCGTCAGGGGGGTCGAACCTTGGTTCCGACCAAGTCCACTTCGATGCCTAAGTCAGATCTGATCTGAAGGATGCTCGGTGGTATCGAGTATGGTTCACGGAGAGACCGATACACGAATCCTCAGGCCGAGCTATGGAGGAGAATTGTGAGGTGGAAGACAAGGTCATTGGAGGAAGAATACCTGAGTGTAGAGTATTCAGAATTCGGTCCCTTGTTCCTTCGTTCTCCTGGTCTCTTGTAGGGACTGAACCACCCACGTATCCCTCATCATCCCCCTATTTTCACCCCACGTCCGTGCCTCTGTGATGGTCCCTTGATGGGTCATGAAGGCAAACACAATGGCGATTCAAGTGGGCGGAATCCGACAGTTTCCTTAACTGCCGAAGGTCAGCGGTTCCCTTAATGTCGACTTTGGGCCGGCGTCATCAGAAGTGCTCGCAGGGCCTCTGGGCCAGGGCCTAATCTTTCCTCGGCCCATGGGCTTAGCCTATTCTGCCTTGGCCCATTCAGGAGGGTTGTATCAATTACTCCCATCTCTCGGGTCGTTCGGATTCTGACGGTTTGGTCCGAGGGATGTGATCTGTGTGGATTGGATGGGCGTGTCAGTCGAGAAGTCCATCATGGCGCTGGTTGTCGATAATCCTTTCGCCCTTTGGGTGCGAGATTCGGAGAGCCATCTAGCAGGATCCTGACACGTGTGTGCAAGTGAACGGCTGGCGATGGAGCCAGAAGATTCGGGGGAGGCGGTATAAACAAGGCAGTTGCCTCTCGGGCGAAAGCTCTGCCCCTTCAATGCTATCTATTCTTCCTTGCTTTCGGACCCGACATTTACTCTCGTCGCGTTCCAGCATGTGCCCGTCGTCGTCGTCTTCTGTTGCCTCCGAGGCAGGGCGTCCATCGCCCACTGCTGCGCCCATCCCGCCTCCCAGGGCGAGGGCCGAGATTCAGCTGGCTAGGGGTGATCCCCCTGGCGTGCCCTCAGACTTGATGGGGAGGGTGTCAAAGACCAGCGCCACTTCCATAGGGCCACTCCGCTCCAAGTACCTCCTTCCCCCTTACCGTGTCAGGGCCTCTCAGAGGAATGAGAGGGCATGTTACCCCAGGTAGTCGTGAGGTCGGAGTGTACGTGCATGGGTTTAAGTTCAGGATGCGGTTCTTGCTCCACCCCTTCGTGGCGATATTCTTGAGGACCCACATGCTTGCCTTATGCCAGTTTTGCCCCAACGCCATCGAGTGCTTAGTGGGGTTCATCGTGCTGTGCTTGGTCAAGGGGATTGAGCCAACCGTCGGGGTTTTCGCCCATTTTTATCACCTGAGCCACCATATGTCGGGTACTTGGCTGTACATCACCTCTCGGAAGGGAAAATGTCTGGTGTTCGGAATGCCGACCTCTTTGAAGCACTAGAAGGAGGACTACGTTTTCGTGTCTCTTCCCGAGGAGGCGGACTTTCCAGTTCGTCGGGGTAATCCGCCCTCGTTAACTCTTATGCTGGGGAGCCTTACCGACGTGGAGCTTGCGACGAGGGACAAGTTGGCTACCATCCCTGTTGACAAACGGGACATTATGGTCCTATTATCGGACTATACCCGGAGGAAAATCGTGTGGCCCGTCGGTAAGTCCTACTTCTGGTTCGGGTTTCTTTGCAGCTTTTGATTTTGGCCACACCCTTATCTTTGTTCTGTCAGGTGGGTTTGACCGGCGCCCCGTTTACGGTTTGGGCGCGGTGTCGTTTTACCGCAAGTGCACGGTTAGTGTAGGGTGCGGGTATATCGAACACAGGGAGGTGGATGGCTTGAGTGGCTACTAGCCTCGCCTAGGTCACGTGCTAGCTACGCGGATAATATGGGTGAAGTGTAGAAATAAAAGAAAGAAATGAAAAAGACACGAAATGAATCCCCGCTAACACGGGCTAGAGCACTCATGACACTTGGCATTTGACTTGATCCAGGGTGAGACATTGCCCCAAAAGGTGGTACCTAGCGTCCATGGCCCGATATTCCGGTCGGTGCCAAGCACGCTAGGCCTACCCGATTCCGGACGGTGGGCACTCCCGTGTCCATAAACACCTTCCGCAACCGGGAGCATTAAGGCCACAATGATATCTCCCAACACTTCGTCCAAGCCGCTCCCGCGCGCGAGGACTCGATGTCTACGCTAGGGGCGTGAGCTATGGCTAGGGAGTCAACCGCCAAGTTTATTCCCCCTCGGCCCGACGGTCAGAGGCGGTCTTTTTCCCGCCGATGACAATGAAACACCCCGCGTAACCCTAATGGCCAAATAGGTCAAATGTGATTTCTAGCAATACATCGAAGCGGATCTTGACAGGACAAGCACCGGACCCCAATCCCTAACACATCTAGTGTGTTGCCATACGAATTGGACCCAGATTGCTAGAAATCCCCATTGACACATTTCATCGAACACATGCCATGCAACCAAGCCAAATGTAAATATCCAAGCATCAATCCTACCCTAACCCGTATTAGGGTTCATCAAACACTACTCGATGATGAAGAACATGATAGCAATCAATAAATCCAAACAAACATTCATCATTGAGCAAAACAAAAATAACACAAAACAATGAAATGGGAAAAGAAATACTTATCTTGCCATTGATTCTTCAATCCTTTACAAGAATTATTACAATAGAAACCTAATCTAACCTACCCTAAGCCTCCCAACAAAGGGGCTGAAAAAGCCCTAAAAACTAGAGGAGGATCCTCTCCAAGTCGTGCCCCCAACCCCTATTTAAAACCCCTCAAAAACCCTCTTGGGTCGGGTTCAAAACTGTCAAAAAAGGCCCACCCGATCGGGTGAAAACTCACCCGATCGGGTGGAACAAACAGAGAGCTCAGATACGCAGAAACAGATCTCACCCGGTCGGTTGACAAGTCAACCGATCGGTTGAAGTGAAATTCCAGACTGCAGCCAGTTTCAGCACATAGCTGCGCTTAGAAAATTCCAGAAAAATCTAGAAAAATCGGATTTGGGCATGCGACCTATCGTTGGAAAGCTAACGACGATGCCGACGCTAGAAAAATAAGAGATCACCCAAAATCCTTCTGGAATGATAGCAGATCTTCAATGAGTGCATCAGCAGCGCGCAAAGGCGGAAGAAAAGGCCACCCGATCGGTTGAAACATCAACCGATCGGGTGAGCCGCTTGTTGCTTTGGCCATCGGGCTTCGGGAGCTTCAACCGGTCACTGAAGAGAGCGGGTGGAGCCGTCGGTTGGATCTTGGTGCCGGTCGGTTGGAACTTGGTGCAGACCGGGTGAAGAGACCGGTTGGATCATCGAGTTTGGGCTGTTGAAATTCCGCTACAGGTGAACCGATCGGGTGAAGGTCACCCGATCGGTTGGCAATCAGCTTCGAATTTCCAGAGACTTTGAGCTTTTGACCCGGTCACTGAACCGACCGGGTGACTTCTCGTGAGCTCCAAGCTGCGTCCGGGTGGTGCACGCGTGCATCATCCGATCGGTTGGAGATGACCAACCGATCGGGTGAGGGGCTGAAAGATGTGATCTTCGTCGTTTGACCCCCTGGATCACGCGTGACCCCTCCCGTTGCTCCGGGGACTCATGATATTATTGTTTTATGTCCCATACACAGTCAATCTCCTGCAAACACGGATAAACAAAGAAAAGTGAAAGAAAACAAGAAAACACAAGAAAACACGAGAAAACGAATATAAGACGGCGGTAAAACACGGAAGAAAACATGCGTAAATATATGAAATATAAACGCACGTCAAAATCCCCCAAGCTGAACTCTTCCTCGTCCTCGAGGAAGACGAGTGAGAGTAGGAGCTCGGAGAGGAAAAATAGAGAAAAAGAAAACTCTAAATCCTAGATCGCCCGTAAGGGCCAACAAAATCAAAAACGACACACCAAGCAAGCAAACGCCAAATCACATCACTAAACCAAGGAATACGAGTCCAGACAAGTGCCGTGGGCCCACGCGATGAAGCGCGAGTGAGTGCGATCGTGTGCTAGCAGACGGTGTCACTATCTACGATGTGCAATAAAGCTCCATATACACATACCCAAAGGAATGACCCAAATATCGATTCGATTCGAATTAAGCGGTGAATATATAGCTCAAGCATGCATGAGAATAGAGCGAGAATCGAAACATATCATGCGTCATCCACAACTAGGGTTAAGGAAATCACCACACTATAGCCTAGTTAATAGCTAAAAAGTTCCTAAGCCAAGTGTTTTCGAAAACGATGGAGGTTGAGAAGATGTGGAGTAGAACACTCGGAGCAAATTCTCGCCTTCCCCTTATTCACGTCAAGTAGGAAAATATTTACACTGGAATTTTTTTTTGGGTTTTGGGTATTTGTATTTTTTTCTTTTCTTTTCATTCCTCTTCTTTTTGGGTTTTTCTTTTCTTTTCTCCTTTTTTGGATTTTTGGGAATTGGGATATTTACATGTGTACTCTCCCAAGTGGAAGAACGGTACATGACGAGAGGATTTGCACCAAGTAAAATAAAAATGAAATTGGATTCTAAACACTTGGACAAAGGAGATATTTCTTGCTAATCAGAGCATAGGCTAAATGGGTTATCCTAGTCCTTGTTTGTGGAATCCCGACACATGCGAATTGAAACATACGATATAAACATATAACATGCATATAGAAGCAGACAGTAGAAGCAAATACCGCATATTCAAATCGAAGCATGATAATCTAGGGGTCAACCAAGGATAGGTATATAAAACAAAATCACAAAGTAGAAGCACACCAAATGCTAGTCACGACACACGTCTCTCAAGAAAGCTAAGTGGACCCACGATGCATGAAATGCAAGAGGACTCGGTATCCTAGGGTTAGTGAATGTGATTATCGAAGCTGTGCAAGGTGCGCGTGTGATTTTCGTGGCAATTCATCATAGGGTTCATCTCTAGGAGAAAGAGATAAAAAGAAGAAAAGAAAAAGAAAAAAGAAAAAAGAAAAACACGGAGAAAAACGACTCAAATAACGAAGAAAAAGAGACAAATGACGCGCGAAGTGCGACTCCCCCAAGCTGAAACTTGCATTGTCCTCAATGCAATAGTAGTGTATACGGGAGGGCAATGAAAATGGGGGGGAGTTACGCACCGACACAAAAAATGAAAAACACGAAAAACACATGAGCAAAACTAAAAAATAAAGAAAAAGAAACACTAAAATAAAAGATATAAAACACGACAAAAGAACACATAGAAACAGACACACAACAGCGACACGCAAAAACATGCACACAAAAGTCGGTTTCCCCCAAGCTGAACATGACAATGCCAGCAAAATGATATGATCAATGTGATGCATAAATATGCTCGGGGAAAATCGGAAAAGAAAGAAATTAGAATGCAGGAGAGACAGTCTGCTCGTTCTCCTCTGAAGAGGATGTGGGGTGAAATGATAGAAGGGCACGACATGAAGGGTTATTATGATGCAAAAGCAAATCCTAGATACGCTCCCCTTGCTAATGAGAGGAGACGAGATTATTCAAATCTAAACTAGAAAGCGGTAAATTTTTACACTACTGGATTAGGATACACCTGAGCATAGGCGGATCCAAGATCTGGAGTGGGGCAGGTAGCTGCTCTAACTGCTCCTTCTGTGGCTCCGCTAGAAGCGCTGTGCCACGTGTGCCAATGGACCCAAGCAATGCACCTCCAAGCATCCCTCGTAGGTGTCCACCTGTGATCTGCAAAGGACGAGGTGCATTAGTCCATGGCAAGAAATTATTTCCCGAAATAAATGTATCACAGAGATAATCGTCAACATAAGATGGAAAAATAATAAACGGGTGACGAATACTCCCTGAGAATGGGTCGCTATCCTCTGTACTAGTGACGACCGAATTATCGCTCTCCATGAGAAGTGGCTCTCCAGGTAGTGACGCACCGCAGCATACCTCAAGGGAAGCAAATCCTGTGTCCTGCGAGAGATATGGCGTGTCAAAAATATATGAGTCTAAAGAAATAGGACGTGAAAAGCGAGACTCAAATGTGGAGTGAGAGTGAGTATGAAAATCTCCCTGAATAGGGGCAATATGCTCAAGTAGATGCTCAGCCGCAGAAGAAGTGGAGCGTGACGGTAGGGGTAGATGTGGCTCGGGCTCCATGAAGTGGATGATCGTATCCAAGCCCTCATGCACATCCTCCTCGATGATATGCTCATGCTCCTCCATCTGCCCGATGTCCTGAATGACATCCTCATGGTTGACCACCGACCAAGGAAGAAGCTGCGACAGAGATGGCTGTGGAGGTGGATGTAGAGCGGACCCCTCGTATGTGGTCGTGGTGTCCTCGTCCTCACGCACATCCTCCTCGCCGGTATGCATAATCTCTGTAAACTCCTCAGTGCTCTCATAGGACTCATGTGGGGTATCCAAATAAAGATGACAAGTCTCTCCCACAGATCCTAGAGAAATCTCCCCATCCTCACTATCATCATCAAAAAATGCTTCGTCATCCAAGTGGTAGTGATGGAAAAATGGGGGATCGGCATGAGATGTGTCTATGGTGGCCGACGGTATGGTAGTCTCAACCATGAAAGTAGGTATATCCTTTCCTTCATCCCCTCTCCTCGGTGTAGGCTCGGTGATTGGTACCATCAAGTTTTGTAACATTTGGCCTTGGTTAAACATGGCACTTTCAAGGAGAGACACGAGGCTTGATTCTTCTTGTATTTGTGGAGGGGTATAAGGTTGAGGAAATAGATGGGAGGTGTTTGGGCTAAGGTTGTGGGAAAATATTTGGCCTTGGAGCGGGGGGAGGCTCTCAAGGCAATCATAATACACGTGCCCCGCCATCCCACAAGTCTCACAAACCAAAAATGAATAGGGATTGTAGCCTCTCATCTGAGCATCGAAATTTGATCTCCACATGGTTACACCAAAGATACCTGGACAACAAAAATAAGAAAACTAGAGAGGAGCGTCAATAGCACAAGAAAATAACAAAAAGATAATATAACAGTGGGGGAAAAATTTCTTGGTTATTGAATATATTTTTTTTATAAAAAAAAGAAAAAGAAATTTTTGTGTTTTTATGCGTAGACTAACGAACCCAAGCTAAGCTAATATCAAACCGAACGCCTCCCCGGCAATGGCGCCAAAAACTTGACCGGCGCCCCGTTTACGGTTTGGGCGCGGTGTCGTTTTACCGCAAGTGCACGGTTAGTGTAGGGTGCTGGTATATCGAACACAGGGAGGTGGATGGCTTGAGTGGCTACTAGCCTCGCCTAGGTCACGTGCTAGCTACGCGGATAATATGGGTGAAGTGTAGAAATAAAAGAAAGAAATGAAAAAGACACGAAATGAATCCCCGCTAACACGGGCTAGAGCACTCATGACACTTGGCATTTGACTTGATCCAGGGTGAGACATAGCCCCAAAAGGTGGTACCTAGCGTCCATGGCCCGATATTCCGGTCGGTGTCAAGCACGCTAGGCCTACCCGATTCCGGACGGTGGGCACTCCCGTGTCCATAAACACCTTCCGCAACCGGGAGCATTAAGGCCACAATGATATCTCCCAACACTTCGTCCAAGCCGCTCCCGCGCGCGAGGACTCGATGTCTATGCTGGGGGCGTGAGCTATGGCTAGGGAGTCAACCGCCAAGTTTATTCCCTCTCGGCCCGACGGTCAGAGGCGGTCTTTTTCCCGCCGATGACAATGAAACACCCCCGCGTAACCCTAATGGCCAAATAGGTCAAATGTGATTTCTAGCAATACATCGAAGCGGATCTTGACAGGACAAGCACCGGACCCCAATCCCCAACACATCTAGTGTGTTGCCATACGAATTGGACCCAGATTGCTAGAAATCCCCATTGACACATTTCATCGAACACATGCCATGCAACCAAGCCAAATGTAAATATCCAAGCATCAATCCTACCCTAACCCGTATTAGGGTTCATCAAACACTACTCGATGATGAAGAACATGATAGCAATCAATAAATCCAAACAAACATTCATCATTGAGCAAAACAAAAATAACACAAAACAATGAAATGGGAAAAGAAATACTTATCTTGCCATTGATTCTTCAATCCTTTACAAGACTTATTACAATAGAAACCTAATCTAACCTACCCTAAGCCTCCCAACAAAGGGGCTGAAAAAGCCCTAAAAACTAGAGGAGGATCCTCTCCAAGTCGTGCCCCCAACCCCTATTTAAAACCCCTCAAAACCCTCTTGGGTCGGGTTCAAAACTGTCAAAAAAGGCCCACCCGATCGGGTGAAAACTCACCCGATCGGGTGGAACAAACAGAGAGCTCAGATACACAGAAACAGATCTCACCCGGTCGGTTGACAAGTCAACCGATCGGTTGAAGTGAAATTCCAGACTGCAGCCAGTTTCAGCACATAGCTGCGCTTAGAAAATTCCAGAAAAATCTAGAAAAATCGGATTTGGGCATGCGACCTATCGTTGGAAAGCTAACGACGATGCCGACGCTAGAAAAATAAGAGATCACCCAAAATCCTTCTGGAATGATAGCAGATCTTCAATGAGTGCATCAGCAGCGCGCAAAGGCGGAAGAAAAGGCCACCCGATCGGTTGAAACATCAACCGATTGGGTGAGCCGCTTGTTGCTTTGGCCATCGGGCTTCGGGAGCTTCAACCGGTCACTGAAGAGAGCGGGTGGAGTCGTCGGTTGGATCTTGGTGCCGGTCGGTTGGAACTTGGTGCAGACCGGGTGAAGAGACCGGTTGGATCATCGAGTTTGGGCTGTTGAAATTCCGCTACAGGTGAACCGATCGGGTGAAGGTCACCCGATCGGTTGGCAATCAGCTTCGAATTTCCAGAGACTTTGAGCTTTTGACCCGGTCACTGAACCGACCGGGTGACTTCTCGTGAGCTCCAAGCTGCGTCCGGGTGGTGCACGCGTGCATCACCCGATCGGTTGGAGATGACCAACCGATCGGGTGAGGGGCTGAAAGATGTGATCTTCGTCGTTTGACCCCCTGGATCACGCGTGACCCCTCTCGTTGCTCCGGGGACTCATGATATCATCGTTTTATGTCCCATACACGGTCAATCTCCTGCAAACACGGATAAACAAAGAAAAGTGAAAGAAAACAAGAAAACACAAGAAAACACGAGAAAACGAATATAAGACGGCGGTAAAACACGGAAGAAAACATGCGTAAATATATGAAATATAAACGCACGTCAGGGTTCGTCCAAGGTTCTTCCCTGCGTCCCTTGTCGTCTTCTGTCCCAGACCCCACTCCGAGGAGGGACCACATCTTGGAAGTTTGACCGAGGCAGCACGGCGGTTCCTCTTGGGGCAGGATGAAGAGGATGAGGGAGCATACATCGCCAAATCAGGGAAGGGCTGAAGGAAAGAAAGCCCAGGGCCTCGTTACTGGCAGGGACAAGTGGCCATGGGGCAGTTTCTCACCTTCTTGCTCTGGCCCGCTCCCAACGGATTACGAGAGGTCCTTGTGTGCTTTTAGGTAGTCCGAAGCTGACCTGCTGTGGTCCAGGGATGAGCTGCTCTGCTCTCGTTTTCCTGTGGGGCTGAAGGAGTACGTTTTCTTGGACTGTGGGGTCGCGGCTCTGTTGGCCGAAAATTCTTGCTTGCCCCAAGATCGATCAGTACTGGACGGGGTGAGGGGCGACAGGCTTGCTGCCTTTGTGGTGCAGGTCGGTCAGCAGGTAAGGCCATTTACAGTATTTGCATGTCGTCCTTTGTGTTTGTCTCTGACTTGTCTTTCCTTTGGCGTAGTTATCCTCGGTCGGCCTTTCAATGAGGTGACAGTTCGTCACACTCTCAAACGCAGAGGCAGGTCTCGCCGAGAAATCAGCGGTGGTGGAGGGCACTAATGAGACGGCTCAGGAGGCCAATGCACACGTGAAGTTGATGGGGGACCCGGATCGTCGAGCTCTTAGCTGGCCTGGAGAAGTCTGATATGGAGAGGGCGGTGGTGCTGACTGCGAGGGTCAAGGCCGAGGAGAGGGTCGTCGAGCTGGAGAAGGCCACCGAAATAAGGGAATTTGGGGGCCTTGCGAAGTGGATCAAGGTCAAGGAGCTTGAAGAGATGGTGGAGGCGGTGGAGGAGAGGGAGCACGCTCTTACGGTTGAGCTCGACAGAGTCTCTCGTAAGAACAAGAGGGAGAGATCGAAGCTCCACCTCCACGTCGCCACCCTCGAGGCCTGGATTGAGGATCCGGAAGAGGTGGAACCTGCTCGGATCACTTGGGTGGCGGTGGATGAGTACGCAGAGACCTTCGTTGCCCAGTGGATGTTTAAGGCGTTTGAGAAAGGGTTCCCCTATTGCCAGCACGAGATCGAGCGTAAATTTCCATGTTCGGGAATTTCGTTCGAGGAGATTGAGATGATCTCCGGGAATAATGGGGAGGTCGATGTTGACCGGCCAGAAGACGATCTTGCAGCTGCCTCGGTCGCCCAGCTTGACCGGCCAGAGGACGTCGTCCAACCGAAGGATGCTCCTATCGCCACCTCGGTCGCCCAGCCTGAAGCAGGGGTCTAGCCCCTTTTGTGTATTTTATTTTCTCTTTTTCTTTTGTTGCCTTGTAAACGGTTCTCGGCCTTCGCCAAGTTTTTGTAATATAAAGGTTCACTCATGTTCGTTTGTTGATAACTCCTTTAATATTTGTGATGTTGTGCCCCTCCCTCAACCCTGGTTGGGTTTTAGTTGCCGAGCAGCCAGGTTTGGGGGAACTTTACTAATTGTGGGTCGATGGGCTTGCTAGCAGTAGGTCGGATGACCAATGTTAGTGCACGGATACGAATCCGATTGGGTATCCACATACCCGAACGGTTACCCCACACTCTAAGCGGGTTACGACCGAGTCGGGCAAACGGGTCAGACGACCGTTGGACTAACGCCGAAGTTCAAGGACGAGTTAATGTGACCGAGTAAATGGGTAGCCGTTAGCTCGAATCCCGGAGAGGATCTTGTCCAAATCAGTGAAGGACAGTTACACCACATCTAAGGAGAGTAGCCTATAAATGGGCCGACGGACAAAGGTAATGGGATTCCACCTTCAAGGTACGTGGGCTGATACATAGAGCTCTATCTTCTCTCTTTTCCATTTTTATATTCAAGCTTGTGTCACTAGTCCAGAGACGATCCTCAGTGGGTCGATCTCAGCTACGTCAAGCTCCCTCTCACCCTTGAGTTCCTCACTAACTTAAGTATAGGAGGGGATTTGGGTCGGAACTCCGAACCGACCCCCTAACAATTCCCTGTGGTGTAGATCGACAACCACCGACCCTGGTACTTCCAACTGAGGGTCCCTCTCTAAAGGCTGACTAGGCTCTAGCTCAGTGCTCCGAGTCTTCGTTAACTTGACAACTGTACCGGTCATTTTTGGCCTTAACAGTTTGGTGCTGTCTGTGGGAAAACGAGTCGACATCCCCCTCGACAAACCGCTCGATTATGCCGACTCGCCCAATCACATTCTCTGAGGCTGCGACGGAATCCCCCAGTATCGGGATCACCAACATGATAACAGGAGGACCCCCACATCCAGAGCTATCAACCTCTCTCCAAAGTTCCTATGCTGGGAGATTGATGACAGTTTCCGTGGGGCGAAAGCATCCCCGACACACGACGCCTCCCATCTACTTCTCGGACGAAGATCTGGAAGGGGTGGAGCTACCGCATGATGATGTCATGGTTATCACGGCCATGATCAGAGAGATTACTGAGAAGAGGTTGCTCGTTGACACTGGAAGCTCATGCGACATACTCATCTTCACTACACTGGAGAGGATGAAAATATCGTCCGAAGAATTGACACCGTGCACAGGACCCTTGGTGGGGTTCACCGGGCACTCCACCCCGGTAGCCGGCATCATCACCTTACCGGTGACCCTCGATACGTATCCTCAATAAATTACCCGCCTAACCAACTTTATGGTGATAAAGATCAAATCGGCATACAACGGGATCATCGGAAGACCGCTACTGAACGTCATAGAAGCGACGGTCTCGACCTTCCACCAGATGATCAAATTCCAAATTACCGAGGGGGTCGGAAGGGCTAGAGGCAGTCAGGAGCAGGCGCGATCGTGGTATATGCTATCCGCCACCCTGAGGAGGGTCGAGCAAGTCGACCCAGTCGACTCACGGGTCGAGGATTGGCGACCTGACACGGTCGAATCAAGATCTCCGAGGAAGAAGGCAAGACCGTCTCAGTCGGGTCGCTCCTCCATAACGACCTAAAGGAGCAGTTGATCACCCTCCTGAGAGAGCACGCCGAAAGCTTTGCTTGGACTCCAAAGGACATGCTCGGCATCAACCCGAAGGTAGCATCCCACAAGTTGGGGGGTCGACCCGACATCTAAGCCCATGAAGCAACAGAAGAGAAACATGGGAGATGAAAAGATGAAAGCTGCTAATGAAGAGGTAGAACGACTCTTGGTGCCCCACTTCATACGAAAAGTCAAATACCCCGAATGACTCTCGAACGTCGTGATGGTCAAGAAGGCCAACGGCAAGTGGCAAATGTGTGTCGACTTCACCGACTTCAACTAGGTGTGCCCTAATGATAGCTACCACCACCACGAATCGACCACCTGCTCGACAATGCCTCGGGCTACGAACTTCTCAGCTTTATGGATGCCTTCTCTGGGTACAACCAGATTCAAATGGCACCGAAAGATGAGGAAAAAACTTCCTTCATCACCGATAAAGGTATATTTTGTTACACCAAGATGCCGTTCGGTCTAAAAAATACAAGGGCCATGTACCAGCGCATGATGAACGATGTCTTCGAGGCTCAAATATGGCGAAACCTAGAAGTCTACGTCGACGATATGCTGGTCAAGTCGAAGAAGCCAACGGATCACCTCACAGACCTCCGAGAGATATTTGCGCAGATCCGGCGATACAACCTCCGGCTAAACCCCGCTAAGTGTACATTCAAGGTTCGCTCGGGGAAGTTTCTCGGTTTCATGCTGACTAACCAAGGGATCGAGGCTACCCGACAAGATTGCTGCTGTCATCCCAATGAGGGACCCTTCAACCCTTAGAGAGCTCCAGAGGCTAAACGGAAGGATATCAGCCTTAGGGCGGTTCCTATCTAAGTCGGTCAAGAGGTCATTGCCCTTCTTTACAGTGCTAAGAAAAGCGATAGCTTCTGCTGCAAGTAGCAAGAGGGTGTTCGAATGGGATGCAGACTGTAAAAAATCCTTCTCAGAGTTGAAGGAGTACATATGCACCCGGCCTCTCCTGACCAAGCCAAACAAGGACGACTAGCTCATCCTCTACCTGGCTGCTGCCGAGGAGGCCGTAAGTTCGTCGCTCATTAAAGAGGACGCAGGGACACAAAGACCCATCTACTATGTCAGCCAGGTCCTTCGAGGCGCAGAGATCAACTACTCGAGGATCGAAAAGATGGCCTTCTGATTCTGAGAAAATATTGCGTTAATTAACCCCCATTTAATTGTATTTTGCGTATATTTAATGTCTATTTGGTCTCTAATAAGTGTATTAATGAAAGATCATTTAAATTAAGAGTTTATCGCTTGTTTATATGCAAAATATGATTTTATGGCCTAATTTTATCTCCATTTTATTTTTCAGGTAAAGCTTGCAATTTTCCGAATCCAACGGCTATTTTTCCATATTTTTCGGAGATCGGAGCAATTTTTGGGGATTTAAAAGGCCTAATAAAGCTATTTGAAAAGAGAAAAAGGAAAAATATAATAATAAAAAAGACAATTTAAAAATATTAGGGCGGGACCCGCCTGTCAGAACAGGCGGGCCCGCCGCCTGTTAGAATAGGCAGGCACCCGCCCGCCTGCGTTAAACGCGGGCGTTTGCCCGCGTTTTCCACGCGGGCGACACCCGCCAGACGTCTTTGACCCGCTAGACAGCTTTGACCTGTTGACTGGGTTGCGGGTCTGCATCCAGCATACCTGCAAGCCCAATAAGCTTAATTTTCCTATTTAAAGGGGGTTTTGGCTCATAACTTGGGCATTTAAGCTCCGATTTGAGCGAAATTTGATTTGGGGGCTTTTCCCCCAAATTACAGAGGAGATGGAGTAGTTGTAGTAGAAGTTTGGGGCTGTTTTGGCATCGTTTTGGGTGATTTCCTTCCACTTTTCCTATGTTTTTATTGTATTTGTATTAAGTATTGTATTAAACGATGTTTGTACTAATGAAAATCATTGTTTTTATTACCATGGCTAGCTGAAATTCATGGGATTGTGTTGTGTAGTAGTTAGTATTGATGTATTTCATGTTTCATTTCTTCATAGCACTTGTAATAATCTAAAACGTTGAAAATGTCGGTTTTCGCTTTCTTAATTAATTATGCGCTATCTGTGAGGAATCCGCTTAGGATGACATGCTGCGAGGCATCGTCTACGTGCACAAACCTGTAGAGGGGCCCAAGGAGGGTGATGAACTACGAGGTTCATCTATTTATATGTCATTGTCTTGAAAAACGACCGATTCAACGTTAATGTATTTTGCTAAAAAACCATCGTTCTTTCAAAGTTAAATCATCCGATCCTCATACCTTGGCATGGATGAGGGATTGAGTCATCAATGAAGAATGATTACCATGATACCCTACAACACTAACAAAAACATATCACACTCACACTTGCCGTATTACTTTTTCACGTAATTTTTCGTACCCGTTTTACCTCAATCAAAAACCCAACCAAAAATTCACCTTCAAAGGATGGTTCATACTTCATTATCATTTCCAAGCAAGTTTCAGATTGTAAAACTTGTAGATTAGTTTGTCCCTGTGGAATATGACACTGGACTCCCCAGGTTTACTAGTTGACCGACTTCCTATACTTGGAAATTTAACTGCAACATTTTGGTCCAGTCAAGTTTTTAGCGTCGTTGCCGGGGACAAGGTCTATATTTTCTTACGATTTCTAATTAGCTTGGAAATTTTGGTGAGATTTGTCCACTTTTTGTATATATATTTTTTGTATATCCATTTTTTTCTTTCCTTTGGTTATCATTTTTGTTACGTTTTCTATTACTAGTTTTCTTTGGTTTTGGATGTTTGTTTAGAGTGTCCCATCTTTTTAGAGTGAGCTTTTATATTTCTTTCTTTTACATTTTTTATATAGTCATTTTGTTTTCTTTTAGAGTGTCCCACCTTTAGTGTGTGATTTAAAATTTATTTCTTTTACATTTTTTAAATATTTGTTTTCTTTATATTTTCACTTTTCCTTATATAATTCAAATAAAACAAATTGTAAAACTGTAAATTTTTTTTAAATGAATCATAATATGGATAATGAAGCAATCGTCTCAGACTTTATTTCGGGGTTGATTCAAATCCTACCAGTTTTCTATGGTACGGAGGAGGAGAACCCACATTTACATTTACAAAAGTTTGAAATGATATGCCGCACTTTATTTGGTGGGAATACACACATTAATGACTTATTTCTTAGATACTTCCCATATTCTAAGATATTTTGCTAAGCACAGGTTTGAAAAATTTCATATTGACTCAGATTCTACTTGGTTGTCATTTCAGGCTGAATTTCTTCGAGTATTTTTTCCTATTTTCTTTGCGCAGATACCGGAGCGGCAGGCTACGAAGCACGAAATAGCGAGTTTTCTCAAACTGACGAGGAGGCATACTATCAAGCTTGGCAGAGGTTCAATGATTTGATACTTGCATGTCCACACCACAGCTTCCACGACGATCATCTCCTACAGATCTTCTACATGGGATTACTGCCTTCTGTGCGAGATTTCGTGCAGACAAGCTGCAATGGGGAATTTTTTGCTTATTTGACCGAGGAAGCATGTTGGTACTTGAATGATCTGGCTGAGTATGAGTTTGCACTCCAACAGATCGACAGTCAGCCTGGGGTACCGCCTGAGGGCTCAATCCATTGTGACCCTCTGGAAGAACTTGACGAGCATATTGATGGGGGACATTGGAGCCAAAAGAAAGAGGATGAACGACCACCACTTAAGGAATAAGAGGAGATGGATGAGGTGGTGCGTGTTGACCATGAGGGAATTTACTTTGATGACGACGACGATGATATATGCGAGGGAGCGAGCTTACAGACCGAGATGGAGCCTGAGCCATACATTCTTCCTACTTCAGTGCAGTAGTTTCCACTTCCTTCACCACATGAGGAGATTGATGGCGATTACGAGATGATCTACATTGAGCCAGCACTGTTTTATCCTCCAAATCCACTTCCGCAGACACATCCTCCTCACGAGGCAGAGCATCAGATCGAGCTTAGCGACACACACCAGGGAGTTTCCACAGTTCCATGCCCTATATTATTGAATCACAAATTTCAATTCCATATGCTTTTGATTCAAACTGTCGTCAATTGAATTTAAATTCTTTAGTTAATTTTGACGACCTATTTTGGAACACTTTTGTTACAGGGATGAGGATAACGCTTGGATTGATGCAGCTTGTCTGGGAGTTGCATTGCTGGAATCCAAGAAGGCCGGTGGAGGTCGAACTTCGCAGCAGCTGGCTGAGGAGTGCATGGATCTGATCGTGCAGATGCCACCTCTGCTAGAGATTCTGGATCCTCCTTTTGTGATGGAGACCGTACCTTCACCACACGTGACGCCTCGCACTTACTGGATGTCAACTTTTGCACAATTTCCTTTGGCGTCACCATCTCGAGCACTGACGGAGGATATACGCAAGGAGCTTCTGGAACAAATTCCTCCACCGATGGGTATCTGTGATCCTCCATTTGGGAGGCTATAGTGATCTCTTTCCTTTTTACCCTTATACGTTATTATATATATATATATATATATATATATATATATATATATATATATATATATATATATATATATATATATATATATATATATATATATATGAAAGGGAAGCTGTTTGTTTATGCATTCATATGTTCTGATCTCTATATTTTATTCTACCACGCTTGAAACATTGAGGACAATGTTCATTTTAAGTTGGGGGGGTGAAAGTAGTAGAAATTTAAAAGCTTGCATAAACAATATATATAGTTTGTTGCTTTAAATATATAGTTTGTTGTTTAAAAAAACAAATTTTTTAAGTTTGCATCTATCGTTTTCATATGCTTGTATAATAAAAAAAGAGTTGTGTTTTTCACCCAAACCATCTTTATATGTCACTTTAAAGTGGAAATTTCATCGTCTTTAATTGAACACCTATATTCATTATTGAAAAAATAGATTAAGAATGTTTTACCCATGCGTAGAATTTTAAATTATCACGACTTTCATGTAAAGTAATGCATATATCCGCAATTGTAATCTCATGAAACTATTGTTTGGTTTAGGCAATTTTATGTCACGTATGCGTTTATGAATTGGTAATTATATGAAGAAGGTTATAAATTCTCAGGATAAAGGCCAAACATATAAGCTTGCTGATTAGTAGATGCTGGAGAATTTTACTCAAACATGTCTCATGTCAAAAAAAAAGAAAAAGAAAAGCAAAAAATTTCGAATAAAATGCACCGTTCTTCCAGCTTCTTTTAGTAGCCGGGTTTTCGTGCCTTAGGAAGCATAGGGATTCACGCCGAAAAAAAAAGTATGGGGGAGTGCATAATAATCTTTAGACATTCCGAGTTATTAAGTCTGAGGGGGTTTTCAAACCTAATGCCTTAAGACCGTCTGGTTTGGGAGTCATTGTCCTAACGCTCGTTACATGGATTGCTCTAAAAGTTTATATATAAAAAAAGAAAAAAAGAAAAAAAAAGAAAAAGAGATGAGATACTTTGAGTGGATTCAAGATCTTGATGATTTGGATGTTGTGATGGTCTAATCCTAGGAAATTTACATCCTATGACACATGATTACCTATAGATTAAACAATTGCATTTGTGCGATACCGAATATGTGTGGATTGAGATAAAATTGTAGGTTTTTTGCATTAGTCCATGAGAACACATGATAGTTATTAAACTTTGTTGGGTAATATTATTCTTAATTCATTTTTGGGGTGTATAACATATTTTTGGAATATTTGCTTATTTTGCTAAAGAGACTTGCAAAAAACTAGTTGGGGGGTGTGATTCTGAGAGAATATTGCGTTTATTACCCCCATTTGATTGTATTTTGCATATATTTAATGTCTGTTTGGTCTCTAATAAGTGTATTATTGAAAGATAGTTTAAATTAAGAGTTTATCGCTTGTTTATACGTAAAATACGATTTTATGGCTTAATTTTGTCTCCATTTTATTTTTCAGTAAAGCTTGCAATTTTTCGAATCCAACGGCTATTTTTCCATATTTTTTTGGAGATCGGAGCAATTTTTGGGGATTTAAAAGGCCCAATAAAGCTATTTGAAAAAAGAAAAAAAAGAAAAAATAATAATAAAAAGGACAGTTTAAAAAATTGGGGCGGGATCCACCTGTCAGAACAGGCGAGCCCACTGCTTGTCAGAACAGGCGGGGCACCCGCCTGTCCACAGGCGGGTGCCCGCCTGTTCTCACAGGCAGGTTCGCCCGCCTTAATTGAAACACAGGCGCGCGCCCGCATTTTCCAAGCGGGCGGCGCCTGCCAGACGTCTTTGACCTGCCAGACAGCTTTGACCTGCTGACTGGGTTGCGGGTCTGCAGCCAGCAGACCCGCAAGCCCAATAGCTTAATTTTCCTATTTAAAGGGGGTTTTGGCTCATAACTTGGGCATCTAAGCTCCGATTTGAGCGAAATTTGATTTGGGGGCTTCTCTCCCAATTCCAAAGGAGATGGAGCAGTTGTAGTAGAAGTTTGGGGCTGTTTTGGCATCGTTTTGGGTGATTTCCTTCCACTTTTCCTATGTTTTTATTGTATTTGTATTAAGTATTGTATTAAACGATGTTTGTACTAATTAAAATCGTTGTTTTATTACCATGGCTAGCTGAAATTCATGTGATTGTGTTGTGTAGTAGTTAGTATTGATGGATTTCATGTTTCATTTCTTCATAGCACTTGCAATATTCTAAAACGTTGAAAATGTCGGTTTTCGCTTTCTTAATTAATTACGCGCTATCCGTGAGGAATCCGCTTAGGATGACATGCTGCGAGGCATCGTCTACGTGCACAAACCCGTAGAGGGGCCCAAGGAGGGTGATGAACTGCGAGGTTCATCTATTTATATGTCATTGTCTTGAAAAACGACCGATTCAACGTTAATGTAATTTGCTAAAAAATCACCGTTCTTTCAAAGTTAAATCATCCGATCCTCATACCTTGGCATGGATGAGGGATTGAGTCATCAATGAAGAATGATTACTATGATACCTTACAACACTAACGAAAACACATCACACTCACACTTTTACCGTATCACTTTTTCACGTAATTTTTCGTACCCATTTTACCTCAATCAAAAACCCAACCAAAAATTCACCTTCAAAGGGTGGTTCATACTTCATTATCATTTCCAATCAAGTTTCAGATAGTAAAACTTGTAGATTAGTTTGTCCCTGTGGAATACGACCCTAAACTCACTAGGTTTACTACTTGACCGACTTTCTATACTTGGGAATTTAACTGCAACATTTTGGTCCAGTCACATTAACGTTGGTCCAATTTACCCGGAGATTACAACCGTATTTCCAAGCTCACATCATCTTGGTCCTCACAGAACTCCCTTAGAGCAGACCCTGAAGAGGCTCGACCGATCAGGGAGAATGACTAAATGGGGGGGTCAAACTAAGCGAGTTCGACATCCAGTACAAGTCGAGGACTGCAATCAAAGGGCATGCCCTCGTCGACTTTATTGTTGAACTCACCTACGAAGATGGCCCCCCGGGAAGAGGTATGTGCGACTAAAACAATGACCGAGGCTATCCCCTTGCCCTCCACCAGCGGGACTAAAGACGCAATCGAGGACGAGGGAACCTGGATCGTACAAGTCGATGGTTCATCCACCCAAGCCGGAAGCGGGGCCGGAATAGTCGTCCAAACATCCAGGGGAGACATATTCGAATACGCCCTCCGTTTCCATTTCCAAACTACCAAAAATGGTGCGGAATATGAGGTGACAATCAACGGACTCCGACTAGCTCGAGCCCTGGGGGCAAGAGTAGTCCAACTGTACAGCGACTCCAGCCTCGTCATCCATCAACTGAAAGGGACCTTTGAGGCCCATGACGACTCAATGCAGAGTTACGTACAAATCGCTAAAGCTGAGCTCGACACCTTTCCGCGTGTAGAAATTCATCACATGCCAAGGTCGAAGAATCATCGCGCTGACGCCTTGTCAAAACTCGCATCGTCCTCCCCAGCTATACTCAGTCGAACAGTGTATGTGCATCGGTTATCCCATCCTAGCATGCTGCATCAAGAGCTTCTAAGCCTCAATCAGGAGGCCACGTGGATGGACCCGATAATCCGCTACTTGAGCACAGGAGAGAAACCAGCCGACCCGGTGGAAGCACAAAAACTTGAGCAAAAGGCCTATCAATTCGTCCTATTAGATGGTTCGTTGTACAAAAGACGATGAACCCGATATGTGTTAGTTTTTGGGTTCAAGACTCACGTTGTTTTGATGATGATCAATACATAATGTTAGTGTGCTAATCAATCTTATGTTTTAGTCTCAGTTTATTTTATTAATTATAAGTTGATGAGTCAAAGCATACTGATTGGAGGATGCTGCAAGGGATATCTTAAAGACCTCCAAGAGTGATGGAGTGCTCAAGCTTGGATGAAGTCATGAAGACCATCTAATGAAGCCAAAGCTTGGAGCATGATGATGGATGGACATCAAGATGAATATTGCCAAAGCTTGGAGCTTGATGAAGGGAAGCTCATCAAGGAGTGCCAAAGCTTGGAGATGATGGGGAGCATCAAGGTATTGTGAGCTTGAAGACTTAGACTCTAGGAGATGTAATATGTAATCCATGTAATTTCAATTACTTGCATTTCTCTTTTTGAGTCTAGAATTATTGTAATGCCTTGATAGATGGTCATATTATCATGCATATGCATTTAACCATCTTAGTGAACCTTAGGAATATCATAGAATCCAACCCAATAGGTTCATCTAGCCCAAAGACTTAATTGGAGTCTCTGTCTCTCCAATAGTCGCCTGATGAAGGTTTCACAGTCGACTGGGTGATTTTCAGTCGCCTGTTGTGCCTTCTACAGTCGACTGTGGTGCACTGCTCAATTCATCCTTTGATTGACTCTTCTTGAGCTTTTCACATCAGTTGACTGATGTTCAATTTACAGTCGCCTGTGAATTGGTCAACAGTCGACTGTGCGCTTCTTGCATTTTCTGGGCTTCAACCCAATTTGCAAGACAGTTGCCTAATGACATTTTTACAGTCGCCTATGAAATGGCCATTAGTCGCCTAGAAGGCATAAGTGCGAAATATGCATCTCTATCTGTTTTTCTTCCATATCTACAACAGTCGACTGATGAAGGATATATAGTCGCTGTCTATTTTACAGTCGACTGTACTTTGGTCATCAGTCGCCTGTATGCATACTGGAAGTAAGTCGCATCTCTCTGTTTCATTTCCATCCCTGCAGCATTCGCCTGATGAAGGATATACAGTCGACTGTCTATTATACAGTCGACTGCGTAGTCTTCTACAGTCGATTGTCCTGTCTCAGATTATAGTCGTTGGGATTTTTCTAGCCGTTGAACAGTCGACTTTCATTTGTTCATTAGTCGACTGTCTGTACCATAAACTGCCAAAATCTAGCAGTTGCAGATTTCTTCCCTTTGGGGTTTTGGCTGGTTTTATAGGTTCCTTTGGGCTTCCTATATATAGGAGTTGGCTTAGTTCATTTAGAACTCTTGGTTATTATTGAATACCTTAGAGAATCAATAGCCACTCCTAATCTCTCCCATTCCCTCATTTAGAGCTTCACTCTTATGCTATAGCATCTAAGCTCTAGGGAATTTCTCCAAGGGATTTTCAATCTCATTCATTTTCCTGGAGAACATCTTTCTTCTCTTCATTTCAAACACTCAAGTGAGAAGTGTTAGAATTCATTTCTAGAAGAGAAAAAGATCGACAAGTGCAAATCAAAGCTAACTTCAAGCACTTGGTCATTCACTTGCATGCCTTCTTCTTCACATTGGTAAGATCATATCAAGGCATAGGTAAGTGTTGTTTCATTTTGTTTTCTGTTCGAAATCCTAATTCTCTTTGTTGGAATTAGATACTCTCTTTGTAGGAGTTACTCTCTTCGTGAGAGTTTGATTCTTTCTGTGTGAGAGAACAAATCCTCTGTGTGAGGTTTCTCTGTGTGAGAGTAAGGATATCTCTTTGTGGGAATCCTAAATCCTCTGTGTGAGGTCTCTCTGTGTGAGAGTAAGGATATCTCTTTGTGGAAATCCTAAATCCTCTGTATGAGGTATCTCTGTGTGAGATTGTATTCACTTCTCTGTGTGGGAATATAGTGAATATTGGTGTGGCTGGACGTACCCAAGTTTTGGGGGAACCAAGGTAAAATCCATGTGTTTGCGATTGTGTTGTTGAGCACTCTGTTTATTTTCCGCTGCTTATTGTGCTTTAATTTCAGTAACTTTTAATTAAGCACTTTGCTTGCTATTACACTATTCACCCCCTCTAGTGTATGTGTAGTCCCGCAGGGTCACTTACAGTATGATATCTTCCCCTATCTTAAATGCTTAGCCCCACAGGAAGCACACTATATGATCCAAGAGATCCACGAGGGAGACTACAAGAACCATTGCAGGGAAAAGTCCATAGCCTTAAGGCTGTAAGGCAAGGGTACTTTTGGCTAACAATGTTCAAAGATGCCACCGAGTATGTTCGACGATGCTCGACTTGCCAGAAGTTCTCAAAAACTAGCTCGACACCGTCGACTGATCTGGTCTCCATCATCAGTCCTGTCCCCTTCGCCAAATGAGGACTGGACCTCTTTAGACCATTCAAACCAGCAAGTGGGCAAAGGAGATACCTGATAGTGGTGATCGACTATTTCACCAAGTGGATTGAGGCGAAAACCTCTATCCCGAATCACCTGGAAAGAGGCTCCAAGATTCGTGTGGAAGTGCGTCGTCTGTCGTTTCGGCATCCCCCAATCCATCATAACGAACAATGGAACACAGTTCAACAGCGCCGACTTTAGAGACTTCTGCGCAGAGCAAAAGATCAAGCTATACTTCACCTTCGTAGCTCACCCCTAGTCAAACGGCTTGGCAGAATCGGCCAACAAGAGCATCCTTGGGCTCCTACAAAAGAGAATAGTCGGGCTCAAGGGAACTTGGTCGGACGAGATTCCTGACATATTATGGTCGTACAGAACGACCCACAAAACCTCGACAGGGAAAACACCCTTCATGTTGGCCTACGGGTGTGAGGCCGTCGTCTCTATCGAGGTCAATGAGCGACCGTTTCATCTCCAATACTACGACGAAGAAAGAAATTCAAAAGGCCTCGAACTCAACCTACAACTGGTGGACGAGGTTCGGGAATGGCGCGGGTGACCCTCATCTAGTAGAAGGAGCACATGGCCCGCTACTTCAATTCTAAGGTACGCAAGTGCAGCTTCCGTATGGGAGACTTGGTGCTGTGCAAAGCCACCTTCACTCCCGAGATCCTCAAGCAAGGAAAGCTCGCTGCAAAGTGGGACGTGCCCTACACAATGACTGACGTACTCGGTCCTGCCACCTACCGACTCGCAACTTTGGATGGTAGGGGCCTCCCTCATCCTTGGAACGCGGAGCATCTATAAAAGTATTATCAATGATTGTATTAAAGGGGTAAATCTATCATTCATCTACCGTCCTATACCTATCTATGATGAATACTGAATAGGTCTTTCCTCGGCATTAGTCGTAACCCTCGTCGTCGGCCGTAAGTCGAAAGGACCTTGTCCCTCGCCATCGAACGACTTATGATCGTCGTCGGCCGTAAGTCGAAGGGACCGAGTCCCTCGCCACCGAACTTCACCCTTAATTGTCAGCCATAAGCCGAGGGGTCTCCCTTGCCACTGAACGACTTATAATTATCATCGACCGTAAGTCGAAGGGACCAAGTCCCTCGCCACTGAACGACTTACGATCGTCATCGACCGTAAGTCGAAGGGACAGTGTCCCTCGCCACCGTCTGACATTCGACCCTCGATCGTCAGCCGTAAGCCGAGGGGTATCCCTTGCCACTGAACGACTTACCATCATCATCGGTCGTAAGTCGAAGGGACCAAGTCCCTCGCCACCGAACGACTTACGATCATCATCGGTCGTAAGAGAGTCCCTCGCCACCGACCGACCTTTGACCCTCGATCGTCAGCCGTAAGCCGAGGGGTCTCCATTACTACTGAACGACGCTTAATCATCATCGGCCGTAAGTCGAAGGGACCGAGTCCCTCGCCATCGAACATCAATGACGAGCAAATTCCTGTCAGATGGTGCTCCAACGACCCAAGTTGGCTAAGCTTACGCCGTTGGAGGGGGGGCATATACATAGCAGAAATCAAACACAGGAAAATTCCGTTGCAAAAATATTTTTTATATATCTGAATAGTTACACATAACTCACTCGTGAGCGGTCTTACAAAAATGGGGCTTTTACAAAAATCAGGAAGGCGATGCATCGTCGGGTGTAAAAAGGTCCTTTATCGCTCTCGCCACCTTATCCATCTTGGAGGTGATCCGAGCCTTATAAGCCTCGACCTATTTTCCCTTCACGAGAAGTTGGACCTGAAGGTCAGCAACTGATCACTCCTTATTTTACACCTTTTTTCCGCATGTTTGCATGCCATTTAGATCGCCCAAATCATGTTTTTCACGATATATCGACGATATTGCGATGCTTTTCACGATTTGTTGTTTTTGTCGCATTTCAGGTGATTTGGCGCGATTTGGAGTGATCTCGAGATGCGCTTACTCTAGACGGTCACCGACGACCTCCCCGAGGGGTATTTTGCTGTTGGAGAGGAGCGGAAGAAGAATGGACGTCGCAGGAGCGACGAGGAGGCCAAAACAATCAGATTGGGCATTTTTTGTGTCCCACTCGGCCGAGTGGAGGAGCCACTCGGCCGACCAGCGAGACACTGCTCGGCCGACCAGTTCAGACACGAGTTACCTGTGCACTCGGCCGAGCACCGAAGACCACATCGACCGAGTGACGATATCGCGTCCGCCCGAGTGGCGCCCAGACGAAGCCCTTCCAAAACATCGAAGTTACTGTTTTTCGGCTGCCTGAGCTTCAGAAGACCCACTCGGCCGAGTGGTAAATCCCGTCCGCCCGAGTGCAGTGAAGCCATCGGCCGAGTGACGACAACTCACTCGGCCGAGCCGCCCCCGAACTGAAGACCCCTGAAAGCCACGACTTACTGGAAAATTGCACGGTTTTCACTCGGCCGAGTGACTTTTGTCACTCGGCCGAGTGCGATGCGCTGCCTGTAGCGAAAACTGCGGAAAACAGGCTGTGCATGGGTATTTTGGTCACGATTTTTGGACGATTTTTGGGGCTATTTAAGCCCTGTTTTTACCCTAGTTTTGAGAGCTCTCTCTTAGATTTTTTGCAGCTTTTTAGATTACTTTTTAGCTTTATTATTGTGATTGGAGAAGAGGAAAAACTTGGATTTTTGTTGGATTAATTGAAGAACTCCATTGGTTTGCATCTCTCTTCCCTAAAAATTCTATTTTTATTGTTTATCTCAATATTTGTGATGAATTCTATTGCTTATTTCATTGATTATTTTTTTGCTATTGCTATGATTTGTGAGTAGTCTCCACGTCTTGGGGCGTGGGGATGAACCCTACAAGCCCTATTTCCTATTTGTGTTGAATTGGTAGAAATTGAGCTAGAATTGCTATTAGGGATTAGATTGGGATCAATTTACTACGGATAGCTAGGAATTCATATCAATTGGGATTTGCAAGAGATTGGATCCCAATTTGATAGGAAGCCCTAGAAATCCGAATTGGGTTGGAGTCGGATTTTCGAAGTATCGGTTTGCAAGAGATTGGACCGATACCAGGATTTCCGATTGCAATTCCATGCCAATACCCGTTTGCAAGAGATTGGACGGGTAGGAACTATCCTAATTTAGATTGTGGACCGAGTTTGCAAGAGATTGGGCTCGGTGCGCAATTGGACGATGATGTTGATCCTAATGCTAGCTTTCCTAGGCTAGGGTTTGCAAGAGATTGGACCCAAACCTAGGATAGCTATAGACCGGCAACAGCGCGAGAGCGTGAGCTTGGTTCCACATTTAGTTGCAACTAGTTCATCCGAATTCTCAATCTAGCAATTTTGATACCGACGAACCACATTTATGAAATACGGTGAGTAGCGGGAATTCCCCATTCCATAGACGTTCTTTATTTGATTTGATATTTCGCACATTTGTCTGACGATTGTGACAGGATCGCCCAAGGCAATTTTCTCTATTCTTAAATAGCCAGGTTGATTAGGAGCAAGCACGGTCATTCGTCCTCCCTGTGTTCGATATCCCGCTCGCCGCTACACCGTGCGCTTGCGGTAAAACTACAACCGTTCTTTGGGTGTATACTCAGGACCGACCAAGTTTTTTGCGCCGTTGCCGGGGAGGCGATTGCGTTTGATTCTTTCTCACCCTAGCTACTTCTTTCTTTTATTTTTATTTTTTTTATTATCATTATTATTTCCATTACTATTCTTACCTAACCCTTCCACGGTACTAATCATTTCTTTGAAACTCTGATTTTCCCTGTGCATGTACACGAGATCTACGGCGGACCCTGCAGATATCTTATTTGATCCCGAGATCGAACGTACCGCGCGGAGACTTAGAGCGGAAAGGAGACAAAATCCGGAAGGGCGGTTCATGACCAACCCGGAAACTGCAGAACAATTGGCGGTAAGGATGGCAAGGTTGATTTCTATTCGCGATATGCTTCGGCCTGAGAATTCTTCTACCACCTCATCCATTGCCATGCCACAGTTGGTGGCTGACAAGAACTTCGAGCTAAAGACTGGATTGGTGGTTTTGATGCAACAAGACCCATTTCATGGGAACGCACATGAGAACCCCCACTACCACATCCAACTATTCTTGTCGAAGTGCGCCACATTTCAGATGACGGGGGTCTCCATCGATGCCATCAGACTGCGTCTCTTCCCTTTCACGCTAAAGGACAAGGCACTCTATTGGTTAAGGACGCAGGCTGACGGAGTTTTCACCACTTGGGACGACTTGGCAAGTGCATTCATTGACATATTCTACCCGCCATCCAAGACGGTGAAGATCCGGAGCGCTCTCATGTCCTTTAAGCAAGGACCACAGGAGACGCTCTATGAGGCTTGGGAGCGTTTTAAGGATTTGCAGCACCAGTGCCCGCACCACAGTATAGAAGATTGGGAGCTAGTGCATAGCTTCTACAACGGTCTCCAACCGGGGACCAAACAAATTATTGATGCCGCGGCGAATGGTGCAATCTTGTCAAAGACTCCCGAGGAAGCTACGGCCCTAATTGAGGAGATGGCCTCAAATAACCAACAATGGGGCGATGAGCGAGGACACTCTACTTCCTCCTTAAAGCCAACTAGCATCTACGAGGCGAAGGCCGTAGCGGAGCTCACGAGCAAATTTGATTCTCTCCACAAGGTGGTGGAGAGATTGGAGAAGTTTATCACGGAGCCCCACGGAAGCCCTTCCACCTCCGCTCCAACCAACCAAATGTGTGATTGGCAAGACCAATCTCAAGCCATGTACTCGGGAGGAGAGCAAGGAGAAGGATCTTTGGAGCAAGTACAATATGTTGCGGGGAACCAAGGGTATTGGTCCAATCCGGCTGCAAGAAATCATCTGGGATTCTCCTACGCCAACAATGAAGGAGCTTTGAACCCGCCACAACCACCGCCTCAACAAGCTCGACCACCACCACCCCAACAACAAAACTATCCACCGAGGGGGCCTACTCAACAAAACTTTCAACCGAAGCAACAAGTTCCACCATATAGGCCTCCCGGATACAACCAAGGGTGGAGGAACCAAAATCAAAATCCGCCACAAGCTCCACAACGATCCGACTTCGAAGCTAGAGTGGAGGCGTTCATGGTCGAGCAAAATAAGGTGAATGCTACTTTGAAGGCGGGGCAAGACTCTCTTAATACCGTAGTGGCTCAAATATCGGAGCAATTAGCGTTGCTCAATCGGAACACTCAACGATTGCCGGCGCAACAGGAGCAAAACCCACGGGGCAACACCGGCCACATCAACGCCGTAGTTGCCGTTACTACTAGAGGCGGGAAGGACACCACCCCCGCTATGATTCCTACCGAGGAGGCCGTGGAGGAAAGCTTGGAGCCGATTGAGCCGATAGTTGAAGTTGAAAAGGAGAAGGAGCCACAAGACAAGGAGAAATCTAGGGCGGAGCAATTAATTGAGGAAAGGTGCTTCATGCCACCGGTCCCATTCCCCCAAAGGCTCGCTAGAGCGAAAATGGAGAAAAGGCTAACAAAATTTCTCGAGTACCTAAGAGGAGTTAGCCTTAACATCCCCTTCCTTGACGCCATCGTCGAGATCCCCACGTATGCTAAATTTTTGAAGGACTTGATTTCGGGGAGGAAAAGGAAGGAGAAGATCATGCTAGCCGAGGAGGGCTCTTGGTTCACCAAGAGAGAGAAGGAGCCGGCAAAATTTAAAGATCCGGGGAGTTTTCGGATTCCTTGCACCTTGGGCGACGTTCCTCTTCAAAAGGCGTTGGTTGATCTTGGGGCTAGTGTGAGCCTCATGCCCCTCTCCATGTTCTTAAGGCTAAACACCGGGACAAAGTTGAAACCCACCGTGTCACGACCCGCTTCCCTAAAGTGGAGGCGAGACGTGAAAAGGTCCGCACGGGAGTGGAGCGGTGAAGCCCCAAACCCGATAAGCGTCAATTTAGTATAAGCAGGTCCCTGTAATTGCAATCGAAACAACAATAATAATAATATGAGACGGAAAAGAAACACCAATCCCAAGGGTTGTCCACAAAATATTCAACATCACAGAAAAGACACCAGGCTAAAAAGAAAGAGTCTAAGGCCCAGAACAAGGCCAAACAACAGCAACGACATAAATAAGTATAGGTGCCACGCACCGATAACAAAACAACTGTTTAACAAAATTTAAAACACAACGGAGACACTAGGACTGGTCCCCAGTGTCCACGTACTCCCCGTCCAACACGGGCTCAAGCTCAGCGTCCGCAAACACCTCACCCTCAGCGGGCAACTCAGGCTCAAGGTCTAACATGCGTCACCCAAAAGAGAGAGGGGCACATGTCAGCAAGTCTAAAGGACTTGGGCAAGGAAACTGAAAGTAAGGCAACTAGCAACCTAACAGTTTAGTATGCATGACATGGCAGTTACAACATGAGTGCACAATTTAAAACATGGCAAGACAATTTGTACATGAGAGCAATCATCGGGACAAGACAAGACAAGAGTAGCTACGCTACTATCAATCAATCCACATTGTTTTGCAAGTGTTTACGCCCTTCGCTGAATGGTAAAACATGTCAGACCGATCGGCACTAAACACAATTCACATTTCACGGCTGTTTTGTAGATGTTTACGCCCTTCGCTGAATGGCATAGCATTTCAGTCCGATCGGCACTAAACACTACCCCACCCCAAAGAGTTTACGCCTTACAACTGCAGTTGTTGATCAAACAGACCCCCAGTTGAATGGCCGCTTAACCCTCACCCCATCCTGCACTAAACAAGCCAGGGTCCCTGTACATGAGCCCAGCTAGTGAGCCAGGGTTGCCCCGCACGGGAGCTTGTTTCTTAATTCACGATTCAATATCGAGCGTTGGGGTTTCCAACTCATTATGCTCACTTCTGGTCACGAGCCAGGAAACACAAGCATTCGTAGCAAAGCTACGCAATCACCGAAACACTTAAAGAATGCAATGACATGACATTTGATTTGCGTACCATTAAGGGAAAGTAAACATGACATGGTATTTGTGCAACATGCTAAATGTCGGAACTAGCTTCGTTGTCAAGCTAGTTCCCCAATTTGCGCCTAGGCGAGTATCATTTCGTCGCCTAGCCTCTTTTACACCTACAACATGCAAACGGCCTAAAACATGGCCTAAACCCTAAGTGGCAAGTTTCACTTGCCTAGCACCGGAAATGATGACCACTTCGTCACACGGATGCCAATCTACGGGGAAATCGCTGTTTGGGGGGACCAATCAACAAACAACATGAATTATTATTAGGGTTTCATAAAAATATATCTAAGTTACAAAAACAACGGTAGATCGATTTCTTACCGAGAGGAGGCGGAAGAAATACTCCGGGGAACCCTAGGACCAGATCTGGAAACGATTGGGAAAGTTTGGAGAAACTAGGGTTTTGGGGGATTTTGGGGATTTGATGGGTTTTGATGGAGATTTGGGGAAGATTAGAAGTAGATAGGGTGAATGGATGGATTGGATGATGATTCTAGGGCTTGGAATGGAGGATTGAAGCTTGGAGGAAGATGGGGGCTTAGAGGGGAAGAAACTAGGGTTTAGGGTCGTGTTGGAGAAGAAGAAAACGAATGGGTAGGGTATTTATAGGTTGAGCTGGCGGCTGCCCAGAAATTAGGGTTTTAACACAGACTAGTCGGTCAAAGAACAACCACTGACCGACTAGTTTGGCAACTAGTCAGTCGGTCGACCAACTCAGACCGACTAAGTGTAAACAGTAACTCCTGAACGAAAATAGGATTTAGAGTTAGTCGGTTCATGAACAAGTACTGACCGACTAGTTTAGCAACTAGTCGGTCGATGAACGTTCTTAGACCGACTAAGAGTAAACAGTAACTCAACTAAAATTAAGATGATGTGTTAGTCGGTTCAAGAAGCATTGCCGACCGACTAGTTTGCAACCTAGTCGGTCAACAGCTCTTCTTAGACCGACTAACGATAAACAGTAACTCCTGAGAAAATTTAGAAAGCTCACTAGTCGGTCCAAGAAGGATTTCCGACCGACTGGATCGTCATCTAGTCGGTCGGTGCCCCTTCTTACACCGGCTAATGAGCACCAAAAGTTCCGATACGGAGCGCGAGGCCCCGTGATCGAATCCTAAGACTCCTAGGCTTGATCTAATAGTTAGATACGACCGTTATGAAGCCCGTCACAAACGACGTACTTCGAAATCGACGATCCTAAGGAAGAAACGAGAAAATACGACGAACCGATCGAAATTGAAAGCTACGGAGACGAAAACCACACAAGAGGAGAAAATCCACCAAAACATATATTATATTATAATAAATTCATATACAAGAAAACGAGTCGTTACATCCTCCCCAACTTAAGAAAAATTCCGTCCTCGGAATTTCCGAATATTCACGAGTCCGGAAACAAAAGTGGGTAGCGCTCTCGCATCTCATCTTCTCTCTCCCAAGTAGACTCTCCCGGCGAACCGTGCCGCCACATCACTCTAACAAGATCGACGACCTTGTTTCGAAGTGACTTCTGACGCCTGTCCAGAATCTGCACCGGATACTGGTCATATGTCAAATCTGAGCGAACGACGATCTCCGAGAAATCCACGGCATGAGATGGATCGCTAATGTATCGACGAAGCTGCGACACATGGAAAACATTGTGAACTCCTTCCAAAGATGGCGGCAAAGCCAAGCGATACGCTACCTCGCCAACCCTCTCCAAAACATCAAATGGTCCAATGTATCGCGGGCTCAACTTCCCACGCTTCCCGAAACGAATCACCCCACGATTCGGGGAAATCTTTAAGAACACATGGTCGCCCGGCTGAAACTCCAAAGGACGACGTTTAGCATCCGCCCAATGCTTAAAACGGTCCTGAGCAATCCTCAACCTCTCCCGAATATTCCTGACGATCTCCACGGCCTCCACGATCATCTCAGGTCCCAACAACTCCCGATCACCAACGTCATCCCAACTCAATGGCGATCGACATTTCCTCCCATAAAGAGCGGCGAAAGGCGCCATGCCAATACTCGCCTGGAAGCTGTTGTTGTAGGAAAACTCCACCAAATGTAGATGGTCCTCCCACGAACCCTTGAAATCCAACATGCACGCCCTCAGCATGTCTTCCAAAATCTGAATCGTCCTCTCGGACTGGCCATCCGTCTGCGGATGGTACGCCGTGCTGAAACTCAGACGCGTAACCAAACTCTTCTGCAAACTCTGCCAAAACTGAGATGTGAACCTCGTGTCTCTGTCCGACACGATACTCACGGGGACTCCATGAAGTCGCACGACTTCCTCCATATATCTCCTCGCTAGCACCTCCATGGACTGTCCCACTCGGAATGGAATAAAGTGCGCAGATTTGGTCAACCGATCTACGATCACCCAAATCGCGTCATTCTGCTTCGGACTCCGAGGTAGTCCAGTCACGAAATCGATAGTGATGTGTTGCCACTTCCACTCCGGAATCGGAAGCGGTTGTAGCAACCCGGCCGAACGCTGATGCTCCGCCTTCACTTGCTGGCAAACCAAGCACTTGGCCACACTCCGAGCCACGCTCCTCTTCATACCATGCCACCAATAATTCAGACGAAGATCCTGGTACATCTTGGTGCCACCAGGATGCACAGAATACGGCGAACTGTGTGCCTCCACCATCAACTCCTCTCTGATATCCCCAGCCGGCAAACACAACCTGGCTCCAAACCTCAGCGAGCCATCCTCATGAATCAAAAAGTCAGTCCGCAGACCGGCTTCCACCTGCTCCCGAATCCTTACCAACTTCGGATCTCCGGCCTGGCCAGCTTTAATCCGATCCACGATCGTCGACTGTACCTGCATGTACATCAACGAAGAAGCCTCCCCAGGAAGAACAATCTCCACGCCAAACTCGCAAAAATCCTGCTGCAATCTCCACTGCGAGGTCAGAATCATCACCGCTGGAATCCTACTCAGCGCATCAGGAACCACATTCACCTTGCCAGGGTGATACAGCAAATCAATCTCGTAATCCGCCATAAGCTCCAACCATCGACGCTGTCGCATGTTGAGCTCCTTCTGAGTGAAAATGTACTTCAAGCTTTTGTGATCGGTGAAAATCTTCACTTTCTCACTCAACAAGAAGTGCCTCCAAATCTTAAGAGCAAACACAACGGCAGCCAACTCCAAATCATGCGTCGGATAATTCCTCTCATGAACCTTAAGCTGACGAGACGCATACGCCATAACATGCCCGTGCTGATGCAACACACAACCGAGACCTTTGCCAGAAGCATCGCAAAAGATCTCAAATCCACCGCTGCGATCAGGCACGACAAGAATAGGGGCACTCGTCAACCTCTCCTTCAGAATACCAAAAGCACTCTCGCAATCACCCGACCAAACATAAGCAACATCCTTCCGCGTCAACCTGGTCATCGGCTCAGCAATACGAGAAAAGTCCTTAATGAATCGACGATAATATCCCGCCAAACCAAGGAAACTCCGAATCTCAGATGCAGACGACGGAACAGGCCATTCCCTGATGGCCCTAATCTTCTCGGGATCCACAGAAATACCATCTCCAGTCACCACATGCCCAAGAAAAGCAACTCGATCCAGCCAAAACTCGCACTTCGAAAACTTAGCATACAAACGATGCTTCCTCAGAATTTCCAACACCGTCCTCAAGTGCGATGCATGCTCTTCCTCCGACTTCGAATAGATCAGAATGTCGTCGATAAAGATAACGACAAACTTATCCAAAAAGTCGTAGAAGATCAGGTTCATCAGATTCATGAAAACTGCGGGCGCGTTAGTTACGCCGAAAGGCATAACCACAAACTCATAGTGTCCATACTTCGTCCTGAACGCTGTCTTCGGAACATCATCCTTCTTCACCTTCAACTGATGGTAACCACTCCTCAAATCCAGTTTAGAAAACACCCTCGAACCTCCAAGCTGATCAAAAATATCATCGATGCGAGGCAACGGGTATTTATTCTTAATGGTTACCGCATTCAATCCCCGATAGTCCACGCACATGCGACGCGAACCATCCTTCTTCTTAACCAACAACACCGGTGCTCCCCACGGAGACACACTAGGATTAATATAACCCTTCAGCAACAGCTCATCCAACTGCTTCCGCAACTCTTCCAATTCAGCAGGTGCCATATGATACGGCACCTTCGAAATCGGCTGCGCACCTGGAACGAGGTCAATAGAAAATTCCAGAGCTCGATCAGGCGGCAAACCAGACATCTCCTCGGGGAAGACGTCGCCAAAATCTCGCACCACAGCTGGCCAATCCAGCTCCATCTGCATAGCTACAGCCTCCACCGGCCTGGCCCGAAATCTGACAGGACCAAGCGAACTGCTACCACGACTGAACTCAAATACTGGATGTCCGGGAATCTCGAACACCACCTTCTTCCTCCTGCAGTCGATCGTAGCATAGAAGCTCGCAAGCCAATCCATCCCAAAGACCGCATCGTAGTTGGTGATGTTGTGGACAATAAAATCAGCATAAAGCTCATGTCCACAAACCACCACAGAGCAAGGACTGCACCCACGATGCACCGTGACTACTCCATTCCCTGTGACGATATTCCAACTCTTGGAGAGAGGGGACGTCGACAAGGAATGCTTCTCCACGAAGCTCTGGGCCAAAATGCACATTGACGCTCCTGAGTCAAAGAGGACTCGGGCAGGGAACGTGCAAACCAAAACCACACCTAACAAACAGTCTAATCGATCAAGTCTTATTCTAGCAACACCATCCACAAGCATTCACATAATTTATCAATCAATTAATTAAGGAAGGAACAATCTAGATCGAAATTTACCTGCAATGACCTCATCCATGGCCAAGACCTCCTCCTCGGTCATCAGAAATGCCTGCCTCCTCGGCGGAACAGCCTGCCGAAAAGCCTGCCCCTGTGGAACAAGAGCCGCTCCACGTCCAGCAGGAACAGGCGCTCGCTGCTGTAACGGCTGAGCTGCAACAGGAGCCCTCCGCAGCGGACCCGCATGCCGACAATCCCTCGCGACGTGGGAGGCATCACCGCAAACCAGACACTGGCCCAAAAACTTCCGGCACTGATCCTTGATATGGCCAGGCTTGCCGCAGAAATGGCAAGACTTCAGAATAGGCCCTCCCGGCCTCTTAAACTGAACAGGCGGGTTCGGCCTGAATCCAGGTCGAACCACAGCTCTCGCCTGCTCCACAGGCCTCCTCACAGCACCAACAACAAACCCCTTCCTTTGGTTCACAAGCAGCTCCTGCCTCTTGGCAGCGACCAAAACCTTCTGATAAGATTCCCGGTCAGAAGAGGTCACAAAGCTCTGGAGCTCTGAAGCAATCCCCTGCAGAAACCTCTGAGCTCGCTCCTCAGCGTCCTGCACCATCTTTGGTGCAAACCGACTAAGCCTCATAAACTCCTGGTGGTACATGTCCACCGACGAGTTCCCCTGCTTCAGGTCGATAAAACTCTGCAGCATCTCTTCCCTGGCAGCCTTCGGGAAAAACTCACCATCAAATCTGGCCTTGAAGGTGGCCCAGACGATCGGCTCAACCAACATCTTTTCCTCAGCATCCCACCAATTCCTGGCGTTATCCTTCAGCTGGCGCTTCGCCAAGTCAACCCAACTCACTTCGTTGACTTTGGACATCTTCAGATTGTCCTCAATATTCCTCATCCATTCATCAGCAGCTAGCGGACCTTCGGTTCCATCAAAATACGCCGGACCTAACTCTCTGAACTGCTTCGCCCCGGGCTCAGGGCGAGGGGTCTCCACCACCCGAGCAGCTCGAGTCACCGGAGCATTCTGCACCTGCAGAAGCACACCCTGCTGAACCTGCATCATCTGCAACATCATCCTCATCATCTCCCCATTAGTGGGCTCCCGCTCAGGCTCCTCGTCGTGAGGGGGCGCACCACTACCACCACCTCGGGTGATCCGTCTTCCTGCCATCTATTGACGCAGAAAACGAAACAATTAGACTCATAGCTTAGGGCTCAGGGGTCGAAACTATTTGTTGGACAATCTTATATCATTATCGTTATCCCGATAATCGCAGTTACAGAGGACCTGCATGGGCCACCACTAAAACCTGTCACGACCCGCTTCCCTAAAGTGGAGGCGAGACGTGAAAAGGTCCGCACGGGAGTGGAGCGGTGAAGCCCCAAACCCGATAAGCGTCAATTTAGTATAAGCAGGTCCCTGTAATTGCAATCGAAACAACAATAATAATAATATGAGACGGAAAAGAAACACCAATCCCAAGGGTTGTCCACAAAATATTCAACATCACAGAAAAGCCACCAGGCTAAAAAGAAAGAGTCTAAGGCCCAGAACAAGGCCAAACAACAGCAACGACATAAATAAGTATAGGTGCCACGCACCGATAACAAAACAACTGTTTAACAAAATTTAAAACACAACGGAGACACTAGGACTGGTCCCCAGTGTCCACGTACTCCCCGTCCAACACGGGCTCAAGCTCAACGTCCGCAAACACCTCACCCTCAGCGGGCAACTCAGGCTCAAGGTCTAACATGCGTCACCCAAAAGAGAGAGGGGCACATGTCAGCAAGTCTAAAGGACTTGGGCAAGGAAACTGAAAGTAAGGCAACTAGCAACCTAACAGTTTAGTATGCATGACATGGCAGTTACAACATGAGTGCACAATTTAAAACATGGCAAGACAATTTGTACATGAGAGCAATCATCGGGACAAGACAAGACAAGAGTAGCTACGCTACTATCAATCAATCCACATTGTTTTGCAAGTGTTTACGCCCTTCGCTGAATGGTAAAACATGTCAGACCGATCGGCACTAAACACAATTCACATTTCACGGCTGTTTTGTAGATGTTTACGCCCTTCGCTGAATGGCATAGCATTTCAGTCCGATCGGCACTAAACACTACCCCACCCCAAAGAGTTTACGCCTTACAACTGCAGTTGTTGATCAAACAGACCCCCAGTTGAATGGCCGCTTAACCCTCACCCCATCCCGCACTAAACAAGCCAGGGTCCCTGTACATGAGCCCAGCTAGTGAGCCAGGGTTGCCCCGCACGGGAGCTTGTTTCTTAATTCACGATTCAATATCGAGCGTTGGGGTTTCCAACTCATTATGCTCGCTTCTGGTCACGAGCCAGGAAACACAAGCATTCGTAGCAAAGCTACGCAATCACCGAAACACTTAAAGAATGCAATGACATGACATTTGATTTGCGTACCGTTAAGGGAAAGTAAACATGACATGGTATTTGTGCAACATGCTAAATGTCAGAACTAGCTTCGTTGTCAAGCTAGTTCCCCAATTTGCGCCTAGGCGAGTATCATTTCGTCGCCTAGCCTCTTTTACGCCTACAACATGCAAACGGCCTAAAACATGGCCTAAACCCTAAGTGGCAAGTTTCACTTGCCTAGCACCGGAAATAATGACCACTTCGTCACACGGATGCCAATCTACGGGGAAATCGCTGTTTGGGGGGACCAATCAACAAACAACATGAATTATTATTAGGGTTTCATAAAAATATATCTAAGTTACAAAAACAACGGTAGATCGATTTCTTACCGAGAGGAGGCGGAAGAAATACTCCGGGGAACCCTAGGACCAGATCTGGAAACGATTGGGAAAGTTTGGAGAAACTAGGGTTTTGGGGGATTTTGGGGATTTGATGGGTTTTGATGGAGATTTGGGGAAGATTAGAAGTAGATAGGGTGAATGGATGGATTGGATGATGATTCTAGGGCTTGGAATGGAGGATTGAAGCTTGGAGGAAGATGGGGGCTTAGAGGGGAAGAAACTAGGGTTTAGGGTCGTGTTGGAGAAGAAGAAAACGAATGGGTAGGGTATTTATAGGTTGAGCTGGCGGCTACCCAGAAATTAGGGTTTTAACACAGACTAGTCGGTCAAAGAACAACCACTGACCGACTAGTTTGGCAACTAGTCGGTCGGTCGACCAACTCAGACCGACTAAGTGTAAACAGTAACTCCTGAACGAAAATAGGATTTAGAGTTAGTCGGTCCATGAACAAGTACTGACCGACTAGTTTAGCAACTAGTCGGTCGATGAACGTTCTTAGACCGACTAAGAGTAAACAGTAACTCAACTAAAATTAAGATGATGTGTTAGTCGGTTCAAGAAGCATTGCCGACCGACTAGTTTGCAACCTAGTCGGTCAACAGCTCTTCTTAGACCGACTAACGATAAACAGTAACTCCTGAGAAAATTTAGAAAGCTCACTAGTCGGTCCAAGAAGGATTTCCGACCGACTGGATCGTCATCTAGTCGGTCGGTGCCCCTTCTTACACCGGCTAATGAGCACCAAAAGTTCCGATACGGAGCGCGAGGCCCCGTGATCGAATCCTAAGACTCCTAGGCTTGATCTAATAGTTAGATACGACCGTTATGAAGCCCGTCACAAACGACGTACTTCGAAATCGACGATCCTAAGGAAGAAACGAGAAAATACGACGAACCGATCGAAATTGAAAGCTACGGAGACGAAAACCACACAAGAGGAGAAAATCCACCAAAACATATATTATATTATAATAAATTCAGATACAAGAAAACCAGTCGTTACACACCGACATGCGCATTCAATTAGCCGATGGACGGATAACAAGGCCGGTGGGGATCGCCGAAGACATACCGCTACAAGTCCCGGGTGGAATATGCTTGCCATGTGACTTCGTGATCATGGACGTTAAGGAGGAGGGAGACACCTCATTGATACTTGGACGCCCATTCCTCGCCACCGCCGGAGTCATCGTCGACGTGCGCGAAGGTACCTTAACCTTAAACGTCGGAAACATCGAGGTGGAGCTCCACATTCCTAAGGCTATGCAGCACATGCCTTATCACGAGGAACTTGACTACATGGACCTCCTTGATGAGGTGATAGAGGAGGCGATTCCTCACTCAATTGGCGCTCTTTTTGATGAAGATTTCGAGGAAGGCCCGGATTTAGGCCATGAAGAGAATAAAGATGATTCCCCCGACCTCTCCGCTGAAGAAGATGAAGACGACGCTGATGTCGCAAGGATTCGAGAGCTCTGCAAGCTCCGGTACCCCTGTTTTCGCCGTTTTCTCCTCTTTTCGTGTATTTCTTGAGGATCCATGTGCTAAACGCCCCCCTAACCCAAATCAATTTCTATATCTATCTATTATACCCCTATTGCTCCATACATTTTGATTATTACTCGCTGATATCGCTTTTTCATGCGCAGGTTGCTTTTTGGAGCTTAGGGGAGCTCAGGGGAGCTTCTACGGGCTGTTTTGGACTTCGTGGAGGCGCGGACTTCGCACGCTTCCACTGCTTAGCACTCGCGGCGTGTTTGGGTATACTCTTTCCATTCTTTTTGCACACGCCGCACTTTTCACGTTTTTCGGCGCGCGCTCGGTGCCGATATGCCGCCCCGGACACGGCCGCGGACGAGGAGAGCTTCCGCCAAGCGGAAGCGGTCGGACGATGCCGGCCCCTCCCACGAGGTGGAGGACTCTCCTCCTCCTTCTCCCACACACGCCGTCCACCCAGCACAGCCTGCAGGCCTCGCACACCCCGCACGGCCTGCAGTGCACCCACAGCCCGCACAGCCACTCCCCGCCGCTGCACAGCCACCACCTCCGGCTCCACTGGTCGGGCCGCTCGGGATTACGTTCCGAGACGACGCACACCGTGCCGTCTTCGAGCGTATCTCCCAACGCTCGATCGTACCCTCCAGGTTTGCACACCTCGCTGACCTAGGACGCCTGGGGGTACTTGAGGGGATGCTCACGTTGTACGACAACGTGGGCTGGCGAGATTTTTTTTAGGTGTCGGCGGCTACCCAGAAATTAGGGTTTTAACACAGACTAGTCGGTCAAAGAACAACCACTGACCGACTAGTTTGGCAACTAGTCGGTCGGTCGACCAACTCAGACCGACTAAGTGTAAACAGTAACTCCTGAACGAAAATAGGATTTAGAGTTAGTCGGTCCATGAACAAGTACTGACCGACTAGTTTAGCAACTAGTCGGTCGATGAACGTTCTTAGACCGACTAAGAGTAAACAGTAACTCAACTAAAATTAAGATGATGTGTTAGTCGGTTCAAGAAGCATTGCCGACCGACTAGTTTGCAACCTAGTCGGTCAACAGCTCTTCTTAGATCGACTAACGATAAACAGTAACTCCTGAGAAAATTTAGAAAGCTCACTAGTCGGTCCAAGAAGGATTTCCGACCGACTGGATCGTCATCTAGTCGGTCGGTGCCCCTTCTTACACCGGCTAATGAGCACCAAAAGTTCCGATACGGAGCGCGAGGCCCCGTGATCGAATCCTAAGACTCCTAGGCTTGATCTAATAGTTAGATACGACCGTTATGAAGCCCGTCACAAACGACGTACTTCGAAATCGACGATCCTAAGGAAGAAACGAGAAAATACGACGAACCGATCGAAATTGAAAGCTACGGAGACGAAAACCACACAAGAGGAGAAAATCCACCAAAACATATATTATATTATAATAAATTCAGATACAAGAAAACCAGTCGTTACACACCGACATGCGCATTCAATTAGCCGATGGACGGATAACAAGGCCGGTGGGGATCGCCGAAGACATACCGCTACAAGTCCCGGGTGGAATATGCTTGCCATGTGACTTCGTGATCATGGACGTTAAGGAGGAGGGAGACACCTCATTGATACTTGGACGCCCATTCCTCGCCACCGCCGGAGTCATCGTCGACGTGCGCGAAGGTACCTTAACCTTAAACGTCGGAAACATCGAGGTGGAGCTCCACATTCCTAAGGCTATGCAGCACATGCCTTATCACGAGGAACTTGACTACATGGACCTCCTTGATGAGGTGATAGAGGAGGCGATTCCTCACTCAATTGGCGCTCTTTTTGATGAAGATTTCGAGGAAGGCCCGGATTTAGGCCATGAAGAGAATAAAGATGATTCCCCCGACCTCTCCGCTGAAGAAGATGAAGACGACGCTGATGTCGCAAGGATTCGAGAGCTCTGCAAGCTCTCGAAATTAAAGTCTCCGAAGAAAGCTCCGCCGGCACGGAAACCGGCATCACCGGCAAAGCCGTTGACCGGAGCAAATGCTAGCTTGGGGGAGCCTCCCCCCAACACAATTCGAGATAGGAGACCACCGAGGGAGAACGCGCCGCCGCCACATCCAAATCCAAGCGCGCTCCCCGGAAAGTTCGATGGGTGCATCTCGTATGCACCAAACATCCCGCATTGATTGAAAATTTTAGGGGGTCGAGCTCACGACCTTAAACGAGCGCTTGTCGGGAGGCAACCCGACGGTTTTTGCTTTATTTTTACTTTTCCTTTATTTTCGTTTTAGAAATTTTTAGTGTTTTGAGTCATTCGCCCAAAAATTTTGTGATAACGGGTCCTATTTTTATTGACAGGAGAGGCGATAGGTAGATCCATCATGAGGAGTAAGAACGAGACGACGAGGAGCGCCCCAAGAAGGCGCTCGACACTTAGGAGGAAGATGAAATAGACTGGAGGAAGAAAGACGGAGTTTAGAGCCAAAACGAAGACACACAGCAGAACACAAGGCTCACTCGGCCGAGTATACTAGTCACTCGGCCGAGTACAGAAGTTCGTCCGGCCGAGCCGCTCACGAACGAGGGAAGTCTGCTGTACCCAACTCTCTATTTAGTTTCCTCATTTCATTATAACTGCTACTCGGCCGAGTATATATTGTCACTCGGCCGAGTAAAACGGATACCCTCCTAGGGCGAGTCTTGCCGAGTAGCTTGAGTCACTCGGCCGAATGGACTTACTCCACTCGGCCGAGTCTGGCAAAGCCACTCGGCCGAAGTGATGGTGGGGAGGAAATTTTCATTGGTAACGCTCGGCCGAGTGCCACGTCACTCGGTCGAGTCGTAACTTTTTTATATATAAGGGGCGAGGGGGGCACAGTTTTCGAAATCTCAAATCACCAAACGAGCCCGACCCCTCGACTTCCCTCGCCCGATCGCTTCGCCCGGACCCTTACTCGCCCGACCGCCGCTGCCACGTCGCCGCTCAGCCCGCCACCGCCGGCCGAGCACCGCCGACGCCTCGCCTGAGTCGCCGCCGGCGGCCGCCCGTCCGATCATCTCCGGTACCCCTGTTTTCGCCGTTTTCTCCTCTTTTCGTGTATTTCTTGAGGATCCATGTGCTAAACGCCCCCTAACCCAAATCAATTTCTATATCTATCCATTATACCCCTATTGCTCCATACATTTTGATTATTACTCGCTGATATCGCTTTTTCATGCGCAGGTTACTTTTTGGAGCTTAGGGGAGCTCAGGGGAGCTTCTACGGGCTGTTTTGGACTTCGTGGAGGCGCGGACTTCGCACGCTTCCACTGCTTAGCACTCGCGGCGTGTTTGGGTATACTCTTTCCATTCTTTTTGCACACGCCGCACTTTTCACGTTTTTCGGCGCGCGCTCGGGGCCGATATGCCGCCCCGGACACGGCCGCGGACGAGGAGAGCTTCCGCCAAGCGGAAGCGGTCGGACGATGTCGGCCCCTCCCACGAGGTGGAGGACTCTCCTCCTCCTTCTCCCACACACGCCGTCCACCCAGCACAGCCTGCAGGCCTCGCACACCCCGCACGGCCTGCAGTGCACCCACAGCCCGCACAGCCACTCCCCGCCGCTGCACAGCCACCACCTCCGGCTCCACTGGTCGGGCCGCTCGGGATTACGTTCCGAGACGACGCACACCGTGCCGTCTTCGAGCGTATCTCCCAGCGCTCGATCGTACCCTCCAGGTTTGCACACCTCGCTGACCTAGGACGCCTGGGGGTACTTGAGGGGATGCTCACGTTGTACGACAACGTGGGCTGGCGAGATTTTTTCCAGGTGTCGGCGGATACTTTTACCCGCCCGACACTTGAGGTTTTGAGTTCGATCGCCCGGACCGACGAGGGATGCTCGTTTCGGTTCATGGATCGAGAGTGCCAGGTCACTCTCGATATGATGAGAGCGTTCTTCTCGTGGCCCGCTGTCCCCGGTGCCGATCGCGGTTACGGTCCTACCCATATCCCCCAACCTTCCTTTGACGCTGGTGCCTTCTGGGCACGTATCACGGGTCTTCACGCTGCCTTTGACCATAGTAGGGCCAAGGCCTCGGCCATCGTACATCCCTGCCTTCGTATTGCTCAGCGCCTTATGGCGACGACATTTTTGGCCAGATATGAGCCGGGCACGATGTCTACGCCAGAGCTCTACATGCTCTACGCGATGACGCGTCCCAGAGCTCTATCTAGGGATGGCGATGAGCTTGTCCCCGCCGTCGTGATCGATATCGCGGCTTGGTTTTTAGACCGCATCATTGTATCGGTGGGCGCTCGCTCACCGATATGCTGCGGCGGCCTGATTACCTTGCTTGCTCTTATGATCGGCGAGGACTTCCCCGACGACTTGCGACGCGTCCCGGGCCCCACTTCTCTTTCGATAGATGTTATGGCCCGGATGAAGATGCTTCGTCCGCACGGCGAGCGTCACTGGGTCTGGTTGCACGGCCCTTTCGGTGCCGATTACATGATTCTCCCGAGCCCTGCTCGGACTCTGATTGCACCGGCCCACGTTGACTGGCTCCCTGCGATGGATGTCCTCATCCCCGCTGCTTACGTGCTCGAGGCCGAGGAGGCCGAGCAGGCCCACGCTGCCCCTGTTGACCATGTTGCACACCCTGCCGAGCCTGCTGCCGAGCCTGTTGACCCTGTGGCCCCTCAGCCCGTACCTGA